>CM051234.1:504600128-505800128 GCA_027917425.1 Gastrophryne carolinensis
CCCAGGATCTTGACTATCTCAGGGTTTGTTACTTGCCGACTTGGGATGCCCCACTGTGTAAACCCCCCCAGATCGCCCATAAAAACTCCAATTTCCTGAGTTTTATGCATGTGCAGGCTCTCATGCAACCAGAGCTCTATTTACGGCAATCGGCGCTCCTCCGCCTGCCTGTATGAATGGCTGAGCCCAGAGATGCTGGAAATGCAGCTGTCCCTGTCCTTGCTACGGATTGTTAAACCACCATGTCCCCCCACCTCAATGGAGCCTGTTAAAGTGATCCTAGCCAGGTGGCTTATGTAATCTTTTGGATTCCAGGCAGGTCGCTGCTGGGTTTTGTTCCGCTTCAACTACTTTCCATGAAGGTCCACTTACCAGAGCCTGGTGTAAGGTGAAGGTCTGAGCTGTTTTGTTAAAGCAGACCTTCACCCTGAATAAGAGTCTATCTTATATGTTTCCCACACCCTGTACATACAGATTGCTCACATTAAAAATCACCCTACCTGCATCTACTACATGTTATGAGCCTTTAAACATCCAAGATGGCGGCTCATGGAACATCAGGCAGCCTGCAAACAAGTGCCTGCTGACTGTGTTGCTCTGCATTCTGGGATTGCTGTCCTTTCCCTGACCCCAGCTCTGCTCTGTCTGTGCAAAGCACAGCTATAACCCGGCCTCCTGTACTTTATCCCGCTCTCCTCTCCTCAGCATGTGTGATGCTTCTGAGTCAAGATGGCGGCGCCCGCATCTAAGAATCTTGAACCGAGTTGTAGCCCGGTGGGGGAAAGAATAATAAGTAAGTGACTAAAAAATTAAATATATTAATTTTAGATGCTGGGGAATTGTTTTTTTAAGGATTTGGGGCTTTTCATTAAATCATGCTGAAGGTCCGACTTAAACTTTGGAGGCGTCCTGGGGGGTTTCACACAACGGCCACAGTGCCACAAGTGTTTTGTTCTGCTTTAAAGAGCTGTTTAGAACAGTGTGCCCACCACCATACGCAGCAAGAGCGTCCACATTCCTGTGGCATGTGGTGCGCTGCCACCCGCAGCCTATCTGGTCAGGAATGCGGTGAAAAGGTGAGTGTGGGTCTACATGGGGGGTTCACACAGTGGGGCATCCTGGGGCACTTAGTTGGTTGGCCCTGGCGTCTTTTAGACTGCAGGGACGGTGTTTCCGGTGACAGGTCCACTTTAATTTCTTTTCATCTCCCATGCTATCACCAGTGACTCTTTTTTATTCCCCATATGACTATTTATGCCTTTTTAAAGTGGACCAAAACCCGGGATTTAGACTACCCTGGCTTTTGGTTGATGCCCTGCTTTGTGAACCCCCTGAATCCCCAGTAAAAGCTACCTGATGGCCAAGCTAATGGTGCATATGAAGGCGCGCATACCTAAACATGTGTCTCAAACATACGCCATTGGATCGATGGATATGTAACTTTTACCGGGAATCTGGGGTGGTTCACAAAGCAGGGCATCCCAAATCAACATGCTCCAGGTAATGGAATATGGAAATGGAAAACCTGTGAATTTTACTTTCCTGGGTTTTGTTCCATGCCCCCGAGGCATCCTGGATTGGGATGCCCTGCTGTGTGAACCCCCCCCCAGAAAGCCCACTAAAATTCACCTTTCCTCATTCCAATGGTGCATGCCTGGGCTCGCATCCAATCAGAGTCCTTTGCCAAAAGGAATTAAACACAGCAAAGGAAATCAATGGGGAGCATGTGCTTATCCCTGGGCTCATGTGTGCTCCCCATTGTAACCATCAGATTGGACAAGAGCCCGCGCATTCGCTGTTGGAGAGGGGGAAGGTGAGTTTTTTTACAAGTGCCATGGGGGTTTTCACACAGCAGGGGCATCCTGATTCGGGATGCCCCAGGGTTTTGTTCTGCTTTAAAGTAAGCCCTGGTCTCCCCCAACCACTGAGATTATCAGCCAGCCAGATTTTACCTTAAAGCGGACCTTCACTCTGAATAGGAGCCTATCTTATATGTTTCCCACACCCTGTACATACAGATTGTCCACATTAAAAATCATCCTACCTGCATCTACTGCATGTTATGAGCCTTTAAACATCCAAGATGGCAGATTATGGAAGCCGCCATCTTATCAGGCAGCCTGCAAACAGGAAGTGCCTCCCGACTGTGCTGCTCTGCATTCTGGGACTGCTGACCTTTACCTGACCCCAGCTCTGCTCTGTCTGAGCAAAGCACAGCTATAACCCGCCCCCCTGTACCTTATCCCACTCTCCTCTCCTCAGTAAGTGTGATGCTTCTGAGTCAAGATGGCGGCGCCCGTATCGTAAATCGTAAATTCCTGAAAAGAGTTGCAGCCCAGTGGGGGAAAGAATAATAAGTGACTAAAAACATAAATATATTAATTTTAGATGCTGGGGAACCATTTTTTAAGAGTTTGGGATTTTCATTTAATCACGCTGAAGGTCCGGTTTAATTCGCTGGCTGCTGCCTGGCGATCCAATGCTGTAGAGTAAAGAAAAGGCGCTCATTCACAGATATCCTGCGTTTTGTGCACCGTAGTATATCCATCAGGTAGCTAAAATGGAACTATGCAGGGTGGAACTAATACATGGCACTGCTTGTTGCTGCCCGGTGGACATAAAATAGTGCACAATGCATGACATCTGTGAATGGATGCTGCTCAGCCTCTTGCTATCGTAGGCTGTCCCGCTATATACTTTTAAATTTATTTACAAAAAATGTTTGATTGTGGACTATATGTGTCTGCTCACAAAGATTACAAGCACAGTGCTGTATCTTCAGACACACACATCACAATACCTCGCCTATCATAAGTGTCAGTTCTGTGCCAGCCATTTATATTGATTAAGTTTCCTGACTGAACACTAAAAACTGAAACAGAATAGATAAATGCTGCTTCCTTTATCTAAAGGATGCCAATGGAGGTGGATGAGCAACAATCATGGGGCCGCCCCTGATGTTCTCAGCCCTGGTGCGGTCGCACCCCCCTCAAGTTACACCTCTGTATATATGATCCTGTGCCATATGCTTATCTAAAGTATCCCTTCCTCCTCTTTCCAACCTGTCAGAACTGCAGTGTGAGGGGGATGCTGTTCTCTGCTTTAGCTGTGAGCAGCTCTGGCCATGCTCCCCTCTCTTGCTTTGTGATGAGCTGTGTGTGACTGTGTGGATTATTGCTGTGAGCACCATGGGGCGCTGCTGAATGACCATATGGAGCCATATATATAAAAGGATTTTTCAGGATGCCCCAAGTATAAGCCATACTTCATATAAGCCCTAGTCACAGTTCATAAAAAGTGTCAAACAGTAAAATAATTTGGCAATAGAATGTAGCAGGATAGAGAGACCATATACCAAGAAAATCAGACAATTCCAAAATAAATGCAGTCAAAAGACCCAAAGCTATAAGGGTTGGCAAGTTGTGCGCTCTCCCACACAGACTGAGTAGTCCTGTTGGCATCATCCTAAGCGTTGTAGCAGCTTTTGGTCACCTGAGGGAGCTAACCGCTACACTTGTAGTGCACAGAAGAGACCAGCAGTAACAAAAAGTGTTAGGCCCTTATTTATCAAGGGATGGCGCCAGGTAGCGAATGGTGAGCGAACGGTAATGACACTCACCGCCACGAGAACGCCGGCTCCCCTCCGCAATCACACATTTATCAAGCCGATCCTGCTTAGCGACTGAGATAGCGCCAGATAGCGAATCATTCATCATTATTCCAGCCTCACCCCACAGCGCCAGCGAGCGACCTTGAACAGCGACAGGTATGACCTCTCGCTACCTGGCGCTCTCCAATGCATTTCAATGGAGCAATCTTTAAATATTCATAATTAATTGCTATTAATGTTTTTTTTTTTTTTTTTTTAAATGGCAAAAATTCTGTGACCACTTCTGCAATGTTAGATATTTTTTTTAAGGTAAAAAAAAAAAATTTGATATTGATATTACAGGTCTGATATTAATGTATTCATATTACAAAATGTTTGTAAAAACATGTTTTTTTTTTTTTTTCCAAAAATATGGTTGTTTGGGGGTTAAAAAACTACTTTTAACCCATCGCCGCCAGCGCTCTGGGGTTTAAACAAGCATTTTACAGCGCGAGAATTTTTTGAGCGTGATTTGTTAATGAATATGCTGGGAGCCGTTCGCTATGGCCATTCGCTGTCATGCGCTCCCATACAGCGCGGAACCTGTCAAACAGCGACTCCTAACCCCGTATTCAACATTACCGCACACCGACTGAGTCGCTGTCAACAGCCGAACAACGGCCAAGCACAGCGAATACTAGCGTGCGCTGTGAAAATAACGCTACTGGCGCTCATCTGTTGCTACCTGGCGCTATTAATGAATCGGCCTCCCCGATGAGTATGAGTGTCACTCATACTGCATCCAGGTAGTGTGTTTATGAATATTGTGAAAGTGGTGTTTGGGGGCACTGGGCTGGGAGAGAAAGTGACTACATAATCCACCTTTCTGGTCACTTAATAAAAAGGGTCCGATTTCTTCCTCCCCCCATTGGCCCCTACTTACCTTTTGGGTTTCTCCACTGCCTGCTGCAGCGACATCCGACTGTTTCAGGGCCAGATCCTCCCCCCCCCCCACTGGCTTAGCCGTCTTCCCGTGGCGTTCAGCGAAGTCTCGTGGGATTTCGTGCAGCTCCATTGCATCCCATACATACACTGTGCAGGTGCAATACTGTAGGGTGATGGGATGCAAGATGGTGCCGTCCGTTGGAAGGTCGTCCGGAATCTGAGGGACCCAGAAGATGGATCACCGGTGAGGTGAGTAAATGCCCAAAAGTAAAACCGGATGGGGGGGCAGCAGATCAGTGAGGTTTGGGGGAGGTTTTAACCCCGATGTTCCTCTTTAAAGTGGACCAAAATCCACGCCGGATATGCTCTTATTCAGAGTGAAGGTCCGCTTTAATGAGGGTATGGGTCTGCTTTATGTAGCATTGGAAAAAATAAATTTGAGCAATCCAGCCTTTTGGTACGCTAAAGATTCTGATCACATTAGAAATGGAAAAATGAGGGTCAAGTGCTCCTCACTTGATGTGCAAAGACACCCATGTGCCTAGTATAACCATGACCTTAAGTTCAGGCTAAAATAGGAAACCCTTCTAGTATTCCAGCACACGCCAGGAACTATGACCTAGATCTGGGTGAAAGTTGATCGCTGTTATGTCTAGTAATGCTGCATGTCTCCATTTACAGCCTCCATATGGCTAAATGCATTCAGCTTATGTTTGCAGTCATGCTTTTTTCCTGTATTTGTGCTAGTCTTGGAAATGACATGAGTCTTGCTGATGTACTTTATGTGCAGCCAGTTTGTCATGCTGTCCCATGTATTCATTTTCCAGGTTCGATATATAAAAACTTTTCCTATCTAGACTGCCAAAGGTAGCCATCCACAGAGCTAGAGACTTAAAGTGGACCAACATCCAGGGGGGATCGGCCCGGAAATCTATAAGATTCCCGGACCGATCAGATCCCTCCCCGCGGGGCATCCGAAATCGGGATGTCCCGCGGGGAGGAACCCCCCAGGAGGCCCACAATCCTCACCTTACCGGCGATCCAACGGCGCATGCGCGAGACGTGGTCGCGTCTCTCGCTTCCCTCTAGCAGGGCGCGCTCCCGCGCCGGCCGTTTTGTGAATGGCCGGCGCAGGCGTGCTCCCTGTTAGAGGGAAGTGAGAGACGCAGCCAATGACAGCGCTCTGGTATGCGCGTCCAAGCGGCTTTGGACGCGCATACCAGAGCTGCTCTGAGCGCTGTCATTGGCCGGACGAGGTCACGTGGGAGCGGGGAGAGGTGAGTTTTTGCGGCGATCGGGGGGGTTTCAGACAGCGGGGCACCCCCGATCGGGGTGCCCCACCTAAGTGGACCAACACCCAGGATAGTCAAAATCCTGGGTGTTGGTCCACTTTAAGGTAATACCATTTATTGGCTAACTCAATAAGATTGAAAATGCAAGCTTTCGAAGCTGTTCAAGCTTCTTCTTCAGGCATAATACAGGTCTGTAACTTAGATACACATCTATACAGAAACTACATTATGCCTGAAGAAGAAGCTTGAACAGCTTTGAAAGCTTGCATTTTCAATCTTATTGAGTTAGCCAATAAATGATATTTCCCTAACCTTGGATTTCCTGCTTACATTGATGCCTAACATGGTAACAACAACTTACTGACAAATTGACTGTGAAACCCACCTGGGTCCCAGCAAAGCTTGGCTCGGCTTTGCAATGTCTGCAATGTTTCACTGACGATTGGTGAGCAAAGAGCCATTTCCCAAGCATTAATAATGATGCCAAACGGCTCTGATTGGATGAGAACCTGTGCATTTGCCATAGGACCGGGGAAAGGTGAGTTTGTACTGTGTGATCTGGGGGGTTTCACGCAGCAATGAACATAACCCAGGATAATAAAAATTCTGAGTTTTGTTCCACTTTAGGGGAATTGCACCTCTGATGGTATTTTTTAAATTTTCTATTATTGTGTACCAAAATGATGTTCTTAAAGTGGACCAAAACCCAGAAAGTTTTGGTCCTTGCCCCCTGTGTGAAACCCACTAGGTCTCCCGAACAAACTCACCTCTTACCGTTTCTACGATGCATGGACAGCCACTCGTCCAATCAGCTCGTGCCACTTCGTCCAGGAGCTTGTCTAATGCGAGCAGATCTGAGTGCGCTAGCGGCCACATCCCCTGCTACCCTCTAACGGGGAGCGTGTCAGCACCGGCCATTCACAAATTCCTGGTGCTAGAGGGATAGCGGGGATGCGGTCACAGCTTGGACATGTGCCGTTGGACAGGGAAAGAAGGTGAGTTTCCGGGCAACCTGGGGGGTTTCACACAGCAGGGCCTCCCGATTCTGGATGCCCGGGGGAGGAAATCCAGCGGCCTTGGAATCTTATAGATTTCAGGGCTGATAAGGCATGGGTTTTGGTCCTCTTTAAACCGGGCCAACAGCATGGCACAGTTGGAAAAGAAAGGTAGTGACCATTTTGGAGCTTCCTCTCCCAGCATCTCAGCCATGCTGCTGCCTGGATTTAACTGATATAACTGACAATACACAGTAACAGGAAGCCCAGCAGCACTGTAAATGCACGATCCACCATTTTGTTTCTAAAATTTACTACAGCAGGAGTTATATAAATGATTTTTTTGTGCAGCAATCTAAATTGCCCTGGGGATGGATGCATAGGAGCACTGTTTGGTCTGGTTTAAACCGGACCTTCACCATGATTTATTGAAAAGCCCAAACCCTTAAAAAACTATTCCCCAGCATCTAAAGTTAATATATTTTACGTTTTTAGTCACTTACTTATTATTCTTTCCCCCACCGAGCTGCAACTCTGTTCAGGACTTTAGGATACGGGCGCCACCATCTTGCCTCAGAAGCATCACACATACTGAGGAGAGGAGAGCGGGATAAAGTACAGGGGGCGGGGTTATAGCTGTGCTTTGCTCAGACAGAGCAGAGCTGGGGTCAGGAAAAGGTCAGCAATCCTAGAATGCAGAGCAGCACAGTCAGAAGGCACTTCCTGTTTGCCGGCTGCCTGATGTTCCATGAGCCGCCATCTTGGATGTTTAAAGGCTCATAACATGCAGTAGATGCAGATGGGATGATTTTTAATGTGAGCAGTCTGTATGTACAGGGTGTGGGAAACATATAAGATAGGCTCTTATTCAGGGTGAAGGTCCGCTTTAAGTCATTTTTGACTGTTGGCCCCTTTTAGGTTGCTGAACTTATCTGTTAATTTTTTCTCTTTTATTTGTTTGCTACACAGTTTCCTCTAGCAACAATGTGTTTACCTTAGCAACATACACCAACTGGTGTGTCTGTTGTACCGAGCACAGACTTCCTAACTCTGGCTTGCTTATCATCTGATTGGCTGAGGCATAGATGACACTCCACATTCCCCAGCTCTCAAGTTTAACCATTCTTGCTGTAATTCAAACTCTTCAGATAAGTGGATCACAATCTTGTGTTACAGCATTTAAAGGGTTACTGGCAGTGTTTTCATCTGGCAATGTCATCACTGTTGCCAAAGCTGCTGATGAGCTTTCAGGGCTGGCCGCTAGCCTCCCCCCGGGCAAACTATACCGGATGCCCCGCTATGTGTGAAACCCCTGGAATGCTGGTAAACTCCCTAACTTAAAACAATAAAAGAACGAGTACTGAGACTATCTGACCCCCATACAGGAGAACCCTAAACAGGCAACCAAGGAGCCATATTCCTTCCTGTGACCAAAGCAGCAGGCACCCTAAACAGCTGTAAAACCATAAGTGTAATATCAATTTTGCTTGACAATCATAAATCTACATGGCATAGAAATTCTATATGAATGTACTACCCTGATTTCCGAATAGGATAAACAGTACGCTGAAGAAGCCTAAGGGCGAAACGCGTCCGTACCACAAAGAAACTTGCTACAACAAGGGTACCATTTTGCTACAAACATCAGAAGCAGGGTAATAAAACCCCACAGACCAAATACGGAAGGGACTTTACGGTTAAGTGAAAGCCTAAGGGCACTGAGGAAACCCCCCCCCCCAAAAAATGTACCAATTATATTCAATGCACGAATTATCTGTATGCATGTATGTATAAACACGATTATTGTTAATACTAACAAACTTGACATACTCATCTGAGCAAGGGTACTGGCACTTTGGGACCCACAGAAAACCCGAAAGGTGCACATATACTCACCCAACTGGAAGGGGCCCCAACCCCCCCCCCCATGAAACGCTGGTAAACTCACCTTTTCTGGCGGGTCCTGCAATGCCGGCTGCCACATCTCTGACTTCCCTGCAGCCATGTGCACTCCCACTCTCAGCCTTTCTGAATAACTGGGCGCGGGAGCACCCGAGCAGACAGCCGGAGATACAGTCTGGCGCACGTCGCTATGGCACATTTGCAATTAGTCAATCAGCGATCTCAAAATTGGTGCTGGCCGTGGCTTAGGCAGTGGAAAAGCCTGGTTTTCTTTCAAATTCAGGCCACCACCTAGCCCAGCTTAGGCCGCCACCTAGCCCAGCTTAAGCCCAGCATAAGCGGAGCTCCCAAAAATGGGTTTTGCTACGCTTTAACATACTGTAACGAAGTGTGATAGTTATTGTAAACCTTCATTTACAGCTCTGTGCCAAGGAGGACCCTAGTTCACAGGGACACTAAACTAACCTTACCTACCTACCCCCTTATGCCATCTGTAAGCCCTACATTGGAAAGATACTCACTAATTCCTACTGGAGCTCTGTTTGATGAGGGACAGGAAACAGCTGAACACACATGTAGTAGTTGCCACTTCTACAATTGTAGGCATGTGGCGCTACAGTGTACAGTGTAATTTTCTATCCTCACACAGTCATACATCGTTCCATGTGGAAATTCAGGGGCAGCTAGAATAAGTGGTTAGGATCTTGTGGACCCAGACCCTAACTGGCACAGATAAGGCATTTGACAATTGGAAGTGTCCCTAGAAGGCTAAATAACATGATATTGTTTCCATAAGAGCAGACTTTTATATCTTATAAGGATCCAAATGACGGCACATGCACAAAAGCCTGTAACTGTTTTCCTGTATTTACATTGAAATCTTGTCTAATGGACATCTTGGACCTGCAATAGACAGAACTAGCCAAAGAATCATTTGTGTTGTTTACGCTGCTTTTGTTTATTCCTATATTCCTTGGGAGATCTTTTTAGTTGTGTGCGTGTCTCTACAGAAGGAAGACGAGCAAGCTAATCACTGGAAACAAATATTAGCGAAACAATCACAGACTGTATAAATAACATGAGTCTGCTTACTATTCCTTGATAGATGGTGGACAGGATATGGTACTTATAATCATCACTGTAGCTGTTCACCCAGTGCAGCCACTAGGGAACTACAGCCATTACTCATCAGTAGGGGGCCCAGCTAAATGTCCTATGTGAATAGGGTCCATATAGAGCCACTGCCAAATGCTGCATGTTAGCCCTGGCTCCCTTATCTGGTAGAGATGTCTTTATACATTTAAAGAAATTATGGAGGATTCCAAAAGGCTGTGGGGTCCCTAAGAAGGTATGAGGCTAATGAATGATATGATAGGATGCAGCATATAATGGGGGGATTCAAGGGCTATGGCTTGTACAGGTGGTGTGAGATAGTTGCAGAGTTGTAAATGGGAAGTTTGGACAATATGCAGGGTTGCAGGATGCTAAAGAGGGGGATTTGCGTAGTAAGTAGGTTTAAAGTGGACCAAAACCCAGGATTTTGACTATGCTTGGTTTTGGTCCTTTCTCCCGGGGCACCATGATTGGGGGTGCCACGCTGTGTGAAACCCTCCAGATCGCCAATACCAACTCACCTCTTCCCAGTCCTACGGCGCATGCGGCCACTTGTCCAATCGACGCACTCGGAGCAGCTGATGTCACATCGGCTAAGCCTTCGTCTAAGGCCAGCGGCTCTGAGTAAGGCCCTCTAACAGGGAGTGTGCCTCCGCTGGCCATTCGCTCTGTTAGAGGGATAGCGTGGATGCGGCCGCAGCTCACATATCCGCCATTGGACCAGGAAACAAGGTAAGTGTATGGGGCGACCTGAAGGGTTTCACACAGCGGGGCATCCCGATTTGGGATGCCCCAGGGGGGAGGGGAATCGATTGGCCCGGGGAACTTATAGATACTCTGGCCAATCGCCATGGGTTTTGGTCCTTATACATACATACAGATGTAGCACAGGAAGATGTTAAGTGGTGCCTGGATTCGTTTTTGGTATGGCACAGGCAGAAATGGTTTTAGATTTTTAGGGCTGGGGGGAAACCAATGATGCTCTGCATATTTATTTTGAATTTAGGGGGATCATCTGATAATCTGCACATTAATCTTTGTGTCTGTGGGAGGATCTACTTATGCCCTTTGTATGAATAATAATAATCTTTATATTATAGCACCAACATAGTCTGCATCACTTTGCAACCAGAAGGTTCATGTATGAACAAAGTAATATCCAATATTACTCTGCCTACTAATTATAAGCTGGGTGTGGGGGTAATGGAATCACTGGCAATCTGCATAGTAATATTTGGATCTGGGGTCCGGGGTCCTCTGGACGTCTACATAATAATGTTTAGGTCTGGGGTGAGATTTGATGATGTTAATTTTAGGTCTGGAGCAAAACCACTCATCTACTTCACTGAAGAGGCCACAAGGGTTGGGTGACATTACATATGGGTCGATTCAAAGCCAGGTGAGAATTCTAACTCTTTTTTTAGGAAAGAAAACTGTCATTGACTTTCATTGTCTACAGTGTATACATTTTCACCTGGTGTTGAATCAGCTCCAAGGTAGACAATGAAAGTCAATAGCAAGTTTCTCTCCTAAAAAGTGAGAATTCTCACCTGGTTCTGAATCGACCCCATAGTCATTAAACATTTAATTCACATGGGAAATGTTTAGGAGCAGATCCTTTAATTATTAAAGAGCTAATGTGCAACAGAAGTCACAATGTTATGTGATACCCCCCACTCTTTATCTCATCTACCATGTATATTACACAAAGAATTCATCCTCTCACAGCGCAAGCAAGTGAAACCCTTTTACCTAAGTAGTCACTTACTGCTGTCACTTTACCATTATCCTGCAGTATTGTATCTCTCAGTATTGTTTGCCTGGCCCAGGTCCCACTGCCACAGTTATAATAACTCACAGGGGTCTTACTGTCTTGCAGAGGGCAGGAAGATATAGGGGTAACTTTTTCCAGATTTCATATGTGTTCAGTAATCATACTTATGAATGGAAGCTTGCCCCAATACATTATAGGATTCCTGTGCCAGTAATGCCCCTCTGATTCCTATGAAATTGGTGCAATGTGGTACTGAGGAGTTTGGGGCCCACCAGGAGAATGGAAACTGGAGGTCCAGTTACTGGCTTATTTTTGGGCTTCCGGGAAACACAGACATTATGCCAAACTGTATAGTGTATGAGTGGATAACCTGTGCTATCCTGCCATAGAACAGCCACATCCAGCATTACCTACTACTCCTATCATAGAGAAATAGATAGCATTATAATTACTTTCATATTTCGCACCAGCACAGGGCAAGGTTACAGTTTCCCGATTTATGAAACCCCTGGGATTGCCTGTATACTCACTTCAGGAATCAATCCCACAGCGTATGTATGGGCCTTTGATGGCATCTCTGGCACTCCTCTAGCTGATGAGCGTACTCCCCACCAGCATATCTGAAAGGCTGGAACAGATTGCCAGACATTAATATGCACTGCAATCTATTCTGAATGGACGAGAATGTGGGACTGGGGATCGAAACAGCCAAGCCAGGGGGTTTCACAAATGGCATTCTAAATTGGGATGCCCCTGTAATGTGGGACAAAACCCAGGTAAGTGAAATTCCTGGGCTCTGGACTGCGCTCTTTAAAAGCCCAGTCTAAACAGACGTAAAATCAAATAAATACTTAAAGCGGACCAAAGCCCACATTTTTAACTAGCATTCCTAAATTGCTCCCCCATGAGGAGCACCTCCTGCCAATTTTTAGTGCTCTTGCTTCACTCTAATCCCAGATAATGGCGCCTGTTTTAGCTCCTCCTCCTCCATTCATTGCCATTGTTGTGTGGCAATGATGTCATTGCCACACCTATGCAATGACTGATCATCTGTCATCTCACAGAGAGGGACAGCAAAAAAAAAAAAAAGCAGAGTACCAGGATGATTCAAAAAGCAAAAATATCCATTTCTAGTTCTACACCCTAAGAAGGGGATATCGGCAGGGGTTTTGACCAAATGTATTTCACAAGTTCGGTGGGTTTTGGATACTTTAACTCTCCCCACCACAGCAAAGCACCACAGTCTAAAACTTACCTGATCCTAAGACTGGATTCTGTGGCACCCGGACACTTTCACAGAACCTTGCTTAGAAGAGTGAATAGTGTGTTGCACATAGACCAGTCACAGTGATGACGAAGTGGTAGTTTAACCACGCAACGCGTCGGTATCTGCTGCGTGGAGGACCAGACTTGTCATATGGGTGAAGTACTTGCTTATCTGATTGCCATTTCGGTTCGGCAACCATTCACTTCTTTATCACTATGCATTGTTTCACTCACTGTATTTAGCAGCACAGCAGTATAGCACTTTGCACTTTAGATTTGGAAGTACATTATATTTTATGAAATGCTTTGCAGTTCACATTGCACTTTATTGCTCTCATTGCACTTCTTGCACTAATTCTTTACTGGCACATGCACTTTAGCGGTTTGCCATTTACATGCCTATATGCAAACTCTGAGGCCGATTTATTAATAGCGCCAGGTAGCGACAGATGAGCGACAGTAGCGTGCTTTTCACAGCGCCGGCTAGTATTCGCTGTGCTTGGCCGTTGTTCGGTTGTTGACAGCGACTCAGTCGGTGTGCGGTAATGTTGAATACGGGGTTAGGAGTCGCTGTTTGACCGGTTCCGCGCTGTATGGGAGCGCATGACAACGAATGGCCATAGCGAACGGCTCCCAGCATATTCATTAACAAATCACGCTCAAAAAATTCTCGCACTGTAAAATGCTTGTTTAAACCCCAGAGCGCTGGCGGCGATGTGTTAAAAGTAGTTTTTTAACCCCCAAACAACCATATTTTTGGAAAAAAATAATAAACAAGTTTTTATAAACATTTTGTAATATGAATACATTAATATCAGACCTGTAATATCAATTCTGCACAATTTTTTTTTTCCTTAAAAAAAAGATATAACATTGAAGAAGTGGTCACCGAATTTTTGACATTTAAAAAAAAACATTAATATCAATTAATTATGAATATTTAAAGATTGCTCCATTGAAATGCATTGGAGAGCGCCAGGTAGCGAGAGGTCATACCTGGCGCTGTGATGGGATTAGCAGCGGCGCTGTTCGCTGAAGTCTGCAACATGATGAATCCCGCGCTAGCTGACGCTCTCGCCGGCGCTAGCCTCATTTAGCGTGATAAATGCGTGATTGTGTTCGCAGCCTGGCGTTCTTGAGTCGGTAGCCGCCGATAGCTGGCGCTACCTGGCGCTAGTGAGACACTACCTGGCACTATCCCTTGATAAATAAGGCCCTCAATTACCAAGTTCATAGATTTCATTGTAATAGCCTTGTACCATCCTCCCCTCACAGCCTTTATTCTGCATGTTTTTTACATTTGTCTTGTATTGTTTTGTTTGGATCACGTTGTTAGCTCATTTTTTTTTAGTATTTGACTAATTTACATACTAATTGGTTGGTGTGCGGCCACTTATATGGGATGTGCATTGGGAATTCTCTAGAGCCCCAACTAATTTATTAATCTTAATTTGTGAGCACCCTCAGGCCTGCACCCCTAACACTTCAGGTTGTGCGTATCCATATAACTACATTAGTGCACAGTGATGGAAGGGACTCGCGGGGCTCAACCACCAATTTGTATTATGAATAGTGGACGAGCATCCAAGAAATTCCTAAATGTGTGTGTAAGGGGTTAATAAATACTATCTTAGGCTCCCTGCAGGTTTTATTAATTCACTAGATGGGGTGTAGTTACTTACTGTGGTCAGTAGATGCTGAAGAACCTTGTGTTATATAATGTCAAGCTGGAACAGACTTACGGCTTTATTTATCAAGGGCTAGCGCCAGGTAGTGTCTGACGAGCGCCAGGTACCGCCAGCTAACGGCGGCTACCGAATCAAGTATGGCCGGTGGCGGTCACAATGACGCATTTATCACGCTAAATGAGGCTAGCGCCGGCGAGAGCGTCAGCTAGCGCGGGATTCATCATGTAGCCGACTGCAACTAACAGCGCCGCTGCTAATCCCATCACAGCGACAGGTATGACCTGGCGCTCCCTGGCGTTGTCCAATGCATTTCAATGGAGCAATCTTTAAATATTCATAATTAATTGCTATTAATGTTTTTTTTTTTTTTTTTTAATGTCAAAAATTCTGTGACCACTTCTGCAATGTTAGGATTTTTTTTTAAGTAAAAAAAAAAAAAAAAAAAAATGTGCAGAATTGATATTACAGGTCTGATATTCATGTATTCATATTACAAAATGTTTAGAAAAACATGTATAATTTTTACATTAAAAAAAATGGTTGTTTGGGGGTTAAAAACTACTTTACACACATCGCCGCCAGCGCTCTGGGGTTTAAACAAGGAATTCACAGCGCGAGAAATTTTTGAGCGTGATTTGTTAATGAATCTGCAGCAAGCCGTTCGCTCTGGCCATTCGCTGTCAGGCGCACCCATACAACGCGGAACCTGTGAAACAGCGACCCCTAACCCCGTATTCAACATTAACGCACACCGACTGAGTCGCTGACAACAAGCAAACCCCGGCCAAGCACAGCGAATACTAGCTGGCGCTGTGAAAATCATGCTACTGGCGCTCATCTGTCGCTACCTGGCGCTATTAATGAATAGGCCTCCCCGTTGTAATGGGTGCTAGTACTGGTTTGACCCAAAAGCTCATAAGGCTGGGGCAACCTTTGTGAGGAGTCAGTTAGCTGGGGCTTGTTGAATTGGATCTGGACCTAGGTAGACGTTTATCTGTTCTGCTGACAGAGTCCACTGGAAGAGGGAATTGGAAACAGGGCCTTTGAAACCTTTAAATTGGACCAAAACCCACCCTGGGGTCTATGAGATTCCAGGGCAGGCATACTTGCTACTAGTGGGGCACTCCAATTGGGGATGCCCCGCTGTGTGAAACCCCCCAGGTTGCCTGAAAACTCACCTTTGTTTCTGGACCTGTGGCGCATGCGCGAGCAGCTGGTGAATCCCCGGTATCCCTTTAGCAGGGCGTGTATCTGCGGCAGGCATTTGTGAATGGCCGGCGTGGGCATGCTCGTGGGCATGCTCCCTGTTAGAGGGTAGTGGGGGATGCAGCCGCCCGCGCGCTCGGACCCGCTCGAATTAGACAAACTCATGGACGTGCTGATTGGACAAGCAGCCATGCATGCTTTGTAGAACCGGGAAGATGTGAGTTTGTTAGGGTGCCCTGCGGGGTTTCACACAGTGGGACACCCCCGATAGGGGTGCGCCGGAGGCAGGGACCAAAACCAAGGATAGTCAAAATCCTGGGTTTTGGTTCACTTTAAACAAAGTAACTGGCACTCTCTTTTGTCTGACTCCAACACATGACTGGACACTGAGTAAGGTTGCCACCTGGTTTTTTTGTTTTTTTACTGGTAATTGAGGATGGGAAAAAGTATATCCGCAAAAACAAATACCGACACCAGGCCATTGCCCAGTAAGAAAAAAAAATGGCCAGATGGCAACCCTAACCCCGCGTCCTTATTAGCTCTAAATGTACTTTGTTTAGGCCTGCACCCCTTCTCTGGGCATCCCACAAAGTGGCAGTGCATGTGTGGTATCCCATCCTAGCCGGGGCATCCCATGGCAGGGGCTCTGCCCCAGACGTATATTACTTCTGAGCCAAAGCAAGGTAAAGCACAGAGGAAGCAGAGTGGCAGCAGGAAGCCACTTTAAGTAACTTACCTCGGCTGAGCTATCCGGTTCCTTCTTCTGTTCCGGCTGGCTTGCAAAATATCTCCAAGCGGGGCCACAGAAAGATGGTTTTCAGCTGCCACTCTGCATAGGTAAGCTGGTTAATGGGCAGCATATCAGCCAGCTTTGCCGTGTTCAGGCCGAATGGCGAACCTAAACCTGAAGCCTGTGTTTAGGTTTTGGGAACCCGAATTTTCCAAAGTTCAGCAAGGAAACGAACTTTGCGGTTTGAGTTCGCCCATCACTATTTACCGGTATAAGTTGTTATATTTTACTTAACAGGCCATTAAAAGACATTCATAGACAAAGTGTTAAATGGAAATGTAAGTGTCCTACCTGCTAGAGAGGTGATTTCTGGTAGGCCAAGCTCTTAAAGTGGAACAAAACGAATGATTCTCACAACCTCCTTGGTCTGTACCCTTGTAAAACCCTGCAAACCCCGGGCGATATAAATTCCTTGCCAGCATTCCTACGCAGCAGCCACGGGTCTGCTCCAATCAGCTTCTTTGGCCGTACATATTAATGTTTGGTTAAACCGGACCTTCAGCATCATTTCATGAAAAGCCCAAACCCTTAAAAAACTATTCCCCAGCATCTAAAATTAATATATTTTAAGTGTTTAGTTGATTACTGTTTATTCTTTCCCCCACTGGGCTTCAACTCTGTTCAGGACTCTAGGATACGGGCGCCGCCATCTTGCCTCAGAAGTATCACATACTGAGGAGGAGGGGTGGGCAAGTGCAGGGGGGCGAGTTATAGCTTTGCTTTGCACAGACAGAGCAGAGCTGAGGTCAGGAAATGGTCAGCAATCCCAGAATGCAGAGAGGAATATTCAGAAGACACTTCCTGTCTGCAGGCAGCCTGAACCTACACAGGCTGCCATCTTGGATGTTAAAAGGATAAAAAAGCAATAGCTGCAGGTAGAATAATTTTTAATGTGGGAAATCTGTATGTAGGGGGTGAGGGAAACATACAAAATAGACTCTTATTCAGGGTGAAGGTCCGCTTTAAAGAAACTGAATGGTTGCGTAACTGCCCATTGACTCCCCCCTCCACCCCTCTATGGCTGTGTGCAGTCGAACCAGCAGGGGCGGCCATGCACAGACCTAAAGTGATGTGACCACAGACCGCTCATGCACACTGGGTTCACCTGTGAGGTAGGAATAACAGGCGTTTAGTGGGGTATCACACAGCAGGGCATCCCAAACCGGGACAACTATAGCTGCAGCCATGAAGCTGACCCCGACCTGAGTATGAAGACAGTTACTTGCAGTTGTGAGGAGCTGATATACAGTAGGAGGATTGGGACAAGGAATCATTACGCAGTGTAAAAGTGTTTTGGCCATAACATATAGTGGGATTTGGACGGCCTTACTTGCCGGACAGTCCCATGTATAAGAAGTGTAGCGCTACACTGTGGAGCCATCAGGGGCCCTGACATACTATAGGGCTGATTCAGCACTGTGACAATTGTTTCTCTCACGTTTTTTGTGAGAAACAATTATTTTTCTTTCCTTAGTGCGATTTTGTACCATTTTTAGCTGTTCATGTGTTTAAACAATGTACTCAGCTAAAATGTTGCTGAAAGGAAAAAGCATTATACACATAAAACGTGAGAAAAAGAATTCGCAAGGTTCTGAGGCAGCCAATTGATCTCAGTATGCCCTGCTTGATAGGAGCAGCTCAAGTCTGCACGCTTATATGGTATTGCAGCGCCCCCTGCTGCCCTTTTAGGTGAAGCGCTGCCGAACCATTACAGTGTGCCGTTATGCATGTCAGTCATTTAGTCGCCTATGTATGGTTGTAATACAGGAGAGCGCCAGCAGGGGGAGAAAACAAGCTGCTTAGAAACCCCCAGTGTGCATGTCAACCTGTTCCATACGCATTAGGCGAGGCGAGGCGCGGCTCTTCTTGGCCAGCAGGTGGCGCTGCCATACAAATTCGATGCACCGCAATGATAGGACAGGATGAGAGAACGCGTGACGCAATTTCCTGGAGCTGTCGCGTCTTGCTGGTTGTTTATAGCAACACCCGATGGGAGGTCGCCATGCTGGTTCTCGGGCGCTTAGTTGTGTGTCTGTTTTGCCTGGAGGCCGCTTCTTTTTACGGCACTGAGCGGCCTGACAGCAGGGACCCTGCCAGCAACGAGGCGGAGGTCTGGGAGCTGCTGGGAAATGACACCCATGAGGAGATAGCTGATTCCTCACCCACAGGAAAATCATCACCCACTGAGCACCCGGTAACAGGGGGCCCCTCACCCACTGAGCACCCGGGTACAGGGGGGCCCTCGCCCACTGAGCACCCGGGTACAGGGGTCCCCTCGCCCACTGAGCACCTGGGTACAGGGGTCCCCTCACCCACTGAGCACCTGGGTACAGGGGTCCCCTCGCCCACTGAGCACCTGGGTACAGGGGTCCCCTCGCCCACTGAGCACCCGGGTACAGGGGTCCCCTCGCCCACTGAGCACCCGGGTACAGGGGTCCCCTCGCCCACTGAGCACCTGGGTACAGGGGGCCTCTCGCCCACTGAGCACCCGGGTACAGGGGGCCTCTCGCCCACTGAGCACCCGGGTACAGGGGGCCCCTCGCCCACTGAGCACCCGGGTACAGGGGGCCCCTCGCCCACTGAGCACCCGGGTACAGGGGGCCCCTCGCCCACTGAGCACCCGGGTACAGGGGGCCCCTCGCCCACTGAGCACCCGGGTACAGGGGGCCCCTCGCCCACTGAGCACCCGGGTACAGGGGGCCCCTCGCCCACTGAGCATCTGGGTACAGGGGGCCCCTCACCCACTGGGGCTACAGCAGGTTCCTCAGAAACTGGGCAGCTGGATAAAGATGGACGCTCCCTTGCTGAGCAGCCTGGCACAGTGACCACCCAGCCCCACACTCCAGATGTTACCCCTTCAGAGGGGGCAAATACAGCCAGTGAGCCACCTGTACTGGGGAAAGAGCCTGAATCGTCGGACACCGGCCAGACACGCTCCGTCCCTGTCCTGGCAATCAGCGGTAAGCTGTCATGTTTACAGGCTAGGGTTCTATTGCTTGTAAAAAGTCTCAATGAGGGAGCTGGGAGTGTCTTTACTGTTGTGTGCCCAAAAGCAGACCTAAACCCTATCTTGCAACTGTGCCAGGGAGGATCTTAGTACAGGGACCCTAAACTAACCTAATCTCCTAGCAGAGCTCCATCTGATAGAGAGAGGAATCGGCTGCACACACATGTGGCAGCCACACTTCCTCCAGGGCATGTAGCACTGCTGTCTGCAGCTACTTCCTCGTCCCTAATCTCACTCAATTAGTGAAGATCTTTAGCTAGAAAAAACATACTTCCCATACCCCTGGACCAATAGCTTTATAATGAGCTTACAGCATGAGGGGGTCTCCCTTGTCTATAATTGGCAGACACACATGGGTCATACCAGATTCTTCAGCATGATCAGCCTGGGTATACTTCGTTGCACCCTAAAGATTGAGGATAAGTGTGTGCTAGAGCCAGCGTGTCCCCTGCATATCAGCTAATAAGAGAAGAGGGCTCTTTGTCTTCTGTCAGCTCATCACTGGAGCAGTTGGGGAAAGGAGTGTTTTTTCCCCTGTTAAACAACTGCCTTAATCATACAAGCTTTAAAAAGCCACTGTAACAATATACAAACCTCCTAATAGATCATCTTTATTTCTGCCTTTCTAATTAAAGCCCCGATACCCCCCAGTAAATGAGCAGAAAACTCCCTGCTTTTTCCTGCAAATAAAGTCTGTACATTGCAATAGGGACCTACCTTCTCTGCCACATGCATAGAAGCCTCAAACTGTCATTCTGAGCCTTCCTGATAACTGAAGGGTTCACTTTAATCAGCCAAACTTTTCATTTGCCTTTTTTTCCTAAAGGGGGATCGGGCAGACATGGTAATTTTTCTTAGGCTTATTCTTTCTTGAGCTTGTAAAGAAATTTACTCAGATGCTAGAAAAAGAAAAAAAGTGTCCGCTTTCTATACTGTAATTATTCATTCTTGGCTCTTCCTAGTTTCCAGCCTGTGTGTGTGCGATCTGCTGGTGGCCCAGTGTGATATTAACTGCTGCTGTGATGCTGACTGCACTGCTGCGGATTTCAGCGTCTTCTCGGGATGCTCCGTCTCTGTTGTCACGTAAGTTTATGCTTTTTATTTGTTTTATTGTTTTCTATTGTCCTTCTGAGCCAAAACAAGTAGTTACTGTGAATTAAGCACTTCCCATCCTTCTTTACATTTCTCTTTAATATTATATTAAATCCTGGGCTGCAATTGCTCAAAGCAGACATGTCAAAAGCCTGTGCATGTGCCGTGGGAGAGGCTGAAAGGTGAATTGTGGGCGATCTTGTGAAGTTTTATACAGCAGGACATGCCCAGGAAAATGGACCTATTACCAGGATAGTGATAGGTTCGCTTCCAAGGAACTAACATAACAAATAGCCGATATACTTTTGTCCTCTGCAGCACCTTATTCCTGCTTGGCTCATCTAACTTGACAAGGTGGCCACTCCCATGTAGTTCTGCAGCAAAGAATCGGCCTGTTACTCCAGAACATCTGAATGGACCTGGGGGGTTTCACACAGCGGGGGGCAAGAATCAAACCCCAGGATAGTCAAAATCCTGGAATTTGGTCCGCTTTAAGCCCTCTCAAATAGTTTTTTTTGCCAGAGGGGCCTTTAGGGGAGCAATTTTCTAAATTCTTTTTGACTTTTGGTCCGTTTTAATGTCGGTGAAGTGTCTAATGTTGCTCCACCGGCATTTAGACTGGAGGGGAACACGGGTTCCCCCTCCTTCGTCCCGGCCTCGGGCAAGGAAATGTTTACTGAACTGCTGGGGAGCGGCTTTTATATTAAGAGGCAGGGCCTCTATGGAATCTCCCCTATGTGACAAATGATGTCACAGGAGGGGAGGGGGCTAGAGGGAGTTTCTCTGGAAAATCTCCTTATAGGCTTTTCCCCTCCTGTGAGTTCATAAATGACATAGGGAAGATTCCATGGAGGCCCCGTCTCCTAGTATAAAAGCTGACTTGTCTGGCCCTCACTTCAGTCCCTCACTGGATAGCAAGGATAAAAGAAGGGGGAACCAATGTTCCACCTTCCTCCAAGTAGTGGCACAGCTGTCAGGTCCTGAAGGTTTGCATTGCTACCAGATGATGGGACACAGAAGAGCCCTGAAGACCGGCAGACAGTGACAGGGACCACGGCGCAGGAGAAGTGCCCGGTGTGGGATTGAAGAAATAAGTCGGGACCGATGAGTAGTTTAATTAAATTATTTTTTGTGGTGTGTTTTTTTTTAATTTTTTTATTTTTTTTTTACAACTTGGGGTGAACCTACACCAATTCACTTGGGTCAGGAGCCGGTATGGCAGTGGCATGCCCTCAGCCTATCTGAATGGCAATCAGTGGGTTTTTTACAGTGATTTAGTACATTTTTTTTCTTTCAAACCAGACCACCACCAAGCTGGCCTCCTTGTCCGGGGTGGGAAGTGGAGTAATTTCTGGTAATCGGTGACCCAACAGCAAATACATTTGGCCATATGTCACTTTTACTTAGAACCACCAGGTGGCACTTGTGGTATATGTTTTGGGGAGCATATCAATGTTTTTTTTTCTAGCATTCATTTTACAGGTTGAGAAATACGTTTGCAACAGTGTAACTATTTGAATAAAATTCATTACAATAAAATGTGTTAAACCTTTAATAGAAAGCAATTGGATGATAAATAGGGGTCGACCATTCGCAATGCAGTTCGTAGTGACAGGATCAGAGCTGTTCTACCAATTGTTCACAGTGTCTGTGTACACCACCAATAATAAGCCTATACCGGTCATACACTGCAGTGTGGAGCCAAGTAGCTTTATTAGCAAGTGGCATTATGGTTTAGGTAGTGAGCAGTTTATGTAATTAGGGTCCGGTACTGTTGTGTGGGACCTTAAAGTAGGTTGCACCCCTAACCTTAGCTCTCCGCTGGTCCCTTGCCGTGATTGCGGGCCACGGCCCCATCCCCTGCATTCCTTCAGCTGGCTGCCGGGGAACTCGCGCTCAGCAGGGAAACCAGGGGATGGCTGATGTGGAGTCCAAAACAGCTTTATGCCATGCCTTAGTAACTAATTGCACATGCGCTGTAGGAATGGCGAGTGGAGTGTGCAATCTGGGGGGTATCACACATTGGTGCATCACAAATGGGGGTCCCCTGGGGCAAGGACCAATCACCAAGATACTGAAATCCTGGTGATTGGTCCCCTTTAATGGAGCTGTGTCTGTGCTAGATTGCTTAGTATTAAAAATCTTTATGAACATGCTGGATAATAAAAGGGAGAACTACTTCTATACACCGAAAAAATATTTTTTTCTTGTTGTGTTCCTCTCCTGAGAGAAGTGAAATCCAGGGCTGACAGGTTTTTGAGCACACCATTCCACTTGTACAGCAGTGATCTGCTCCATCTCAGTGCCCCCCGAGCCAGCCTGTGGGGAGCAGTAGCATTACAGTAGAGAGACAACTGTACAACCTTTTTCTTTGATTGAGATATATATAATTATATAATAAGCAAGAGTAGTCCAGGACTAGTCTTTCCTCATAGTCCTCAATGAAAGTTTAATTGCCAAAGCGGATATTTATGGCTAAAGAGACATTCCAGACAAAGGGTTAAATTCGTCTGCTTTCATTATGTTAGCTGTCAGGGGCTGCATCTTTCATCTAGCCTTCGTTCAGTCTACTTCATATTTCTCAATAAATCCAAGTGAACCTTCCACATGGCCTCCTCAGTAAGTAGATGACGATTAATACATGCATGTTTCACTGTGAGGGTCCGTTAAAAAATCCATTTTGGGGACCCTGGGGGAAAAAAAAAGTCGGTAGAAGGAAGTATGTTCTATAGTTTTTTTTTTTTTTTAGGGAATGAAAAGTGCTGTTGAATGAAAGATGCGTTCTCTGGTAGCCAGCATGGGGAGCAGGCTAAATTAAAGTGGACTGAAACCCACTGTGATCGTCCCTGGAATCTTTAAGATTCCCGGGCCGTTCAATTCCCCCCCCCCCCCCCACCCGGGACATCCAAAATTCACACAGCCCCACTGTGTGAAATCCCCAGGTCGCCCCATACACTTTGTTTCCCGGTCCAGTGGCGCATGCGCGAGCCACGGACGCATCCATGCTATCCCTGTGGCTGCACATGAGTCGTAGGACCGGGAAGAGGTGAGTTTGCTTCGGTGATCTAGGGGGTTTCACACAGTGGGGCACTCTCGATTGGAGTGTCCTGGGGGAAAGGACCATAACCCAGGATAGTCAAAATCCTGGGTTTTGGTCCACTTTAACCCTTTGCCTGGAATGTCCCTTTGAGGAAAACAACTAGTTAAACATATAGCAGGCTTGAAATAGGGAAATATACATTCTGTAGCAAGCTGTATGACCAGCCCAAAACTACAATGAGCAGAGTTTGTTTGTAACAGGCTCTATGGTTTTTACTAGTATAATACAAATAAAACAATGTATTCTGCAGCAGGATGCAAAGGAGGTGTGAAAGATGAGATGTAGAGAATGGTGCTATCTGGACATACTACCATGTAAACCTATAGTAAGGGAGCATCCAGTCTGTAATTATAGACATAGGGTTCGAGCCAGTTGAGAATTCTCACTCCTTTTTTAGGAGAGAAATCTGCCATTCACCGGCCCCGAATCGACCCGTATACATTTTTTGCAAAGGCAGTTCACACTTAGATCATGAGGTGGCGCCAACATTTCATAAAAAAACAAATACCAACATCACATAAGCACATGAGGAATTTACAGTAATATGTACAGAAAGTAATGGAAATAGATTTCAAAAGTGAATGTACTAGGCAAGTATGAGAAACGCTAAATTCATCATTTCATGTTTTCTCTTCCTCGGGCAGAGTGTATTTAAAGCGGACCTTTACTCTGAATAAGAGTCTATCTTATATGTTTCCCCCACCCTGTACATACAGATTGCTTACATTAAAAATCATCCTACCTGCATCTACTGCATGTTATGAGCCTTTAAACATCCAAGATGGCGGCTTATGGAAGCCGCCATCTTATCAGGCAGCCTGCAAACAGGAAGTGCCTCCTGACTGTGCTGCTCTGCATTCTGGGACTGCCGACCTTTACCTGACCCCAGCTCTGCTCTGTCTGAGCAAAGCACAGCTATAACCCGCCCCCCTGTACCTTATCCCACTCTCCTCTCCTCAGTAAGTGTGATGCTTCTGAGTCAAGATGGCGGCGCCCATATCCTAAATTCCTGAACAGAGTTGCAGCCCAGTGGGGGAAAGAATAATAAGTTAGTGACTAAAAACTTAAAATATATTAATTTTAGATGCTGGGGAACCGTTTTTTAAGAGTTTGGACTTTTCATTAAATCACGGTGAAGGTCCGGTTTAAGCAGTAGTTTTGTCTAAATATCTGCCTAAACTATTACATGATGGGTAAAAGCATTTCCATACATCAGAAGAACTGCAATAGGCTATTATTCCCACAAAGTGGGAGCAGAAGACACACACTTATATATATTTCAATAATATTACATCATTTTCTTTTTGTCTTCACAGTGGGGACAACCAGCTGTGCTCCCAGGAAGCTGTGCTTTATTCAATCAGTTCCTTAAAAGTCCCTCAAAGAGTTATCGAAACCGTGGAGGTGATTAATCCCAATGTGTTCTGTATCCAAAAAAGTAACTGTGAGTACTTCTTTAAGCCGCATCACCTTGCCTTGCCTCTGTTTTCCAATAGACTGAATGAAAGGGTGTCACAGAACATGCAGGCTGCTGAACATTTTGCAAAGCAATGCACAGCATCTAATCTGTTGCTATGGCCTAGCCTTTAGGAGATCTGCCACTAATAGCTATGATACCATGATGGGTGCATGACTTCAGACACCTCTTCTTACCCTGATGCACCCATCATTCTGGAACAAAACACATCTGGAATCCTCAGACCACATGATCTGTTCCATTGCTCCAATCTTTATGTTCTCTTACAAGCGTTTTTTTTAACGCGGGCTAAAAGTAAAAAATGACCTTATGTCACTTGGAATGTATGGTATAAAGTGCTGATTGGACAAGAGGCAGCACATGCGCTGTGGGAATGGTGGAAAGGTAAGTTTTATGTGGGCAATTTAGGGGTTTCACATAGCGGGACATTCCGATTTGGGATAAGTACCAATCGCTAGGATAGTAAAAATCCTGGTGATAGGTCCACTTTAATGGACATTAGTCAAAAGTGAAGATACTCTGGGTATCGGGCCTTCTGATACCTTATAGGTGACAATTCTACTTGCTACAATGTGTGTGTAATGTGTATATACATTATGACTTGGTGGTGAATGACCTTCTTACAATATTTATTTACTATAACAAAATCTAAACCTAAGCAAGCAGCCCTTTTTAGAATGGCTACAAGGGCATGTGACTTTTTGTAGCGTATCTTTGGCAAGGAAACTGTAAACTTGCCTATTAAGTATTTGTTTCTTATCATTTTCTCCCATAGCGGCCTCTGTTTTGCCGATGAATAGATAAGGTTACTCTTAATAACGAATGTGCTACAGTGATAATCGTGTGTAACAAAGACTTTTGACACCCAAGTCAGGGCATTTCACATTAGCACAAATCCTTGGGCACAGCCATGAAGTTAGTGACCGATGATTAACATTGATCACTTAAAGTGGACCAAACCCTGGATTTTCTCCCCTCGGCCTTCAGGACAGCCATGGAGAGGGAGAGGGTGCTATGTATCATAAGTTGTTGGTAAAGAAAGAAATAAAGAGAGATTTTTTTTCTTACCTGTTTCAGTTAAGAGAAAATTTCCTTTTGAAAATGCCGACATTTCAGCCCTGATCCAAAGCTAGATGCGCCATTCGCATAGGTCTCTAGATCCTCAGATTTAAGTTTTGAAGACTCTTAGCGAACCTATGGATAGGCATACCTAGGATATGCTTAGAAGGGCTTGGGATGCTACAGCTTTTATGCTTAGGCTTGCCTTCACGTCAGATTGTGTTGCACATAACCTAGCAGTTTAGCTAAATAACCTTAAGGGTTAGATAGAAGGAGATACACCTAAACAGGCCCTACTAGACGCTCTACCTTGCTGGATGATCTATTTGGCTAAAAACCTGACGGGGGGATCTGGCCTCCAAAGCAAGACTGTGTGGCCTCCCCTTTGAAGGTACCCTCATGTTTGGATCTGAGTTAGACACGGTTCTCGCTAGATCCTCAGATAAAGCAAAATATGTTCCTATCAAGGTTACGAGATCAAAATATAAGACATCCTTCAAGAACAAGACAGCTAGTCAGTCCAAGCAGGCGGAGCCCAGAAGACAATAGGGGCCTCGCAGGGTAACCCTTGGACCCAGTTTGGTTTGCACTCTCCCTCTGCCTATGGACAAACCTCAGCCCTGACGCCGACCCCCAGTGGAAGGCCATCTGAACAAATCTTTTTTTTGTTCAGAAAGAGAGTTATAGAACCAGTCCCTTTAGAAATCCAGGGGAGTGGCTTTTACTCACATGTGTTTCTAGTACAGAAACCGTCTTTACAGTTAGGAACCTATTGATGCCAGCGGATTTTATGGTAAGCATTGACCTACAAGATGCCTTTAATGGACAGCCGTAGATGAGACATTAAGACATTTGAAATAAAATGCATTTTTTCAGGAACCTCAGTCTATTGCTTAGATGTACTTGCCATTAAAGTGGACCAACACCCACGGGTGATCGGCCCGGGAATCTATAAGATTCCCGGGCCGATCACCCCCCACCCCGCGGGACATCCGAGATCGGGATGTCCCGCGGGGTGAAACCCCCCCCCAAACACCCCAACTCACCTACCTTATCTTCGGCGGCGGCCTCCCTCGCGCCCCTGTAGGCGCGCGCGTTCAAAGTGACGCGAGGGAGGCGGCGGCGGCCGCCGCCGCTTAGACGTTCAAGATCTTCGCTTGTACGTCGGCGCTGGGAGCGGGGAGAGGTGAGTTGTTCGGGGGGGTTTCACACAGCGGGGCATCCCGATCGGGGGTGCCCCACCGAAGTGGACCAAGACCCAGGATAGTCAAAATCCTGGGTGTTGGTCCACTTTAAAGGGCAAATGATAAAATAAAACATGTTTTGAGTTCCCCACAAAAGATGGTTCGTTTACCTACCCTACCTAAAGATCCCGGCTTCTGTTCTGGGGAATGGAGCTCTGTGTCTTTATGGACACTGTGGACTGCTGCCAAAAAAGCAAGTAGGGGCACACCTGTATCTCGGTCCATCTCGGCCTCCGTTCTTATGCCACCATGGACACATCCAGGATAGTGCATCTATCACAGCCCTCATGCTACTAAGTAAGGTGTCTGCCAAAATGGATTCAACAGATTTATTATTATTACTTTTATTTGTGTGCTGGAAAGTCAAGCTGTCTTCCCCAAGGAATAAACAGAGTCTAATCAGTAGACTTAGGTAGGGAATATCTGGATTTGCTGAAAAAGTGGGAGCAGGTGATTAGTTTCATGCCTTTTCTGCCCTATCAATTAGGCACTACTGAAAAAGTGATACCAATTAAAGTGTTGTTGCAGGCAAGGGTAATTGTTACACCATTGCGTCGGGCTACATTTGGCGCTGTCCTAGTTTTCCATTTTTAAATTGAAGAAGAAATGTCTGAGATATCAAGGTTTACATGTTCCCCTCATGATTTTTTTTGTCTGAAAAAAGTGGGCCTGGCCCTTGGATCTGTGATGCTGCATAACAATTAACTCTCTGTCCTGACAGCAATGTGATGAATCCAGAGGAGGAGACTGAGGTGGAGGAGGGAGGGGCCAGCAATCCTGTCCCGCTCTGCTGAGCGGATTGGGGGACAGGATAATAAAAAAGGATGTAATTGGCTGAACCTGTAAACCCTGATATCTCGACCATTTCTGCTTCAATTTAAAAATGGAAAACCGTTTAGGACAGTGCTAAATGTAGCCTGGCGCAATGATGTAACAATTACCTTTGCCTGCAGTATCACTATAAAACATGCTTACTGCTTGGGGGAGGGGATTATCGGCTATTGTTTTCTATGAGCTCTGCTTATGGAAATACAGACTGATCGCCTCCATGACCTGTCTGAGGACAGCTGGGGATACCTCCAGGCGCAGCAGTGTGAGGATACTTTAGTAAAATCCCTGTCTACATTTCCATGTCTGCCTTTTTATAAGCACAAGTATTTGCATCAACCAGGTTTGCATTTACTACTGTCAGGCCGTTCTTTTGAGGGTGCTACAATATTTCAGGATACATAGTAAAATCTGCAGCTGGCTTCAGTATCTTTAAAAGCTTCCCACACACAGGTGCCAAGAGAAAGCCTGTTTCCTGCGAGGACAGTTAAAACTTATATTAAAAAGTTGGTATTTAATATTTAACTAGTGTATTTTTCAAGTAAAAATCGCCAAGACTTGAGGTCTTCCCTAAATTCTGTAAAGCGAAAGCCCAGTTTATATGCAAGCAGCAGTAATGACCTTCCCAAGTGAGAACGCTGCCAATAAACATTTATGTACTGGAACAAAAGATTGTCATCCCCTTAGAGCAGAAGATGTTAAATCTGTTGTATCTGCCTTAGCCAGATAATGAGCAAGCCAGAAAGCCAAGTCAGAAAGTCCCAGATCTGTACTCCAAAACATCACTCTGGTGTATGTTTCTAATATGATAGGTTTATATACCAGTGAAGCCATGCCCTGCAGCACTTTTCAGACTGATTGGCTGAACTCAAAGGTTCTGTCTTGATGAGGTGCCGCCAGCTTGGCCACATTCCCAGAACTCTGTTTAGGCCCACACTTCCCCGTGTCCCGCAATTCAGAAGTGCTGGGCGTGGGAGTGTGAACAGTTACAAGAGCTGTGATGCTAGTGAAGCTGTCTGGTGAAGGTGAGTTTACCAGTGACCCCAGGGGTTTCACACATCAAGGCTAGTGGCCGGCTCTGGAATCTTTGATCCCAGGGCCCGACCGCATGGGTTTTGAGGCACTTAAAAAAAAAAAAAAAAAAAAAAACAATATATATATATATATATATATATATATATGGTATATATATGGTATATATATATATATATGGTATATATATATATATATATGGTATATATATATATATATATGGTATATATATATATATAATGATTCTTTAATTGGCTGTGTAACATATTTTATTGTCAACCTAAACTGTTGTTCACCTGGCTAGATATGATTCCCTTGGGAAATTCTCCATTTTTTTGACAGTACTTTGTGGCCTATTATTTATTTATTTAGTAAAGTACCGTGACCAAGCAGAAAATAAAGCTTACTCCCTAGATTGATAAATTAAGACTCGGTAAATAAGTTACAGTTGCAGTAATAACTTTGCTTTAGTGGATTCTTACAAATAGATTTACATAATACCAGTCAGTCTCCCTCCACCCATCCTTGCAGCATAGGCGCTCCTCTTCCCATCGCTGTATTTTCTAAACTCACAAAGCTGTAAGTGTACTTGAAGCCTCCTTCTACCTTCTCCTTCTTTTCAAATGCACTTTTTTCCATAGAAAGGAAATCATATTCCAGTATTCCCCTTTACACTCCAGTCCACTGTTGCTGCCCTTGAGATGCATGCTACTTTCCAGGGGACTTTCTGAAAGGTTGTCCTGAATCTGTGCAAAGCGCACAACCCGGACCATTTTTTTCATATAGTGCAACCAAACCCAAGCCCAAACCTCAGCCCACATATCCTGTAGAGACGTGCAAGTACTCAAGAAAAGCTGTGACTGGAGGATACCATATCACTTGTGTGCAACAACAGCTACATGGGCAGCAGGAAGGGGAATTAAATGCTATTTTAGTGGAATATCAATTTTTTAAAGTGGAAATATGATTACTATAACCACGACTGGCCACAGACGGCAAAAAGCACATTACACATATTAAAGGGAGTGTCCAGGCAAAAATGAAAAAAACCCAGCTTTACTTCCCTATTGTCCAGTACAGCTCCACCGCCCGGACCCGTTGTAAAACTTACTGAGAGCTATGAACCTCAACATCCCTAAACACTAACCATTAAACAATGAATTGGTGAAAAAGGTTTTGTTACGTGCCCCGCTGTGTGATACTCCCAGAAAGCCTGAAAAAACTCACCTTCCCATGCTCCAACGGTGCATGCGTGGGCTCGAGTCCAATGATGCTGATCCTACTATGAATACGTCATTCAGAAAGTGGCTCTCATTTACTTCGCTGGGCATGCATGAAGGACCAGGGATGCGCTCCTGAATGGGTGTGGCGGAAGTGCCCACACGATGCATCATCATCAGTTGTAAACTCTTGTCCAATGAGAGCAGCATGCCGAAGCAACTTAATTAGGCAGACGACTCTCATTGGAAAAGAGTGCATCGTTGGTGCATGGAAAGGGGTGGGTTTTTTTCTGGGTTCCTTGGGGGTTTCACAAAGCAGGGCATCTCAATTCAGGATGCCCGTGCGAAAAGCCAGCAGCCGGCCCTGGAATCTTTTAGGACAGTGGTGGTGAACCTATGAGCTCTGTGGGCACCCATCATCTTTCCAGTACACACACTTTTTTCATAACCCTCCTGGCACCAAAGCCATCAGGTTGGCACTTAAATAACGTTTTGGGTTGCAGTTTGGGCACATTGTAGCTAAAGGTTTAGAAAAAAGTATTTTGAATAAACGCACAATATCAACCTAAAAGGTGTGCCATCACTTCCCTTTCTGGAGTGTGTTCACTCCATTCATAACCTTCTTGCTCCCTGGAAGTACATGGTGGGCAATAGCTTTGCTATTGTAACGTCAGGAAACGTTATTTTCTTTTTGTACATTGCTTTTATAGGTAATAATAATAAATATTTCCCTCCCTTTTAGATCAGCCAGCTCTGTCCTATATAACCCCAGATGAACCGACAGAGGCCAACTTTGATAGTTTACTCACAGAGTTTGGTGAAAACCAATTCAACACAGGAAGTGATGTGCTAAATGCAGTTGGGTCTGCTGAAGCTCGTAACGCAACCCGTTATGAGGTAAGATTATTGGAAATGATGTCACATGGTATACATTTTGCCTACTGGAGCTTATATCACAAGGTAATTGTTTCTTATTAGTGATAATAATATATGGTAATTTACATATTGGTGATTATACATTGAGATAGAAGTTTCTTGTTAGTGATATTACCAGGTAAACGTAGCCTATTGGTTGCAACTAAATGTAAATGTTTCCTATTGATAATATGAGGTAAGGGTTGTCTATTGGTGATTACACCTTGAAATAAAGGTTTCCTATTAGTGATTATATTATGAGGTAAGGGTTGTCTATTGGTGATTATACCTTGAAATAAAGATTTCCTATTAGTGATAATATTATTAGGTAAAGGTTGTCTATTGGTGATTATACCTTGAGATAAAGGTTTCCTATTAGTGATTATATTATGAGGTACAGGTTGTCTATTGGTGATTACACCTTGAGATAAAGGTTTCCTATTAGTGATTATATTATAAGGTACAGGTTGTTAATTAGTCATTACACCTGGAGGTAAATGCTTCATATTAGTGATTATATTATGGGGTAAGTGTTGCCTATTAGGGATTATACCTTGAGGTAAATGTTTTCCTATTAGTGGTAATATTTTGAGGTAAAGATTGTCTATTGGTGATTACACCTTGAAATAAAGGTTTCCTATTAGTGATTATATTATGAGGTAAAGGTTGTCTATTGGTGATTATACCTTGAGATAAAGGTTTCCTATTAGTGATTATATTATGAGGTAAAGGTTGTCTATTGGTGATTATACCTTGAGATAAAGGTTTCCTATTAGTGATTATATTATGAGGTAAAGGTTGTCTATTGGTGATTACACCTGGAGGTAAATGCTTCGTATTAGTGATAATATTATTAGGTAAAGGTTGTCTATTGGTGATTATACCTTGAGATAAAGGTTTCCTATTAGTGATTATATTATAAGGTACAGGTTGTTAATTAGTCATTACACCTGGAGGTAAATGCTTCGTATTAGTGATTATATTATGGAGTAAGTGTTGCCTATTAGGGATTATACCTTGAGGTAAATGTTTTCCTATTAGTGGTAATATTATGAGGTAAAGATTGTCTATTACACACTGAAGTAAATGTATTTTGTGTTAGTGAGAATATTATAAGGTAAATTTGGCAGTGGTAATTACAACTTGAGGTAAATGTTTCCTTTCAGACAAAGTTTACTTCACAGTGTTACTATTAGTGATAATATTTATCTCTGTCTTTCCACATATATAGACATGTTTGTTGCCTAATACTTAGACAAGACTGATGGGTGGGCCTACAGTGGGGCCTCCCACACTACCTATTTAATTCTCAGAGCAGTTTGCCATTTTTCTTTCATAATATTTACTCCCCCTAAAATGTGCCCCTTGGACTGGCAAAAGGCAGCTGGTGTAACTGCTAGTTATAGAGATTCTAAAATTAGTGGGGCAATGGCTCCGTTTACACTTTTTTGTTTCTGGGGTTGAGGTCATATGAGTTTCAGTGATATCATGTACTTAAAATGGCCGTGAATGGTGCAAGAAGTTAGAAGTATGATAAAGATGTAGGGCTAGAAATAGCGCTTTTATGGTAATGACATGTTGCTCATGGCATTGATTCTCCTGACAGGTTAGTTTTATTTCAACCATTGTGTTCATAGTGGAGGAAGTGTTAAGCTTCTTTTCCTGAGTACATATAAACATGTTTTGATGGGCAAGTTTACTGTGTGAAGGATCAGTTCCAACAGCCCTCTAATTCCTGCAACTATAGAATCGTGCTCTTTTCTTCTAGTGTGCACTAATGATTTAGCTCTACTGTCATTTTTATTGATTTTGATAATTTATGGTAAAAATATAGACGCAAATAGAGCATATACGCTAAATTAAAAATAGAATGATATTCTTCTATTGCCAGTCATTTGGTAAACTGAGTTATTTTTTAAACCAGTAATTAACCTGTGTGTTGAGTAAAATATAAATCCCTTTTGAAATTAATCTAGACTATGGACCCTTCAGAAGGTTAATGGCTGTTCTCCTAGTGTTCATGTAGGTTTTTCAGCCACAAAAACTGGTAGTTTGTGGATGTCTTGGACTGACACTTAGCTGAACAAAACCGCATGAAGTAAACTAACTAAAAGATGCTGCAACATGGTTAACCCTTGCTTCAGCCTGTAAGTTGTTACATATTGTAATATGCAACTCACATCAAAATGTATTTTTTGCAGTATGGAACTTCCATTTTGACTCCAGATTCTTACTTAAAACTTCCGTCACCGATGGGTACAAAATCATGCACCGACAATAACCCTATTGGTAAGGATGGGTGATAATCAATGGCAGTCACTATAGAGAACTCAGAAGTAACATTTTATTTTTTTTATCTTGCATTGCGTTTACGTTGCAATAGACTTTACCATTTACTTATTATGCTAAAAAATTATTTAAAAAAACACAACACCAACACATTTCTAACGCATCAAAAGCACAGTGTTTGTTTTGATATAATGACCCTCTGACATATTCACAGTGCGCTTGCTCTTAACGCAACAGAAGGGTGTGAGCAGAGCCTAAAAGAACTTGTGTTAATCAGTTCACATTCTGAACTGAGGTCGGTGAGAGAGTACACTTTCCTTGTGCTTTTCTTATATGTGTTTGTAAAGCACACAGCCAGAATACGAACAATAAACGAATGCCATGAGAGATGCCCCCTAGGAAAATGTTAGTTCTGCCTAGTTAGCTGATGCCATGATAGACCAATGAAATATAAGGAGACTTCTCGAGGTGCCATTCTCAGCAAAGCCTTAGTGTTACAGGAAAAAGCATTGCAAGATGAAGCTTCCTTGTAATTATGATGCCAAAGATTTCAAAGCGGACCAAAACCCACATTTTAACTAGCATCCCCTGAATTGCTCTCCCTTTTGCCAGTTTTCCCTGCTCTTGCGTCACTCTTATCCCAGATAATGGCGCCTGTAAAGCTCTGCCTGCTCCATTCATTGCCACTGTTGTGTGTGGCAATGACTGATCTCCTGCCATCGCACAAAGAGGAACAGCAAAAAAAGGTGCTCCAGAATTATTTGAAAAGCAAAAAGATCCATTTCTAGTTCTACACCCTAAGAGGGGAGAATCGTCAGGGGCTTTGGCCAAATGTATTACACATGTCTGGCCTCTAAAGAGATTGGGGTTGATTTAGAGCCAGGTGAGGATTCTCACTCCATTTTTAGGAGAGAAACCCATTGATTTTCATTCTCATTTTTTATTTTCATCTGGCTCTAAATCGGCCCTAAGGTAGACAATGAAAGTCAATGGCAGTTTTCTAAAAAAAAGAATTGAGAATTCTCACCTGGCTCTGAATCGACCCCAGTGTCCATGCTAAAATCAAAAGCACTCTCTATACTCTTTTTGCCCCCTGTAGCTGATCGCTGCTATTGTGCTGGTTGCCTGATGGCTGGGGCAGCATTGTGTTGAAAATGCAGATGTGCCCGACGATCGGACCGTTCAGTGTGGGACACAGATCTACCAATCAGGTAAGGTACCTAGTGCTGCACTAGGAGCGATCATCTTTTGGGGGACAAAGGGTGAGTATAGTGTTTTTTTAATTTATTTTAGCCTAGACAATCCCTTTTAAGTGATTGTTAAGGGCGTGCATGGGTGGGCTTTTCTAAGACACTGAGGGTGAAGCAATTCCTTACCAGAGCTACATTAAAAGGTATGTACTTTTTCTATCAACAGGCTTCCTGAGTACACAGGATTTAACATGTACTCGAGCTGTACAGCTTGAAAATTGTTCTGTCCCTGCAGTAACTTTGGAGACCTACACAGGCGTCCAAATTTTACCCGTAAGTCTAAATATGTGAATGATGCGGATTTACTATTGAAGTTTATCTGTGCTTGATATGTGAATTTCTATGTGTTTTGTTGACAGGTACCAAATTCACAAGAAGTGGTAAGAGCTACATCATAAAACTGGATTCTTTGTTTAGAATGCAAACTCCGATTAGAAAAAGGGCAAAATGTGGAACTTCTGAGGAGCAGTATGGCAAAGAAGGGTGGAAGGAGTTTGTTGTAGCTATGAACAAGATTTCCTTATATGCAAACTACCCTCCCTTGTTATAAAGCTAATACAATGTGTAATAATAACAATAAATATGACTGTTCTGTATTGCAGGTGAATGTGACAGTCCAGACTATTACACTGCAGTCTATAGATGGGGCTCTGATTAGAGGGAATTTTAGTAACAATGCACCGTTTTATAACTACACTACAGGGATCTGCACCAATGTGGTTCTTGAGGTATGTTTCCTGCCGACATGAACAATATAGTATTTAAAGCAAAATAAAAACCCAGGCCGGTCGCTGGCCTTCCTCTGGGGCATCCCACATGTGTGAACACCCCCCGCCAACCTCCTGGAGCACCCCAAAACTTGCCTGCTTCTTAGCGCCTCGGCGCTGGAAACAACGGGCAGCCACATCCCCGAATCTTTGGGCTGTGAGCACGCTCCCACCATTAGCCATTCAGATAGGCTGGAGACAGGAACATGCATGCACTGGTGCAGATCCTGCACTCCCCATTGCCAGCAATTGAGCAGTTTGCCAAGCTTACATATTACATATGCACAGCAAACGGCTCTGATTTGGCGAGAGCTTATGCATGCACCATAGCATCGAGGAAAAGCGAGTTTGTATGGGCCTACTGGAGGGTTTCCACACGACAAGCTATTTCAATTTGGGATGCCCCTGGGACATTAACAAAACCTGGGATAGTCAAAATCCTGGGCTTTGTTCTGCTTTAATGTCTATAAAAATAATTTCCAGTGTTTCCGTACTGAAATGCTCACACAATAAATGAGAGTTTAAACACACACTTTGGAGTTGATTATTCTGTTGTGAATTTCTACATATATTATGTAGAAGGATTCCCCTCCACTAATAAGTGTCAGTCTATGGTCAGATGGGGGCCATATACTTATTCTGAAATGGAGGTATTACCCCTCAGTGTAGGGCTGGTAGGCGGTGGTGTTTAGGTGCCTATGGCAAACCAGTCCTGCAGGAAGCAGGCTTCTCTTTCTCAACATGTGATTGTAGATCTGCTTAAAGGATTTTGACTATCCCGGGGATTGGTCCTTGCCCCGAGGGCATCCTAATGTAGGATTCCTCCCTGTGTGAAACCCCCTAGATCGCCCAGACTGTCCTTTTCGACATTCAGCACAGGCGCTCATCTAATCAGTGCTTTATGCCGTGCCTGGCATAGCTGCGCTTGTGGCCGCATCCCCGACTCCCCTGTGAAGTGTGCTCATCCGCAAACCTAACCTTTCTGAGTGGCTGGGAGTGGGGAGCGTGCACAGCTACAAGGATGGGATGCTGCCTCCCAGGGGTAATTGGTCCATTTTAAAGATGTTCCCAGCTCTAATATTTGATGTTTTGTTTCTCTAGGGGAGTTACTCTGTATATTACACAGATCAGGGGAGGATTACAAGAGTCCTGGCGTCTTTTATCCTTGGAGCAATCAACACCAACACCATTCAGCAAACCTTTCAAATTGGTTTCATTGAGGTAGAAATTTCATAAATAAAGCATATGTAGGACGCCATATACAACTTTCCATTTACAGTTATACAAGCTTAAAGAAAAAAACATAAAAGCTGCATTAAATAGTCTTGCTTTTCAGGGACCCCAAAATCACTTTAGTTCATTTTACCTGCTCAAACTTTTCTCCCCATGCTCCTGGCATAAAAATTTAAGTTATTCAATTTGGTGGGGTCAGGAAGCCTGGCTATTCTGCAACTGGCTTTCTGCACTGATGTCCGTGACCATCTGCAAAACCGCATGCAGGTATGTTCTGTGCCCCCCACCCATGTTGGCCCTTTATCCACTTTCTCATCAAACATGGTAGCACCAGTATTTATTGGTGTCTATTCATCAATGTCTGCTTTCCTTCTGTAGCCTTTTCTCCAACTTTTTTTTCCATGCTGGACTAGTCAGGGATAGGAAGATCCCAGGCTTGTTTTTGCCGCTGGCCACCACTGGTGGCTTCCTAACTTCACTGGCTCAAAACACTATGTCAGGGTATGGCAAAATAGGTAAATATATACAAATTGGCTGAATATTGGGCAAATGCGCCACCAAACTGGATGCAGTCCTGAGGTACCATGTCTGGATTATACCAGGGCTTTATAGCATACTCATTTCTATAGCACTCGGGCAAGTTGTTAGGATTAAAAAAAAAATCAGAACCTCTATATCATACCAGTGATGCAATTGGACTTTTCCTATTCTGTTCTATGAGTTAAGCTTAATGTAGTACAACACATTTAGCAGCAGCCCAATTTAATCTATACGGTAATTCTGATCTGAAGCACATTGATCTGTAAAGCTGTGTAGCTGCTCTTATCTCTTCTGCCTTGCAGCCCTTCTCATCTGTATCACCACTTGCCCCACTTCGCATCTTTCCTTATCTATATTTCCATCTGCCCCTCAGCCCTCTTCATCTACTGCAACTCACCTTACAGCATTGCACATTTTAGGTCCTGCTAAGGTGTAACCATCATATACTTTGTTCAATATAGCCCTACCCCTCTGAAGTTAGGGAATACAGGAGCCACATCTTTAAAATTTGCATTAGTTGTTTTAGTATTTGCATGATTTGTGTGACTTTAGGTCTAGATCTGTAAACCATTTATTCTAAGTATGTCACACACCCCGCTTCAGATAGTCATTACACTTGGGTTATACCGACCTGTAGAGGGCGATCTTGCAGAGATGTCATGAAAAAAAAGGGAGTCCCGTCCATAAATACCTGGTACCTCCCACTCATTCCCCAGTCTTTCATCTCTGCAGACGGCGAGCAAGTCAGAAGATGATGTCTCCTCCTTGCAGGTAGCCGGGGTTACTCTCGGCCCGCTTATTTGTCTATTTCTGCCTGGACCCCACCTTCTTAGTATTCACCTTGCCTCCCAGCCTAGGCTGCTGGTCCGGGCAAGGGTAGACAGCACCTAATGGTGCTTAGGAGCTACGCTCCACCGTGAGACCCCATACTAAGGGGTAGACAGTTTTGCCGGGTTGGTGATCCCGGTTTGGGATGCCACGTCCCTTGCCCGTCCACCTTCCAACGTGGATTCCCCCTCTACTGGATTGCCCTTGCTCCTTAGAGGGGGGGGGCAGCGTACGAGTCCCCTTCTCCCTAATTGTTTTTATTTTTGAGCGTGTGTGTGTAGCTGCCTGCTGTCCTCTTTTGTTTTAATTACTTTACTCAGCTTAGTATCATCTGCAAAGATTGAGACTTTACTGTTTAATCCATACCATCATTTATATATATATTGAAGAGAATTGGTCCCAGAACTGACCCTTGTGGTACTCCATTAGTAACAGTGACCCAATCTGAGTGTGTACCATTGATAACCACCCTCTGCTTCCGATCATTCCCACCCATCTGCACACGTTTTCCCCCAGTCCAAGCATTCTCATCTTTGGTACCAGCCTTTTATGTGGCACAGTATCAAATGCTTTAGAAAAGTCAAGATATATGATATCCAATGACTCCCCCTGATCCAATCTTGAACTTACCTCCTCATTAAAGCTTATTAGGTTTGTCTGGCAGGAGCGATTCCTCATAAATCCATGCTGATATGGAGTAATAAGGTCATTTTCCCCAAGGTGCTCCAGGATAGTATCCCTTCACCATGAATTATTGAAAAGCCCAAACCCTTATAAAATTATTCACCAAGATCTAAAATTACGTTTTTAGTCACTTACTTATTCTTTCCCCCACTGGGCTGCAACACTGTCCAGGACTTTAGGATACGGGCGCCGCCATCTTGACTCAGAAGCATCACACTTACTGAGGAGAGGAGAGTGGGATAAAGTACAGGCGGGCGGGTTATAGCTGTGCTTTGCTCAGACAGAGCCGATCTGGGGTCAGGAAAAGGTCAGCAATCCCAGAATGCATATAAAACAATAAAACACAGAGCTATAGATATAAGCAAAACACACACTCTTTCAATGTGAAAATGAATAAAATGAGTCTTTAGTGCATAAACTCAAAAGAAGCCCGTAGCGTGATGACATCCAGTAAAAAATGTAGTGACAATAATCCTCCACCGTCTGAAATGAACTCTTACCAGAGAATCTTTAAATCAAAGCCATAATAAACAACTCCTTCATCCTCCACAGCTGTCAGGTATGGATAACCAGTATAACAAATGGACACCGACTTGTATTATGATGGAAAACTCCAAACTCTAGGGCTTATTTCACTCAGAGAGAACCATAGGATTTAATCCACAAGGCATATAGATGTAATATATCACTCCAGGTGAGAAACATGTAGAGGAATAAAGAAAAAGAAAATCTAGTGCAACACCTCTCTGATCCGTTTAGAATATTTAATAGGACTAATGCACTCACAATGGTAAAAAGTGTAACAAGCAATTAAAAATCCAGCATATCCAGATATCGGCTCTCACCGCCGGATCCCCCGTCCTCCAAACATATGAATGAAACCCAGGTAATGCCAACCGCGCGCTCCTACGCGTTTCGTCCCTACCAGGGACTTTAGCCAGGATGGCCGCGGTGGGGAATAGGGGGGAAATATATAAGATAACTCACAAAAGGGGTGTGCATCCTCGTGCGGCCTTCGTCTAAACCACTTCCGGTTTGCAGAGGCGCTTCTGCGCTCCACTATCTCCATCCGCTTCCGATTTACCGAGCGGTACCTAGTGCGCACGCGCCAACTAAACAATGGAACGCGCATGCACCAATACAAACTACGTGCTTTGCGTTCCAAACCACTAACCGCTTCCGGTTTAGCGGTCAATGTCAAATACGCTTGTGCCAGTTGAACCTTAAAGCGCACTTACGTCTAATGCTTAGAAAAATGAACGGAATATCAGCGGAACTCCGCTTCGCAAGTGGAATTTGTAATCTGCAAAAATGCTCACAGTACCTCATTATACTTAAAGATACATTTCCGCTTAGATATATAATACACATAAACGCCTATTTAAGCTGAGCAAACAACCTTATAAGAGCAAACATAGTCCTACTATTCAGAAGGACTAATGGGTATATTAAAAAACACTATTAAACCTAAAATTAGTATATAATAAAATAGAACGAATTAAAAAAGATCAAAAAGGTAGCAAAGGTAATCCCAGAATGCAGAGCAGCACAGTTAGAAGGCACTTCCTGTTTGCAGGCTGCCTGACGTCCCATGAGCCGCCATCTTGGATGTTTAAAGGCTCATAACATGCAGCAGATGCAGGTAGGATGATTTTTAATGTGCGCAATCTGTATGTACAGGGTGTGGAAAACATATAAGATAGACTCTTATTCAGGGTGAAGGTCCGCTTTAAGAAACCTTCAAACAGCTTGCCCACCACAGATGTTAAGCTTACCGGTCTGTAGTTCCCCGGTTCCCCCCTAGATCCCTTTTTGAATATTGGCACCACATTTGCCAAGCGCCCAATCCCTCGGAACAGACCCTGTAGTTATGGAATCCACAAATATTAGAAATAACGGTTTGTCTATTACTGTACATAACTCCCTTAAAACACGAGGATGTATGTCATCTGGTCCCGGTGATTTATCGATTTTTATCTGCTTGAGACGATGCTGGGCTTCTTCCTTGGTTAGACCAGTGACATTTAATGGAGGGTTTTGGTTATTCCCCTGCATTTCACTCGGCATGTCAAATTCTTTTGTGAATATAGAAGCAAGGAAGTTGTTAAGCAAATTTGCTTTCTCCTCATTTCCCTCTATAGGGGTCCCCTCCTTGCTTTTCAGGGGGCCCACACCCTCAGGTTTGTGGCTCCTTGATAAGGCACCCTAGTGACTGCTAATTGGAAATTAATGATATTATGATCACTGCTTCCAAGGTGTCCCCCAACCTGTACCTTTATTACTTTGTCTGGTACATTGGTTAGTATTAGGTCCAATATGGCTTTCCCCCTTGTTGGAGCTTGTACTTGTTGGGAAAGGTAGCCATCTTTTATAAAAAAAGATAAAAAACTATTACTTTTATGCGAAACACATGTTTCAGCATCCCAGTCTATATCTGGGTAGTTAAAGTCCCCCATAATCACTACCTCATTTAGTTTAGTGGCTATATCTATTTGCCTTAGCATCATATTTTCTATGGATTCGGATATATCTGGAGGTTTATAGCAAACCCCCATCAGTATTTTATTTTTGTTTCTCCCTCCATGTATTTCTACCCATGCAGACTCCACATGGTCATTCCCCTCACATATATCCTCCCGCAGAGCAGGCTGTAGAGAGGATTTTACAATTAAGCAGACTCCACCCCCTTTGCGTTTGTTACGGTCCCTCCTAAACACACAGTATCCCTGTAAATTTACTGCCCAGTCATAGCTTTCATCCAGCCAGGTCTCTGTTACCCCCCACTATGTCATATTGCTCTTCTGTTATTATCAGTTCTAGTTCATCCATTTTATTAGTCAAGCTTCTAGCATTTGTAAGCATGCATTTCAAATGCTTATGACAATTTTGATAATTTTGTATATTGCCCTTATTCCTGCTAGATGTGCTAACCCCTCCCCCCTCTCCACCCCCAGTTTCATGGCTATACCCACTGTCACTTTCTTTCCCAACTTCCCCTTTGTAACTGCTTTTACCCTCCCCCCTAGTGCTCAGTTTAAACACTCCTCTAACCTTTTAGCCATCCTCTCCACCAGAACAGATGCACCCTCCCCATTGAGGTGCAACCCATCCCTGCCAAAGAACCTGTAGCCCACTGTGAAGTCGGCCCAGTTCTTTAAGAACCCAAACCCCTCCTTTTTACTCCAATTTTTGAGCCACCTGTTTACATCTCTAATCTCCCGCTGCCTCTCTGGTGTGGCTCTTGGTACTGGTAGTATTTCTGAGAATACTACAGTTGAGGTCCTTGCCTTAAGCTTACGGCCTAAGTCCCTGAAATCATTTTTAAGGACCTTCCACCTACTTCTTCCTGTGCCAATATGCACCATGATCGCTGGGTTCACGCCAGCCCCTCCCAACAATCTGTCAGCCCGCTCCGCTACATGCTGTACTCTGGCCCCAGGAAGGCAACACACTGTTCGGCAATCCCGGTCTTTGTGACAGATTGCCCTGTCTGTTCCCCTAATAATAGAGTCACCCACTACCAGCACTTGTCTTGCCTGCCCTGTTCTCCCATTTCCCCCCCCTTTCTTACTGGAGCCGACAGATGTGTCTTGCTGCAGCTGTGCCATCCCTGAGCTAACGTCCTCCTCATCTGCCAACCGGGCAAACTTGTTTGGAGGTGCCTGTTCAGGCAGTGGTGTCTTCCGGTTACAAACTGGAGTTCGAGATCCGGCCTCCTCCCAGATTCTTCAGGTCTCGAGTGCCCTTGGATCCTCTGGCCGCGCAGGGGCTCCGGGCGGCAGTAAAAGATCTCTTGGACATGGCTGTCATCTGCCCGGTTCCTCCCTCGGCCCGGGGCCTGGGATACTATTCCAATCTGTTTACAGTGCCCAAGAAGGATGGCTCCGTTCGTCCCATACTGGATCTGAAGTTTCTCAACAGGTTTATCCGTCCCAGGAAGTTCCGCATGGAAACTCCCCGCTCTGCCATAAATTCACTTCGGCAGGAGGACTTCATGACGTCGATAGACATCAAGGATGCTTATCTGCATGTTCCAATCTTCCCGGCGCATCAGAGATTTCTCAGGTTCGTGGTGGAAGATCGGCATTTTCAGTTTGTGGCCCTTCCGTTTGGCCTTACCTCGGCTCCAAGGGTTTTCACCAAGGTGCTAGCGGGGGTGATGGCCCTCCTCAGAGCCCAGGGTTATCCGCATCGTGCCTTATCTGGACGATCTGCTTATTATGGCATCCTCTCTCGGCCAGGCGGAGCTAGATAGCAGGACTGTGGTAGCCACCCTGGAGAGATTCGGCTGGGTGATCAACTATCCCAAGTCCTGCCTCTCTCCGTCCAGGGTGGTGGCGTTCCTGGGAATGTCTCTGGATACTTCTCAGTCCAGGGTGTTCCTCCCCCGGCCCAAGGTTCTTTTGATTCAGGAATTGACTCAGCTTCTCCTATCCATCCCTCGCCCATCCATTTGGCTGGGGATGCGACTGGTGGGATTGATAGTGGCTTCGTTCGAGGCGGTTCCATTTGCCCAGTTTCACACAAGGACGCTCCAGCTTCATCTCTCGGCGGCCTGGGACGGGTCCCCGGTGTCATTGGATCAGTCTTTTCCCTTCGGTGGTGGCTGGAACCGAGCAATCTGATGAGGGGCAGATCCTTTCTGACCCCTCGTTGGGAGACGGTCACCACGGATGCCAGCCTGTCAGGTTGGGGGGGATTTTGGAAGGATCTTCAGTTTCAGGGACTGTGGGGGCCTCAGGAGGCTCACGATCCCATCAATGTTCTGGAGCTGAGAGCCATCAGGTTGGTTCTGGCTCACTTGACTCATCAGTTACAGGGCTTGCCGGTTCAAGTTCGGTCGGACAATCGGACGGCGGTCGCCTACATCAATCACCAGGGAGGGACTCGCAGCAGGCGTGCCCTCAGGGAAGTGTCTTTGATCCTGGCTTGGGCAGAGAGCAATGTCCCATGCATCTCGGCGGTGTACATTCCGGGAGTGGAAAACACGGAGGCGGACTCCCTGAGCAGGTGCTCATTTCGCCGAGGGGAATGGTAGGTCAGCCCCAAGGTATTTCGGTCGCTTTGCCACCGGTGGGGGACTCCGGAGGTGGACCTCTTTGCCTCTCGTCACAATCACAAGCTTCCGACGTTTGTGTCTCTCTCGCGGGATCCGCTGGCTCTGTCAGTTAGATCTGCCCCTTCTGCCGGATCTGCTCACTCAGGGTCCACTGTTACCAACGCTGGCTTTGATGCCGTGGCTGCTGAATCCTCCATCCTGAAGGAGGAAGGTCTTTCTGATGCTGTCATTCAGACTCTGGTTAGGGCTAGAAAGAAGTCTTCCTCTGCCATCTACTATAGGATTTGGAGGTCTTATATTGATTGGTGTGAGGTCCGGGCCTTGCCTTGCAGGGTGTTTTCTATCCCTAGGGTTTTGGAATTTCTGCAACATGGTCTGGACCTGGGTTTGCAGCTTAGTACGCTGAAAGGGCATGTTTCTGCCCTGGCGGTTTTCTTTCAAAAGTCTTTTGCTCTTCATCCTCTGGTTAAGACCTTTTTCCAGGGGATTACGCATGTGCGGCCTCCTAGGAAGCCTTTGCTCCCAGTTTGGGATCTGAATTAGGTTCTTTCTGCTTTTCAGGGTCCTCCTTTTGAACCTTTGCAGGATATTGCTCTTTCTACGCTTACTCAGAAGGTTGCGTTTCTGGTTGCTATCACTCCCGTTCGGCGTGTATCAGAGTTGGCGGCTTTGTCCATTAAGGCTCTTTATTTTTTATTTTTTTTTATTATTCTTTTTTTTCATTTTGCAAAGCATAATAATATACAACATAAAAAAAAGGAACAAATAAGGAAAGTGAGGCTGTCTGTAGCTCACAGAGTACATTTTCAACTTGAATGCATGAACATGCCACGACATCTTGAACAGGACACACGACAAAAAAAAAAGACTAAAAGTGGAGAGAGAAGAAAAGACAGGGAAGGGAGGGACAAAAAGAAAGAAGGGGGTAGCGGGACAGTGGGGTAGGGAGGGGGGAACCCGCTCCGAAGCACTTCGGCTTTACTCCTGAAGATAACCAAGGTAGTCGGCCGATAGGGTAAACTGATCCCAGGCACACCAAATCTCTCTGTATTTATCAAGGGTGTCCTTCAATGAGGCCGTAAGCTCCTCCATCCTACTTACGTCCCTCACTCTTGCCAGCCACATCACTGTTGTTGGGGGATCAGTTGATTTCCAACATGCAGGTATACATGACTTTGCGGCGTTCAGCAATGGGGCTAGGAGGGATTTGCCCCTCTTGCAGATCGAGGCGGGGGCCAAGTTAAGGAGGTAGCTGGCCGGATCCTCTCCCAGGTCAATCCCGGTCAAGTGTAGTACTATTTTCCGGACATTGTCCCAAAACTTAGTAAGGCCAGTGCAGTTCCAGAACATATGAAGCATTGTGCCCCTTTCACGTGAGCATCTCCAAAAAAGAGGGCTGGAAGAGGGCAACATCTTAGCCAATCTAGATGGCATGTAATACCATCGGGTCAGGATTTTATATGAGGCTTCTTGATATCTGCTAGAAATAGAAGATGTATGAGCCAGCTGAAACATAGCTTGCCTCTGTTCTGCTGAGAAGTTTCTGTTAAGTTCCCTCTCCCATCCCTCCACGAAAGGGGGCACAAACGACTCCGGGGGGCTACTAAGCAGGGAATAGGCATGCAACAAAGCCCCTCTGAAATGGCCCGCCCCTATGCAAAGTCGTTCAAAAGGGGTCAATGGTCTATCGGCTTCATCCGGCCGGTCCACAGATTTCTGGTAGTGTGACAGCTGGAAAGCCCGCCAGAAGTTAAGTGGCGGAAGCGAGTGCCTAGCCGCTAAATCCCCCGGCCCACACCACCCGCCCTCCTCGCGCATATGCATGAGCATATAACAATTTTGATGCGCCCACGAACGGAGGACACCATCGGACTGGCTCACCGGGAAATCTGGGTGCCCTATCACCGGCGTTAGAGGTGACACGGAGGGGGAGATGTCCGCCTCGGGAAGACCCTCGCCACCACCTTCCTTGTGGGGCCTATCGTCGGGTGTTTGTTGAGAATTTGGAGCTGATTCGGTGGGATCCAAGGGAGTCCCGGAAGGAAGGCATGCGAGGCTTCTTGTTCAATGTGTGTCCATTGCTTCAACGTGGAATGCCTGCACCAGTCGATCACCCTGACCAGGTGAGTCGCAGCGTGATACAGCCTCCAATCCGGGAGGCCCAGGCCTCCGCGATCCTTGGGAAGGGTCAGGAGGGATGCTGCCAATCGGTGTGCTATCCCAGCCCAAACAAACCTCGAGCACAACCCCGCTAGTCTCTTAAAGAATGTGTGGGGGACCTCTATTGGAAGAGCCTGGAAGAGATACAGCACTCTGGGTAGTATGTTCATCTTAACAATATTCACCCGGCCAAACCAGGTGAATGCACTCCTATTCTCCTCCTCCAGCCTCCTCAACAACGGTGGAAAGTTGAGACCATAAATCTTCTGAGGCTGAGCCGATATTTGTGTCCCCAGGTAAGTCACCGCCTCCCCCTCCCATTTGAAGCGGCAGGTCTTTGAGATCTGCTCTATTCTTTTGGAGGGAATGTTGATGTTAAGGGCTGAGGATTTCTGGTAGTTTATTTTATAGTTAGACACTGCCTGGTCAAATTGATGACCCTTGTGGTGTTGTCCCTACCCTCTCTTGTAGGAACAAAGCCAACTTGGTCCCAGTGGACGAGATGAGGGATGAGGGGCGTCAGTCTGTCCGCAATAACCTTGTTGAATAGTTTCAGGTCGCAATTCAATAAGGAAATGGGCCTATAGCTGCCACACTGCATCGGGTCTTTGCCCGCCTTCGGGATGATCGTGATGTGGGCTCGGAGTGTGTCTCTGGGCGGGGGGCATCCGTCCTTCAGGGAGCCGAAGGAGGCAATAAACTGAGGGCCGAGCAGCTCCGCAAATTCCTTGTAATACCCCAAGTTGAAACCGTCTGGGCCCAGTGCCCGTCCAGGTCTAGTGCCTTTAATGGCCTTCAGGAATTCCTCCATCTCAATCTCCCCCTCGTTAATCACCTCTTTTTTGAGTCTAGGGAGCTCTGATTCCCGAATATAGGAAGCAATACGATCCAGATGTGTAGACGAACGCTCCTGGGGTAAATTGTAGAGGCTTTCATAGAATTCCCTAAAGGCCAGCGCTATATCAGACGTTAGGTGTTTCCTGCCCCCCTTGGGATCCTGAATAACTGAGATAAAATTCCTCCCACGTTGAGCTTTCAGTGCTCTCGCTAGGGCCTTACCCGACTTGTTGCCATATTCGTAGAAGAATCTACGACTCCCAGCCGCACATTTTTTTTGCCTCAGTGAGGCAGATATCCCTAAGGGACTCCCGAAGATTCACTAATTTGGCCCCCAGTTCCCTGTCCAGGGTCTGCTTGTGTCTAGTTTCAATAGTCAGTATCTCTTGAGTCAGCCGGGCAATTTGCTAATTTCTCAGTTTTTTAAGGCGCAAGCCATGTTTAATTAGCAGGCCCCGGACCACGCACTTGTGGGCCTCCCACACCGACATCCGTGAGACCCCCTCGGTGATGTTAACAGAGAAATAATCTTCTAACCTCAGGGTCCTGCAGGAGCGAATTGTTCAATCTCCAGTGACCTCTGTGGGGTGGGGTATCCAGAATGGAGAGGATGACCGAGACAGGCGCGTGGTCTGAGATAGTTATCTGCCCTATGTCCATGCTGACCACCAAGTGTAAGAACCTGTGTGGGACCAGGAAGAAGTGTGCGTGAGTAGGAGTTGTGTGTTGCAGAGAAAAACGTATAGTCCCTCTCCCTGGGGTTGAGTGTCCGCCACGCGTCCATCAGTTGATTCCTATGAAGTAGGGCCTTAATTTTTTTAAGCATAGAAAAGGGGATGTGTGAGACCCCCCTAGAAGTATCCAATCCAGGATCTAAGACTATGTTAAAGTCCCCTCCCAACAGGAGAACCCCCTCTGTAAAAGCCATGAGTTTCTCTAAGGTGGAATGGAGGAACTTGTGTTGATTAGTGTTGGGGCAGTAGCATGTTGCTAGCGTAATTTTTAAGTAGTAAAGTGTTCCCTTAACAAAGAGAAACCTCCCCCCGGGATCTAGGAGCGTCTCGAGATGTGTCCAGGGTAGCGCCCCTGCCAGGAGAATGGCAACTCCCCTAGATTTGGAGTCCGGTGAGGGGCAAAGGTATTGAGTTTTAAAGTGACGGTCAGTGAGATTATGGGACCTACCTATTTTGAGGTGAGTTTCTTGTAAAAACGCAATCTGAGTGTGCATGTGCTTCAGTTCCCTGAGGACGGATGATCTCTTAAGGGGAGAATTCAAACCCTTCGCATTGAGGGATGTGCACTTTACCTTGGACATACTGATATGGAGAGAAAGGGCCCGGGGTCAAATTCCACAGAAATGAAGACCAAAACAAAACAACAAATTATAGAAGGATAGGAGAGCACAGCACAAGACAAGACAAAAAAGAACAACCACACATATGTAAATACAACACAAATAAACTTTTCCGCCACAATAACTACGCGTCAAAGAAAATCCCTGCAGCTAGGCGCGGACTTAAACGGGGAATAAGGTTACTGCTCCCCAAAAAGGAGGTCCCCCACTCGTCCACCGGACGGCGAACGAGAAAGGACCCCAACCTACTGTGGGACCGCGGCGTCCCCCCAGCCAACCCCCCCACTCGCTAAGCGGGCTCCAACTCGGCTGCACTGGCAGCCGCAGAGCATGCAAATGATGCAGACACCCACCCAACAATTCAAATAACTTTTTCAGACGCCCCCTGGCACCCCCGTCAACGATCCGCTGAACCCGCCGGTGCAGGTAAAGGGCTACTCAGAGCCCCGCTGAACATATAACGGAGTGGCCAGAGAGGCAACATTATTGTAACAACAGCAAATAGATAACATGGCATCAAAAAGAAAAGAAAAAAGCACATAGATGAGACAGCTTTGGCAGAAGAACACAACGATGGCCCTTTTTGAGTTAGGTGTCGCTGGCCCGTGGTGTAGGCGGTGGGCCTCTGGTATTTCTTCTGCGCGAGGTGCCCGCACCCCCCTCCCGTCTAGCCCCGCGAGGTGGGGGGCCCTCCCCCACAGACTGGGAAGGAAGGAGCGAGGATGGATCCCAGTCCGGGACCTCTATTGCCGGCGAGTCCAAGAAAGCGAAAAGTTCAGGGAGGTCCGCTGGGGTTCTTAAGGCAAAAACACGCTGGTGTCTCCTCACCAGGAGGTGAAACGGATATCCCCACCGGTAGGAGGGCTCGCATTCCCGAATCCTTTCCAGTAGAGGTCTCAAAAGGCGCCTCAGGTACAGGGACCGCCTGGAAACGTCCTGGAACACCTGCAAAGTGGCACCGTCAAAGTCTATCCGGTCTCTCTCCCGTGTTTTTCTGACTATTTCCTCTTTTACGGAGAAGTAATGCAGGCGGCAGATGACGTCTCGTGGGCGACCCGGGTCATCAGGTATAGGCCCCAGGGCTCGGTGGAGGCGGACGATCACTATTTCCGCAGTGGGTGGACGGCTCAGGATCCCGTTGAAGACACCAGTGACCGTTTGCAGCAGTTGATCTGGACCAGTGGCTTCAGGTAGGCTCCTCAGCCTTATATTGTTACGGCGGCTCCTATTTTCTAGGTCATCCAAGTGTAGGACCACCGCTTGAGATATGGAACGTTGGGAAGCCATGCTTCTCTCTAGGGCTTCTATTCTTTGGATGGTTGAGATGTGGGACTGTTCCATGCCCGAAACCCTGGAGTCCAGGTTGCCCACGGCACCTTGTAAGTCAGAGATATCCTTCTTAAAGGTACTTTCAACCCTCAATATAAAGGATTCCAGGTCCGCCTTAGTCGGTAAGGCTTTAAAGTGGACCAACACCCAGGATTTTGACTATCCTGGGTTTTGGTCCACTTCAGGGGGGCACCCCGGTTAGGGGTGCCCCGCTGTGTAAAACCCCCCAGAAAGCCCCCAAAACTCACCTCGCCACGGACAAGCGGGTGACAGCGGCGGACAAGACAGCGCATCCGCCGGCGCCTCCCGCGCGCCCCTCTGACAGTGCGCGCGCCGGCCATTCACAAACGCCTAGATGAGGTACGTTTTTCGGGGGTTTTGGGGGGGGTCCCTCACCGCGGGACATCCCGATCTCGGATGTCCCGCGGTGAGGGAGGTGATCGGGGGAGAACCACAACCCAGCCGGGTTCCAGGAAGCATTGTGGAGTGCCCGCGAATTCGGGCTTGGCGGGGACACCCCCCTCATTGGCGATGACGCAGATGCCGGGCTCCCCTTGCTTGCGCTGTCTCTATGCTGTAGGGGCGGCCCTTCCGTCCCAACCGCCGCTGGGGTCCCTGCTGGGCGCATAAAGCAGCGGGCCCCAAGCAGCTCCCCAGAGTCCCCCGCCCCAGAGTGGGGTGTCCTGTGCAGGGGCATCCTGCGGTCGGGGTCGCCCACGATGGGGTCAGTAGCGTGGAGTGTGGGAGTCCCCTCAGTATATTGCATATGAGTGCCTCCTCCGAGGCTATAGGTGGCCACGTGGGCACATTGTGCGGGGGAACCGGGCCGCAGCTGCACAGACTCCGCAGCAGCAGACATTGATCTCCGGCGGCTCCCGGCCCCGACGTCAGCTCGCGTCTCCCCCGCCTTCCCCCTCCCGCCCGGCGGGGATCTCTCTCTTACATGTGGCTTCGGCCGCCCGCTCTTCACTGGCGCGCGCACCGCTCCGGCGGCGCCAGCAGCTGTCACGATGGGCTCTGGGTCAGATGCGGAGCCCGACACCCGCCGCTCGCCGCAGCCCTCCTCACCTCCCCTCGGGGATGCAGCAGCACAGCCCGCTGGTACCTCCTCGGCCGGACCACTCGCGGCGTCTTCAGTACAGGGGACCCTCGGATCCCGTGCAGCTCTGGCCTCTGCAACCGGCGCCATGTCATGCGGCTCCTCTGCCTCTGGACGCACCGCCGCCATCTTGCTGCTCTCTGCGACCTCTCCTCTCCGCCTTCCAGCACCAAGGTAGGCGCTGATCTTGCGTGCTTGAGGGGATGAAACGGCTCTCTGCCCTCTCCGCTTCTTAGCCATGCTGGATCCAGCTGATTTGGGTGGGTGGATGCCCTGAAATTGTAGGGTTAATCGGTCGGCCGGAGGGAGCTCACGCCACAGACAACCTCACTCCTCCATGACCGGCCACGCCCCCTTCAAGGCTCCTTATTTTGAGAGGCATCGGGACAAGGTTGTTTTCCGCTTCAAGCCAGATTTCCTTCCTAAGGTGGTCTCTGCCTTTCATCTTAATCAGGACATTGTTCTACCCTCCTTGTGTCCTAAGCCCAGCAATGACAAGGAGAGGGTTTTGCATTCTTTGGATGTGGTTCGCTGTGTGAAGTACTATTTGGTGGCTACGTCTTCTTTTCGTAGGACTGACCTCCTTTTTGTGGTGCCCTCTGGGCCTAGGAAAGGTTTGGCTCCCGCCAAGTCTTCCATTTGGAAATGGATTCGCCAGGCCATTGTTGGGGCCTATTCTGCCAAGGGGAAGGTTCCCCCTTTTCGTGTTACTGCTCATTCTACTCGTGCTGTTGGGCGTCCTGGGCTTTCCAGCACCAGGCCTCTGTTGAGCAAGTTTGTAAGGCTGCTACTTGGTCTTCCGTTCACACTTTTTTCAAGTTTTACAAGGTTAATGTGCGGGCCTCAACGGACGCTGTTTTTGGCTGCAAGGTTCTGCAAGCTGCAGTGGTTTAAGTTTGTGCCTTGTTTTGGATCCCCGCCCTTTATGGACACTGCTATTGGATGTCCCAAGTGTAATGACTGAAGCGGGGTGTGTGACATACTTAGAATAATACCATTTTATGACTACTCACCTGTAAAATGGGTATTATAAGTATGTCACACACCCCGCTTCACCCCACCCTTTGGTATTCTGGATCCTTTCTATGGTGAACCTTTTTTATTGTTGCTGGTTATTTTGGCTCTTCCTGGTCCCTTTACTGCTGTCTTAATACTGGGGAATGAGTGGGAGGTACCAGGTATTTATGGACCGGGAGGGGCTCCCTTTTTTTTCATGACCTCTCTGCAAGATCGCCCTCTACAGGTCGGTATAACCCAAGTGTAATGACTATCTGAAGCGGGGTGTGTGACATACAATACCCATTTTACAGGTGAGTATTCACAAAATGGTATTATTAGGTCTGGCACATTTATCCATTTTTTTGTTGAAATTGTGAAAATCTGCCCAGATTTAAAATGGGTGCAAATGCCCAGCTGTGAAAAGGCTAATAAAGAAATAATTTAGGAGTGGTACAGCAGAAGTGTGGGCAGCCCTCTGATTGTATTCAGTTTTATTGTGCGTTATTTGCTATCCTCGGCTACTGTTTGGCCAGCATACAAGTGACCCTTGGTGCGGAAGCTATATAAAGTAGTCATTACAGGACACATACTTATCCAGAGCTTGTCATCTCACATAAGATAATATGATTAATAGGAAGAATTAACAACTCTGTTGGTTTCTCCTGTCAAATCATTAACCTAGCCCTGTATTTTGTAGGGGACTGCTCCCAGCAGCTAGCACAACTAATGATGTAGCTCGGTAAACAATGTCACTGATAGAAGCCATATTTCCATATTTGACTGTAACCATCTATTCTGTTTCATTAAAGGAAGGCACCGCACCAGCCCCTCTCAGTGGAAATCCAGGTTATGTATCTGGCATGCCTCTGGTTGCCGGCTTCAAGTTGCCTCAATATCCTTTTTAATGGTTCTCAATATTACATTGCTGTATCCTATTACATGAAATAATATGCCAACCGGTGTCATCGGGAGGCAGAAGTTGAAATTGGTAAACCATAGAGCAGATAAATATTATTTATTAATGTTTATAAAGCACCATCATCTTCCGTGGCGCTGTACAATGTGAAAATACAAACGGGGTGAACCAACTAATCTACCATACAAGACAGAAAAGCATAAATACACAGTCATACTAAAATACCCTATGAGAGATAGTCCTGCCCTTGCGGGGGACTAAAGGGACTGGCCTATCAAACACATTGGCTAATGAGAGGAGGGGTCACTTATACACCTGAACTAAATAAAGCTCCTGCCAAGCTTGTAATTATCTAATGGTAGGAATAAAATACAGGCATGACAGTGTAGCAGGGGTCACCCATGATTTCCCATGAAAAGAACAAGCCTGGTTGGATATTTCTTGATGCCGTGCCGTGATAAGTGGCCGTTCCTCTGGCCATCCAGCATATTTATATTGGTTTTTATCACTGGGCCATTTTTCGCAATAGTGCTCCCTTAAAGTGGACCAACACCCAGGATTTTGACTATCCTGGGTATTGGTCCACTTCGGTGGGGCACCCCCGATCGGTGTGAAACCCCCCAGAAAGCCCCGAAAACTCACCTCACCCTGCTCCCAGGTGACCGCTGCAGCCAATCCCCGCTGACAGACAAGCGAGAGGCAGCGACGGACAAGCAGAGCGCGTCCGCCTCCCGCGCGTCCCATTCACAAACGGCCAGCTCGGGAGCGCGCCCTGCTAGAGGGACGCGCGGGAGGCAGCGGCGGACGCGCATGCGCCGCTGGAATGGGGAGAAGGTAGGATTGTGGGCTTCCTGGGGGGTTTCACCCCGCGGGACATCCTGATTTCGGATGCCCCGTGGGGAGGGATCTGATCGGCCCGGGAATCTTATAGATTCCCGGGCCGATCCCCCCTGGGTGTTGGTCCACTTTAAACAGACCTGTTTACAGGGTAATAGGTGTGGCATACAGTCCACTGCCAATGACTGGCTGCCTTACGAGGGATTGTGGGAATGATGAGTATCATCTGCTTGGTCTCCAGGGCTTGCCTGGCGGGAATGCCCCCATGCCACAGGGATCTGAGGTAGTATTTAACTTTTAGTCTTTAAAATGTTGGGGATATATGGGTCATCAGTTAGCAGAGGTGTGCTGGCTTTATTATGGATTGTGGTCCGTGAAAACGTTGCGAGCTATATTTTGTGTGTGCTGTGTGAGGCAGGTCATTTGGTAATGGGTGGTCAGTGTGTTTCTGTATAAACACACATTTATATAGCTTGTGTAATCAGTAAATAGAGATTCATAGAGGTGCAGGAATTCCTTGACCATAAGTAAACTAAGGTTTCTCTGGATAAAAGCAAAGTGAAATACTAGAAGCACCGTCACGGGGTAAAGTCCAGTTTCCCTTCACAATATGTTCCAGCATCCGGCAGCCACTATTATTAACTAATGTGTGAAGAACTATTTCCAGCTAAACACACAGCCAAGGCAAGCAGTGACCAACTGAAAATGGATCCATCGATCATTTGAGTTGCATATACTGATCAAGCTCTGGCTGGATTAGCAAAATAGCATCAGTGTCAATATTCTCTGATCCTGCACATTGCACTGACTGTTTTTTTTTTTATTTGGCTGAAGCAGTGATCTTGTGTAAATAATTAAATGTACTGTGGTTTTCACCCTATAAGACGCACTCATTTTCCCCAAAAGTGGGGGGAAAATGTCCCTGCATCTTATCAGGCGAATGTTAAAAAAAAATAAATAAAAAGTAAACTCACCCGTTACTGGCGCTCCCGCGTTGCTGTCGGGGTTGCCCGCCACACTGCGGGAGGCCAGAAGAAGAGGGAGCATCGGGCTCTGTCCCCATCACTGCTATTGCAGCAGATGGAGGAGCGACGGGCACTGTCTGCTGGAAAAGACAGCGATAGCAGCGGTGGGGACGGGGGACTGAGCCCGTTGTTACTGGCGGGGCCATAGAGCTGGTGGGTGTGGCCTGTGCCTATGCGGTGCAGGCCACGCCCACCTGATTCATGGAGCCGGGCGCGTGTCAGTGGAGCGGTAAGTTTTTAATTTTTTTTTATTATTTATTTATTTATTTTACTTCTGCTTATATGGGGAAATGGGAGGGGGAATGCCACACTGCTTAAATGTGGGGAATGGGAGGGGGGAATGCCACACTGCTTATATGGGGGAATGGAAGGGGGGAATGCCACACTGCTTATATAGGGGGAATGGGAGGGGGATGCCACACTGCTTAAATGGGGGAATGGGAGGGGGGAATGCCACACTGCTTATATGGGGAATGGGAGGGGGATGCCACACTGCTTAAATGGGGGAATGGGAGGGGGGAATGCCACACTGCTTAAATGGGGGAATGGGAGGGGGGAATGCCACACTGCTTATATAGGGGGAATGGGAGGGGGGAATGCCACACTGCTTAAATGGGGGAATGGGAGGGGGGAATGCCACACTGCTTAAATGGGGGAATGGGAGGGGGATGCCACACTGCTTAAATGGGGGAATGGGAGGGGGGAATGCCACACTGCTTATATAGGGGGAATGGGAGGGGGATGCCACACTGCTTAAATGGGGGAATGGGAGGGGGGAATGCCACACTGCCTATATGGGGAATGGGAGGGGGGATGCCACACTGCCTATGATTATTCGGGGAGGGGGAATGCCACACTGCCTATATGGGGAAATGGATGTGGGCATGCAACACTGCCTGTGGGAATGGGAGGGGGAAATGCCACACTGCCCATGGGAGGGGGGCATACCACACTGCCTGTGGGAATGGGAGGGGGAAATGCCACACTGCCCATGGGAGGGGGGCATACCACACTGCCTGTAGAAATGTGAGGGGGGAATGCCACACTGCCCATGAGGAATGGGAGGGGGGAATGCCACACTGTCTGTAATGGTGTGTTTTAGCACATTTGGTTTACATTTTTTTTTTCCTCCTCTAAATCCTAGGTGCATCTTATGGGCAGGTGCGTCTTATATGGTGAAAAATAGGGTAGTTCCTGAGTAAAACCACACTAATAACAATGGTGTCAGTGGGTTGGTATAACTTTTTAACATCCGAACACATTTTTTTGCTATGAACCAGCATTGGAGCAATTTAGAGAATTATTTTCCCAAATCTGACCACAAGGAATCTCCACAAAAACACACTGTGGCGAGAATGAGCACTTTAGCAATGCCTGTGTGGCGATCCACACGATATTGAGGTTGGGGAACACTTTTCTAAACCAATAATAAAATACTCCTTAGTCTACATCAATGCTGCAGCCTTAAAATATTGTCGTTCTATAGACATCTGAACGCCTGAAACGTCTAATCCCAAATTTGGTACGCAGGTACTCACCTACCTCATGAGATTACTTGCCTCATGATATATATATATATATATATATATATATATATATATATATATATATATATATATATATATCTCGTATGCAGTGACAGTTGGTATGTAATGTAGATATTCTAAGTATGTCACACACCCCGCTTCAAGATAATCATTACATGTGGGTAGTATGGTCTGAAGAGGGCGATTTGCAGAGATGATTGGAGGAAAGAAAGCCCCTCCCAGACCATAAATACCTGGGACCTCCCACTCATTACCCAGTTTTCCATCTCTGCAGACGGCGAGCAAGTCAGAAGATGATGTCTCCTCCTTGCACAGGGGGATTTCAGGTAGCCGGGTTTATTCCCGGCCCGCTTTTCTCTCTATTTCCACCCGGTTATGTTTTTTATAAGTCCCTCCCAGTCTAGGCTGTATCCCGGGTGAGGGTAGAATGGCACTTTTAGTGCTCTGGAGCCATGCTCCACCGTGAGACCCTGTACCAGAGGGTAGGCGGTTATCCGGGCTGGTGACCCCGGTTTGGGATGCCCTGTCCCTTGGCCCCCCTTTCCTGATGCCCTTCTCCTGTGGTGGTGGGGATAAAATGTCGGGGGCCACCTTTTTTACCTCAGAGTTAGGATTTATTTATTGTGCATTGTTTCACTGCTACTGGCGCCAGAGCTGAGGAGAACTTTTCTCCTCAGAAGTTGTAGTTGGGGGGTGGGGCCGGCTGTTGGCGCTGGCTTGTCCCCCTGGCTTTACTGTTTTTTGTTGCGGTGACTACCGCAATGGCCGCAGCGCGGTTATTTGCGCTGGCGGTTCCATTAATCTTGTGAGGGGAGATCTCCCCTCACGCACTGGCCACAGTGGGCGGGGCCGGGCGATTGCGCGTCGCCGCGGCCCGCACCCATTACATCCCTGGGGTCTTTGTGGTTACCGGCGCCGCGGCTGCTGTTCTTGCCATGGCGACGGTATATGTGTGCGCTATAGTGTTTTTCTGAGGTAATTTACCTCACACATTTTGCCATTAGGGGCGCAGACCCACTGCGGAGCCCGCTTTCCGCTCTGTAAGGGGGCGGAGCTACGCATATCGCGCGCTCAGCGCTGGCCACGCCCACAGGCTCCTCTCTGCCTCTGTGAGCTGCATGTGTGGTGGACGCCATTTACCTCACGCAGGAAGGCACAGTGAGTGGCCCTATGGGCCATATATATATATATATATATATATATATATATATATATATATATATATATTTATTTACTTATATGTAACCCTTTATATCCGGCAGTCTTTCAGGTAGAACGCCTTAGGTTTTAAGGGGTCTTCTTCCGGTCCTTGGGTCCCTGGGTTAAATTCCATGTTAAAATCCTCCCACTTGGGACAATTATAAGGGCATCCCGGGTTGCTTACTAGCGTAATTCCCTCGGTCATTGCGACTACATATAAGTTCACCGTATGGAGGCATCCCCAGATACCGGGCTCCCCTCGGGGCAATCCCGGAAGTCCATGGGCTGTGGGGTATCCCTAACAGGGGATGACGTATTTCTATGTATACTATGTGCACAGCAGACTATTACACGGCAGTCAGAACCCCAGACGTCTGGGTCAGCACCGCCGGCGTCATCCCCTTCCCACCCCGTCTTGGCCCGTGTCCCGTGTGACGTTGTCACGGGTGGGCAGTCGCAATCTGATGTGTGTGCTAGATTGACTAATATTGAAAAATGTATTTCTTCTGTGGTTGCAAAGAAGGCTCCAGCTAAGAGAAAGCATTTGTCACCGGTCCCACCGACATTTGAATATGACGATGAGGATCGCCTGGATTGGTCAGATTACTCCCCTCTGGAGGAAGGGGAGCTATTTGACGAATCGGATTATTCGGACGACCAGCTATTCGTTGGTGCGGACTCTGAGAAGGGGTCAGGGAGTTCTTTGGATACTCCTAACGTCCTTGCTCAGATGTTTGAGGTTCTGGCTATTTCTCCTCCAGAGGTTGCTCCTCATCAACAAGGGGAGTTTTATGAGGAATCCAAGCAGCGCTTGGAATTCCCTAATCAAAGGCATTTTGATAAGATTATTTCTAAGGAATGGGAGAGGCCGGCTCAGCTCCCAGGCATTCTTCAGAGTTGGGATAAAAGATATCCTTTCCCTTCGGACACGGTTAAGCGCTGGACGTCCCCCCCTGAGGTGGATGCACCAATTCTGGGGTTATCCAATTCAGCCGTTTTTGAATAACCCCGATTGCTCTTCTCTTAAAGATGGAGGGGATAAACGAATTGGCCAGATGGCTTGTCATGGTTTCGCCAGTATTGGGGCAGCCATACGGCCCTTTTTGCGCTTCATCTCTGCTGGTGGTGGCTACCAGGTCGGTGGTCAGAGACTTGTTGTCATCTTCCGGTTTGCACCCGGACAGTGACGAATTTCTGGGACTTAAACGTTGTGAGTTATTCTTGTCTTTCATGTTAGCCGCCTTGGAGAGCTTCTGCTCTGATGGTGACTATAAGGCGTTCAGTTTGGTTGCGCCAGTGGGCGGCCGACTTTGGGCCAAAAAAGTCGCTGACGTCTCTCCCATTCGTGGGGCTATGGCTTTTTGGAGAAAAATTGGATTCAGTAGCTAAGGGGGGTAAGTTACCTCAACGCAAGAAGCAACGACGTCCCTTTCGCGGGGCGGCTTCTTTCAATCATTCCTTTCGCGGATCCAGAGCAGGAAGAGGTTTCGCCTTCCCTTCCACTAGAGGAGATTCCTGGAATAGGGGCAGAGGACGTGCCCGCTCAGGATACAACTGGGGTTCATAACCCAAAACCTGCGAACAAGCCTGCTCAGCAATGAGGGGGCGCTCTCACCCGTGCGGGTGGGGGGACAGCTGCGACACTTCTCTCTGATCTGGATTCGGGAGGTTTCGGACAAACGGATCCGGGAAGTCGTGTCTTCCGGCTACAAGATGGAGTTCGAGTCCCGTCCTCCTCCGCTTTTCTTCAGGTCTAGGGTGCCCCCGGACGCACCTGGCGCACAGGGGCTTCGGGAGGCGCTTTTCAAGTCTTCTGGAGATAGAGGTCATCTCGCCAGTGCCCCTATCAGATCAGGGTCGGGGATTTTACTCAAATCTGTTCACGGTCCCCAAAAAGGATGGCTCTATCCGGCCCATCCTGGATCTGAAGATCCTCAACAGGCTTATCAGGCTGCGAAAATTTCGCATGGAATCGCGTCGTTCAGCTATCCGCGCTCTCCGTCAGGGGGACTTCATGACGTCCATAGACGTCAAGGACGCTTTCCTCCATGTTCCGATTTTTTTCCCGCGCACCAGAGATTCCTCGGGTTTGTGGTGGAAGATCGGCACTTTCAGTTTGTAGCTCTTCCTTTTGGTCTCACCACAGCTCCAAGGGTTTTTCACCAAGGTGCTCGCTGGGGTGATGGCTCTTCTTAGAGCGCAGGGAATTCGCATAGTGCCATATCTGGACGATCTCCTCATCATGGCATCATCATTCAGCCAAGCGGAATTGGACACCAGGACGGTAATATCCACTCTGGAGAGGTTCTGCTGGGTGATCAACTATCCCAAGTCCTCCTTTTACCCGTCCAGGATAGTATCCTTTCTGGGAATGTCTCTGGATACAGATCAGGCCAGAGTGTTCCTTCTTCAATCCAAGGTTCTTTTGATTCAGGAATTGATTCGGTCGCTCATGTCCATTCCTTGTCCGACCATTCGACTAGGAATGAGACTGGTGGGGTTGATGGTGGCCTCCTTCGAGGCAGTCCCCTTTGCCCAGTTTCACACGAGGACGCTACAACTCCATCTATTGTCTGTCTGGGACAGATCTCCTCTGTCGCTGGATCAATTCTTTCTGATGTCTCGCCGACCACTCAGGTGGTGGCTGAACTCAACCAATCTGTTGAAGGGCAGGTCTTTTCAGACTCCTCGTTGGGAGGTGGTCACCACGGATGCCAGCCTCTCAGGATGGGGGGGCTTCTGGAATGATCTGCAATTTCAGGGGTTGTGGGGACCCCTGGAAGCCCACGAGCCTATCAACATTCTGGAATTGAGAGCCATCAGAATGGTTCTTTTTCGTCTGACTCATCTCCTGCAGGGCTTGCCGGTCCAGGTTCGGTCGGACAATCGGACGGCGGTTGCCTACATCAATCACCAGGGAGGGACTCGCAGCAGGAGTGCCCTCAGGGAAGTGTCATTGATTCTGGACTGGGCGGAGAGCCACGTCCCGTGCATCTCGGCAGTTCACATTCCGGGAGTAGAGAACTCGGAGGCGGACTCTCTGAATAGGTGGTCAGCCCGCAAGGGGGAGTGGCCCTTTTAGTCCCAAGGTGTTTCGTTCAATTTGTCTCAGGTGGGGTTCACCGATGGTGGACCTCTTTGCCTCCCGTCACAATCACAAACTTCTGGCATCTGTGTCTCTGGCGAAGGATCCGCTAGCCTTCGCGACGGACGCCGTGTCCCTGAACTGGAGGGATCTGGGGTTTCTGTATCTGTTCCCTCCGTTTCCCATGGTAGCCAGAGTAGTGCGCAAGCTGGCTCTGGAAGGAGCGTCAGCAATTCTGGCGGCTCCAAGGTGGCCAAGACAGGTTTGGTTCGCAGACGTGGTAAGGTTAGCAGAAGATCAGTTCGTTCTGCCCCTGCTGCCGGATCTGCACACACAGGGTCATCTACGTTGCCCCAATTTACCAACGCTGGCTTTGACGGCGTGGCTGCGGAAACCTCCATCTTGAAGGAGGAAGGTCTTTAGGAAGAGGTTTTCTTCTTCCATTTACTATAGGACTTGGAGGTCTTATATTGATTGGTGTGAGACTAGGGCTTTCCCTTGCAGGGAATTCTCTATTTCTAGAATCCTGGAGTTCCTGCAACATGGTTTGGATCTAGGGCTCCAACTTAATACTCTGAAGGGGCAGGTGTCTGCCCTGGCGGTGTTTTTCCAAAGATCTTTTGCGCTTCATCCGCTGGTTAAGACCTTTTTCCAGGGGGTTACGCACGTGCGGCCCCCTAGGAAGGCTCTGATTCCGGTTTGGGATTTGAATTTGGTTCTTTCTGCTCTTCAGGGTCCTCCCTTTGAGCCCTTGCATGATATTGCCTTGTCTTCCCTTACTCAGAAGGTGGCCTTTTTGGTAGCTATCACTTCTGTTCGGCGTGTTTCTAAGTTGGCGGCTCTGTCCATTCAGGTCCCGTATTTTGAAAGACATCAGGACAAGGTGGTTTTCCGTTTTAACCCGGATTTCCTTCCTAAGGTGGTTTCTGCCTTTTCACTTAAACCAAGACATTGTTTTGCCCTCTCTGTGTCCTAATCCCAGTAACGAAAAGGAGAGGGTCCTGCATTCCCTGGATGTGGTTCGAGTTGTGAAATACTATTTGGTGGTAACGTCTGCCTTTCGTAAGACTGATGCCTTCTTTGTGGTACCCTCTGGGCCCAAGAAAGGTTTTGGCGCCCGCTAAGTCTTCCATCAGTAAGTGGATTCGTCAGGCCATTGTCGGGGCCTTTTCTGCTAAGGGGAGAAATCCTCCCCTTCGTGTTACAGCTCATTCTACTCGTGCGGTTGGGGCTTCCTGGGCTTTTCAGCACCAGGCCTCTGTTGAGCAAGTTTGCAAGGCCGCTACCTGGTCTTCTGTTCACACTTTTTCAAAGTTTTTACAAGGGTGATGTTTGGGCCTCAGCGGATGCTGTTTTTGGCCGCAAAGTTCTGCAGGCTGCAGTAGTTTAAGTTGTGCTTTATGCCTTGTTTTGGATCCCCACCCTTTATGGACACTGCTTTTTGGATGTCCCACATGTAATGATTATCTTGAAGCGGGGTGTGTGACATACTTAGAATAATACCATTTTGTGAATACTCACCTTGTAAAATGGGTATTATAAGTATGTCACACACCCCGCTTCAACCCGCCCTTTTGTATTCTGGATCCATCGTTTTGTGAACCTTGCGTTGTTATGACTAATATTTGGCTCTTCCTGGTCCCTTACCTTACTGCTTTCTTTATACTGGGTAATGAGTGGGAGGTCCCAGGTATTTATGGACTGGGAGGGGCTTTCTTTCCTCCAATCATCTCTGCAAATCGCCCTCTTCAGACCATACTACCCACATGTAATGATTATCTTGAAGCGGGGTGTGTGACATACTTATAATACCCATTTTACAAGGTGAGTATTCACAAAATGGTATTATTGGTGGTCGGGAAGGCATACTGTGAAGCCTTAGCTGATCTTCCTGATCTTTACACTTAACCTGGACAATCCTTTTTAAATGTGTTTCTGGTTTTTATTTTGTTGATTTTTGCCTTAACACACCTCTATAAATCTGGCATCATTCAGACCACAAACAGGTTTGGGCAGCTTACTCTGCTCAAGAGCTCCATTGGCCAGAGCTGCCTAACTGGAGACTGGAAGAGGACGGCTGTGCTTTTTGGACTTAACACGATGTCCGGCTGCAAGCTGCAGTAAGTGTAGTGGTTTGAGTTCCTAAGGCTAATGTTCACAGCTGTCCGGTACCGCCTGTGACATATGCAGCTGTACCAGCCTCCTCTATGGCCCCTTTCACACCTCTCTGATGCAGCAGTTACTAGTTCAAGGTAGAAAAAGTGAAATAAAACACTACACAAAAGTAATTTATTGATCTTAGCATTAAACATTACTCACCTCCCCTCACTGTTTACATCCAATGCTAGGCGCCGTCCCCTAGCTGCCTGGCACCTCTTGGATCCTCCATTGGCTCCTTGGATGGAAGGAGGATAAGGGATTCCTCTCCCTTTAGCGGGGAGCACTCAGAGCTTGGCAAGAGGCAAGATGCCAGCCTGTATGGAAGGTCGACCCTCATGCTCCGTCCCTGTAAATGCTGACAAAGCAATCATTCTGTCTGCTTTTCCTGGCAGAAGAGGAGCTGAAAAGGTGCCGGAGCAGCAGGAGGACACCGTCTTGCATGGATGTATAGAGTAAATTTTAAAATAATTTTAGATTTTTTTTTTTTAACTTTCACTACCTTGATCAGGTAAGAGATCTATACTAGTTCAGATGGGGGGTAGCAAGTTACCTGTCGCCATGGCAACACGTGACTTGCTGTTAGCCCCCTTCCCATTACCTGCATGCCCCATAAGGCAGGCCCCAAAAGAATGCATTTTACTTGGCAGTCAGACAAGTCATTAATGCACAATATACCCTGCAAACATGGCCAGACAGGTGTGACTATAGCCTAAGAGCCCTTGCGTCTGCCTTTTTGTTCCACAAAATTTTCTTGTTTTTTTTTTTTTTCTTGCAGATTAAACTTCACCGGAGCTGCATTTTGTCAGCTGGCAGCAGATGCCGCATTAAATGCACTTAAAGGGCAGCAGTTTCCTGACTATGTGGCTCAGTTTGGGAACTCCCAGCCAGAGAATGTACAGGATTGGGTGCCAATCACTTTAGTTAGCCCTACTGATCAAGCCTACATCCAGGTGATTTTACTTTGTATGTAGAACGGGAAGCTTACTTCCTAATTATTTGTTGCACCCCATTGACAGTCATCAAATTTGTTCAAAATTCTGCCAAATCTCATACTCGCTTGTATTTGGTTTTGCTTTAAGGATATGTGTAAAATCCCAGTTTCTTTGGAGCTGGAAGTTAGATGGACCAAGATTGGCAACTTACTTAATCCTCAAGCCCAGATTGTGAACGTGACTAAGAAGATCACTCATGTCTTCATCCCAGTAAGTCGTTTTTTTCATAGGATATGTATGATGAGATTAACAAACGTTTGGGAAAGCCTTAGCTTTGTTTGTCATGCACAAGTACACTGCTCAAAATGGGAACACTTAATACTATATCCTAGATCTCAGTAAATGGAATTCCAGTTGCAAATCTTTATTCATTACAGAATGGAATGCATGGGGAACAATAAAACATAAAAATCATTGTAAATCAATATTAATATCTCATGAAGGTCTGGATTTGGAATGATACTCGAAATCAAAGTGGAAGATCAAATTCCAGGCTGATTCAACTTCTGTGGAAATATCTTAAGACAAGGAAATGAGGCCTAGTAGTGTGTGGCCTCCTTATGCCTGTATGGCCTCCCTAAAACACCTGGGCATGCTCCTGATGAGGCGGATTGCCTCTCAGACCTGGATTAAAGCATCAGTCAACTCCTGGACAGTCTGTGGTGCAACGTGGCATTGGATGGAACGAGATGTGCTTGATTGGATTCAAGTCTGGGGAATGGGCTGGCCAGTCCATAGCATTAATGCCTTCATCATGTAGGGGCTATGTGACCATCCAAAGAAATGCCTCCTTCCCCCATACAATTACTGACCTACTGCCAAGCGGTCATGCTGGAGGATGTTTCAGGCAGCAGAACGTTCACAGTCTCAAGACTCGTCACACAGGGCAATGCCCTGTGTCGATTCTGCCAATCTCCATGTTCTTTGGCAAATGGCTATCGCCCTACAAGTTATTGGGCTGTAAGCACACTGACTTTTAGACTTTGGGCTCACATGGAGTCTGTGTTGGACAGTATGAGCAGAGAAGTGTAGTAGTGGCCTGCAGGAGGTATTTTGAAGGGCTCTGGCACTGCTACTCCTGTTCTTCATTGCACAAAGGAGGTTGTAGCGGTCCTGCTGCTGTGTTGTTGCCCCCGCACGTTCCCCTCCACGTCTCTTGATGTACTGGCCTGTCTCCTGATATCTGCTCCATGCTCTGGACACTGTGCTCACAGACACAGCTAACCTTCTTGCCACAGCTCGCACTAATGTGCCATCCGGGATAGGCTGCACTACCTGATCAACTTCTGTTGGTTGTAGACACCACCTCATGCTGCCTCTAAGGCTGAAAGCAATGACAAAATGCAAAAAAGTGACCTAAACAGCCAAAAAGGAGGAGAACAGAGAAATGGTCTGTGGTCACCACCCACTCCTTGATAGGGGTTGTCTTGCTAATTGCTGATTATTTTACCTGGTGTCCATTGTTGCTTCATAACTGGACAGGCTTTCACAGAAGTACGATTAACTTTGAGTTTGTGTTGTCCCTTTTTTGAGCGCTGTAGACGTTATCTGCTTTATGAATAATGGTAAAACCATGGAGTATAGGAGTATGAGGTCTATGTATCTACATAGAAAACTATTCTAAAGGTAAAATGCCAAGATGCAGGGGGGGCAGGGATGTGAGGGGAAAAGGTAGAGAGGGTCTGCAAGTGATATGAGATTCTGTTTCAAGTGGCCAGGAGTATTGTCTTTATACATTTATTCCAGCAACACATACACACACCCCTGCCCCCTTGTTGCCCATCCAGTTATGTTGGGGACTGTCCCAGCTTTAGGCCGAGATGATTCCATGCATAACAAAAGTTATACCAGCACAGTTACCCTTATCAACAAAAGGGCATTCATCCTTTTTTATCTGAGCTTGCTTTTTCCAGCCCTCCTGCCATAAAACATGTACAGGCATAAGCAGACAATGCTGTGATTTCCATGAATTGTGGCCATGATAGGATTGTGATATAAATGTGATCACTGCCAGAATGATTTACAAGGCTGTGCAAAAATTGGCACCCCGCAGTATATCGAGCAGAAGTAATTCCCTGCTGTAAAAGTTTTTAGTATCTGAGGCACAGTACAGACAGCACAGGATTCAAGTTGTTGGGAGCTTTATAGCTGTAGATCCATGGACTAAAAACACGAATCTAACCACCCCCATTTATTAGAGCAGGCATGCTCAACCTTTAAGACCGAAGGCCTGGCTGCGATGACTAGAAGATGGCTCTCTCTACTCGCAGGTGAGCGGGGCTATTAGCCTGCAGCCCTGTAGGACTATTCCCACCCGTTTCCTTCTAATGCCTCCCAGCTCAGCGCTGCTCCAACCGCAGTCCCCCACCAAAGGGTAGGCGGTATAGGCCCATGGTGAGCCTTATGGGATGCCCCTCCCGCACTTTATGCCCCTCGCCCCCTGTCCCCACAGTGGCTCCCTTTAGGCTGGCCGTTGCTTCCCCCTCGCTCTCCCTTGTAGTTCTCGGGGGTGGGGGGGGCGTATACTTGTATTATTATTGTGTGTGTGTGTGTGTGTGTGTGTATGTATATTCCCTGTGAATTGGTTGCACTGGTTTCTTTGCTGCCACCGCCGCACGTTTGTACTGCGCTCCGCGGCGACATCGCCTTAGGCGCCGCTGCGCCATCATTGGCTGGTCTGGTCAGGTGGGCGCGTTTTCGAGCTCTTGGGGGGGGGGCCTGCGGATGACTCGTTTTGCATCACGGTCTCCGCGGCCACCCCTCGAGGTATATTGGCGCCATTTTACTTCTCTGCTGCGTGTGCCTGGCGTCTCCCTATCGCGGTCCGTAAGTGCCCCTGCGGGCTGATTTATTATATGTATACTGTATATTTTGTATATCACTTATGGGATCTTTTGCTTATGTCTTGCAGGCGGGTCAAACTTGTGGTTTCTCCCGGCCCTATCCCCTCTATTTAGTGTTAACTCTTATTGGAGGGCTATTGTATACCATTACTCCCACTTCCCTAGCGGGTTATTGGGGCATCCCGGGTTGCTTTTATTAGCGTCAATCCCTATTGGCCTGTTGTCCCGTGATAATCACCATATGGAGGCTTCTCGGGATAATGTGCTCGGGGTTCCTTCGGGACAAACCCGGCTGCGTGTGGGGTATCCCCTATAAGTGATGATGCCAGGGTGTGTGTACCCTGCGCCCAGCAGGTACTTGCGCTGCAGTCTGGTTTACCTGCGGCTGGGTCTAGTGCTGCGCCTCCTCTGGCTTCGCCTACCCCCCCACGTTTACACCTGACTCCCAGTGAGGTGTATACCAGTGGGGAGTCTCAACCTGATTTGGCTGCCCGGGTAGCCAGCATTGAAAGGCATATTGCTGGGTCTGGTCCGCGTAAGGCTCCTGCTAAGCGGCGGCATCTGGCACCCGGTGTTACTCTCTTTCCTATGGAAGCTGAGGAGTTTTTTGATGTTACTGGTTATACCCCCCTGGAAGAAGGGGAATTATTCTCTGATTCAGAATCATCTGAGGATCAGCCTAGGGGTTATGCTGAGTCTGGGTCTGACCCATGGGCTTCAGATGATACTGACAGACTTTTGGCTCACATTTTTGAAGTGCTCTGTATCTCTCCTCCTGCCGTGGCCCCGCGGCAGCAGGGGGAGCTGTTTCATACTGTTAAGCCACGTTTGGAGTTTCCTGAACAAACCCACTTTAATAATCTGATTCTCAAGGAGTGGGAACGGCCTAGCCGGCTTCCCGGAATACCAAAGAGTTGGCATAAGAGGTATCCCTTTCCTGCTGAAATGGTTAAATGTTGGTCATGTCCTCCAGAGGTGGATGCACCAGTTCTGGGGTTGTCCAACAGATCTGTCATACATTCCCCTGATACAACTACCTTGAGGGATGGGGAAGACAGGCGCATGGATCAGCTAGCTTGCCATGCCTTTGCCTGTGTGGGGTCCGTGCTCCGTCCGGTCTGTGCCTCTGCTATCACGGCTGTTGCTGTTAAAAGCCTGCTCAGGGGTCTCTTAGATGGGGCCCCTGATAATGCTGGTAGTGAAGAGTATAGAGCTCTTCTGCTTTGTGAGGAATTTGTTGCATATGTTCTCTCTGCCCTGGATGATACCATTAGAATGTGTGGCAGGGATTCTGCCTTGTTGGTGTCAATACGCCGCTCGGTCTGGCTGCGCCAGTGGGCAGCTGACAATGCTGCCAAAAAGGCCCTCACTGGTTTTCCCTTAAAGGGGCTGCGCCTCTTTGGGGAATGTTTGGACTTGTTTGCTAAAGGTGGCAAATTACCTCAGCGTAGAAGGCAGACCCGGCCCTTTCGGGGTTCAGGTGCCTTTTCTCCTTCCTTCAGGGGCTCCAGAATTGGACGGGGAGCTTCCTTTGCTGGAGCCCGTGGAGATTTTTGGGGCAGGGGCAGAGGACGTGGCCGCCCTGGCCCCCCTTGGAGTCCCAAGACTAAGTACTCTCCCAAGCCCCCTCAGGCATGAAGGGGCGCCCTCACCCATCCGGGTGGGGCGATGGCTTCGGCTCTTGGCTCACGTCTGGAGGCGTCATGTCTCAGACCGGTGGATTCAGGAGGTAGTTTCCTCTGGTTACAAGATAGAGTTTGCAGCCTGGCCGCCTCCAAGATTCATCAAATCTCGTGTAGCTCAAAACCCCTTGTCAGCTCAGTGTCTCTCCCTGGCTGTCCAAGGCCTTCTAGACCTAGGGGTCATCTGCCGGATGCCCTTGAAGGAAAGGGACAAAGGCTATTATTCCAATCTTATCATCGTGCCCAAAAAGGATGGGTCCATCAGACCTATCCTGGATTTAAAGCTTCTCAACAGGTTTGTCAGATTCAGACACTTTTGCATGGAGACTCTGCGCTCAGCTGTGACTTTCCTATGCCCAGGGGACTTCATGACCCCTGTAGACATCAAGGATGCTTACCTTCACGTCCCTATCTTTCCAGGTCATCAGAGGTTCCTCAGATTCGCTCTGGAGGATCAGCACTACCAATTTGTGGCCTTGCCCTTCGGCCTCACCTCTGCCCCCAGGGTATTCACCAAGGTGCTGGCAGGAGTGATGGCCCTGCTGAGATCTCAGGGCATCCGCATTCTTCCCTACCTGGATGACATGCTTATTGCTTCCCAGTCCTTCCATCAGGCAGAGCTGGACACTCAGCGGGTGGTGTCCACACTGGAGTCATTCGGCTGGGTGATCAGTCACCCCAAATCTTCCCTCTCTCCTTCCATGGTGAAGACTTTTCTGGGCATGATTCTAGATTCAGCCCAGGTCAAGATCTTTCTTCCTCAGCAGAAGGTGGAGGTCCTTCAAGAGAAAGTTCAGCTCCTGCTGTCTTGTCCCCATCCATCCATCCGGCAGGGAATGCAGCTGGTGGGCCTGATGGTGTCCTGCTTTGAGGTGGTTCCATATGCTCAGTTCCACATGAGGCCTCTTCAGCTTCACCTTTTGTCAGTATGGGATCGGGACCCTTTGTCCCTGGATCAGGTGTTTGTCTTGTCCCCTCAGGTCAGGCAGGCTCTAATGTGGTCGTTGGTCTCAGGTAACCTGCTGGGGGGCAGGTCCTGTCTGGCCCCCTGCTGGGAGACTGTCACCACGGATGCCAGTCTGACAGGTTGGGGAGGATTCTGGAAGTCTCTGACATTCCAGGGTCAGTGGGGCCCTCAGGAGGCCCATGCCCCTATCAACATTCTGGAATTGAGGGCAATCAGGTTGGTTCTCGCCCACTTGACCCCTCACCTGAGGGGTCAGGCTGTTCAGGTCCGCTCAGAGAACCAGACGGCGGTTGCCTACATCAATCATCAGGGAGGGACCCGGAGCAAGAGGGCCCTCAAGGAAGTGTCCCTGATACTGTCCTGGGCGGAGGAAAATGTTCCCTGCATCTCAGCTGTGTACAACCCGGGGGTGGAGAATCTGGAGGCAGACTCTCTGAGCAGGGGGACCTCTCGTCTGGGAAAGTGGTCCCTCAGCAGCAGGGTGTTTCGCTCCCTGTGCCACCGCTGGGGTCAGCCGGACATGGATCTGTTTGCGTCTCGTCACAATCACAAGCTTCCAGTCTTTGTCTTTGTCCCAGGATCCTCTGGCCTTGGCCACGGATGCCCTGGCAATGTTCTTGGCGGCGCCATCTTGCTAGCACGCAGCGCTGGTGGAGGTGGTGAGCTGCTGCGGATCCCGGTCCTGTCCTTCCGGTGTGCGGCGGATTGACCCCCCTTCCCCAGGCTCACTCTGCGGATCCTTAGCCTGTGCCTACTTCGCTTGTGCGTGCTGCGCTTGCCTTCACCCTTGGTATGTGAGTCTTTCCGTGGGGGTACTTGTCGGGGCATGTGCTGCGGGATACTCATTGTGTTTTTTATATTAAGTCTTGCAGGCGGGATAGCAGTATTTTTTGTGGTTTCTCCCGGTCCGGTCCCTCCCCTTACCCTCCTGTGCCTCTCTGTGGGCATCCCGGCTTTTCTTAGCACTCACCCTTTGCTGGTCTATTGTGCCTGTGATAATCACCATATGGAGGCTTCTGGGGATAGCGAGCTAGGGGGCCCCTCGGGGCAGCCTCGGCTGTGTGTCATGTGTGGGGCATCCCCTTTGAGTGGTGGTGGCGCGGTTTGCCAAAGTATCAGTGCGGATCAGGTTGGGCCGAGTGCTTCTCTTTCCAGTCCTGCGTTCCCTACGGCATCTCCTGGTCCTCCATGCCTGCATTTAGCTCCCAGTGAGGGGGATACTAGCAGGGGGTCGCAATCAGATCTGGCGCTGCGTGTCACCAGCATTGAGCGGCAATTGGCCCCACCGGCGGCGGGCAAGGCCTCTAGCAAGAAGCGACACCTTGACGCTGCGTTGTCCCTATTTGCCAAGGAGGATGGGGGCCTTGATGTGTATGGCAGTCGTGACTCCCCGGAGGAGGGGGAGCTTTTCCGTGACTCGGACTCCTCTGGGGTTCGCCAGGACGGTTACGATAGTGACCTAGGGTCCTACTCTGATGAGGATACTTGGCTCCCGGATGATACCGATAGCCTCTTGTCGGCGGTTTTCGATACATTAAACATCGCCCCCACTAAGGCGGCGAAGAAGAAGCAGGGCGAGCTCTTCCGCCCTGGCAAGCAATGTTTGGAGTTCCCGGACCAGGGCCATTTCTCAAATATGGTTCTGAAGGAGTGGGAATGTCCTAATAGGTTACCCTCGGTGCCCAAGGGGTTGGATAGGAGGTATCCGTTTTTCGGCAGACTTGGTTAAGCGCTGGTCGTGTCCTCCTGAGGTGGTCCTGGGGCTAACACTTCGGTCATGCCATCCCCCGACTACCACGCTGTGTGATAGCGCGGACCGGCGTATGGATCAGTTGGCTTGTCATGCCTTTACCTTTGTGGCGGACGGTTTGCGTCCGGTCTGCACCGCGGCCATTGTGGCTATCTCCATTAAAAAAAAGGTCCGACGTCTTGCTGAGGCCGCCTGGTCTGGTAAGAATAGGGAGGATTATAAGGACATCTTGCTTTTCTCTGATTTTATTGCTTTTGTGCTGGCTGCCATGGACGATGCCGTCATGCTTGGCAGTAGGGCTTCGGCCCTGTTGGTGGCTATGCGTCGGTCATTTTGGTTGCGTCAGTGGGCTGCTGACACTGCCGCCACGAAGGCTCTCACTGGGCTTCCCTTCACGGGTCTCCATCTTTTTGGTGAGTGTCTGGATGCTCTGACTAAGGATGGTACGCTCCCCCAGCGTAGAAAGCGGGCTCGGCCCTTTCGGGGCTCCTCCTCCTTTCGCCCTTCAAGGGGAGGTCATGACACCCTTTTCTCAGGAAGTCGCAGAGACTCTTGGGGCCGAGGCAGATCCCGTGGTCGCCCCGGTCTCTCTTGAGGGACCAAACCCAAACCCCCTCCCAAGGCCCCTCAGGCATGAGGAGGCGCCCCAACCTGACCGGGTGGGGAGACGGCTTCGGCTTTTTGCTCACGTCTGGAGGCTTCGCGTCTCAGACCGGTGGATTCAGGAGGTGGTGTCCTCCGGTTACAAGATAGGGGCAGCCAGGCTGCAAACTCTAAGATTCCTCAGATCCCGGATGTCTCAAAACCCTCTGTCAGCTCAGGGACTGCGTCTGGCCGTCCAACATCTTCTGGCGTCGGGTGTCATCTGTCAGGTACCTCTTCAAGAACAGGGTCGGGGGTACTACTCCAACCTGTTCACGGTGCCCAAGAAGGACGGTTTTCACCAAGGTGTTGCCGGCGTCATGGCTCTCCTGAGGAATCAGGGCATTCGCATCCTTCCTTACCTGGACGACATTCTGATTGCTGCTCAGTCTCTTCATCAGGCCGAGAGGGATACTCAGGTGGTGACGTCCACTCTCGAGTCCTTTGGCTGGGTGATCAACTATCCCAAGTCTTCACTATCTCCGTCTTTGGTGAGGTCCGTCCTGGGCATGACGCTGGATACTTCTCAGGTCAAGGTATTTCTCCCTCAGCAGAAGGTGGAGAGCATTCAGATGCAGGCACAGGCCCTGCTGTCGTGTCCTCACCCCTCCATTCGGCAGGGGATGCAGTTGGTGGGCCTCATGGTGTCTTGCTTCGAGGCGGTTCCCTTTGCCCAGTTCCACATGAGACCTCTTCAGTTGCATCTATTGTCGGTTTGGGATCGGAATCGGGAGTCCCTAGATCAGGAGTTTGCTCGGTCCCCTCCGGTCAGGCAGTCTCTCTCCTGGTGGCTGGACTTGAGGAATCTTCTAGTGGGCAGGTCCTTTCTGCCTCTGCGCTGGGAGATTGTCACCACGGATGCCAGTCTGACCGGCTGGGGGGGGAGTTTGGCAGTCTCTGAAGTTCCAGGGTCAGTGGGGTCCCCAGGAGGCCCATGCGCCCATCAATATCCTAGAGCTGCGGGCGATCAGGTTGGTTCTCTCCAAGTTAACCCCCCACCTTCGGGGTCGTGCTGTACAGGTCCGCTCGGACAATCAGACGGTGGTTGCCTACATCAATCATCAGGGAGGGACTCGGAGCAAGCGAGCCCTCAAGGAAGTGTCTCTGATCTTGTCTTGGGCGGAGGAGACTGTTCCCTGCATCTCGGCGGTTTACATTCCAGGGGTGGAGAATCAGGAGGCGGACTCTCTGAGCAGGGGGACGTCTCGCCTGGGGGAATGGTCCCTCAGCATCAAGATTTTTCCCAAAGATCCTTTGCTAACCACAGGCTTGTTGAGACCTTCTTCCAGGGTGTTACTCATGTGCGTCCGCCGCGTAAGCCTCTGCTACCGGTTTGGGACTTAAACTTGGTGTTGTCTGCTCTACAGGGTCCTCCCTTTGAGCCCTTGTGCAATGCTGCGCTGTCCATATTGACTCTTAAAGTGGCCTTTTTGGTCGCTATTACTTCGGTGCGTCGAGTCTCTGAGCTGGCGGCGCTTTCCATTAAACCTCCTTTTTTTGAGAGGCATCAGGATAAGGTGGTGGTCCATCGTAACCCGGAATTTTTGCCCAAGGTTGTCTCTGCTTTTAATCTCAATGACTTTTTTTTTTTTTTTAATTCTTTAAGAAAAATTGTACAAGACAGTACAGAGATAAAGTAGTAAGTACAATACTATGGACATGTAAAGCCAGCTACCGAAATTGCATTCAATGAACATACAAGTGCAATAATTAAAGGTTTATTGACGTATACACCTGACTCTCCTTTTTGTTCTTCCTTCCAGTCCTAGGAAGGGCTTACCTCTGGCTAAATCTACTATCAGCAGGTGGATTAGGGCCTCAGCTGATGCTGTTTTTGGCTGCACGGTGCTTCAGGCGGTAGTGGCTTGAACTGCCTGCCGTTACTCATTGGGGATCCCACCCTACTTAAGGACACTGCTATTGGATGTCCCAGAAGTAATGATTGAATGAAACAGGCCCTACTGTACACTTAGAAAAATACAGTTCTGTGATTACTCACCTGTAAAATTGGTATTATACATATACAGCACATCCTGCTCCAGAGATGATTTCTTACGTTTGGGTTATACATCCACAAGATGGCGCTGGACTGCAGAGACAGCAAAAAAAGTGGCTCCTCCCGGCCCCTAATATACCAGGGACCTCCCACAAATTCCCCAGTATTGAAAAGCAGTTAGCAAGAAGCCGGGAGAATTAAACCCATAATCAACAATTTTAACCATGAAACATGATAATCACCATACAGAGGTGCAAGAATAATAATAACAAGGGTGGGGTGGAGCAGGACGTGCGGTATACGTATAATACCAATTCTACAGGCGAATAATCGCAGAATTGTATTATTCTAAGTATACAGCACGTCCTGCTCCAGAGATAATTCCTTACGTTTGGGACATCCAATAGCAGTGTCTGTAAAGTAGGGTGGGATCCCCAAAAGCAACAACATGCAGATTAAACCACTGCCGCCTGCAGATCTTTGCGGCCAAAAGCAGCATCAGCTGAGGCCCTAACATCAACCTTGTAAAACTTTGAAAAGGTATGAACAGAAGACCAAATAGCGGCCTTGCAAACTTGTTCAACAGAAGCCTGGTGCTGAAAAGTCCAAGAGGCACCAATAGCACGAGTAGAATGAGCAGTAAGGCGGAAAGGAGGATTCTTCCCCTTAGCAGAATAGGCCTGAATCACAGCCTGACGGATCCACTTGCTGATAGTAGACTTAGCTGGAGCCAGACCCTTCTTAGGTCCAGAAGGGAGCACAAAAACAGCATCAGTCTTCCTGAAGGATTCAGTAGCCACCAAATAGAACTTCAGGTTCCTGACCACAACCAAGGAATGTAGAGCCCTCTCCTTAGGGTTACTAGGATTAGGGCACAGAGAAGGCAGAACAATGTCCTGATTGAGATGAAAAGCAGACACGACTTTAGGCAGAAAATCTGGTTTAAAGCGAAACACCACCTTGTCCTGGTGTCTCTCAAAGTAAGGGGACTTGATGGAAAGCGCCGCCAACTCCGAACCACGCCTAACAGAAAGCCACCAAAAAGACTACCTTAAGAGTAAGAATGGACAAAGCAGCCTCATCTACAGGCTCAAAAGGAGACCCCTGCAAGGCAGATAGGACCAAGGACCAAGTTCAAGTTCAAGGGGGGGGGGGGGGCGCACATGAGTAACCCCCTGGAAAAAAGTCTTGACCAGATGATGCTGAGCAAAAGACCTCTGGAAGAAAGCAGCCAAGGCAGAAACATGACCTTTCAGAGTGCTGAGTTGAAGCCCCAGATCCAAACCATGTTGAAGAAATTCCAGAATCCTAGGAATAGAGAACACCCGACAGGGAAGAGATTTAGACTCACACCAGTCAATGTAGGTACGCCAAACCCTATAATAGATAGAAGAAGAGGACTTCTTTCTAGCCCTGATCATGGTGTTAACAACAGGGGCAGGCAGCCCCTTTTCCATTAAGATGGAGGTTTCAGCAGCCAGGCAGTCAAAGCCAGTGTTTGTAAATTGGGGTGGCATAGCCACCCCTGAGTGAGCAGATCTGGATCCTTGGGAAGGGCGTACTGATCTACTGCCAGCTGCACGGTGTCTGCGAACCACACTTGTCTTGGCCAACAGGGTGTCACCAGAATTGCTGGCACCCCTTCATGAGCTATTTTGCGCAGAACCCTGCCCAAAAGGGGAAACGGGGGAAAGACACACAGAAGCTGAAACCCCCTCCAGGGTAGTGTTAGAGCATCCATGGCTAAGGCCAGAGGATCCCAGAACAGAGACACAAAAACTGGAAGCTTGTGATCCACAAGTCCACATCTGGCTGACCCCAGCGGTGACACAAGGAGCGAAACACCCTGTTGCTGAGGGACCATTCCCCCAGGCGAGAAGACCCCCTGCTCAGAAGGTCTGCCTCCAGATTCTCCACCCCAGGCATGTACACGGCCGAGATGCAGGGAACATTGTCCTCCGCCCAGGACAGGATCAGAGACACTTCCTTGAGGGCCCCCTTGCTCCGGGTCCCTCCCTGATGATTGATGTAGGCAACCGCCGTCCGGTTGTCCGAGCTTACCTGAACAGCCTGACCCCATCGACCCTGATCGGAGTGTGGGCCTCCTGAGGGCTCCACAGCCCCTGGAATTTTAGAGAGTTCCAGAAGCCCCCCCCCCCCAACCTGTCAGACTGGCATCCGTGGTCACAGTCTCCCAGCAAGGAGCCAGAAAAGATCTGCCTGTCAACAGGTTCCTTGAGTCCAGCCACCATGAGAAGAACCGCCTGACCTGGGGGGACAGAGCAAACTCCTCATCCAGGGACACAGGGTCCTTGTCCCATACTGACAGGAGGTGGAGATGAAGAGGTCTCATGTGAAACTGGGCATAAGACACCGCCTTGACGCAAGACACTATCAGGCCCACTAACTGCATGCCCTGCCTGATGGAAGGATGAGGGCAAGTCAGAAGGAACTGCGCTTGCAGACTGTCCACCTTCTGCCGAGGAAGAAAAATCCTGGCCTGAGCTGTATCCAGATTTATGCCCAGAAATGACAGCACCAAGGAGGGAGACAGGGAAGATTTGGCGTGGTTGATCACCCAGCCGAATGACTCCAGTGTGGCCACTACCCGCTGAGTATCCAGCTCTGCCTGTTGGAAGGACTGAGAAGTGATGAGAATGTCGTCCAAATAGAAGAATGCGAGTGCCCTGAGATCTCAGCAGAGCCATCACTCCCGCCAACACCTTGGTGAATACCCTGGAAGCCAAAGTGAGTCCGAAAGGCAATGCCACAAATTCATAGTGCCGATCCTCCAGAGCAAACCTGAGGAATCTGATGACCTGGAAAGATAGGGATATGAAGGTAAGCATCCTTGATGTCCACAGAGGTCATGAAGTCCCCTGGGCGTAATGAAGTCACAGCTGAGCACAGAGCCTCCATGCAAAAGTGCCGGAACTTGACAAATTTGTTGAGAAGCTTTAAATCTAGGATGGGTCTGACGGACCCATCTCTTTTGGGCACAGTGAAAAGGTTGGAATAATAGCCTTCGCCCTTTTCCCTGAAGAGCACCTGGCAGATGACGCCCAACTCCAGAAGGTTTTGCACAGCGAGAATCAGACCCTGAGCTGACAGGGGGTTTGAGCCCCCCAAGATCTGATGAATCTTGGGGGCTGCTAACTCTATCTTGTAATCGGAGGACACTACCTCCTGAATCCACCGGTCTGAGACATGACGCCTCCAGACGTGAGCAAAGAGCCGAAGCTGTCCCCCCACCCGGATGGGTGAGGGCGCCCCTTCATGCCAGAGAGGGCTTGGGGGAAGACTTGGTCTTGGAACCCCAGGTGGGGGTAACTTGTCTCCCTTAGCAAACAGGTTCAGGCGGTCCCCAAATAGGCGCAGTCCTTTAAAGGGAAACCCAGTGAGAGCCTTCTTAGCAGCGTTGTCAGCTGCCCACTGGCGCAGCCAAACCGAGCGGCGTATAGCCACCACCAAGGCAGAAGCCCTGCCACACATTCTAATGGTATCATCCAAGGCAGAGAGGACATATGAAACAAATTCCTAACATATAAGAGCTCTATACTCATCACTAGCAGCATCATCAGAAGCCCCATCTAAAATGTTTCTGAGCAGGGTCTTAATAGCCACAGCCGTAATGGCAGAGGCACAAACCAGGCGCAGTGCAGTTCCCACACAGGCAAAGGCGTGAGAAGCCAGCTGGTCAATGCGCTGGTCCTCACCGTCCCCCAGTGTAGTGGAGTGAGGGGAATGCATGACAGAAGTGTTAGACAACCCCAAAATTGGTGCATCCACTTCGGGAGGGGATGACCATCGTTTAACCACTTCAGCAGGAAAAGGATACCTCTTATCCCAACACTTAGGCACCCCAGGGAGCCTGCCAGAACGCTCCCATTCTTTAAACACGAGGTTATTAAAAAGAGGTTGCTCAGGAAACTCCAAACGAGGCTTAGCAGTGTGAAACAACTCCCCCTGCTGCCGAGGGACTGCGGCAGGATGGGAGATAGCAAGTACTTCAAATATATGAGCCAGAAGCCTGTCAGTATCATCTGGAGCCCATGGGTCAGAGCCAGAATCCGCATAACCTTAAGGCTGGTCATCAGATGATTCTGAGTCAGAAAACAATTCCCCCTCTTCCAGGGGAGTATAACCAGCCAGGTCAAAAAATTCCTCAGTCTCCATAGGAAACATGGTAACACCAGGCGCCAAATGCCGCCTCTTAGCAGAGCCCCTACGCGCCGTAGAGCCAGCAATCAGCTTCTCAATGCTAGCCACTCTAGTAGACAAATCAGGTTGAGACTCCCCACTGGTATTCACATCACTGGGAGTCCGGTGCAAACGTGGGGGGGTAGGTGAGCCCATGGGCGCAGGCCCAGTCACAGGCAACCCAGATATCAGCGCAAGCGCCTGCCGGGCGCAGGGTGCACAAACCCTGACATCGTCACTAAGAGGGGCCACCCCACGCGCAGTACACAGCTGGGCTTGTCCTGAAGGAACCCCAAGCACATTATCCTGTGAAGCTTCCATATGATTATTATTGTGGCCCAACAGGCCACAATACGCTTAATAAGCTACCCGGGATGCCCCAATGACCCGCTAGGGAAGTGGGAGAAAGGCACAATAGGCCTCAAAGTTTTGAACTAAATAGAGGGGATAGGACCGGGAGAAAACGCAATTAAGTTTGACCCGCCTGCAAGACATAAATAGAAAGACCCGTAAGCGGCATGCATACAAAAATCCAAAGATAAAACCGCGGTATGTAGACGCCAGCCACGCAGCAGAATGAAGCAAAATGGCGCCGAGAACACCTCAAGGGGCGGGCCGCAGATGCAGAATGCGCCATCCGCTGGGCCCGCCCCCCTGAAGAGCACAAAGCCAGCCACATTATATACCTAACCAATTATGGTGCAGCAGCGCCTGAGGTAGTATCGGCGCGACCGCGGAACGCCAAACACGCGCGGCGGCATTTTTAAAAGCACCCAGTGCAACCAATTCATTGCGGTGACAGAAAACCGAGCAACCAAGCATACCATACAACGAGTGAATGTATAAATACACCCCCCCCCACCCCCGAGAACTACAAGGGAGAGCGAGGGAGGGCAGCGGCCACCTAACAGGGGCCCACCCCACCGATGGAAGGGGCATCCCATAAAGGCTCACCATGTGCCTATACCGCCTACCCTTTGGTGGGGGATTGCGGTGGAACAGCGCTCCTAAGCACCTGCAGCGGTGCTGCCTACCATCACCTGAACCAACGCAGCCAAGGCTGGGAGGCAAATTAAAAATGGTGGGAATAGTCCGACAGGGCCGCAGGCTAATAGCCCCGCTCACCTGCGAGTAGAGAGAGCCATCTTCTGTCATCGCATCGCCGACTGCAGAGAAGATCTGGGGAATTTGTGGGAGGTCTCTGGTATATAAGGGGCTGGGAGGAGCCACTTTTTTGCTGTCTCTGCAGTCCAGCGCCATCTTGTGGATGTATAACCCAAACGTAAGGAATTATCTCTGGAGCAGGATGTGCTGTATACTTAGAATACAATTCTGTGATTACTCACCTGTAGAATTGATTTTACCGTGTACAGCATGGCCCGTTTCATCCCTCCCTTGTTATCGTTGCCCTTGGTTGCCTCTTTATGGTGATGGGTTTTAAGTTAGCCTTTCTAGGCTGTGTATTCTTTGATCATGGTTTATCTCCCGGCTTCTTGCATAACTGCTTTTCAACACTGGGGGTCTGTTGATGATTCTTGGCTTTTTATAGGGCCGGGAGGAGCCACAATTCTTATGCAGTCCACTGCGCCACCTTGTGGCGGAATGCCCAGCAGTAATGATTGAATGAAACAGGCCGTGCTGTACACAGTAAAATCAATTTTACATGCGAGTAATCACAGAATTGTATTTTCTCACACTGTACTGGTCATAGACCAATAGATTATCTGCCAGTTCCCTCACTAATTATCTAAACACTACAAAACTGAATACAATAGAATGGCTTGTGGCATAAAATGACCAGCACATAAATTCAAAAGGTTACTTTCTTATGTATACAGAATCATGTGATTAGCGGGAGGACTGTGCAGATCTCCAGCGCTGTGACATTCATGGACGCCTCGCAGCCCGCAAGTCCAGGCTACAAAGCTCAGCCGACCATTGATGCAAAGCTGCCCTTTGATTTCTTTCACCCGTTTGTATGAAAGCCTGCAGGTAAGCCATTATTATTTTATTGTGTAATCATTTACAGAACAAACATTAAGTCACAAATGACTCAGACAATAGAATTCCATCAATGGTTTTATTATCCATGTCCCAATCAAGCTGCTCTACCTGGCCTTATCTGTAAAGGAAATGTATGGGATTCTCAAAGTAGACTGAATAGTGAGTAACCTAGAGCAGTGTTTGGGGTTATTCACAAGGGCAAGAAAGTAGGTGCCCTGATTATCTGTGAACGTCTGAAAATGGGCGAAAAAAGCCGCAAACTAATAAAAACATCCTTCGGTTCACATTTACTACGAATACTTCTCAGCAGAACATACTCACTAAAACATTCTGATTGTAACAGAAATTCTAAGAAAATCTTCACAATTTTTGCTGCATGTACAAAAAAAAAAAAAAAAAAAAACACAGCTGTGGCTCTTGGGCCACAGTGAAAACTCTGGACCACCTGTAAGTAGCCGAGACAGTCGCAAGGGAGATTTTACTAAAGTGCTCCAGGGAGGGAGGTAAGAGTTTGACAGATAAGCGGTTAAAGTGGACCAAAACCCACAGTGGTCCTACAGATAGATTCCCTCCCCCTGGGCATCCAAAATCTGGATGACCCCCTGTATGAAGCCCCATACACTTACCTTCTTTTCCGGTCCAACGGCGCATGTGCGAGCTGTATCCCTGAAAACCCTTTAGCTGGGTGCGTGGCCTTGTCAGGCATTCGCAAATGGCTGGCACGGACACGCTCCCTGTTAGAGGGTAGTGGGGTATGCAGCCGTCAGCGTGCTTGGAGCCGCTCGCCTTAGACAAAGGGACGTCAGCGGATCCGAGCAGCCATACATGCGCCATAGAAACGGTAAGTGGTGAGTTTGTTTCGGCGACCTGGGGGGGGGGGGGGTTCACACAGAGGGCAAGGACCAAAACCCAGGATCCTGGGTCCACTCTCGCTCACCTTCTCTCCACTGCAGCAGCTCCCAGCCAGTCTGCTGGTCAGAAACCTTTGACTGTGGTGGGCAGGAGCCCATGCAAGGACACACTGTGCCAGTTTACCGCCCACCACTTTCATTGCAATAAAAGGGGGCCTGCTCGAAGTAGCCCTCGATCTGGGAAACCAGGAGGTTTCTGAGTGGTGGACTGGCTATTTGGGGTTACAGTCCTTTTAACAGAGTGTAGCAAGAAAGGGGGTTATAATTGAGGGTGGGGGCAATACCATCCACTGCCTGCTTTTGGCTGTCTCTTAGATGGGCACTTCCCGCAGCGTGCCTGTCCTTCTCCCTCTGTTAAACAATAAAAGGGGCTGTTGCCTTCTGATATACCCTAGTGCCCTGCCTGTTATGGGACATTAATATTGCAGGACACTGTGCAGGGAAGCTGCAGACCCATCCTTGTTGCAGTGGGTCCTTCTCAGCAGGACATGTCTAACACTTGTGCTAGGTTGGTGGTGGGCAGAAGTGGAATAAACCAGAAGTTGTCAGGGTGGGGTGCAGCAGTTGTCCCAAGTGAAACAATGAACAATGTGCTACAATAGCAATGATTGCAGTTGCTTGTGCCCCTGCGTTTTGCTAGTAATGGGGCTTGTGATCGCAGCAAGGGAGTGGCAAGAAGGTAAGGCAATATGGATGCACCAGGGGCACCTAGTCAGCTGTCCCTGGTGCCTTTAGCATATTTTTTCTCATGTCCATTGTAGACCTTGATTGTACATTTCTACAAAACAGTTTTGACCCCCCCCCCAAAGGAGGATACATGTATGATGCTGTTTTTTTTCCCAAGCATCTCTTTTCTTCTTACACAGACAGGAAGACAAAGCAGACACTGGCTTTATGGACGGCGCTCAAGCTTGTTGTGGGGTGTGTGGCTAATCAGCCATATTTGGGAGCGGTTTACACCCATCCATTCTGTAAATACATTATATGTACATTCAACAATCCAACATATACAGCAAGCAAAGCAATGACTGGCCCATCAAACATTTATTTTGGACCAATTATACAATTTTCTAAAAGTAGGCTTGATTTTATGGAGTGTACAAAATCTTATTTATTAAAATGACAGACCAGTTTTATACAATAAAATATATATTGTCCTCAGTTTCTTTTTACACCACTCACATACATTTCTCTCCAGCGTACGGCTGGCACAATAAGGTTACGGAATGATGGCCTCCTGTGCCACAGGGAATATGTTGTTTTGCTGTAGTAATGTCTGCAGCCTTGTAATCTCTTGCTCCTGTGAAGAAACAACATGTTCTTTAGAAGATAGCCATTAAATTTACACGCAGAGCTTCACAGTGCCAAGTGTTGGGCCACTTGGAATAAGCTGGTTGGACTATAGGTCTGGATATAATGTTGCCATTTATTAATTTCTGTATGTTGAATTGTGATTCATTCATAATGTAGAATCCCAACTAGGAGCCATAAAACAGCGGCTTGGTTACACTTTGCACTCTCCCTCCAACTAGGGGGAGCTCTGCATATGGCCAAATTCTTCATTACTGATCCAACATTCTCTGCAGCAGGAAATTACTCCCTCCCCAGCTTTAGGCTTCAATCTGTCCAAGTTACTAGCTGTGCATCTCCCTCCCCATCACCACACACTACTCATAACACTGAATATTTGGCAATAAGGAAATAAAAGTAGAATACCTGCTGGGTGCACTGCTGTTCCAGTTGTGATACTCTAGCAAGGAGGGTCTCCTGTTTGTCCTTTAACTTGTTGATCTTCTCCTCTGCTCTGCTTTTTACTGATAAAATGACACCTGAAAAAAAAAAATGATAAATGATTTACACAGTCTACCATTTGAGTGGTAAATGCAATGGACACACACTCCTTTAGAAAGGTTCCAAAACCAGTTGAACTTGGCAGACAGATTTCAGTCATGAATTCTTCCTCTAAGCTGCTAGCGTTGGATTGTGCAGAGTGAGGGGAGCGTGCATGGGTCCAGGTAAGCATGCTGGGTCTAAGCCCCAAAGATCAGGGCCCTGCTGCAGCAGGATACCTGATCTCCAGGCCTTGCATACTGGCCCTACTGTGTGCCTCACTGAGCCCCGTTCCCTCTACCTGGGTAATTTGGTGCATGCTACTGAGCAGAGCCATGCTGGTCAGAGCTGATTCAGAGCTCAACTGGCAGCGTTTCGGGGGGGGGGGGGGGGGCTTTCAACTTTTACAGATTCTTACTGAATTTGACATTCTGCTCCAGGGCCTTCCGGTCAGGGTACAGTCAGACACTTGGCTGTGGCCTACATAAACCATCGGGGGGGGGGGGGGGGGGGGGTACCAGGATCTGGTAGGTGTTCCAAGGAAATGTGTAGGTGGGTGAACTTCACATTCCGTGCATCTCGGTGGTTTACACCCCTGGGGGTGGAGAATCTGCAGGCCAATTTAACCAGGGAGACGGTGGAATTGCTCCTTCACTCCACACTGGCCCAGAAAGGGTTTGATTTGCAGATCTGGTCAGCCTGGTAGTACTCCCCAACTGCCAGATCTACAACGGGGTCCTCTAGGGCACCCCAATTCTCCAGCGCTGGCTTTAGTGGCTTGGCTATTGAAACTAGTATAGAGGAGAGGGGACCTTGGTTCGAGCATGAAAACCTCGTCTTGGAGTCTTACAGGACTTAAGAGGGCCTTCGTGTCTTGGTGCGAATCTAAGGGCCATTTCTGTAGGTGGTTCGCGATACCCAAAATTTTGGTTCCTCCAGCAAGGCCTGGACGCAGCTCTCTGTCTATTTTTCTTGCCAATGGACGAAAGCGGAGCATAGGTTAGTCTGCACTTTTATGCAGGGCGCTGCGCCTGTTCAGCCTCTGTGGTGGTTGATATTCCCACCTTGGGATCTTAATCTGATCCTATCAGCGCTTCACGGCCCCCCCCTTTGAACCCATGGCAGAGGGTTCCCTGACGTTCACGTTGAAGGTGGCCTTTCTAGTTGCAATCGCCTACATCCGGGAGGTTTTGGAGCTGGCAGCGTCTTAATCAGGAAATAGCGCTACCCTCCTTGTGCCCACACTCCTCACCATAAGAAGCAACTCTCTGCATTCCCTCTATGCGGCATGACAGGCTGAAAATAAGGTCATCAGCGTAGGCTGCGACTTTATGGGCAACTTAGGGAGCCCAGATTCCAATATATATTGCTCTATGGGCCCTCGTGCCCCCTGGTCTCTTTCCTTAGGGAGGTTATATAACTGTTCATAAAACCTACGAAAAACATCCCCTATTTCATTAAAGAGATGCGTGACCCGCCCTTCTGAGGTGACTATCTTGGAGATATACGTTTTAGCCTGCTCCTCCCTCAGGGCTCTCGCCAATAATCTTCCGCATTTATCACCCGATTCATAATAGATTCTACGGCAATTGCTAAGTTGAGCTTTGATTTTATCACAACATAAGGTTTTAAGCTTCTCCCTTAGGGAGGTTAGAATAGGCAGACATTCCATTGCTAGGGACTTATTATGTTTCCTCTCAACTCTCCCAATCTCCGCTATTAGATCTTGCACTTGCTTGGTTTTCTCTTTTTTGATTCTGGACCCGATCTTAATGAAAATGCCTCTAATCACACATTTGTGCGCTTCCCACAAAGTCCCAGAACCAATATCAGGGGAGGAATTGAGTTGAAAAAAGTTTTTGATTTCAGACTGTATCTCCTCTAATATGTTTTGGTCCTCAAGCAACGACGTATTTAGCCTCCAAGACCAACTCCACGGGATTTGGGTAGAGCAGGCGATAGTCAGAGTAACAGGGGCATGGTCTGAGACCGTAATGTGGCCAATGGTGGCGTCCGAGATCAGGCACAGAGAGGCCTGGGGCACCAAGAACCAATCGATCCTTGAGTAGGACCCATGGGGGGTGGAGTAGAACGAGTAATCTCGTTCATTGGGATGGAGTATTCTCCAGGGGGTCGATCAATTTATAGAGAGTAAGCGTTCTCTTTAGTTTTTTAAGTCTCTTGTAGGATTCATGTGGGCTTCCCCCCGTAGTATCCAGGAGAGGGTCAGGGGCAAGGTTAAAGTCTCCACCCACAACCAGCTCCCCCTCCTTGAAGGAGGATAAGGTGCTAAGAGGCGATTCCAGGAAGGCAATTTGATTAGAGTTCGGCAGATACACATTGGCAAACGTGTAGCTATAGGAGGCGATCTTCCCTTTAAGGAAGATCCACCTCCCCTCATCATCAGTCTTAAAATCCTCCAGTTCCCAAGGGAGGGACGCGCTTAAGAGTATGCTGACTCCGCGCGATCTGGAGTCTGTAGAGAGGCTATGGTATGCCCTCGTGTAGTATCTGTTGCCAAGAGAGTGCGATTTGCCAACCTTAAAATGGGTTTCCTGCAGAAAGGCCACCTGAGCCCTTAGACCTCTAAGGTTTTCCAAGTATGAGAGATCTCTTTTCAGGACTATTGAGTCCCTTAGCATTGAGGGAGACTATCTGCAGCTCCGTCATAGTAAGGACCACTCACCCGGCTCGCATGGCCACGAGAAGCACCCAGGGATCCACACCGCACAAAGAAGGATGAGGGGATCGGGGAAGATCCGACTCAGCCACTGGGGGGAAGCAAGCAATAGGGGGAGAGAAACTAAACCGGTAAGGGGGATAAATCTAGTGCGGAGGCAAACGCCTACGCACAGAAAGGTCTAAACACTAAGTTTCCCCTCAGACGGGGTAAATGCAATCAGCGTGGACCACAAGAGCCCAGAAGATCGGCCTGTTGGGGGTGCTGCGTCCGACAGGAGCTAGGAGGCTCAAGGGAACTTAGCCCGAGCTCTCCCGAATCATGCTGACACCACACTCTCAATCACTAGGCGGTCATGCGAACCCTGTCCGCGAGGCCCAAGGGTCTCGCGAGCAGGGAACCGGCTACCAACAACAAACAAATTAAGCGACTATAACAGTAGCAAAGATCATGGCCCTACAAATAGGCCAGGCCAAAACAAAACAGGCAAATGAACACAATTCTAAGTGTTAACAAGAAAGCGACTCGGAGGGACATCCAAAAATGAGACAATCATTGACAGTCGGACCCCGACTCCCCTCCCAGACGGGTGAACCGGGGGGGAGCGGAGACCAGGCCGCTCGCTTCTCTGGTTGTCGCTGTATGGGACGTCCGCCGAGCCCTCCAAACGGCGTGATGGTCTGGAACCCATTGGAGGCCCCCGAGGTGCCTAAGGTCCCGGAAGCTCCTCGGGACCCGTCTTCTCCTACTGGGCGGACCCACAGGCAACGGAGGACCACCAGAGTCAAGCCAATCAGGGATGTCAACAGGGTCACACTGCAGGAAAGCAAACAGATCCCAGAGTTCTCGGTGATTTTTCAAAATGAAGACCCCGTCTGCACTCTTCACTATCAGGTGAAAAGGAAAACCCCACCTGTACGTCGCTCCCTTTGAAGTGATGGCTTCAAGGAGGGGTCTCATCAATCTGCGCATTTGAAGGGTCCTCCTCGACAAGTCCTGCAATATCTTGATCGGTGCGCCTTTAAAACTAAGGGGGCTCTTGTTCCAAGCCCTCCTCAGGATTTCCTCCTTTAGTGAGAAGAGGTGGATCCTGCAGACGATGTCCCTGAGGAACGCGGGGTCCGCGCTCCTAGGGCCCAGAGCCCTATGCGCTCTGTCGAGCTCGATGGGGGTGGAGAGCTCCCTATCCAACACTTCACTGAATATCGAGGTGACCATGGCCTTTGTGTCTTCTGTACCTTGCGATTCCGGGATCCCCCTGATCCTCAGATTGTTTCTTCTATTACAGTTTTCAAGGCCGTCGAGGTGCAGGTGACAGGCGGTTAACATTGCTTCTTGGGAGTCGCACCTCGCCTCCAGGGCCTGTAAGCGACTGGCGTAAGAAGGCCCCTCCACCTCCAATGCCTGTACTCTGGTTTCTATTCCGGCTACTTCTTGGTGCACTGCAGTGATTTCGCGCTTATGCTTCGCTTCGTATTTCGCTATTAGGTTTTCAATCTCCCCTTTGGAGGGAATACCTCTCAGAAGAGAGATAGTCTCTAAGTGAATCTGCCTCTCTTGAAGCTTTTCCTCAGCTGGGATCTCCACCTGGGTTTCCATATCCCAGTCAGGCGCTTCAGGTGCAGGAACAAGGGCACGGGGTGATACGGCTGGCATCATCGGTGAAGGGCTTCTGCCGTGGTTGGTCGATTCTCTTTCAGGGGAGGGCTGGAGTGGGGAGGCAGACGACCCAGCCAATGCCCCCACACCCTCTTTCAATCGATGGTCATCCTTCTTCCCCGGCCTCTGTGGAAGTGCTAAAGATTGGGCCTCTGGGACATGCTCCGTGGGACACGGGGGAGCGGGGGGGTACACGTCGGCTCCTGCCCCTCCTTAGGTGCGAAGGCAAATCTGCCGAGATTCACTGAGAAGCCTTGGCGGGATCTAGCGGGCCGCCCGTGCCCATCCAGGCTGTGATGGTCATCCCCCGCTTTCCCAGACCAAAGCACTGCTCCCAGGGGGAGCAGACTTCTGACACCCAGGGGCGAGGGGTTCAGCTCGTCCAGCGCTTGTGGACCCGAGTGTAGGGGAGACACACAGAACATTTGGATAGCTTGGCTGCAGTATGGCCCCGGGCTCTCCCCTCCCAAGGCCCGCTCCTCACTCCCACCAGCAGGGCAAATCATGAGTGTGTCCGCCTGGATCTGCGCCTTTAAGGCGCTGCCGACAGCAGAGGGCTCGTTCGGTGCGGCGCGGGTAGCGTCCGCCATCTTGCTGCTCCCCTCCTGCCTGTCATCTTCCCCAGCAGCGCTGCGAGGCAGATCGTCCGCGGCTCCGGGTGATCCCGCACTCACTCACCACACGGGCGCAGACCTCCGATCCTCCTTCCCTTCTCACGCCAGGCGCTCTGGAGTGGGCCGCCGGGCAGGCGCCTGACGCCATCTTGGTCCTCTCGTCGCCCCCCGTCTCACCGTGTTCAGATCCGGCTGCTGCTACTAACAGCATTCCCGCCGCCTCTTCTCCCCGACCTTGTGGCAGCTCCTCTCCTTCACTGCTGGATTCTTCGTACGACGAGGAGGTAATAGGATCCTTTCCCCTCTCGCCACACCAGTGGGACAGCTCCTCCGCCGCCATCTTGGACACCTCCCTTTTCTTCATCCTTACGGACTCACCATGACTCGTTGGCATCCCTCCACCACTCCTCAGTCTTCTCTGTCGCTTTGGCTTCTTGGGCATACTTTCCACTAATCGCCAGCCGCCAGGTAAGTGGGGTAAACTGGAACGGGAGAGCAGGAGATCCCTCACACACGTCCTCCACCAGTCTTCTATTCTACAGGCAATACCAGGCCTGGCATCAGCAGACCACAAATATAAGGAAGAAAAAAAACTGTAAATGCACTTTAACTGGGTGGCTAGTCATTGTAAAGGCCTACCAGCAGCTCATTTAACATTTGTCAGTTTGTTCATCTTCTGGGGTTTTTACATAGTGTCTTATTCAACCCTAAATCACTGCTGGGAAAGAGACAGCTTGGGGAAATGATAGTAAATAATAGGGCTAGGTACACAAACCACTTATCAGAGAAGCCATAGACACATCAGACTTCTACTGCATAGGTCTGCTCAATATTTACCATTGACGATTCTGGCCACTCTCCATAACCGTAGTAAAATTAACAGCCCAACGGCAGTGAAAATGTCTTCACGAGTTATATAGACCACATCAATGATAAAGGAGATAATCACGATAATCGCATCAAACACCTCAAACTTGTGGTGGAAGAACTCCAGGCGGAAAGCAAACAGCTTCCCAGCTATTTCCAGAAGGAAGAAGGACAAGACGGCAACACTCAGGTAGTGAAAGATCTGCAAGAAACAAGCAAGAACAGTGGTTGGCGACACATGACAAGTTATAGCTGGGCCTCTATATATCAGTGCAGTGTAAAGCCTGGAGCCAGGAAGAATGAAAAAAAAACAAAAAAAATAGTGCTTTGTGGCTATTTTATAACTTGGGAGTCCTTGATATTTTCATAACTGGTTCCCAGGGGTGTCACTGGGAATGCCCCTATGTGTGGACAGAAGTGGTGCACACATCCCTTATATAGGTTTTACAGGTAGATGCCATCATCATTGGAAGAGTACCCCCCCCCCCCCATTGCAGACATGGCACACAGCTCCACATTACCATAGGGATGGCAATTCCCAGGCTGGCCCCAGTGGCATTTGCTCAGCACCCTTCACAGACACTGCATTTAGTCTTGGGGGGGGGCTTACTGAGGCCAAAGCAGAAGAACATGCTCACTCTATTGTAAAATAAATAAATGTAAAAGCCATAGGCAGCTACAATTTTTAATCACATGGCCTCTTCAACCATGAGAGGAGCAGACATGGAGGCTTAAACACTATGGGGTATTTAATATTAGGATGCAACTCCACCACACGATCAAGAATCTATCCAAACCCTCATAATTTCAATGAATATCCTCCCATGTAGTGCTAACATTTAAACATCTGTAAAGAAAAATCTCTACCTCGCTCCACGCCAATAGCACAATCACAAAATCTAATCAGGAGTTTTTTTAAAGGAATTTTTCTGCACTTTATAATATTAGAATTAGAGTCCCCCAAGCACTTACTAAATTTCCCTCAATGCCAACCCCAAGGAGCAAAAGTGTGGCCCTACAGAGATTCTGTCGATTGAAAAGCCATTTTCCAATATGGGTTCACTTTAGATTGGACATTCATAGAAGAACATAATGCAATTTGAAGAAATAAATGGGGTTTCACAGCTCCCCTCTCAGTTGTGCTCACCTCTGGTATGATATGATCGACTTCGTGTTCCAACTCCAGATCAAGGAGAATTTCAATGAGCACAAACAAGGCGTCCAGAATAACCAGGCACACAATGGCGATCTGTTAAAACACGAGAGAGCGCGTTACTGTTAAACCTTTCATGCTCTGTATTTCAGTCACATCAAGGGGAGAGGGGGCATGTTCTGTAAATGGAGAATAGATTTGTGCCCCTCAAAGTATCCAAACTGACCAGAAGGGCTGAAGTAAAATTAGAGCAATTGCTTAGAACTATCAGTTATGGTCTGTGTTCAAATGTTTTCTGGCTGAAAAGTTGGTTTAGGTCATGTATGCTCAACCATGCTTAGAGCCATCTGTGGTCCTTGACCTGCTGTGGGGAAAGTGGAAGCAGTAAATAGAACTGACGTGTAAAGGTTGAACAGGGGCACAGCAAGGAAGGGAGGCTGTACGGAGAGAGTTATATAGGAGGGGGGCATTGGCAAATAGAGGCGATGGTGTTGGCTTGGAGAAACACCACCAACCCAGGGTGAAATCACTGACACAATCAAAAGGTAATAGTTTGTGAGATTTGGGAACATGGTACCCATATATATGGAGAGGTAAGGTAATTACGTGTATTGCTAGCATGTGGGGATTGAGACATATGCATGTGGTAATGGGCTGGTAGAAAGACATACGAGGACAAAAGAAAACACAATGGAATTTGTGGGTCCCCCAATTGTAGAAAAAAAAAGCAATTCAAAATAAATAAAATAAAAAAATCTTAAAAAGACTCCAGGGAAGTGTTGCTCCCTTTTAAGTGTCCCTCACTCTTCAAATCATTTAGGCAGTTTATATGCGACTTATTTGGGCAGCACAACCTCTGCAGTCTGGTGGTGCAAGAGGATTGAACGAACCTGTGCAAACATCAGGCACATAAATGCAACATGCCTTGGTTTGGTTGGGCAACATAGGCCAGAAGAATTAGTGTTCATTTTACAGAAAACTTGACCCCATTGTGGAATAAATACAGTTATGGAGTTTAGTGGCTATAGCCCCAGGGATATTATCAGTCTAGCTCTATCGGTCTAGCTCTGCCCTCAGGAGGCATGCAAGGAAAGGCTAGGTTAATGGAGGCACAAAAAAAAATAATGGCTTTTACAGCCACTACAAGAACATGTCTAAGTTATCTCCCACATGACCCCATTAATATATGCTTAAAGTATTAGAAAGGCCATACATGAAATTTATGGCAGCCAAAAAGCCATTTCAGGGCATCTCGGAAGCTGTAGGAGGAAGTAAATGGATGAGGCTTTTTTTCTTGTTTTTCTTCTTCTTCTGGCAGCGGCGGTGGCTGCTGCTGCTGTTTCTCTTCATCATCCTCTTCTGTATATGGCTTGTCATTTTGGATGTCCCCCACGGAGGTAAAGTGCTTCAGATATTTGGACATCTTGCACTTTGGTTATACACACATCACTTGACAGTTCTGTGGGCAACAAAGAAGTGTGTAAAAACAACAAAAAACTCCTACACTGCTGTAGTTTTAGATTTGCTACATCCTATGCAAGGACATGTGCTTATTGCCATATACATTCTTCCTCTCTGATGAAAATTGCGCCACCAATTGTTCCCCATTTTTGACATGAGGTATAAAATTAAAGGGATATATAGATATAGAATTAGGCAGTAAAAAATAAACAAACCATAATATATGTTGGTCTTTTGCTTTACTGACCTCTTTGCACAGTCTTGGCATTCTCTTCATGGGGCAGTGACCTGGAATGTTGCTCAATTTACTGGGGGAATGTCTTGCTGTGCAATGTGTTGTGTGAGATTGTGTGCACAAGTCCATACAGTGTTTAGCCCTACTAAGCTACTCATCTCCATTATGGCAAGAACCACTCAATTTATATAAGTCAGTCACGGAAACCACCAACCCCATGATGAAACTTAGAGGGCCAATCTAGGAAAGGAAGGGGAAAAAGGAGGGGATCAATTATGAATGCAAGGCAAGAAGGAGTAATGTTTTACTGTTAAAGTCCCTGTTCAGGCAAACACAAAAAGCTACAGTCCCGTGCAGCTGAATCGCACAATGCCAGTAGCCTGAATCTTACCAGCATCAGCGATCTCATCCCTGCCATCCTTGTGGCCCGATGCCCAGTGTTCCTCCCCTTGCGTCACAATGACTGGCCATGCTTGCTCTATTCACTATAATGGGGGAGGGTGCCAGGTGCAGGTTGAGAAAGTGCCCTAGTCCACACATTCTGCTGAAAGTATACTCTGGCTTGGATGTTGTGATTAGAAGCTCAAGTGAGGTTATACACTCGATTATGGTGTAGGCCAGTTATTGTAGACAAATCTTAATAAAAACACAGACCTTTGCACTAAAGTTGTGCTGTTTACATGTCAACTGTCTACAATTTCAGCAAAGTGCTGCTCAAATGGCCTGAGTAAAAGGTCAACAAAAGTAAAATGATTATGGATGTGTACAGTACACCCATGTTTTAGTTTAATATGGTACACTGTGCTGACATGGTATCCTTTCAGTAAAAAAACTGATCTCATAGGGTCCCTAAGAATCTAGGTCATAAGCATGGCCTTCTATATACAGAAACAATAGGTAGGGAACCAGAGGTCGCCAATAACATCAATATACATTTGTACACACAGGTTTTACACATTGAAGTGGACCAATGCATTCTTCTCATCGACTATCGACTGATTTTTACTAAGGGAGGTGCAGTAAAGTAGTAAGACAGAGTCACAGGGTGCTATGGGTGATCATAAATAGTCAAACATGCCCAACCCCATTTAAACTATAACAATAATATTAGTACAAGTGTTTATTATTGAGAATACATTCCTTGGGAAAAAAAAAACTTTCTAGAGAAGTACCATATACATCTAATATAATAAGACTGCACAAAAAAAATATAAAAAAAAATAAAATGGAGGTGCTCACCCAAACCAGCATATCTACAGGTCTAATGAGGGATGATATGAAATGTCAGACACAAAAGGAAGCACACAAATAATAACGTAAGAAGATCAATATCTTATCAGCATGTTACAGCTACCGGTGCAGCAAATGGCAGCATTAGGTTAACTTGTTTGAGCAACTCTGCAGCTCACTGCATCGGGCTTTTTATCTGCACAGCAATATGAGCGAGGAGGAGGGGACTGGGCTGCTGGGTCACTTTCCTGTTGCTGCCCCTGAGCCATCCAGCTAGCCAGAAAGCCCACCCATTCTGTGAGGCCTGCCATCACCTGTGTAATGAGTCCCCTCCATACATACAACCAGCCATCACTGTGACCCCACAGGCCAGAATACCCATCTGCCTTATCCAGGCTCATCATGTGTGAAAGCGCAGCAAGGCCCCCACGTGTGCATTAGTCCAACAGACCCAAGCCACACGCCATGGCTGCCATTTTTCCTTAGCATCATGAACTGCCCGATGTCCCAAATTAGGCCTATTCGTGTTAAAAATGAATGACCCTTTGCATTATTTAGACAGAGGCACGCAATTCGAGGGCTGGATTCGGGAGGAAGGGGGAGTGTATTTTTTTATTACATGAGCATAATCACTATTTGAAGGGGGCAGGGCTTATGTTTATTTTGCAGGAAGGGGCTAGACTAGAGTGGGCAGAACATTCTACATATTTTGCTTTCATGGTTTGCCTACTGAGACAGTAGATGGGAAGGCTTTTTGAATAAATATAAAACTGTACCAACACTAAATAATACAAGCACACGCGTCTTATCACAGCTCCTGGCTCGATCAATATTTTGCTGCCTGAGGCAAATGAGCACAATTAAAAAGCAGTCCAACTACAAGGTTATCGATCCCCTGTGCTTACTACTGGGAAATAGCGCTATCAAGTTCTAATCTCACTGGATCAAATCCACGCTGATATTATAGAAACATAGGTGGTTACATAAAAGATATGGGGGTGGGGCTGTCCCATAATACAATAAGCAACCAATCAGCATTGGAAAGTCATCCTGCTTACAGGTGGCAGTCATTTCATTTGAGCACAAGCATTATTTGTAATTTGTCCCAATTCAGCGTATAAAACAAGTTCTGGGCTGACATCTTCCTCATTCTGAGGCAATCTCTTAGCCCCTTTCACACCTTCCAGCTTGCGTAAGGCTGGACTAGAAATATGCCAATGTAAAGAAAACACCGGTCATTAAAGTAAATTGACCCTTTCACATATCTGTTCTGCGTTTTACCTGCAGCATAACTGCAAAGGCGGCTATGGGCAGCGTGCATAAAGCTCACCCCAGAGTCATGGTAATTATGAAAAAAAATAAAATAAATAAACACAAACACACACACCACTTGTCCAAGGAATCCAGCGCCGTCACCAGCACCACAGGTGACAGCCATACAAAGTTTGCGGGGGCAACCCCCGCCTTGTGCGAGTGTCCATCCATTCAATGGAATGGAAGTGCTAAAGGGAGGACATGGGAAAGAGGGACAGACCAATGACCAGGGCTGTAGAGTCAGAGTACAATGTGGCTGGAGTCGGGGGGGGGGGGGGGGGGGTTCCTCTCTTACTAATATTGTATAATGAATGTAATGTCAGCTCGTCCATGTAGTGCTGGCATCTTCATATTTACCAATAGTGGGGAGCAAGCGATTCCATCATCCATTGCTAGTGGCGCCTCATGGAGATGTCAATGGAGCCTTGATTATGACCCTAAAAGACTACTTTATTGATTGCAATGGAGGGGTCATCCCAAATCCTGTTCAGCCTCCGCATGCCCCCTCCATTCTAATAAATGAAGTAGGAGTGTTAGGGGACAAAATAAGGCTCTGCCCCAAGGTAGGAACACATGACCACCAGAATACACAAAAGCTTTAGCTCCTTTTACAGGCACCAGTAGTTTAAGGGTTCTGAAAAACAGACAAAAATACCGTTTTGCAAGTACTCACCTTTAAAACGGGTATTATGAGTGTGCCATACACTCCACTTCGATCTTCATGACATGTGGGTAATCTCCAGTAGAGGGCAAACTTCTGCAGAGATGAATATGCAAAAAAGAAAGCCCCTCCCGGTCCATATATACCTGGGACCTCCCGCCAATTTCCCAGTGTAAAAAAGCAGTAAGGGGACCAGGAAGAACCAATTATAACCTAACAATCAAAACCAATGGTTCACCATATAAAAGCCCCAGAATACCTGAAAAAAAAGGGGTGGGGCGAAGTGGAGTGTATGGCACACTCATAATACCCGTTTTAAAGGTGAGTACTTACAAAACGGTGTGCCATACACTCCACTTCGATCTTCATGACATGCGGGACATCCAATAGCAGTGTCCGTCATGGGTGGGAAGCAGAAACAGTAAAGAATGTACCAACTCAAACCACTGCAGCTTGCAGAACCTTGCGGCCAAAAACAGCATCCGCTGAAGCCCGCACATCAACCTTGTAAAACTTGGAAAAAAGTATGAACTGAAGACCTAGTAGCAGCCTTACAAACTTGTTCAACAGAAGCCTGGTGCTGAAAAGCCCAGGACGCTCCAACAGCACGAGTAGAGTGCGCCGTGACCCTAAAAGGAGGAGTCCTCCCCTTAGCAGAATAGGCCCCAACAATGGCCTGAGGAATCCATTTGCTAATCGTAGACTTAGTAGGCGCCAAACCTTTCCTGGGCCCGCAGGGCACCACGAAAAAAAGCGTCTGTCTTGCGGAAGGAAGAAGTAGTCACCAAATAGTACTTCACACAGCGAACAACATCCAAATTGTGCAGAACCCTCTCCTTGTCTTTGTTAGGCTTAGGACACAAGGAAGGGAGAACAATATCCTGATTGAGGTGGAAAGCAGACACCACCTTATCCTGGTGTCTCTCAAAGTAAGGGGCCTGAATCGACAGAGCGGCCAACTCAGAGACACGCCGAACAGAGGTAATAGCCACCAAGAAGGCAACCTTCTGAGTGAGAACGAAAGAGCAATATCCTGTAATGGCTCAAAAGGAGGACCCTGCAGAGCCGAAAGAACCAAATTCAAATCCCAAACAGGAACCACAGCCTTCCGAGGGGGCCACACATGCACGACCCCTTGGAAAAAGGTCTTAACCAGCGGGTGTAAGGCAAAAGACCTCTGGAAGAACACAGACAGAGCAGAAACCTGTCCTTTCAAAGTACTAAGCTGGAACCCAAGATGCAGATTATGCTGAAGAAACTCCAAAATCCTGGGTATCAAAAACACCCTGCAAGACAAGGCCCTAGCCTCACACCAATCAATATAGGACCTCCAAGTCCTATAGTAAATGCCAGAAGAAGACCGCTTCCTAGCCCTAATCAAGGTCTGAACAACAGCCTCAGACAAACCTTCCTCTTTCAAGATGAAGGTTTCAGCAGCCAAGCTGTCAAAGCCAGCGTTTGTAAATTGGGGTAAAGTAGATGACCCTGAGATAGCAGATCCGGCAACAAGGAAGCCGGTACTAATCTACGGCCATCCTTACCAGGTCTGCGTACCAAACCCTTCTTGGCCACCTTGGAGCCACGAGAATCGCTGGTGCCCCTTCTAGAACCAGTTTGCGAACTACCTTGCCCAGCATGGAGACGGGCGGAAACAGGTACAGAAAACCCAGGTCCTTCCAAGCCAGTGACAAGGCATCCACTGCCAGAGACAGAGGATCCTAAGAAAGAGACAAAGGTCGGAAGTTTGTGATTGTGCCTCGAGGCAAAGAGATCCAGCTCCGGAGTCCCCCACTTGCGGCAAAGATCCAGAAAAACCTCGGGGTTGAGAGACCACTCTCCTTGGCAAGAGGATCCCTTGCTCAGGGAATCTGCCTCCGTGTTCCACTCCCGGAATGTAGACTGCCGAAATGCAAGGAACATTGCTCTCCGCCCAGTGCAGGATCAGAGAGACTTCCCTGAGGGCACTCCTGCTGAGAGTCCCTCCTTGGTGATTGATGTAAGCTACCGCCGTTCGGTTGTCTGGACGAACCTGAACCGGTAGACCCTGTAAATGTGAGGTCAGCCGAGCCAGAACCAGTCGGATGGCTCTGAGCTCCAAGACACTGATGGGGGTGTGAGCCTCCTGAGGACCCCACACCCCGCTGAACTGATGACTTTTCCAATAACCTCCACAGCCCGACAGGCTGGCATCCGTGGTAACCGTCTCCCAACAAGGGACCAGAAAGGATCTGCCCTTCAACAGGTTGCTCGATTCCAGCCACCACCGAAGGGACTGCCGAACCCTGGGAGACATCCTGAAAGGTTGATCCAATGACTGCGGACACCTGTCCCAATGCGTCAATAGGTGAAGTTGAAGAAATCTCATGTGAAACTGCAAACGGTACCGCCTCGAAGGAGGATACCATCAAGCCCACCAGTTTCATCCCCTGTCGGATAGAGGGACAAGGATTGGCCAGAAGGTGGATCAGACCCTGAATCCCCTGCACCTTGGTCTGGGGCAGAAAAACTCTGGCCAGACTGGTATCCAGATTCATGCCCAGAAATGAAATCACACAAGACGGGAAGAGAGAAGACTTGGTGCGGTTGATCACCCACCCGAACCTCTCCAGGGTCAACACCACCTGGTGGGTGTCCGGCTCCGCTTGACGGAGGGAAGAAGCTGAGATCAACAGGTCATCCAGATAAGGTACAATGCGAATGCCCTGAGCAGAGCCATTATTCCCGCCAAGACCTTGGTGAAGACCCTCGGCGCCAAGGTCAGACCGAAGGGAAGAGCTACAAACTGATAATGTTGATCCCCCACCACAAACCGGAGGAATCTCTGATGTGCCTGAAAAATTGGAACATGCAGATATGCATCCTTGATGTCTATGGATGTCATAAAATCCCCTTGGCGAAGGGAATTGATAGCCGAGCACAGAGTCTCCATGCGGAACTTTTTGGCTCTGATAAACCTGTTGAGAACCTTGAGATTTAGAATGGGTCTCACCGAACCCTCCTTTTTGGGAAGCGTGAAAAGGTTGGAGTAGTAACCCCTGCCTCTTTCCGACAGAGGCACCGGGCATATAACCCCCATGTCCAGAAGGTTTTTTACTGCCAACAGGATCCCCTGTGCAGCCTGAGGGTCCGAGGGCACCCGAGACCTTAAGAATCTTGGGGGTGGCCAGTACTCGAACTCCAGTTTGTACCCAGAGGAGACCACTTCCAAGATCCAATTGTCTGACCTCCCCGGCCCAGACCTGGAAGAAAAGCCGCAGCCGTCCCCCCACCCTGGCGGGTGAGGGCGCCCCTTCATTGCTGAGCCGGTTTAACGGCAGGCTTGGGCTTGGAACCCCAGGCAGCCGCGGGACGTGCCCGACCTCTGTCCCTGTTCCAGGACAAGCCCCTGACACCCGAGAAGGCCAAATCCCTATCCGCTCTGGCCCCTTGAAAGGAAGGAGTGAACGAGACATCCCCCGGAAAGGGGCGGCGCCGTTTCCTCCGCTGAGGTAACTTACCTCCTTTAGCAACAGCATCCAATTTATCTCCAAACAGCCGCGTACCCAAGAAGGGAAGAGCTGTGAGTGACTTCTTGGCCCCAACATCCACTGTCCACTGGCGGAGCCAGACCAATCTGCGCATAGCCACCAGTAAGGCTGAAGTCCTACTACACATGACAATAGAATCTTCCATCGCAGCCATGACAAAATACATGAACAATTCGCATCTCTTAAGGATAGCGAACTCAGCACAAGCTGGATCAAACTGAGCGTTATTCAGCCAGTCCCTGATAAGAGACCTGGTAGCAAGAGACACCAGGGCAGATGCACAAACAGGCTACAGGGCCGAGCCCACGCTGGCAAATGCGTGGCACGCCATCTGATCAAGGCGCTTATCCTCGCCATCCTTAAGGGAAGTGGCGTCAGGGGTGTTCAGCACAGAAGAGTTGGTCAAACCTAAAACTGGCGCGTCGACCTTGGGGAGGAGAAGACCAGCGCTTAACCGCCTCCACCGGAAAAGGATACTTCTTATCCCATCCCTGAGGAACACCAGGAAGCCGACTGGGCCTCTCCCATTCTCTAAGGATCAACGCATCAAAGTGACCCTGGGTAGGGAATTCCAGACGGGGCTTGCGGACCCCAAAAAATTCCCCCTTCTTGAGAAGGGGCGCCTCAGGCGGTTCAATATCCAACACCTCCAATAGATGTGACAAAACAGTGGCAGTAGCCGTATCTATGGCATCCCCCAGCACCTGCCAGACATTGGCATTCCCAGACTGAACATAGTCAGCCTCTGTTTCCTGATACAATTCCCCCTCCTCTAACGGGGAATAATCTGACGAATCAACGGAATCGTCGTCAACATCCCACAAGGGCTGGGCCGACAACAAATGTCTATTTTTAGCCTGGGCCTTCTTGCCCACCGTGCTAGCAATATTTTTCTCGATGCTGGCCAACCTAGCCCAAACATCAGAGTGCGACTCCCCGCTGGCACCAATGTCACTTGGGGTACGAATAAGGCGGGGAGGGGAAGGTGATGAAGTGGGAGGAGCCGACCCAGAAGGCTGGGTACCAGACTGCCGCGTTATGGCCTTTTGTGAGCATGGTATAGAGATCAGCACATTCTTCCCCGTAAGGGATACCCCACACCCCACACATGGCCAGGATTGTCCCATAGGGAGCCCCAGTATCCTGCGGAGCCTCCATATGGTGATTTTTGAGGTCAGTCGCAAGACCGCAGGGAATTTACGCCTAAGCAACCCGGGATGCCCCTTAAAAGTCCCGGTGGGAGGATTTGAGGTGAACAAATTTACACTAGGGACCCCAGGACCAGGAGGAACCCCTTAATATGCGCATATACAAGGCAATCTGTAACACACCAAACAGGCAACATAAGTGCAATCCTACATATATAAGGCAATAACACATACCTACATGCGTAAGCAAAACAAAAATACACACACACGCCCGCTATCAGTGGGGGCCCCCTGCTAGAGAGGAGCCCCCACATAAGCTAAGGAAGTGGCCATCCGGCCCTTACCACCAGGAGCGCAGCTCAGCACCAACATCAAAATGGCCCCCGAGAAGTGCCTCATGTAGAAAGAGGAAGAGAAGGGGGAGGGCGGGCCAGCGCAGAACGCGCGCTCACCAGGCCACGCCCCACCTCCCAGCAACGCAGATCCCCTAGGAGAGAGCCACAGAATCGCGCCAAAGAAGGGGGCGGGGCTACCGCGAGAGCTGAACACAGCCTGAGGGGGAGAAGCTCCCCCAGGCTAATCACATCACCAGATATTGTCCCAGAAGTGAAAAACACCCTGAGTCACACACACACACACACACACACACACAAACTCACACACCCACACAGGGGCATAGGAGAACGAAACCGAATTAACGGCCAGGCAACCCCCCCCCCCCCCCCAAAGGGGAGTAAGAGACCCAGAAGGGGGGGGGAACCCTGCCAGAATCCGGCCATAAGCATAGAGGGACGGGGCATCCCACACCAGGATCACCAAAAACCTGGATAACCGCCTACCCCATAGTGAGGTCTCACGGTGGAGCAGTGCTCCTTCCGCACCCATAGGGTGCTGCCTACCTTCACCAGGACCCGCAGCCTAAGCTGGGAGGCTCAAATAGGGCCAATTTAGAAAGGGTCCTGGCAGCAATAGGGACAATAAACGGCCGGGCGCGGGATCGGCTTACCTGTAAGTAAAGAAGTCTTCATCTTCTGTCTTGTCACCTTCCCTGCAGAGAAGGAACTGGGAAATTGGTGGGAGGTCCCAGGTATATATGGACCGGGAGGGGCTTTTTTTGCATATTCATCTCTGCAGAAGTTCGCCCTCTACTGGAGATTACCCACATGTCATGAAGATCGAAGTGGAGTGTATGGCACACTTAGAATAAGCACCAACTGGTGCTTGGGAAGCCTGCATGTTGCCCTTTCGGATGTTTGGAAAAGAAGTTTCCTCAAAACATCCTTAGGGCAGCATACCACTGAGAGGATAAGCAAGATACTACCTCTACTGGGTGGGAAAGGCTGCATGTAATGCACTCCAGCCAAAGGATTGATCTTGCAAAGTGAGCAGGTCCAGGCAGTAATTATTATAAACATCTTAGCTGAAGACCAGGTTGCCGCTCTACAGATCTGTTCGATAAAGGCACCAGCTTGCCCAAGACATAGAAATACTTCTTGTTGAATGAGCGGTGATTCGCTCTGGAGAAGGAGATCCGCAGTAAGCAAACCTGATAGTGCTCTTCATCGAGCCAATGTTGTTTTGGACACGCCAACACTTCCCGTGACACAAGACATAGAAATACTTCTTGTTGAATGAGCGGTGATTCGCTCTGGAGAAGGAGATCCACAGTAAGCAAACCTGATAGTGCTCTTCATCGAGCCAATGTTGTTTTGGACACGCCAACACTTCCCGTGACCCGAGAAAGAAACTAATAAGCTATCGGATTTTCTCCAATCCTTTGTTTGTTGAAGGTATTCCAACAGGCCTCAATGTCCAAAGACTTGTCTACAGAACCCATGGAGGAATTACCATTCCCGGCGGATGGACAGATAATCTCTTGGTTCAGACGAAAGTCAGAAGAGATCTAAGGAAGGTAGCAATGATCCACCTGTAATATTATATGATCCTGGAAAACTTGAAGAAAGGGGTAACGGCAAGATAGAGCCTGGATATCACAGATTCTGCAGGCTGAGGTTATTGCCAAGAAAAAGGAGAGCCTTCTATGTAAGAGCTCAACAAAGGTTTATAAACGACATAGAAGATGGAATCAAAAGCATATGACACAAATATATGTAGCACAGTGTAGGCTATTGAAGATGTTCACAAGCTTCAGGTGGACTTGGGACAGATTGAATGTCTGGGCATCCACTTGGAAAATAAAGTTCAATGTGGAATAATGTATGCATGCACTTGGGGTCTAATAACCTGAAGGCCACATATGTCCTTGGGGGAGTAAAACTGGAAGAGTTACTTGTTGAGAAGGATCTGGGGGTACTGGTAGATCACAGGCTAAATAACAGCATGCAATGCCAAGCTGCTGCTTCCAAGGCCACCAAGATATTATCATGCATTAAAAGAGGCATTGAATTACGGGATAGGGATGTAATTTTGCCCCGTTACAAGGCACTGGTGCGCCCTCACCTGGAATATGCTGTCCAGTTCTGGGCACCAATTCATAGAAAGGACACCGACTATGGAAAGAGTGCAGAGGAGAGCCACCAAACTAATAAGGGGAATGAAGGATCTTAGTTATGAGTAAAGATTACGAGAATTAAATCTGTTTAGTCTTGAGAGGCGATGACTGAGGGGGGACATGATTAACTTGTATAAATATATAAATGGCCCATACAATAAATATGGGGAACACCATTTCAGGTAAAATCCTCTCTAAAAGACAAGGGGGCACTTCCTTCGACTGGAAAAACAAAAAAAGGCAAATCCCATAAACCCTTGATGCCATAGATATCTGCAGCTCCTTCCTTCTGCCTGAGATTTAACATGTCCTGCAGACCAGGAATGCAGGACAATTTATCTTACTATAAATAAACATCACACCCTTTGGATAAAATTGAAGTGTGTTGTCAGGATAAACACAGAAATGAAAATAACTTCGGGGGTCCGCAGACCAGAAAGCACATATTTGGTTTACAGGAATGTGGAAATAGGGTAATTGTTCTAACCAAAACAGTTATTAAACAGGTTAACAAGGCTATTCCCTGCTGTTTAAACACAATCCAAATCGGTGTATATGGTATACATTCACTGAATCACAGGTATATGTGTTTGTGTACATTGTTGGAAAGGTCATACAGTGAACTATACAGAATCCCAAGCACAGTGCAATTGGCCCTGGCAAAAAGAATTGGTCAAAAACAAATACAAGGGTCTGACGAAATCCTCCCTGTCTGCTGAACAGCAACTACTAACTTAGAATGAAACACCCTATATTATATTTTAAGTGTCGTCATTTTACATTTTCACATTCTTATGGTAGAAAAGCAGCAAATCGGGTGGCATAAAAGATGGCCAATGTGCAGACAAGGTGGTAAATGGGGGGAGGGGGGGGGTGAGCAAGTCTTTGTCACTTGAGTAGCTTGAGGGGGTTACCGAACAAACTTTTTCTGCTTTGCTTACATAGACCCCTAACCTGAGCAACATGGAAGCCAGACAGCGCAGGGCCAGCGAAATACCAGACTGGTGGACAAAGCATCTATTCTATCAATCTCAGTTGTTCAGTTTCCAATGCCAATAATGTGAAACCTCTATTTCAACTTACCTCTCAGACCCTGATGCTGGTAGACCTAGAACAATAGAGGTCTCTCAGGCAAAAGGTTGCCTTGGAATGGGCCAGCTTCAGAACCTATAGAAATTATGCCCATGGATGGTAAGAACTGGCAGATACTACACAGTCCCCAAAGATACTAGGCAGGTGTCTAGGTGCTGGTGTCCATAAAGCAGAGGTCACCTGGAAGGTAGCATTGGGTCAACCCATTGAATGACACAGTCAAGCCTAGATGCAGTGATTCAGCATCCAAGAAAATAAAAACAAAAAAGGGTACTCACCTTTTGACCCCTTCAGCTGATCCAGACCAGACTAGCACCACTCACCTGATCTCTGAATCTGAGCCTGTGCAACACCAAGCCTGAACTCCATTTACTGGGGCTTCCATGCCTGCCTGCCACCATCAGTCACAGGGGCACGGCCACACCCTCGCAATTACAATGAAGGGGCAAGTCAGTTCTTGGTACATCCTCTTCAATGCAATGAATGGAGAGAGCATGGCAGTGTTCTTGTGACAGATGGTGGGTCGTCAACCCTGACCCCATGTTCAGGCCCCGGATAGCACAGGCTGCAGCATGGGCTGGGATCCGACTGCCACCAATCAACTGCGAGAGACAAAAGGCAAGTTTTGTTTGGCTGCTGAATCTTAAATATTTGAGATAGAAAAAAATAAATATTATTATTATTACCATAGTCAGGTAAATGTATAATGCTTAAAAGCCACAACAATTGTAAAGAACACTAGTTTTTAACTGAACAGGTAGCAGGCCTAAACTTACTCCTTATTTGGGATGACCCGATACTCCATTCAGAATAGATTGTTGGGTGATGAAATGTTTTCTGATGGTCTGGAAGCTGCCACGGGAGCAAGGCAAGTTATGGGTTCCCTGGGATTACACAAACATAGAAATATCCCTAGTAAAGCAGACCAAAAAAGACCAGACTAAATCCTAAATCAATTAAGCAACTCATGCATATGCAGAGGATGTAAAAAAAAAAAAAAAACCACATAAAAAAAAAAATAAAAAAAGGAGGAAGGCTAGTGTATGTAGACTAAAAGCAAGTAAACATCCGTAGAAAAACTGCACACATATGTGAACTACAATTTAAGCCCAATACTGCCCCAGTGGCCTCACTGAAGGTCAAAATGATTACGGAACAAGCTGTACATGCAGGTTTATCATTTTTTTTTTTTTAATCTTAGTCAGACTTCCATTAGCCCACAGCTTCTTAATGCGCTTCCTAATTATACATTATTGCATAAAGCGTGCCAAAAGTAAACACACAAAAACACAAAGCACACGTGTCTGATCACAGCCTCTGGCTCAATCAATATTTTGCTGCCTGTAGGCAATGAGCACAATTAAAAGTGGTTACCTAGTCTCTGAACAAACTAGAATAATTACACACTCCTTTGTTTTCTAGAAATGGCTCAGATTTAAAATGTTCACTCTACACATTGATCACCCAGGAAAACGACAAGGACATTTGAACCATATACCCCCCCCCCCTTGTCCTAGAAGTAAATGTGTAATAAACCAGACCTTCAGCATAATTTAATTAAAAACCCAAACCCTTAAAAAAATTAATCCCCAGCATCTAAAATGAATATATTTCATGTTTTTAGTCACTTATTCTTTCCCCCGTTGGGCTGCAACTCCGTTCAGGACTCCAGTATACGGCGCTGCCATCTTACCTCAGAAGCACCACATACTAAACCGGGGAGAAGAGGAGGGGGGGGGGGGGGGGACTGCATGGGGGTGCATTATAGCTGCACAGACAGGACAGGAGTCAGGAAAAGGACAGCAATCCCAGAATGCAGAGCTGGCAGTCAGAAGACCCTTCCTGTCTGCAGGCAGCCTGAGACTCCAAAAAATGCCATAGATGCAGGTAGGACGACTTTTAATGTGGACAATCTGTATGTACAGGGTGGGGGAAACATAAGATATTCTCTTATTTAGGGTGTAGGTCCGGTTTAATAATACAAAGCAGCCTGACAAGAAAGGATGCAGGTACTTCAATGTAACTAGAGATGCATCTTGAAAGAAAAACAGACAAGGCAGACATATTCCACAATTCATTCAACAAGTACCATTCACTTAAATGTGGAGATACGCGGCAGCGAGCTAATCAATTAGATCTCAATACATTGTAATGAATTACCCTCCAATAGAGACCCTCTAATTAGTAAATCAAGCAAAATTACACAGAAACACTTGATGGAAGCTTCCAGGGATTAATATTAACAGAGAATATGGGGAATGTCCTTTATAGTGGAACTCCAGTACACCTCTGGTTTCTCTGTGTTAAAGTCCAGAAATCTTTGTATACAAAAATATATATTAAAAAGAGTCTGCTGTCACTGTAAAAAAAAAAAAAAAAAAAAAAAAAAAAAAAAAAAAAAGAAGATTCCTATCAACCAAACAAGTAGGAAATGTCACAAAAGCTGCAAACATCCATGATATTTGGGGCCCCATAAGGAAAAGTTCTGTCCGCAAATAACTCAAAAATTGTGTTTTCTTTTACATATTGAATTATGTTCTTGAGGAAAGTAAATACAGTATTTGACAGACTAAAGGTGCATTAGCTTCATGCTCTGGCAGTGGAGACACACATTGGCTGGTTTGGCGTACAGAGGTTTTTTTTTACCAAGTTAACTGGACTATAAACTGTGCTTAATTTACTATACAGTATATAATGGAACAAAGGATTCACAGTCCACAATAATTCATTTTCCCCTGCTATATTCTCTTATCCTGTCATTCTGTCCCATCACCATTTATTGTAATCATACAGAAAAACTTCCTTTTCAATCACCTTAGCAACTGTCTACGAACTACAAGCATCAGCACCTGCATTAAAGTATCTTCCATAGCAGCCTCTCGGAACCCACTACATGTTATACAGATATCAGGGCATTAGTGTAAAAAGTAGCTTCATACAAATGTGGAAATGGTCACCTACACATGGCAGGGGTGTGGAAATTGCATGCCATGCCAGGTTTACACAAGCACCTGTCATTTACACCCTCAGCCCAATCCCAAGTCACTGAATGGCAGGCTGTATTGAAACCAGAAGGGAAATACCAAAGCTTTTGTATGGAGCATAAGGAACCCCCACTTTGTTCCACTAAGTGCTATAGCCAGTAATTACAGCTGTACAATGTCATTGTTACATTGCATATTTCCTCATGCTGTTCTTCCACTTGTTTTACTCAAGAACAAAAAACAGAGGATGTTTCATCACAGTGAGGTGGCTAAGTTTTCATAATGCCTCTTACACAAAGTAATTAGGGAACTATGGTGATTCACCAGCTTCATGGATGCACCCTACACAACATTCTGATTAAATCAGGTAGGCACTAGTGAGCATTTTGTAATCGTTAAGCGGAACAAAACCCGAAGGCCTCTGGCTTTTCCCCTGCAGCAAATCTGTATGTCCAGCATCTCTGGGCTGAGGTGCGCTCTTGAGCCAAGGCAATTGAGACAAGCTGGGGACAGGAGCACACCCCAATCTAAAGGGGATTGGGGATGCAGCCATTCCCATGCAGCCATGCTCTGTGTCTAAAAAGAGCAGTATTTCCGATCATTAATATGCATAGTTTATGGCTCCGATTGGATGCGAGCCTGCGTATGTGCCATAGGATCAGGAAAAGGCAAATTTTTATGGGCGATTTGGGGGTTGAGGATGCATCTGGAATCTGCAATTCAAACAGACACCCAACTATAGATCTATCCTTGCAAAATGACCCTTATGCTAGGGGTGCTGGCAGTGCCAGACTGGGAATAAAATACATACAACTGCTATAAACAAAATTCTGCAAGCTAAGGTCATCATAGTGTATTGTAGCAGTTTCATACAGGCCTACTAGGCCAAGCCTTACAGGCACGTAACAGTAGTCTGGATAAACAGGTTACAATGTTATTCCTTGAGAAATGAACAGCAGGGGCTGCATATACGGCAACACGTTGGGGTAACCAATACACACTCCTAAAAACAAAGTGGCCGTGGGGGTATGTAAAAGGGTTACTACATCTCTCCGATAAAGTCATTTCTCTGCTTAGGTGCCCGAATTATATGCTGAACTTCTGTGGTACCACCAGCCAGCCCATTCAGGAAGGCTTGGTGTGGGTGCGCTAGAGCCACGCAGAGGATAGGGCCACAACATGGGCATAGAGTAGGAGTGGTGAGTTAATTGGACAATGGGGGGGGGGGGGCAATAAAATGTACTCGCCTTCACTCACAGTTTCAAGTCTGGAGATCAGCAACTCACCTCATCGCTGGATCCAAGCCCTCCCTACCTGAACTCCATTCACTGGAAAATTGCCTGTGTGGCCATGCCATTGCTGTGAATGGGATATTTTAGTATTAACAAGTTAGCGGAGGATCATTAATGGACTGCCAAGTTGTTGAAACGTAGTTCAAGTACTTCATAGTGCACTTCCCCCACACAACTAGCTAAGTGCATTCACCCTGAACATGTTCATACTATTGTTTATGGTGCTTGAAAAAAGCACTACATTGAAACTGCTTTCTTTTTTTCTGCAATTAATGCGGACCGTACCACTAAACATAGTAAAGCAGCTGATACTGCATTTGCAAGCTCGAGTCTTAGAGGAGTGCTTTGTATTTTTGGAGTCAGAAGAAGTTTTTAAAATGGATCAAAACCAAGATACCTCAGAGGGACGGACCAAAACCCAAGACAGTCCCATGTTTTGGTCTGTCCCCCTGTAGCATTTAGATTTAGTGGCGGCAACCCCTGCATCCATCTAAAACTGTGCGCAGCCACTATGCAGTTGCAGCGGGCACGGCCAAGTACAGACATGCGCTGTGGGAGTCATAGGCTGCGCTGTCATCAGAGAACCCCCCCATCAGCTATAATAAACACTGGCACCATTGGGATTAAGGCATCACACAGCTAGTATTAGTCACCATTAGGCTACCCAAGCATTTACCTCCACAGGAAGTATGATGACACATTGCCGCAGTGCCTTTTTAAGTAAATGGGGATCCATGGGGGACCTACATACCTTAGAGCTTCAGCGCCACTCCTGTATTTAGATTAGGGATAACCATCTACAGCAAAGTCCCTGTCAATGGCCAATATTGGGTCATTTACTCACCCCCTCCCCTGTTGCTTTAAGCCAGTCATGTGATCAGACGGTGACCAACTAGGTTAACTTAGCAAGATGCACAGAGCCCTTGTCACAGGGGTTGTAGCACAGTGGGTGCAAGTCACCTGATTTTAAAGTGGACCAAAGCCCACCCTGCAGTCTATGAGACTCCAGGGCAGGCATACCCGCTCCCCCAGGGCATCCAGATTCTGGATGCCCCAATGTGTCAAACCAGGTCGCCCAAAAACTTACCTTTGATCACTTTAGACAAGCTCTAGGACGAAGGAGAGTTAGTCAAAATCCTGGGTTTTGGTCCACTTTAAGCATTTACAGAAGCCGATGACCCCAAATGTGCAGGGGCTGGAATATGCCATATCCCTAAACTGCTACAGCCTAGTAGTGACAAAAGACCACATAAAATGAATGCAGCTGGACTGTTCTGGAACGTAGGCAGGCAATGATGTGCAAAAAGGAAGCCCATCCTTTAGCAACAAACTAGTGTTCTTTTGGTGGTCTGTGATCCTTTGTGTAAAAAAAAAAAAAAAAACAAGACAAAGTGAACAGTAGCGTTACACAGAAGCAATGTGCCTCTGTAACACTTCTGGAAGTCATAGCATAAAAGTCAACACAAAGAAATAGTTCTGCACACAAGTGGTTTGTTCAAATGAAATTCAGAATATATGGAGGGGAGTTCCATTCCAGAACTAGCTTGTAACCCTAGCTGCAGTGGTATCAGCAGAAAAATCCAATAAAAATAAAAAAAATCCTTGCAAAGATACTAATTTTCAGAAGAATTTGAGTTAGCAGCTTGTGGAATAGCGTGACCTAACATCAATTTTCATGTTATTTTTTTATTCTTCTGAAGTTCTGAAGCTATTCTAAAGAACCTGGTTGAGGTTTCAGATACAGATTAGCGCTGCAGGCCAGTTTTGCCATCAGGGCTTATGTCCAAGGAAGTTTCACTTCATTTTAAAGCCCAACCAAAAGGTATATTTTATATGGTGGTTTGAAGTCCCCGTCCAGACAAACATTAACTCCCCCGCCCCCCCAAATTGGGAACATGGTAAAATTATTGTAGACTAATTAGATGTAAATACCTTGTATTTTCTAAGATAAGCCAATCGCCACACTGTAATTTCTGTGTGGTGTCTTGGCTGGGAACAATGGGTCATGGATAACCTTAAAGGAGCAGTATCGCAAAATTTGCATTAAAAAAGATAAATTATTAAATAGCCACACAATAGCTTCTAACATGTGTATAAATAATCTGGCGATAGGCAGATATTTTTTCCTTTTTCTTTCTTTTAAATTGTATGACAATGGCTCAGTCCATTTGCTGAATAGGGGGATCTGCTGGGTTGTATTTAGTGAGCTGCTTCATTTAGCCCACTGGTCTCCTAGCAACACTTTACCTCAGAGGCTGACACTGTAATCAGTGGTAACGGCTGTGTGTGTGTGAGGTGCTGCTTTTGATATGAGACCAGGTGACTCAAATGTGTAAAATCTATACAAAATAAACTAAACTGGCTGAAAATGAAATTCTTCTTTGAATAACTGTGCAGGAAAATCTAAAGGTATTAAAGTGAAGTGACCAAAAAATGGCTTTGAGACAAATTCGAGACCATCCTGAATCGTCAGGAGAATGAAGCCATTCTGAGAGAACTTCTGCCAGGCCGGAAGAAAAAGCAGGTCTCGTCCCCACCGGACATATCTGGACTACTGTTTAGACTGCCGAGTAGGTTGCTGAGTAGGTTTAAACAACAGACCTCCTTTGCCCTTCAGCTTTTGTGAAGCTCAAGCCTTTTGGGAATCTGAGCCTCGGAACTTCCGCTGGGAACTTCTTTGGCTTCTGAACGAGGCAGGTGAAGACGTTTCCTCTTAGCCAGAAACTTCTTCCCCACCTTAACCGAATGCGTTAGCACTTTCTCCAGTTCCAACCCAAACAAAAGCTTACCCTCATAGGGTATACTACACAGATACGATTTAGATGACTGGTCTCCCTGCAACATCTTGAGCCAGAGCTCTCTACGAGCACAAATTATCAAGGCCATTCTTTTAGCATTGGCCTTAATGGCCTCTGAAGCTGCAGCAGAAATAAAATTCACTGCTTTAGAAACAAAGAGCGGGGTGTCCAAAACCTCCTCAGGGCATCACAAGATTTCTTCTGGCCTGACAATTAACAATCTCGTTTGGGTTGGATTGCTTAGCCTATATGAAGAGAGGAAAAAAAAGGCCCATAGATCCCCAACAGGCTGTAGGCAGATGGGGGGGGGGGGGGGGGGGGGACGTCATTGTGAGTGTTAGGGATGGTGAATTTCCTCCTCCTCCTCCACTGTATTGTCACCCGTCCCCATTGTTCTCGGTTCAGCTGGGAAGCTATCCGGTAGCACTGGACCAAGACTTGAGACTCCAACAGGGGCTGCCACCTCCACTGTACCAGACACCACCACTGCCTGAACACAGGAAACGGCTTCCTGTGGGGGGTGGGGCCACCCTTCGGACTGCCACCGGGACTAGCTCCAGGAAAGGGAATTCCCCAGGGGGTGGAATGAAAATTAGAGGAGTCCCCTGGCTGTAGCAGTAATGGGTCACCTGGACCACCACCTGAGCCTGCCATCCCTGAGGAAAAAACAACAAATACGGATGTAGAATCCAGCTGGTTTCCAGGGAGGAAAGACAAAAACACTGAGGTCCAGGAGGAAGGGGCGGGGTATTTAATCATGTACAGTTTGTGTTTCCTGTGTAGGTGGGTGGAGCTACTCAGCTGGGCCGTCCTGGAGGACGTTTTGGGAAAGAAACACTAGCGTTGTTGCATAGAATACATAAAGTATTTTGAGATTTTAAGATCCTTTGAAGAGGCTCCTCATTTCCACAGGGAATAAATACTACAACTACAAGTATCATTAAAGTGGTACAAAAATTTGCATGGGTGGCCCTGGAATCCAAAAGCTTCCAGGGACGGCCTCTGGCTGTGTGAAATCCCCCAGATCAGCAGTAACAGATTATCTTTCCCCGGTCCAATAGCACATGCACAGGCTCTCGTCCACCCAGAGCCATTTGCTGCGCCTGTCTCATTTAGCAATGGGGAGCGCAAGCAGCTGCACCCCCTGCATCTTCAGGTTGTGCACGTGCTCCCCCCAAGCCATTCAGATAGGCCAGGATGGGAGCGCAAGTTGCTGCTAGGGATACGCTCACTTGTGCCGTCTGCTACAGACTATCAGAGCCGTTAGCCGAATTATGCAAATGGCTCAGACTGGACAAGAGCCTGCCCATGAGCCCTTGGACCGGGAAAGGTAAACTGTTACTGCAAATATGGGGGGGGGGGTCACACAGTGGGGCATCCCATATTCGGATACAACCAGGACACAGAACAGGTTTTGTTTCTCTTTAAACACACAGAAAAATGTGATTAATTTACTTGTATTTTTTTTCTCACTAGAAGTATGGAAAGGGGCTGAGCAACACACCTGCTCACAAAGCTATCAAGGACAAGGTCCTGGGTTTTGGCCTCCTTCAAGACACACAAAACACAAAGCGCTGACCCGTCATACATTTTAGATGTGTGCACCTGTCATCTTAAGACACACAGGCATAGCTGTGACAGGTATTTAGGAAATAATAAGCACCCAACTGAAACCTGATAATAGATAAAGGCGTGTGGGTTGTGTGTCTGAAGACATGGCACTGTACCTTGAGTAGAAAAATAACAGGGTTCAGGCTGTTCATCCCTGTCACTTTCAGCTGACACCTCTCAAGTCCTGCAGATTCTTTTCAAAATGCAAGTAGGTAACAGTACAGAGAAGATTATAATTTATAGCCTATCATATTACAGCATTTAAAGGGACTGTCCAATAAACAGCAATAATAAGGCAGCAAGCATCTCACATGATGCCTGTACCCAGCTGACCTGTTGCATGATAGAAGCCATAGCAGGGCTCCTATATTTACTCCTTTCGTGAGCATTCTCATAACTCCTACAAACTGCACCATGTTCAGCTCAATCATGACCCAGAACTTGAAGAGAAGAAGGCAGCTTCACATAGAATACATAAGCCATTATCATAAAATTGGGATATTTGAGAGGCTTTGAAATAGCTATTACACTGTTCCCAAGGGGGTAAAGTGGGAGAAAGTTATTGTGTGGCTGGACAAAGTAGAACAAACACCCAACATCATGGCCACCACCCCCACATCCACATCTCTGGACTCAGACACGCCATTCTGAAAGGCTGGGGGGGGGGGGGGGGTAGAATGTGGACGCATTTGCTCCCAATTGCTGAGCATTAATATAAACAGGAAACTGGGGGGTTTCACACAGCTGGGCATCTCGAATCAGGAAGCCCCAAGGAAACAAAACCTAGGCAAAATCCTGGCTTTAGCTCAGCTTTAAATCTTCACATGTGTTCTATTATAATTGTCGTTTAAAGGGAGCAAAAAAAATAAATACAATTCTAGAAAGCCTCCCATCACCCAGCCCTATACCTGCAACCAGGCAGGTGTGCACCCTCTCCTCAGCCCAGAGTCTCTTCTCAATGGGAAGTAACAAGTTTCTCCCAGTCAGGGAGGGCAGGGAAACAGCTGCACACACTGGGTTTTAAGGCTGTATGTGGGTCAGGTCCAGGTCACTGGCTCAGTACCTCAGGTTCGCTTTAGTCCCATGTCCTGTGTGTGGCCGCACACTCAGTCTCGTGACACAGGAGAGGCTGCACCCTTCAGTGGAGGTTAGTAATGTAACTGCTGGTTGCTGTGGTAACTGAATGGCGCGCTTCTCCCGCGGTGGGAAAGAATAGGCATCACATATAGAACAGAGCCGGGCACACTCACCAATCACTGAGACAGATGAGAGATGCACACGAGCACCGCTCCTCTCCGCGTCTGGCCGCCTCTTATGCTGCTCCGCTAACTTAAATTACGGTGGAGGGATCCTCCGTTTCCTTCCGCCGTCGTGAGGCGCTCAGGCACCAAAGAACTCAGAGAAAGTAGTCCCTGGCTGAGTCAGCGCATAGTGAGTGATGAGGTCGGCGGAGGAGGAAGGGGCCTCGTACTGTCCCATCTGATCTTTGCTGCTGCTGTTGTATAAAAGCCAACTTTAGACGAAGAATTCTAAACATATCAGGAAGGGACAATTTTAAAGGGGCCCACTATAAATATAACCCTCTCTTCCAATACCAATTTGCAATAATCACAAATATACATACCTATCAACTTTTCAGGATGGGAAAGAGGGACATTTGTTAAAGTGGGCCATAACTGAGGGATGAGTAGGAAATAGATTTAACTGTTAAATCAATACACTTTAATACACAGTACACTTGCCTAAATAGGCAAATGAATAATTTATTGATGCAGATCTGCAGGTTAAACTTCATAGAGGGACAAATAAGAATAATGAGGGACAGGGGGGCATGGCCCCAAAAGAGGGACAGTCCCTCCAAATCAGGGACATTGGAAGGTATGAATATGTACTTACCTGCCCCATACAAAGAGTAGTTTACCTTAGTAGAGTAGTTTTAATGCTTATTAGGAAAATGGGCAAAATAATAAAGGACACACAATGAATAAATGATAGAGAATGTGAATACAACAAACAAAAACAATAAAAACATCCATTTTCTTATCCCTTCCTCTAAGATGTATCAGCAATGAGAAAGAGGGGAAGAGGAAATAAAGAGAAAAAAGGAAATAAATTTAGGTTGTGTGGGAGGAAAAGGGGATGCCAATCCATGTTATATGGGATATGCATAATGAACCTAGCCAAACCCATCAGTGACGACATTTCAGGCTTATTTATTTATTTATCTTGGCTTTCACTAGGTTTCAGGGCACCAAGTCTTTTAGATAGAGTTGCTTTGGGTAGGATCAATGGTGGTCAGCCCATGGCCAGCCCCCAACATTCTCAGTGAGCCCTCCCCAATGTGCTTCCTGGCCAGTCAAGAAGAGCAATTCAGGGTTGAGGTAAATATCAGGGTCGTGGAGTCAGTAAGCAAAAGCCCAACTCCAACGCAAATTTAATCAGGTCAGAATAATTAGTAATACATTTCCTGTGGTAAAATGGTAACATGGTGCTTTTTCTCACCATTATACAAGCAATAGGGTTATTTATATAGAACATGAAGAAATGTTATTGGAACGCATCCCCCCACTTCCCTCTAACATGGCGCACTGGCCATTCACAAATGCCTGGAGCGGGCACACGCCCTGCTACAAGGATAGCGGGGATGCAGCCGCGGCTCCCCCTGCTGTTTGACCGGGAAACGGGTAAGTGTATGGACCTGGGGGGTTTCACACAGTGGGGCATCCCAATTTTGGATGCCCCAGGGGGAGGGAATCGGTCCCCCAGTGAGTGTGTGAGCAGATTCCCCTATGAGTGTGTGAGCAGATCCCCCAGTGAGTGTGTGAGCAGATTCCCCAGTGAGTGTGTGAGCAGATCCCCCAGTGAGTGTGTGAGCAGATCCCCCAGTGAGTGTGTGAGCAGATTCCCCAGTGAGTGTGTGAGCAGATTCCCCAGTGAGTGTGTGAGCAGATCCCCCAGTGAGTGTGTGAGCAGATCCCCCAGTGAGTGTGTGAGCAGATTTCCCAGTGAGTGTGTGAGCAGATCCCCCAGTGAGTGTGTGAGCAGATCCCCCAGTGAGTGTGTGAGCAGATCCCCCAGTGAGTGTGTGAGCAGATTTCCCAGTGAGTGTGTGAGCAGATCCCCCAGTGAGTGTGTGAGCAGATCCCCCAGTGAGTGTGTGAGCAGATCCCCCAGTGAGTGTGTGAGCAGATCCCCCAGTGAGTGTGTGAGCAGATCCCCCCAGTGAGTGTGTGAGCAGATCCCCCAGTGAGTGTGTGAGCAGATCCCCCAGTGAGTGTGTGAGCAGATCCCCCAGTGAGTGTGTGAGCAGATTCCCCAGTGAGTGTGTGAGCAGATTCCCCAGTGAGTGTGTGAGCAGATCCCCCAGTGAGTGTGTGAGCAGATTTCCCAGTGAGTGTGTGAGCAGATCCCCCAGTGAGTGTGTGAGCAGATCCCCCAGTGAGTGTGTGAGCAGATTCCCCAGTGAGTGTGTGAGCAGATCCCCCAGTGAGTGTGTGAGCAGATCCCCCAGTGAGTGTGTGAGCAGATCCCCCAGTGAGTGTGTGAGCAGATTCCCCAGTGAGTGTGTGAGCAGATCCCCCAGTGAGTGTGCGAGCAGTTTCCCCAGTGAGTGTGTGAGCAGATCCCCCAGTGAGTGTGTGAGCAGATCCCCCAGTGAGTGTGTGAGCAGATCCCCCAGTGAGTGTGTGAGCAGATTCCCCAGTGAGTGTGTGAGCAGATTCCCCAGTGAGTGTGTGAGCAGATCCCCCAGTGAGTGTGTGAGCAGATCCCCCAGTGAGTGTGTGAGCAGATTTCCCAGTGAGTGTGTGAGCAGATCCCCCAGTGAGTGTGTGAGCAGATCCCCCAGTGAGTGTGTGAGCAGATCCCCCAGTGAGTGTGTGAGCAGATTTCCCAGTGAGTGTGTGAGCAGATCCCCCAGTGAGTGTGTGAGCAGATCCCCCAGTGAGTGTGTGAGCAGATCCCCCAGTGAGTGTGTGAGCAGATCCCCCAGTGAGTGTGTGAGCAGATCCCCCCAGTGAGTGTGTGAGCAGATCCCCCAGTGAGTGTGTGAGCAGATCCCCCAGTGAGTGTGTGAGCAGATCCCCCAGTGAGTGTGTGAGCAGATTCCCCAGTGAGTGTGAGCAGATTCCCCAAAGAGTGTGTGAGCAGATCCCCCAGTGAGTGTGTGAGCAGATTTCCCAGTGAGTGTGTGAGCAGATCCCCCAGTGAGTGTGTGAGCAGATCCCCCAGTGAGTGTGTGAGCAGATTCCCCAGTGAGTGTGTGAGCAGATCCCCCAGTGAGTGTGTGAGCAGATCCCCCAGTGAGTGTGTGAGCAGATCCCCCAGTGAGTGTGTGAGCAGATTCCCCAGTGAGTGTGTGAGCAGATCCCCCAGTGAGTGTGCGAGCAGTTTCCCCAGTGAGTGTGTGAGCAGATCCCCCAGTGAGTGTGTGAGCAGATCCCCCAGTGAGTGTGTGAGCAGATCCCCCAGTGAGTGTGTGAGCAGATCCCCCAGTGAGTGTGTGAGCAGATCCCCCAGTGAGTGTGAGTGTGTGAGCAGATTCCCCAGTTAGTGTGTAAGCAGATTCCCCAGTTAGTGTGTGAGCAGATCCCCCAGTGAGTGTGTGAGCAGATCCCCCAGTGAGTGTGTGAGCAGATCCCCCAGTGAGTGTGTGAGCAGATCCCCCAGTGAGTGTGTGAGCAGATCCCCCAGTGAGTGTGTGAGCAGATCCCCCAGTGAGTGTGAGTGTGTGAGCAGATTCCCCAGTTAGTGTGTAAGCAGATTCCCCAGTTAGTGTGTGAGCAGATCCCCCAGTGAGTGTGTGAGCAGATCCCCCAGTGAGTGTGAGTGTGTGAGCAGATCCCCCAGTGAGTGTGAGTGTGTGAGCAGATCCCCAGTGAGTGTGTGAGCAGATCCCCCAGTGAGTGTGTGAGCAGATCCCCCAGTGAGTGTGAGTGTGTGAGCAGATTCCCCAGTTAGTGTGTAAGCAGATTCCCCAGCTAGTGTGTGAGCAGATCCCCCAGTGAGTGTGTGAGCAGATCCCCCAGTGAGTGTGAGTGTGTGAGCAGATTCCCCAGTTAGTGTGTAAGCAGATTCCCCAGTTAGTGTGTGAGCAGATCCCCCAGTGAGTGTGTGAGCAGATCCCCCAGTGAGTGTGTGAGCAGATCCCCCAGTGAGTGTGTGAGCAGATCCCCCAGTGAGTGTGAGTGTGTGAGCAGATTCCCCAGTTAGTGTGTGAGCAGATCCCCCAGTGAGTGTGTGAGCAGATCCCCCAGTGAGTGTGTGAGCAGATCCCCCAGTGAGTGTGAGTGTGTGAGCAGATTCTCCAGTTAGTGTGTAAGCAGATTCCCCAGTTAGTGTGTGAGCAGATCCCCCAGTGAGTGTGTGAGCAGATCCCCCAGTGAGTGTGTGAGCAGATCCCCCAGTGAGTGTGAGTGTGTGAGCAGATCCCCAGTGAGTGTGAGTGTGTGAGCAGATTCCCCAGTTAGTGTGTAAGCAGATTCCCCAGTTAGTGTGTGAGCAGATTCCCCAGTGAGTGTGTGAGCAGATCCCCAGTGAGTGTGAGTGTGTGAGCAGATTCCCCAGTGAGTGTGTGAGCAGATTCCCCCAGTGAGTGTGTGAGTAGATCCCCCAGTGAGTGTGTGAGCAGATCCCCCAGTGAGTGTGTGAGCAGATCCCCCAGTGAGTGTGTGAGCAGATCCCCCAGTGAGTGTGTGAGCAGATTCCCCCAGTGAGTGTGTGAGCAGATCCCCAGTGAGTGTGAGTGTGTGAGCAGATTCCCCAGTTAGTGTGTGAGCAGATTCCCCAGTTAGTGTGTGAGCAGATTCCACAGTGAGTGTGTGAGCAGATTCCCCAGTGAGTGTGTGAGCAGATCCCCAGTGAGTGTGAGTGTGTGAGCAGATCCCCCAGTGAGTGTGTGAGCAGATCCCCCAGTTAGTGTGTGAGCAGATTCCCCAGTGAGTGTGTGAGCAGATCCCCCAGTGAGTGTGTGAGCAGATCCCCCAATGAGTGTGTGAGCAGATCCCCCAGTGAGTGTGTGAGCAGATCCCCCAGTGAGTGTGTGAGCAGATCCCCCAGTGAGTGTGTGAGCAGATTCCCCAGTGGGTGTGTGAGCAGATCCCCCAGTGAGTGTGTGAGCAGATCCCCCAGTGAGTGTGTGAGCAGATCCCCCAGTGAGTGTGTGAGCAGATCCCCCAGTGAGTGTGTGAGCAGATTCCCCAGTGAGTGTGTGAGCAGATCCCCCAGTGGGTGTGTGAGCAGATCCCCCAGTGAGTGTGTGAGCAGATCCCCCAGTGAGTGTGTGAGCAGATTCCCCAGTGAGTGTGAGTGTGTGAGCAGATTCCCCAGTTAGTGTGTGAGCAGATCCCCCAGTGAGTGTGTGAGCAGATCCCCCAGTGAGTGTGTGAGAAGTTCCCCCAGTGAGTGTGAGTGTGTGAGCAGATCCCCAGTGAGTGTGAGTGTGTGAGCAGATTCTCCAGTTAGTGTGTAAGCAGATTCCCCAGTTAGTGTTTGAGCAGATTCCCCAGTGAGTGTGTGAGCAGATCCCCAGTGAGTGTGAGTGTGTGAGCAGATTCCCCCAGTGAGTGTGTGAGCAGATTCTCCAGTGAGTGTGTGAGCAGATCCCCCAGTGAGTGTGTGAGCAGATCCCCCAGTGAGTGTGTGAGCAGATCCCCCAGTGAGTGTGTGAGTAGATCCCCCAGTTAGTGTGTGAGCAGATTCCCCAGTGAGTGTGTGAGCAGATCCCCCAGTGAGTGTGTGAGCAGATCCCCCAGTGAGTGTGTGAGCAGATCCCCCAGTGAGTGTGTGAGCAGATTCCCCAGTGAGTGTGTGAACAGATTCCCCCAGTGAGTGTGTGAGCAGATCCCCAGTGAGTGTGTGAGCAGATTCCCCCAGTGAGTGTGTGAGCAGATTCCCCAGTGAGTGTGTGAGCAGATCCCCCAGTGAGTGTGTGAGCAGATTCCCCCAGTGAGTGTGTGAGCAGATCCCCAGTGAGTGTGTGAGCAGATTCCCCCAGTGAGTGTGTGAGCAGATCCCCCAGTGAGTGTGTGAGCAGATCCCCCAGTGAGTGTGTGAGCAGATTCCCCAGTGAGTGTGTGAACAGATTCCCCCAGTGAGTGTGTGAGCAGATCCCCAGTGAGTGTGTGAGCAGATTCCCCCAGTGAGTGTGTGAGCAGATTCCCCAGTGAGTGTGTGAGCAGATTCCCCAGTGAGTGTGTGAGCAGATTCCCCAGTGAGTGTGTGAGCAGATTCCCCAGTTAGTGTGTGAGCAGATTCCCCAGTGAGTGTGTGAGCAGATTCCCCAGTTAGTGTGTGAGCAGATTCCCCAGTGAGTGTGTGAGCAGATCCCCCAGTGGGTGTGGGAGCAGATTCCCCAGTGGGTGTGTGAGCAGATCCCCCAGTGAGTGTGTGAGCAGATCCCCCAGTGAGTGTGTGAGCAGATCCCCCAGTGAGTGTGTGAGCAGATTCCCCAGTGGGTGTGTGTGCAGATCCCCCAGTGAGTGTGTGAGCAGATTCCCCAGTGAGTGTGTGAGCAGATCCCCCAGTGAGTGTGTGAGCAGATCCCCCAGTGAGTGTGTGAGCAGATTCCCCAGTTAGTGTGTGAGCAGATCCCCCAGTGAGTGTGTGAGCAGATCCCCCAGTGAGTGTGTGAGCAGATCCCCCAGTGAGTGTGTGAGCAGATCCCCCAGTGAGTGTGTGAGCAGATCCCCCAGTGAGTGTGTGAGCAGATCCCCCAGTGAGTGTGTGAGCAGATCCCCCAGTGAGTGTGTGAGCAGATTCCCCAGTGAGTGTGTGAGCAGATTCCCTAGTGAGTGTGTGAGCAGATCCCCCAGTGAGTGTGTGAGCAGATCCCCCAGTGAGTGTGTGAGCAGATCCCCCAGTGAGTGTGTGAGCAGATCCCCCAGTGAGTGTGTGAGCAGATCCCCCAGTGAGTGTGTGAGCAGATTCCCCCAGTGAGTGTGTGAGCAGATTCCCCAGTGAGTGTGTGAGCAGATCCCCCAGTGAGTGTGTGAGCAGATCCCCCAGTGAGTGTGTGAGCAGATCCCCCAGTGAGTGTGTAAATAAGGGGCCTTTATGGGAAATCAATATTGTTAATAATGGTATATATATATATATATATATATATATATATATATATATATATATATATTTGAATATACAGCAGGGCATGACATGAAGTGGAAAGGCCTAAGGCACGTTTTCCAAGCTAGATAATATCTGCATTCCAAAACCAGAAAATAGAACAAAAGACATCTGAGAGGGCACTAGATAATATCAACATTCTGTGACCACACCATAAAATATACAAACGGCTTCTGGGAATTTCCGGGATGCACCCTCTTTTGCATAACCGGTGGGTCAAGCCAGGTCAGCAGGACTGGAGATCAAAAGGGCAGGGAGGTATAATTGAGGGGGGTGCAGACAGGAGAGGGGGGCAGAAGAAGGAAGGAAGGTTTGGACGGGAGACTGCTTTGACAGGAGAAGCTTGTGAGTGCCGTATCAGGAGGGTAATGTGTCTTTCCCTGTATATATGTATGCCAGTCTCATAACTGTATGCCAGTCTCATGTATTGTGTTTGATTTGAGATTTGATTGCATTATTGTGTTATTTTGTCAACAATATATATCTTTATTTACTGCGTGTCTCAGTGTCTCTTGCGTATACCAGAAGTCAAAAGAACTACAGTCTTATAGTCTTATGCGTGTATCCATTGCGTGATTATTGGCCGGATATTGATAATATTGGTATATGTGTTGCCTATTTTAGTCGAGCCGGGCAGGATATAAATATATACATAATATTATTAATATCTAGTTAATATATTAATATTGTTTACAGTTTGGCTAAGAGTCATCCAGGAGATATTATTATTAATATTATTATTATTATTAGTATTGTTTACAGTTTGGCCAGCCACTCAGGAGAGGTTAATATTGTTTACAGTTTGGCGAGCCAGCCAGGAGGCATCTTGTGTATTTGCAGAGCACTGTGTTGTGGTGAATATTGAGTGTATTGTGGTATATAATACATTGTGCAATTCAATTTCTATAGTTCACAGACCGCTGTTGCTATTGGTAACTATAGCATATAAGTGTTGCAATTGATTTGAAGTGCCTTATTGTATAGACATGGAGGGTCTTTTAAAAAAGTTGAACAAGGTAAAGAATGCAGAGGGGATTATTAGAGCAATGCAGGGATCCAGTAACCCATGGGCTGAAGCCCAGGATTATGTGACTAAATGCATTGCTGCTAAGCAAATCTCCAAATCTGAGGGCAAACGCTTTTTGATTTATGGGGCAGTTTGGATTGCAAAGGAGTTTGTTTTGGTGAAATTACAAAATGAAAGCCTCAAAGAGGAGGTAAACTCCCTGGATAAAGCGCTAGGAGCCATGAGGGCATCCACTGAAAGTTTGGGCGCAATTGTGGAGCAGCTGAGAGCTGAGAGCAGAGAATTGCGCAGAAACAATCAGATAATGTCAGAAAAGCTGATAGTCACAGAAAAAGAAGTTGAACTTGTGTCTGTGGATATCAGGAGACAGGATGATGCTTTTCCTGGTGCTGCTGAGGAGGTTTCATGTGGATCTTCACCAAATAAGCATATAGACTCGGGGGTGCAGGGTAATGGTATGAGTGAAAATTACCCAAAGGTAGCCCCAAAGGTTAGTGCAGTCACACAAGCTCCAGTGGCAGTCTCAAGGCCCCCATTACAAAAAGCAATGCCTAGACTAATTAACTCTGCTGTACCGTGCAGAGACAATGTAAAGAGAGCTAGAAGTGTGAAGTGTCACTCTTGTGGCAAAGCAGGTCACATTTCCAGGCTCTGCCCCTCTGCGAAACCAATGTGTAGTAATAAAGCCCAGAGTTATAGAACCCACAAAAGGCAGACAATGGTTTACTCTGCTAGATTTGGAACAGGGAGCTTTAACCAAAAGAAATTTGCTAGGGAGCATTATAGTCAAAGCAAACCTATAAAGTGTGTCCCAGTAAAATGGTTAAGAGCCAGAAATGAATACCTTATGGCAGAAAATCTGCAGTTGAGGAGTGATATGAGCTCCCTGATACAACAGGTTATGGCCATAAGTGAAGAGGTAAGTATGACGGGGAACATAAGAATGTCGGCTGAGCCAAGGCTTGCACAAAAGGTTATAGAGAGGCACCCAGTTAGGTGTTATTAATTCTGTGTGCTTTGTCTTTCAGGTCCATTGGATAAAAACCGGCTAAGTCTCCGATTAACGCTTTGATTTTTCCATTAGGTTTTGAGGACCTTAACGTGGGCTTTTTTGTGTTGGGTTTTTTTTTATGTGCACACGTTTAGGATAAGCCTCAAAGATTAATTTGATGAAAGCAGTCAGGTTATCAAAAATCTAAATTCATTTTTGTTTTTTTAGTTAAAAGACCTGAACTGCTAAGCTGGCATGGACAGGGTTTCTGAATTATCCCTGATTTCCATTAAAGTGTAAATTTAGTATTTTTTTATGATTGCGCTATATTTTACAGATTGCGCATATTTAGTAACTAGTGCCAGCCTAGTGTATGTAGGATTCCTCCCAGGTGTCACTGACAGGCTGTGTGGAATGCTCTGTCACTCCCAGGCATTATTAGCATTAGCATTTCTATACAGCCAGTGTCTTTCCAGTGACAATACAGTGGGAACTGGTTTTTAAGCTTTTTTTTCCTTTTACAATGAACAATGAAAAGGTTAAAATTCATATTTTAGCCTGTTCATTGGATCAATCATTTTAAATTGTGTGCTTGTAAGCTATTTTTCCTGTTAGGTTATTGGAGTGGGAACCATTATTTTTTTTCCTAAGGAACTTTTTTTTGTAGTTGGTACACAGACACACAATTTGAAACTATCTGTTTGTTTATGTTTTTTATTACTCTGAATAGTATGAAGTGGGCGAGCAGCTTGTCTCCCCAAGTTTTACTTTAAATGTTATGAAGTGGGCGAGGTTTAGTGCTTAGGATTTTTCAATATGGTCAACATACCAGGTCTGCATTAGGCTGACCTAATATCTTAGGGATGTTTGTTGTAATATGTGGTATATTGTAAACATAACTTTTTAACAGATTTTCCATAGATAGCCCAGATATGCCCTTGATTTGAGTTTGCAGAGACGGAGGGGATTATTGATATAGCATAGTGGCAATCTTATTTTTCTTTGGTTAAAGCTTGAATCCTCAAAGCCACATCTACAGAGTCACACTTTCTTTTGTTCAAGGTTTTCTTACAGACATTTTGCCATAACATGCTGTTTTGCATGATTTAACTGCTCTGTGACCAAAGTTCTATTTCTTGGAGTCTGCTGTGTATCACTGTGTTGGAGAGTGTATCACCGATTGCTTCTAATATTGCAGATATACTGTTGCTGTAACTCCTTATGGTCTGTGTGAACTGTCAAAGTACATGTGCACCCATGACATTATGGACTGTTCTAATGATATGCACCCATGACAATATGGGCAGTTCTGATGCTGTGCACCTTGAAACCATGGGCAGTTCTGATGATGTGCACTCATAACCATATGCACTGTCACACGGTGCAATCAGTATATTATGGACTGTCACCTTGTGCACCCACTTCGTTGATAATACAGGCCTTGGACACTCAGTGACAGCTGATAAAGCATTGTCTGCAACATGCAATGGAAGTCGACGGATGTCTGTCAATACCAGCAGCAGTGAATAAATCCGGATGTCACCAGATTTGGTCACCCAAATCACATAAGCGGTTATGGATGGTGTAAAAATATGAAATATGTTTGATGATCTGTTGAAGAAGGTGTGGCATTAAAACAGTATGTGGTGGCTGAAGGATGCAGGCTGTAACTTGAGATACTGGGGGTTGTGATAACATTGTGCGGTAATATATCGGGTCCCATCGTCTCAGCAAATTTGAAGCACTTACATTTTATATATTTATGAGACCTCGATATATATATATACATATAAATATAATATATATATCTCTGTCTCAAGTGGGCGATATGTAAATAAGGGGCCTTTATGGGAAATCAATATTGTTAATAATGGTATATATATATATATATATATATATATATATATATATATATATATTTGAATATACAGCAGGGCATGACATGAAGTGGAAAGGCCTAAGGCACGTTTTCCAAGCTAGATAATATCTGCATTCCAAAACCAGAAAATAGAACAAAAGACATCTGAGAGGGCACTAGATAATATCAACATTCTGTGACCACACCATAAAATATACAAACGGCTTCTGGGAATTTCCGGGATGCACCCTCTTTTGCATAACCGGTGGGTCAAGCCAGGTCAGCAGGACTGGAGATCAAAAGGGCAGGGAGGTATAATTGAGGGGGGTGCAGACAGGAGAGGGGGGCAGAAGAAGGAAGGAAGGTTTGGACGGGAGACTGCTTTGACAGGAGAAGCTTGTGAGTGCCGTATCAGGAGGGTAATGTGTCTTTCCCTGTATATATGTATGCCAGTCTCATAACTGTATGCCAGTCTCATGTATTGTGTTTGATTTGAGATTTGATTGCATTATTGTGTTATTTTGTCAACAATATATATCTTTATTTACTGCGTGTCTCAGTGTCTCTTGCGTATACCAGAAGTCAAAAGAACTACAGTCTTATAGTCTTATGCGTGTATCCATTGCGTGATTATTGGCCGGATATTGATAATATTGGTATATGTGTTGCCTATTTTAGTCGAGCCGGGCAGGATATAAATATATACATAATATTATTAATATCTAGTTAATATATTAATATTGTTTACAGTTTGGCTAAGAGTCATCCAGGAGATATTATTATTAATATTATTATTATTATTAGTATTGTTTACAGTTTGGCCAGCCACTCAGGAGAGGTTAATATTGTTTACAAGTGTGAGTGTGTGAGCAGATCCCCAGTGAGCGTGAGTGTGTGAGCAGATTCCCCAGTGAGTGTGTGAGCAGATTCCCCAGTTAGTGTGTGAGCAGATTCCCCAGTGAGTGTGTGAGCAGATTCTCCAGTGAGTGTGTGAGCAGATGCCCCAGTGAGTGTGTGAGCAGATTCCCCAGTGAGTGTGTGAGCAGATCCCCCAGTGAGTGTGTGAGCAGATTCCCCAGTGAGTGTGTGAGCAGATTCCCCAGTGGGTGTGTGAGCAGATTCCCCAGTGAGTGTGTGAGCAGATTCCCCAGTGAGTGTGTGAGCAGATTCCCCAGTGGGTGTGTGAGCAGATCCCCCAGTGAGTGTGTGAGCAGATCCCCCAGTGAGTGTGTGAGCAGATCCCCCAGTGAGTGTGTGAGCAGATCCCCCAGTGAGTGTGTGAGCAGATTCCCCAGTGAATGTGTGAGCAGATCCCCCAGTGAGTGTGTGAGCAGATCCCCCAGTGGGTGTGTGAGCAGATCCCCCAGTGAGTGTGTGAGCAGATCCCCCAGTGAGTGTGTGAGCAGATCCCCCAGTGAGTGTGTGAGCAGATTCCCCAGTGAATGTGTGAGCAGATCCCCCAGTGAGTGTGTGAGCAGATTCCCCAGTGAATGTGTGAGCAGATCCCCCAGTGAGTGTGTGAGCAGATTCCCCAGTGGGTGTGTGAGCAGATCCCCCAGTGAGTGTGTGAGCAGATCCCCCAGTGGGTGTGTGAGCAGATCCCCCAGTGGGTGTGTGAGCAGATCCCCCAGTGAGTGTGTGAGCAGATCCCCCAGTGGGTGTGTGAGCAGATCCCCCAGTGGGTGTGTGAGCAGATCCCCCAGTGAGTGTGTGAGCAGATCCCCCAGTGAGTGTGTGAGCAGATCCCCCAGTGAGTGTGTGAGCAGATCCCCCAGTGAGTGTGTGAGCAGATCCCCCAGTGAGTGTGTGAGCAGATCCCCCAGTGAGTGTGTGAGCACATCCCCCAGTGAGTGTGTGAGCAGATCCCCCAGTGAGTGTGAGTGTGTGAGCAGATTCCCCCAGTGAGTGTGTGAGCAGATCCCCCAGTGAGTGTGTGAGCAGATCCCCCAGTGAGTGTGTGAGCAGATCCCCCAGTGAGTGTGTGAGCAGATTCCCCAGTGAGTGTGTGAGCAGATTCCCCAGTGAGTGTGTGAGCAGATCCCCCAGTGAGTGTGTGAGCAGATCCCCCAGTGAGTGTGTGAGCAGATCCCCCAGTGAGTGTGTGAGCAGATCCCCCAGTGAGTGTGTGAGCAGATCTCCCAGTGAGTGTGTGAGCAGATCCCCCAGTGAGTGTGTGAGCAGATTCCCCAGTGAGTGTGTGAGCAGATCCCCCAGTGAGTGTGTGAGCAGATCCCCCAGTGAGTGTGTGAGCAGATCCCCCAGTGAGTGTGTGAGCAGATTCCCCAGTGAGTGTGTGAGCAGATCCCCCAGTGGGTGTGTGAGCAGATTCCCCAGTGGGTGTGTGAGCAGATCCCCCAGTGAGTGTGTGAGCAGATTCCCCAGTGAGTGTGTGAGCAGATTCCCCAGTGAGTGTGTGAGCAGATCCCCCAGTGAGTGTGTGAGCAGATCCCCCAGTGAGTGTGTGAGCAGATTCCCCAGTGAGTGTGTGAGCAGATCCCCCAGTGAGTGTGTGAGCAGATCCCCCAGTGAGTGTGTGAGCAGATTCCCCAGTGAGTGTGTGAGCAGATCCCCCAGTGAGTGTGTGAGCAGATCCCCCAGTGAGTGTGTGAGCAGATCCCCCAGTGAGTGTGTGAGCAGATTCCCCAGTGAGTGTGTGAGCAGATCCCCCAGTGGGTGTGTGAGCAGATTCCCCAGTGGGTGTGTGAGCAGATCCCCCAGTGGGTGTGTGAGCAGATCCCCCAGCTCACTATTAGTGTTAGCAGATCCTGCCTTAGGGCTCATATTAGGCAGAGTGTGAGCACACGCACACACACACACACACACACACACACACACACACACACACACACACACACACGTTGTGTTTGTGTCATTCAAAGTACAGAAAAAAATAATGCAATAATCTGAAAATCTCATATAACCAAATTTTATTGACAGAAGAACATAGAATACATATCAGAAGTTGTATGTTTTTAAATTTAATTTGAAAGATTAAAATTTTGCCAGCAGCACATGTCAGAAAAGGTAGGAAGGGTCATGGCTACTACTGTGTGTATGAGGCCGATTCATTAATAGCGCCAGGTAGCGACAGATGAGCGCCAGTAGCGTGATTTTCACAGCGCCAGCTAGTATTCGCTGTGCTTGGCCGGGGTTTGCTTGTTGACAGCGACTCAGTCGGTGTGCGGTAATGTTGAATACGGGGTTAGGGGTCGATGTTTCACAGGTTCCGCGTTGTATGGGTGCGCCTGACAGCGAATGGCCATAGCGAACGGCTTGCTGCAGATTAATTAACAAATCACGCTCAAAAATTTCTCGCGCTGTGAATTCCTTGTTTAAACCCCAGAGCGCTGGCGGCGATGTGTGTAAAGTAGTGTTTAACCCCCAAACAACCATTTTTTTTTAATGTAAAAATTATCCAAGTTTTTCTAAACATTTTGTAATATGAATACATTAATATCAGACCTGTAATATCAATTCTGCACATCATTTTTTTTTTTTCCTTAAAAAAAATATCTAACATTGCAGAAGTGGTCACAGAATTTTTGACAGTTAAAAAAAAACAAAAAAAAAACATAAACTCAATTAATTATGAATATTTAAAGATTGCTCCATTGAAATGCTTTGGAGAGCGCCAGGGAGCGACAGGTCATACCTGGCGCTGTGATGGGATTAGTAGCGGCGCTGTTCGTTGCAGTCGGCTACATGATGAATCCTGCGCTAGCTGACGCTCTCGCCGGCGCTAGCCTCATTTAGCGTGATAAATGCGTCATTGTGACCGCCGCCGGGCGTACTTGATTCGGTAGCCGCCGTTAGCTGGCGGTACCTGGCGCTCGTCAGACACTACCTGGCGCTAGCCCTTGATAAATAAGGCCGCAAATGTTTTCTATTGGTTGACCCAGAATATTTTCCTCTGTAAATGTACGTGGTTGCGATGAATGCAGTATGCGGCTGAGCATTGTCTTCCCTGAAAGAGGCATTGGCCTTGATTCAGAGCCGACCAAGATTGCAATCTCACCATTTTTCCTCCTCTTCTGATTCAGACCATTTTTTAGGAGATTTTTTGATAGAGTTTTCGTTTTTTGCGAGAACTTACATGGGACAGGAATTTTTGGCTAGAACGGGTTTATCTCATCCAGCAAACAGCTGTCAAGTGCGGCCAGCTACACTAGCTGAGATGCTTATTTTCATGGATAAAAGTAATGCCTCTATAGACTGGATGATTTTTATCAATGAAAATGAAAGCCAGAATTTTTTACTTCTATATTTTTAATTTGTATGATTTTTTTTTAAAGGGCCACAATAAAGGCAACCAGCCCGGGCACCAAGCATAAGTGGTTGTAAGCAGATTCTGAATTTAAACATGCCTGGGATAAGCACACATCTATCCTAAGATAAAGAGTGCATACAGTATACACATAAGGGCAGACTAGATGGACTGTATGGTCTCCTTCTGCCGTCAACCTTCTATGTTTCTATGTAAGCCAGGGCTCAGATTACCTTTATGCCCTTCGGTATGGGCTCGGGGCTCTTGCAGGAATGCTTCGGGCACCCCTAGAAAAATCCCATGCCCATACCAATGGGCACCAGGCTCTTCTGCACCCCCACTGATGGGGGGTGCGAGTAATTGGGTGGTATAGCAGCATGTCACCCACCAATGCCAACTCCCTAACCCGGTGAACTGATATAGGGGTCCCCTGGACTAGTGTAGAAAAATACTTCAAAACCAGACCAAACCATGATGGATCATGCTGGGTGACACATTTCGGGTAGGGCACCTACCCTGTGTCAAGCCTCAGTTACAGACAGTGTGCAGAATCCCCCCATTTCAGGTAGTGTGCAGAATCTCCCCAATCACCCATCACAGGTAGTTTGCACCCCCCCCATTACTCATTACAAGCAGTGTGCCATGTCCCTCTGTTTCAGAGTTAGCTGTCGTTTATCCTATGTTATTTAAAGAAGACCAACCACATCTTATGGAGGGTTAAATTAAAAAAGAAACCGGTCCAAGTGTGCATGCGCGAGCCACTGCCGTATCCCTGCTATCCCTCTAGCAGGGCGCATGCCCGCGCCAGGCATTTGTGAATGGCCGGAGCGGGCGCGCTCCCTGTTAGAGGGAAGCAAGGGATGCGGCTGCCAGCGAGCTTGGAGCCGCTGGCTTTAGATGAAGGCTTAGACGACATGACGTTAGCAGCTCCCAGCGCGCTGAATGAGCGGCCGCGCACACGCCATAGGACCGGGAAGAGGTGAGTTGCACTCGGCAATCTAGTCTGTTTCAGACAGCGGGGCACACCGATCGGGGTAAAGGACCAAAACCCAGTATAGTCAAAATCCTGGGTTCGGTTCTGGTCCACTTTATAAAACTTTTAAAGGAGCCACAGCACTCAACCCTGTGAGCTTGCAGATCAACCTTAAATCTGGTTAAAAACAGAGGCTTGGTCACACACATCTGCAGAAGTATGCTGAAGCTGCACCACCAAGTGCCAAGGTGCCTCTGTGAGGTGCAGTCCTAACTCTAATCTCTGAGAGCCCCATTTGGGACATACAATGGAATAGATAAAATGGGAGCAGGCTTACCTGGGGTTGCCCTAAAACTTCGTGTGCAGCCCATGGGGTGGAAGGGTCGAAGACCTTGCAGTACAGCCTAGACCCCACACCCCATGTGCTTGCACAACTTCAAAAGAAAAAGAAACAAAGGAGGGGTGGCAGCCGCTCAGACCATTTTATAACTAACCTGGGAGGTGCACGTTAGCAGGGCAATTAGGATACACAAGTCTTAAAGGAGCCACAGCACTCACTTTTTAAAACTTTGGGCCTTATTTATGAAGGGATAGCGTCAGGTAGTGCCTTGTTAATGAGAGGTAGCGTCAGGTGGACACAGCACGCAATTACACATTTATCAAGCAGAATCTGTTGAGCGACTGGGAGAACGCCATGTGCAAACAGCGAACAGCGCCGGTGTTCAGCCTTGCACAGCGCCAGGTATTACCTCTCGCTACCTGTCGCTCTCCCATACATTTCAATGGACGATCCTTTTCTTCTCTTTTAACAGTTTTTTTTTTAATTCTCAAATAATGTTGGGACCTTTTATGGCATAGAAAATGCAGGTTTTTCAAAAAAAAATTTTCATGTTTTATATATTTCTGCAGAAATTACATTACAGGTCTGGCTTTAAAGTGTTCATGTCACAGAGTTATTACAATGTAATTCCATATGTTTTCGCTTTGTTACTGTTGGATACATGCTGAAAAACAGACTTTATACACACAGCCTCCGGCGCTCTAGGCTTCAGAAAAGCTTTTTTCAGCGCCCTGGAGTTTTGTGAGGATGTTTTTTTTAATATGGTGTGAGTCAGTCGCTATGACCAGTCACTAACATGCGCTCCCATACGGCGCTGTACTGGTCAAATAGCGACTCATCACAATGTATTCATCATTGCTGCACAGCGACTGAGTCGCTAACTAGCGACCCACGGCCGAGCACAGTGACTACTAGCGGGCACTCTGAAAATGCCTGTTACAGACACTCATCTGTCGCTACCTTCGTGATGAATCAGCCTGCCCATAACAAATTTTGTTTCACAATAAAATTTCCAAAGCATATCTTCATTTCATCCATACATAGGCCCTTATTTAAGAAGGGATAGCGTCAGGTAGTGGCTGGTTAATGAGAGGTAGCGACAGGTAGCGACTGGTGAACGCCGGACACAGCACGCAATTACACATTTATCAAGCAGAATCTGTTTAGCGACTGGGATAGCGCCATGTAGCGTCTGATTCATAATTTTCACAGCCTCAGCGAACAGCGCCAGTGTTCAGCCTTGCACAGCGCGACCTGGCGCTCTCCCATACATTTCAATGGATGATCCTTTTCTTCTCATTAAACGTTTTTTCTTCAAAAAAAAATCACAAATAATTCTGTGACCTCTTCTGGCATTGAAATAGCAGTTTTTTTCATAATTTTTTAATTTTTTAAATATTTCCTCAGAAATGACATTACAGGTCTGGCATTAAAGTGTTCATGTTACATACAATGTTGTTACAATGTAATTCCAGATGTTTTCGCTTTGTTACTAGTTGATAGATGCTTGAAAACAGACTTTAAACACACCGCCTCCTGCGCTCTGGGCTTCAAACAAATATTTTTCAGCGCCAGAGATTTGTGAGGCTGTTTTTTTGCTGAATATGGTGTGAGTCGGTCGCTATGAGCAGTCGCTAACATGCGCTCCCATACAGCACTGTACTGGTCAAATAGCGACTCCTCACAATGTATTCATCATTACTGAACAGCGACTGAGTCGCTATAAAGTAGCGACTCACGGCCGAGCACTGCGACTACTAGCGGGCGCTCTGAAAATGCCGCTACAGCCGCTCAACTGTCGCTACCTGCCGCTATTAAAGCGGACCTTCACTCTAAATAAGAGTCTATCTTATATGTTTCCCACACCCTGTACATACAGATTGCTCACATTAAAAATCATCCTACCTGCATCTACTGCATTTTATAAGCCTTTAAACATCCAAGATGGCGGCTTATGGAAGCTGCCATTTTTGCAGGCAGCCTGCAAACAGGAAGTGCCTGCAAACAGGAAGTGACTGTGCTGCTCTGCATTCTGGGACTGCTGACCTTTCCCTGACCCCAGCTCTGCTCTGTCTGAGCAAAGCACAGCTATAACCCGCCCCCCTGTACCTTATCCCACTCTCCTCTCCTCAGTAAGTGTGATGCTTCTGAGTCAAGATGGCGGCGCCCGTATCCTAAATTCCCGAACAGAGTTGCAGCACAGTGGGGGAAAGTATAATAAATTAGTGACTAAACATGTAAAATATATTAATTTTAGATGCTGAGGAATTGTTTTTTAAGAGTTTGGGCTTTTCATTAAATCAGGGTGAAGGTCCGGTTTAATGAATCTGCCTCTAAGTCACCCATTTTTTTACTTTACTGATACATCTTCAATGCATTTCGCTTGTATGCTTTTTCAGAGAAAATGCCAGTGATCTAAATATAATTATAACAGTCTTAATTCTTGAAGAAAAAATATCTATTTCGTTCATAAAAAGCGTTCATTAAGTGAATTTTTTAATCATTCATTAATCTACAGGTTAAGAAAAACATGTATCAAAAAGCAGACAGATATGGATACAGGCAGCAAAGATAAATGTACATCCTTTTAATTAACTTTTACACTTCGTCTTATATTTTTTACATACTTACAAAACATTTTAGTAGCAATACTGAAGAGGACGAGTCACCATTATCAGTGTTTCTTTAAAGCATTGGTGCTACAAATAAACACGTATTGATTAGCGTGGGCCTATTTCATTTTAATAAATTATTTGTGTTTACTAAATTGAACATATTTATTGTATTCTTGTACCTGCTACAGTTGATTTTATTAAAAATAAGCAGGCACTCCTTAAATTTAGTTTTATTTCCTAGAAAGGAAAAAAATCAAATTGTAATTTATATACCCACTCTTTTTATATTTCAGCCATAATGATTAAAGTCAGCTAGCTCACCTTTATATCTGGAAGCTGTCCTTTAAAATGGATTGTTTGTTCCTTGGTTGTAGCATGACACGCCGCCCTCTGTCCTCAGAAGCCACCGCCATGTTATTTGGGGCTGCTCACTGACTTATATGGGCGGCGCATCTATGATGAAATAATGAATTGGATAGAATACTCAAAAAATGATTTTGGCTTTAATGGAAAAATTGTGAGAAAATTAGGGGAAGTTGAATCTTCTTTCGACTCTTATCTTCCTTCTTGGCTCTCATCTTCATTCCTTTAATAGGATTGAACTGCTCCCAGCATGAGATTGCAATGTGACTTAAATTGCTGGGTAAAACAAAAATTAAAATCACTATAACAGGAAAACCAAGCAGCATTGAGGGCAGAAAACAAGCAAATGGTAATGTACCTGGGATGTGGGAGCAAAATAGATTGAGTTGTTTTGGGGGGTTTTGGTCCACTTTAATGCTTCCTATGACTTGCATAGAGTTCTGTTAGTTCCATAGAGTTTTCCTGTAGACATTTCCATCTAGTGACGCCTTTCTGTATTGAAGCCTTAGGCCCTTATTCATCAAGCGATAGCGCCAGGTAGTGTCTGACGAGCGTCAGGTAGCGGCAGCTAACGGCGACTACCGACTCAAGTACGACCGGCGGCGGTCACAATGACGCATTTATCAAGCAAAATGAGGCTAGCGCCGGCGAGAGCGACGGCTAGCGCGGCATTCATCATGAAGCCGCCTGGACTGAACAGCGCCGCTGCAAATTCCCTCACAGCGCCAGGTATGAGCTGTCGCTCCCTGGCGATGTCCAATGCATTTCAATGGAGCAATCTATAATAATTCATGATTAATTGGTAATAATTTTTTTTTTTATTTTTTAATGTAAAAAAATCGGAGAACACTTCTGCAATGTTAGGATTTATTTTTAAGTCAAAAAAAAAAAAATATGTGCAGAATTGATCTAACAGGTCTGAGATTAATGTATTCATATAACAAAATGATTCTAAAAACATGTAGAATGTTACATTCAAAAAATATGGTTGTTTAGGGGTTAAAAACTAGTTAATACAGATCGCCGCCAGCGCTCTGGGGTTTAAACAAGGAATGGACAGCGACAGCACATTCGGAGCGTGATTTGTTGATGAATATGAAGCTAGCCGTTCGCTCTGGCCATTCGTTGTCAGGCGCTCACATACAACGCTGGACCTGTGAAACAGCGACCCCCCAGCCCGTATTCAACATTACCGCACACCGACTGAGTCGCTGTCATCAAGCTAATGCCGGCCAAGCACAGCGAATACTGGCTGGCGCTGAAAAAATCACGCTACAGTCACTCATCTGTCGCTACCTGGCGCTATTGATGAATCGGCCTCCCCGTATTTAATGTTCCTTTGTCAACAGTTGGTTGTTTATGTCTTGACACTACTGAGCGTGCCCATTCTGGCCTATATTGATATCTCTGGCGTGTAATTAACCAGCTTCCCTAGGGCTTTTAGGCCAGCCCTTCTCTCCAGGAACCATATTTGCAGTAGCATGCTACCTAAAGAAATCTACGGCTCCTCTAAATCAGCCCTTCACACATTACAGCTGGTAAGTCCAGTGATCTCTTCATATCACCCCTCACTGGTTAGAGGCCGATTCATCAATAGCGCCAGGTAGCGACAGATGAGCGACTGAAGTATGGCGCTAAGAGCGCCGCTAGCGTCAGCCGCGGGCGGTAGCGATTCGCTATAGCAGGCCTCCTCAGTCGCTACCTGGCGTTGTTGCGAACAACGCCTACATTGCTGAATATGATGTTGGCCCTCAGCTTTGTAGGCGCTGTCAGTCAGTGTGACCACGCTATTCTACACAGCGCCTGTTAGCTTTGCTGTGTCCTGGCCATCCAGTACCTTCTGAATAAAACACATTGCCACATTTGTTAAAAATTTAAAGAGTTTTTATTTTGTGTTGAAAATGAAATTAAATTCAACCAGATATTCTAATATAAATGCAAAATAAAACATAATTAAACACATAGCCACAATTTTTTTTTTTTTTTATTTGTTAAATAAAAAGGAAATACAATTAAACCACCAATGAGAAAGAAAATGAAAAGAAAAACAGAACAGAGAAAAATGGAAAATCGAAAAAGAAAAGAAAAACAGAAATGAGAAAGGAAAATAGAAAAAGTAAATAAAAACAGAAATGAGAAAGAAAAGGAAAATAGAAAAGGAAAATAAAAACAGAACTGAGAAAGAAAAGGAAAATAAAAACAGAACTGAGAAAGAAAAGGAAAATAAAAACAGAACTGAGAAAGAAAAGGAAAATAGAAAAGGAAAATAAAAACAGAACTGAGAAAGAAAAGGAATATTAAAATAGGAATTAGAATGAAAAGGAAAATAGAAAAGGAAAATAAAAACAGAACTGAGAAAGAAAAGGAAAATAAAAACAGAAATGAGAAAGAAAAGGAAAATAGAAAAGGAAAATAAAAACAGAACTGAGAAAGAAAAGGAAAATAAAAACAGAACTGAGAAAGAAAAGGAAAATAGAAAAGGAAAATAAAAACAGAACAGAGAAAGAAAAGGAAAATTAAAATAGGAATTAGAATGAAAAGGAAACTTACAACAGAATTAAACACATAGCCACATGTATATATATATTTTTTTTTTTATTTTTACACTAAAAAAAAAATAATAATAAAACAGAAATGAAATTGAAAATGAAAAGTCCAACAGAAATTCTAAAGCAAAGTAAAGTTCAGGAAAGTTTTTGAAATGGAAATTAGGGATCAGGGTGCATCTCTTTGTGCCTGAAAAAATAAGAAAAGTGCAGTTAGTATATATCTTTAAAGTTGTTTTGTCGTTGCCAAAAAAAAAATGCATAACTTGATAACCAACATTGGCGTCTTACACCCCCCTTAGAGTGGTTTTGGTCATCTTACACCCCCCTTAGAGTGGTTTTGGTCATCTTACACCCCCCCTTAGAGTGGTTTGGGTCATCTTACACCCCCCTTAGAGTGTTTTTGGTCATCTTACACCCCCCTTAAAGTGGTTTTGGTCATCTTACACCCCACTTAGAGTGGTTTGGGTCATCTTACACCCCCCTTAGAGTGGTTTTGGTCATCTTACACCCCCCTTAAAGTGGTTTGGGTCATCTTACACCCCGCTTAGAGTGGTTTGGGTCATCTTACACCCCCCCTTAGAGTGGTTTGGGTCATCTTACACCCCCTTAGAGTGGTTTGGGTCATGTTACACCCCCCTTAGAGTGTTTTTGGTCATCTTACACCCCCCTTAAAGTGGTTTTGGTCATCTTACACCCCCCTTAGAGTGGTTTGGGTCATCTTACACCCCCCTTAGAGTGGTTTTGGTCATCTTACACCCCCCTTAAAGTGGTTTGGGTCATCTTACACCCCGCTTAGAGTGGTTTGGGTCATCTTACACCCCCCCTTAGAGTGGTTTGGGTCATCTTACACCCCCCTTAGAGTGGTTTTGGTCATCTTACACCCCCCTTAGAGTGGTTTTGGTCATCTTACACCCCCCCTTAGAGTGGTTTGGGTCATCTTACACCCCGCTTAGAGTGGTTTTGGTCATCTTACACCCCCCCTTAGAGTGGTTTGGGTCATCTTACACCCCGCTTAGAGTGGTTTGGGTCATCTTACACCCCCCTTAGAGTGGTTTGGGTCATCTTACACCCCCCTTAGAGTGGTTTTGGTCATCTTACACCCCCCTTAAAGTGGTTTGGGTCATCTTACACCCCGCTTAGAGTGGTTTGGGTCATCTTACACCCCCCCTTAGAGTGGTTTGGGTCATCTTACACCCCCCTTAAAGTGGTTTGGGTCATCTTACACCCCGCTTAGAGTGGTTTTGGTCATCTTACACCCCCCTTAGAGTGGTTTTGGTCATCTTACACCCCCCTTAGAGTGGTTTTGGTCATCTTACACCCCCCCTTAGAGTGGTTTGGGTCATCTTACACCCCCCTTAGTGTGTTTTTTTGCTCTTTTTGATGGGAGTTCAAATACATTTAACCAGTAGTGCAGTACTTGCATTAGAGTGAAGGGTAGTTAGCTTACCGCAAAAAAAGAAGTGATCAGCCTTTCCCTTAGCTCATCGCCAGTCTGGGTGTCCTCACTTCTATCTGCGGGCAGGTTGGGGATTTCTGGCACCAGTGCTGTCTCCTCGGGGGCTTGGATTCGGTGACAAATGCAAATGTTGTGTAGCACACAGCAGGCAAGGATGATCTTGGAAACCTTCTGTGGGCTGTAGAGCATCTCTCCTCCTGGCCGTGCCAAACAGAGAAAGCGTGCTTTCAGCAGGCCGATGGTTCTTTCCACAATGCTTCTGGTCTTGCGATGCGCTGCATTGTAGCGTTCATGGGCAGAGGTCCGTGGGTTCCTGACCGGAGTCATGACCCACGTTCTCTGCCCATATCCCTTGTCCGCTCTAGAAAAAACACAAGGAGAGAGACAGCAATTAGTACTAGTACATGTTTTTTGGTGGTAGTTTGGTTAAAATTGGCTTACTAGGCCACATATTAGCAAAATACATAGACATGGTTAATTTATTACCCAGTAGCCAGCCAGCTGGCATTTCGTTGTTATCAAACTTCCGGCACAGGACTGTCCGCTGCAAGACGTAAGAATCGTGGCATGAGCCGGGGAACCCCGATCTCACCGCCCGCAGCCTCATGTCTGGGTCACAGACCACCATGATATTAAGCGAATGGAACTGCTTCCGGTTTCTGTAGGACAGCTCCTGTGCACGGGGAGGGCGGAAAGGGATATGTGTACCATCAACGCACCCTAGCACATTCGGGATCCCTCCCATCAGATAGAAAGCATGTTTTATTTTGGCAACCTCTTCCTCATCCTCAGGAAACTTGATGTAAATTGGGATTAAATCACAAATTGCCAGAACTACCTGGATTAGTATGCGGCTCATAGTAGCCTGGCTTATCCCGCTGAGGAGGGCTGAGGTTGCCTGGAAGGTCCCTCGTGCCAAAACATTAAGAGTGGCACACAGGCGTACTATGCCTGGAATGGAATGAGTGCGTTTGGTGGATGGCTCGATTTTGGTCTTAATCTGATCATATAGGGACTGTAGTGCAGCACGATTCAGACGGAAGCGGCTCCTGATCTGCTCGTCACTTAAGTCCCATACTGAAAGGCGGATTGCAAAGGAGCGGGGTGCCCTAAGCCTCACAACACCCCGCTCCCTTTCCTCCTGCTCTTTCAGCATACACATACATCCATCCACCCAGACACCATACATCACCCTCTTATCCATCACACACACTAAAGATATATACAAAAACAAAAATAAACAAAAAAAACCACTAACACACAACACACACACAAACAATCACACTCCACACCCCCCCGCTACAATGCAGCTCACCACAAAACCAGAACTATAGTGGTCCAAACCACCAGCCTGCTGAAAACCAGCTTTCTAAGTTAAGCACAACCAAGAGGGGAGTTGCTGCACAGCCCACAAAAGGCCCCAAAATCAAGCCTCACTTGCTGTATGCTACACAATATTTGCAGATGCCACCCAAACCAAGCTCCTAAAGAAACAGCACTGATGTCAGAAATCACCCAACAAGCCACAGAGAGTGAGGACAGAAACCAGACAGAGGCTCAAATGAGCTAAGGGAAGCGAGCACAGCACCACACCACAGCCTTTGCCACAGTGTAAGAATAGCAGAAGCTAGAACATTCCTTCCTTTTATACTTCATTTTCTAAAGTGACAGGTCCGCTTTGCCGCCTTTTGCGTCGCTCTGCTATTTCCGGGCGCCAATTAGCCGACCCAGGTGTGCGTAAAACAGAGTGCGCACGCGCACGCTAGTAGCGCTACTAGCGTACTTGAGCCGTAACTTGCGTGCATTAACGGACATGGCCCAAAAATCAGGGGTGGACCAATGAAAGGGAAGCTGATGTTTTTTTAAATAGCCGTTAGGCTAAGCACATGTCACAAGGGTTTGAGATACATCAGTCCATTGTTGGATTTGGGTGTGTGTTGTTTGTTTAATGAGGTCTGTAATGAGTTAATTGGCTAACACACATGCTTCTGTCAGTGCAGTGGAGGTGTGCCTAGAAGGAACTGGGCTGTATGTGTGAATCAATTAAGTGGGTTGCTTTTGGATTGGCTGTTAGAGCACATAAAACCTGCCCAAGCCTAAGAGATTGCGATGCCATTCTGTAGTGTGCATGCGTGCTTGTTGGGTGTGTATTTGTGTGTGTGTGCAGCTACAGGATGGAGCCAAATTCAGGACATCTGCCGGCCACAGCAGGCCCGAGTAGGAGTTTGGTGGGTGCTGTGCGCAGACCTCCCTTACGGAAAAGGGCACAGCCTGAAGGTGGGGCAGCACCCCAGGCTAAGCGCCCAGGTGCCAAGAGGGAGCCTGAATTTAATTTGGCTGAGAATAATCATCTTGTGCGCCTTACACTTGCTAAATGGGAGCTGATATTTGGCTCCCAAAGCAAGTCCATAGGCAAACAAGAAAGAAGCAAACTGTGGGATGCCATTGGTGTGGAGCTTAGTAGCACAGCTCAACACCCACGTAGTGGCCCATCCTGCAGGAAACGCTTCTACACTTTGCGAGGGGCCCTTATGAAAAAGATGAATCACGATCTTGATGTGGACAGTGGGTTCATCCAGGCTCCAAAGAGTACCTACAGGCCGTATGAGGAGATGCTGAAGGCCAAAATCCCACTGGCTCGGCTGCAGGGTGTGGATCCTGGGGATGACACCACCGGTTGGGCTGAAGGTACATATTTTCTGGCTTTTACAATAACCTAATGTTAATGTATGTGATTTGCATTTTTACATTCTGACCAACTAACAGTAGGACCTGTGAAGTATTACATTACAGCTCAAACATTTGTAACTTTTCTGTCTGTTGCTTTATGCATAGGTGCACATGCTGCTGTCCGGGATGTGCCTCAGGACACCCAAGCTCCGGCCCTTCCAGCAACCTCAAGGCTACCCCAGTCTGCCATTGAAGGTATTTACCCATAATTTGGTTGCTGGTTTTTTTTTTAACAAATGGGTGTGGGAGCAGCTCAAACAATCAAGGTTTGCCCTGTTGAGTATTAATAATATGTGCCTGCGCCCTAATTGCACGCCCACTGTAACACTCACAGCAAGTAACTAACAAGGCCCTAACATGTGTAGATATGTAGGACGCCAGAGATGTGTAGCCATATATCGGCATATCAATGTGGGAGCCACACTTGGCTTGATTAGTGAATATTAGTGAAAGAGCTGCTCACACACCTTAATGCATGTTGTATTTTGCAACGCACATTAGCTATGGCTCAATGTTGGTTTTATTTTGGCCTAGCTCCCATGCCCTTGGCCCCAGCATCTCCTCCGGATCCCACCTACTCTTTGGATGTCGGTAAGTGCATGTGTTCACCTTGCTTGATCCACTTTTACTCAAGTGCATGTGTCTCATTCCTCTTTTTTCTTGGTAGGCCAAGTGACTGGTTCATCTTTGGACCCCACTTCCGATGTTGCCGGTCAACAGGACCCTGTTGGTGTGTAGAGCAATACATAATGTATCCTTTATGCTGTTTATGTTACACTGGTTCAATTTGGTTAGTCTACTAAGCTACATGTTTGCTTGGTAAACTTGAAGATGCCTCTTGGGAGTGCTGGTTGCCTCCCCAGGGTCAGTCTATTAGTTATTTGAGTGATAGCAATGTATATTTGCGGACATATTTTTAGCCAAACATTCCCTGTAGTAGTTTGCTGATTATTTAGAGACATTCTTTTTTTTTTTTAGTTGACCCGAATATCGGAAGTGGCTGTCCAGAAAGGGCCCCTCAAGTTCCAGCTGCCAGAGATGAGGGTAAGTGGTTTGGCCTTGCTCTAGTCTGTATTTTGGCTCTAATTTTGTGCCACTTGCTTCTGGCAACTTGTGTGTCCACATGTATTTTCAAGGTCCAAGCTCGAGTGAGGACCCCACTCCAGACATCTGGGATATTGGGGGTATGTTTAATTTAAGCAATGTTTATGATGAGATTTGCAGAAATTAGTGCGTCTTAGTCCTGTAACATACATGTTAACAATCTGAGTTTAACAGAGACCTTTGGTCTAGTGTGTATTTTGGAACTTTTTAGAGGTATGGCCTCGATAGCCTAACCAGGTTACATTAGAGTTTGGCCCACAGACCTACTAACCTGATTTTCCTGTTTAGCATATGCCAACTTGCCCGACATCTCGGATGTTGAATTGCGACTCTCTGGCAGCGATACCTCGAGCCTACCTGTGCCGGAGGACACGCAGGTAACATGGCTGATGTAGACGACCTCGAAACACATTGGCATATTCGTGGGTAGTGGAAGAAGCAACATGTCACATTTCCTTTCATTGTTGTTTTGGCAGGAGGCGGAACCAGAACCCCAAGCTGGGACCTCTTCCCAAGTCCCATGTGGCCAAGCTTCAGAGGCTCAGACAAGGGTAAGTTGTATAGTGAGTGTTTATGGTAATTTTTTGGAGGGGCATAACTGCATTGGTTCTGTTTGACTAAAATGTGGTTTAATATTTGTTTAGCCTCAAACCACAGCAAGAGGAGGTGTGGCACCAACCAGTGCCGATTTCTACGAGCTAGGGGTCCGGATGCTGGAGGACTACAGTCGCCAACAGCCGCGTGATGGAACTAATGAGCGCATTGCGGCGTTGGAAAATCAGGTGCTGATGTGTCAGCAACAAAATGAGGCCCTGCAGCGCCAGGTGGACCAGTTACGGCAAAACCAAGTACAGAACCAGGACCTTGGTCGGCTGGCAAATGTAATCGAGCAATCTGTACAGCGCCAGGAAGAAGCAATACAGCGCCAGGCAGAAGCAATACAGCGGCAGGACCAAACTTTGTTGTTGCTACAACAGCTCATACAACAGCAGTCTATATTTTTTACTGCACTGTTGTCCCCCAACACCGCCCCTAGCAATGACTCCCAACCTCCCCGGCCACCCAGCCAAGAATATTAATTTGTAAACCTTTTTCTTATGATTTATGTAAATATATTTTTGAAAACCACCTCTAAATTGTGTTTATCCATACATGTGAAAGCGAAATACACAGTCATGGATGATTTGCTCAATCATCTCTAATATTATGCCACCATTTATGTGCCACATTAGTTAACATTGCTTACTATGGTGTAAACATGTACTGGCTCAAAATGGCTGCCTAATTTTAGACATAATAGTTTTTGGGAATCTAAACCTATGCTGGTCAAGGAACAACACAGTTATTAGTACTAAAAATTGTATTTAAAAAAATTGGCCCAACACGGCCAACATAGGCCAACAAAGCCACAAACAATTGAAATGGCAGCCATCCCCCCCACCCTAACGTCTCCGACGCCTCTTCATGGCCAGCAGCATCCCTTTCATCTGTCGGAAGGCCCGCCACAGTCTGCGATGCTGGCGTATACAAGCTGTAGAGATGTGATTAAAAATAATATGTTAGAATTTGATTGGGAACTCAACATACACAGATGTAGCAATGTAATGTCAGTGTTTCTAACTTGCTAACACTCACATTAACATTGGTGAACAATGTGCCCTTAACATTTTAAATTAAAGGTTTAATATTGGCTTGAAAACATGTTAGGACCACATACCTTTACTCTTAAAGTGGACCAACACCCACAATATAGTTTATCATGGGTTTTGGGCCACTTTGTTGTTGCTCACAGATCTGTTTTTTCCCTGATGTGTGTATACACACAGTAATCCATAGCCACTCACCTCTCCATGCTCCAACGTGATTGGCACAAAAAACGCACGCTAACGTCTATGCAGGGAACAGGAATGTACAATCCTCTTCCGCCGCGGAAAAATGCACGTCTGGAGTGGTGCGCGGGAGCCAGCGGAAGATAAGTTCCGATAATTAGGGGTTTGCTTGGTGGGTTTGACCCGCGGTACATGCACTTATCGTATGTTCCGCGGGGTGTTAGTTGTTAGTTGTTGGCAAATTAAATGTTTAATGCACATTAAACACCCTTGGTGTTGGGCCAGGTTAACTCTTGCAAATGTAATAATGTTTATGGCCAAGTAAGGACATTTATGTCTTTAGTCCCAGCCAAACATCAGGGCCTAAGGATGATCGAAGTTTGCCCTATAATGTTATGGGTAAACACCTAATCAGCCCCATTTGGTTGTCTATACGCCACAAATAGTCCGTATGTGTCCGTAACAAGAATGTGAGGCAACTATCAAGGATGGTGACTGGCATGTTGGATTATTGTACAAACACATTTAACCTAGATGTGTGTGAAATTCACACATTGGTAAATTAAAAATTTCTACAGATGTAACTAGAAGAGAAAGGTTTCACAAGTATTTACCCATATGAATTTGGATGTACTCACCATCGCAGCTGTGGCGGTGGCCCATGCTGCTGGCCGTCCCTGGAGCTGGTGTGGGGAGGAGGAATTCTGCCTCCGTCTGCGTAGCAACATCTGTCCATAAAAAAACAAAATACAAAACAACATTTAGTGGAGCTATGACACCCGAAGATTTGACATCAATCTGGTTATTGAGTCTTACCTCAAAAAAAAAAAACTTGTTTACATACATGTTAAACGATATTTGCTATATTCCTGGTCCATTAGTTAATGTGAAGTGTTTATGGTTGCCACATGTATCCGTTATGAAAATCTGGCACTAACCTTTACATTGCAATGTAAATGACTCATTACCAATTTAATGGCTAATGTTACCAGTGTGCAACATGTGTTTGGCCTAACTACTTCACGTAAATTAACTATTGCTAGCACACATCATGGTGTGGCCAGAAACATAGGGGTGGTTGCCAGTTGGCTAGCACTGTAGTGTGGTTTGTGATGTTAATGTACATTAGCAAACCAGCTGAGACAATGGACCAGGAAACGTGTCTGTTAAAAGTGGTCCAAGACCCAGGATTGTTAATATTCAGTGTTTTAGTCTACTTTGGCAGAGCAACACAATTTTAGTTCGCCACCGCCCCTGCCTTCCGCACATCACTCCTCCAGTGTGTGCGCACGCGCATGCCAGTATGAAACAGAGCGCAGGCGCACACACATCTCGAGTGCCACACAGGAGGCGGGGACAATGGCTTCTGCCACCCCCAAAGAGGGAAGTAGTTTGTGGTGTTTTGTTGGGGGGTGGCCCTGGGTGAGGGATGTGATTGGGCAGGGAAGGCGCGAGAATCCAAGCAATATCATCAATGTTTGTGGGTCCACTTTAAGGAATGACATAAATTCAAAAATGAGATGGCTAACAACATACACTTACCACGACTATGCCCGAGGAGGATTTGACGCCAAAATTCCATGGAGGTGCCGCCTATATGATGCCCTGCAAATTACAGAGGAATGGCAAGGGCTAAGCACAAATGGTCAGATGAAACCTGTCACAGACTAACAATTAAAACATGTAAACTCACCAGGGGATGAAGCGCCACTTGAAGCCCAGGGAGGGCTCTGAGGAGGAGGCGGGGAGCCTCGGCTCCTCACACTCTGCTCAGAAGATCCACCAGGCAAAGGGCCACCCTCCTCCCTCTCACTCCCTGCTTGAGAGTGGCCCCTTGCCTGGTGAGAGTCCTCAGACTCAGAGTGTGAGGAGCTGAGGCTTGATCCAGCCTGCCCCCCAGCAGCACACTCCTCTGGGGCGTCATCCCCTTCCTCCCCTGGGTCCTCTAAATAGGACCCGCGGGAGGGACCCTCCCCCGATGACTCCCCCGAGTCCGCCTGCCTGGTTCGGGGGAGGAATCCCTTCCCACGTTTCCCCAGGGGAGGACGCTTATCTGTGTGGAGGGGGTGAAAGCAAATAATTAATATAAAGAGCAAAAAAGGACACAGCTTAGCAGATGATTCTGCACAAAGGCAAAAAAGAACATAAGCTTTAACTTACCTGATGCGTAGGCATCATATAGGCGGTACACGCCTTCTGGGTCCCGGCGCTTGAAATCAGACCATTTTTGTTGGATGGCCCGGATGGTCAGGTCGGTCTGGAAGCGCCGGGACACAGTGGCCTTCACCTCCATGGCAAGGCGTTTTTTAGCTCCTCGGGCATAGTCGTATTCGGCCAGGCAGAATTCCTATGAAAAAAAAAAAAAAAAAAAAAAATAAATAAATACATGACCTCAGAACAATGTCATAAACAGTTATACAGAGACAAGATCAAAGTGGAACCACACCCAGGATTTACATTATTCTGGGTTTGGGTGCACTTTTGTGGGCCACAACTATTGTGGGTGGCCCACTGTCTGCAACCCCCTTGGAAGGCCACAAATACACCGCTGAGGACACTCCCACGTCACTCCGCAAGCCAAACACAGCGCTCCACGCCGGTGTGGTATGCGCATCCAAGGCCGTTGGGAGGTGCATACCAGCTCAGCTGTGTCTGCACGGCAAAGTACGCATGTGGCGTTTGACTCTAACAGGGAGTGCGCCTGCACACAAAATGAAAATATGTATGGCGCAGGGGTACACCCTGCTAGAGGTAAGCGCAATAGGCATCCGCAACTCACGCATGCACAGATGGGACGGGGCAGAGGTAATTTTTAGGGCCCTCCAGGGGGGGGGGGCCATCCCAGCAGGACATCCACAATGGGGATGCCCCATGTGGAGTGTTAAATTTTGGCCTAAAAACAATACAAATTCTGCCCCTATCCCCCCTGTGTGTTTATCAATTTTTAAGCTAAAAATACATAAATAAAATACTCACTTTCACCACCTGGCCATTTACACGGCTATCCACCCGGGTGCGCCTTTGTTTCCTTGGCCCAGGAGGGGAATGGGTGGGAGGGGTGGTATTTGGGGAAGGTGAGGTAGGTGGGGGAGGTGGGGGAGGGGTGGTGGGTCCGGAATCTGAGGAGGAGCTGGGGAGGCGCATTACTCTGCGTTTTGGAGCCATATTGGAAACGCTAAGGAGGAAACAGGAACCGGAAATGACGCTAGCGACATTAGACCAAAAAAAAAAAAAAAACCTAACAAAAATACGCTCCGCGCCCCAGCAACAAGCTATTCTCAGCTATGTGCAAGCTAAGTGGCGGAAAAACTAAAATGACGCTTGAAAACAAGCTAGTGGCATAAGCGCAAGACAGTTTTACCTTAAGGTGGCGTTGAAACGCAAAGGAGGATCCCGGAACCGGATATGACGCTAGCAACTGTGCTTCAAAATTCAAACACAAACATGCGCGCAGCAGGGACAAGCTAATATCAGCTATGTGCAAGCTAAGTGGCGGAAAAACATTAAAATGACGCTGCAAAACAAGCTAGGCCCAAAGGCGCCACGAATTATTAGCTTGATTTAGCAGGGGATTCTACATACTGTAATGCATAGGTCCTTCTAAAGCATACACCGTTGTGCTTAAATATACAGATCTTATTCCTTCACAAAGTCATCACACAATCAAACTAGACAACTACCTGAAAATGTGGCACACATGAGAATGCATAACGGGTTGTTATGAGCTGGTACGACTGAATGTTAATCCTGCAATATGTGGCCAGGCACGCTCACAACTACAGTGTATTCATTAACAACGACTGGGGTCGCGGGAAGTGAATTCCTTGCAAATGGCAGAAGGGCACATGTATGAACAGCACAGCGCCGCACAACGCAGCGCAGCGAGGCACAGCGACGCTCGCGCCGCCACATAGCGAATTCAAACAGCGACTGCACAAACACTGACCAACACAGATTCATCAAGGACAGGGCTGCCGAATAGCTTGGGCGCTGACAATTTCTAAGAGCGAACGTGACCGCCCAACCTGACAGGCTACAAAATAGCTTTACAAGCCCCGTTTGTGTGGAAAACCAGCGATTTTGATGCCAATGAGTTTGGGTGGAGGAGATGCAATTCCCATGTCACTCACAACATTACATTGTGAAAAATAAAAAAAAAATCTAATACAGATAAATAACCAGCCAGATTCATAAAACATATCAATATAAACATGTGTTGAATTTTGTAGCAAAGAAAAAAACCCCAACACCACTAAAAACAATCATTGCAGCGTCTGCCATTGAAATGTATGGGAGAGCGGCAGGTAGCGCCAGGTAATACGTGTCGCTGTGAAGGAATTTGCAGCGGCGCTGTTCGGGCCAGCCGGCTTCATGATGAATGCCGCGCTAGCCGTCGCTCTCGCCGGCGCTAGCCTCATTTAGCTTGATAAATGCGTCATTGTGACCGCCGCCGGGCGTACTTGAGTCGGTAGTCGCCGTTAGCTGCCGCTACCTGGCGCTCGTCAGACACTACCTGGCGCTATCGCTTGATGAATAAGGGCCTTAGTTAGTATGTATTTATTGCTGCAGATATCCGTATAGATGATTGATGATTGATTTAATGATAGGATCTGTTCCCTCATGCTGCTTCAGTTTCATACACCAATTAGGGGCAGCGTGCATAATCCCCTTATGCACCATGTCTGCTGGGGACATAAGGTGAGTTTAGCCTTTTTTATGTTCATGTCTGGACAATGACTTTTCCTATAATTGCCTGTACGCCAATGAACAAAACAGAATTTATTTAGCATCTAATGGGGTGCTGTCTTGCTCTCTGGTGGGGCATTCTGATTTGGGATGCCCTGCTGTCTGTATCCCCATGGATCATCCCAAAACTCCCTCTTCCTGGTTCCCAAATGGGACACTCAGCCAACCAATGGTGCTTGTTCCTTTCAGATTTCCTGAATGGAATGAGCGAGCACTACTGGCTGAATCCCCACCCCTGTCTTTCTATGCATGTGCCTGCACTACCCATTCAGAAAGGCATGGCGTAGGTGGTCCAGAGCTAGAGTCAACTGGGCAATTTGAGGGTTTAACACAGCGGACTACCCCAATTCGGGATGCCCCATAAAGCGGTAGAGCAACTCTCCTAGGAGTCTTACAGACTTGAGGGGGTTGATGCTCGTCTTTAATGAACAACTACCCTTTTCCTTTAATTAAATGTTAGTGCTGTGCTGATATACACCTATAATTAAGCACTATTTTAGAGTCATAAGGTGTGCCAGCTTCACTCCTTTTTTATATCTACAACATACATGTTATATGAGTAATTACATTTAGTCAGCCCTCTACATTATATTAACAGCACAACTTTTTTAATGAATATGTCAACATAATTTAATTTAATCTTACATAATTTAGCACGGTGTCTCCTAAATTCCTGGGCTGCAAAAACTGCCTAAAGCAGAAGAGAGGGACAGTTTTTTCTTGGTGCAAAGGCAGCCTCCGTTGGCACAATCCAGGGTATTTCTCTACTTTAAAGTGGTCTGTCCCCCTTGTGCGTTCCATTTTGGGATGCCCTGCTGCATGACACCTGGCCAGTCAGACACTATACATACCACATCTGCATTCCCACTGTGCACATGCAGCTCTTTCCTGTTTTTTTTTCTGTCATTCCTTTTATTCTTTGGGGTTTAGTCATCAAGGGATAGCGGCAGGTAGTGCCTTGTAAGCGACAGGCAGCGTGTGGTGAACGCTGGGCGCTGTACGCAATACCACATTTATGAAGGAGATTCTGGTGAGCGACTCTAACAGCACCATGTAGCGTACGATTCATCATTACAGGTGGCTCAGCGCATAGCGCCTGAGCTCTTGCTTCCAGAGCGCCAGGTATTACCTGTCACTACCTGTCACTCTCCCATACATTTCAATAGACTTTCCTTTTCTTCTGTTTAAACAGGGTTTTTTGTTTTAAATTTTTGTCTCTTAAATAATTGTGTCACCTCTCCTGGCCTAGGTCATTTTGGTAAACTTTTTTGATTTTTATATTTATATGCAGAATTGGCTGGCATTAAAGTATTAATGTCACAATGTTACAACAATGTAATTCCCGTGTTTTCGCTTTGTTGCTGGTGGATATGTGTTCAAAAACAGACTTTAATCACACAGCGTCTGCCGCTCTATGCTATAGCGACCAGATCCAGAGCGCATACGCTCTGTGTGAGCCTGTTTTTTTGTTGAATATGGTGTGAGTCGCTGAGAGTCGGGCGGAATGAGCTGGCGCTACTTTTCGCTCCCTGCAACGCTGTATTGGTGTTAGAACGGCGAACATACATCTCATTAATCAATGCCGACCAGGTTACTACAGCGAATGAGACGCTCTCTAACAGTGGCCGATAGCCAATCACAGCGTCTGCTAGCGGTCGCTCTTAGCACCTCTGTAAAGACGCTCATCTGGCGATACCTAGCACTAGTAATGAATCAGCCTGTTTGTTTCAGTCATTTATTAATTCATTTTCTTTCTTTGTTTATTCTATGTTATGCTTTTGCTTTTTTTGTTCCTTATAATTTATTTTTTATATTTATTTCCATCTAATCTTTCTACTCGAAAAGGAAGGTCAACTGTTTTTCCATATTTCGTATTTTGAATTTTCTTTCTTTGTTTCTTTTCATTTATTTTTTATATTTCTTTCCATCTATTCTTTATTTTTTGGGAATTCCTTTCCTCTCTCTTTCTTTAATCTTATGCTCTTTGCATTCTTTCTGTCATTCCTTCTATACTTTGTCATTCCTTCTATTATGTTTTTCCTTCTATTCTTTGGCAGTATTCACCACCATACATGCAACTTTATTACCATGTATAGAGTATCATACCACACAGGCATTCTATCGCCCAAGGGCCGCATAAACCTGGAGCCGGCCCTGCATACTATACTAGCTTAATAATTGAACAGACTGCTATATAGTAAGAGGAGTTCCATGTGTCTTACCAGGAGCTCAATCTGTATAAATATAAAGCAAAATTAACAAAATATCAGCACAGGGACCACAAGTGCATGTGTAAGAATAGCACGTGTTACAGGCTGATGTTTCTAAAGGAAGTGCCGGAAAAAGGTTATCCTCTAGGGGTTCAGCTTCCTGTTTTTAAGATATGTAAAACATTTTCAGACAAATCTGTGTAGGCTTTCTGATGGAAGCAGTCAGGTCAGCATAATACAGATTTATTTGATTAAAGTGTGTGTACTGTAGACAGTGGTGGACTGGGGCCAAAAACCAGCCAGAGATTTTGCCGCCCTGTCCTGCCCATGACTAGAACAAGTGCCCTCCAATGCTTAGGTTATAGCATTGACACGTCATGAACAGTAGTGGATCAGGCCAAGTCAATGGTACTGAGACTTTAGTATTGTGAGGGCAGATAATGTGGCACCGTGGCTGTTCTGTGTAAAGGACTGCTCTAATGATTTGGTGATGTATTAACGCTTACCTGCTCTTTAGTTCCCATGCCATTTGACTATCACGTTTTGTTTTTTTTTTGAATAATGAACTGTCTGTAGATTGATTGTATTAGGCACTGTATATTGAGCACCTTATAGTATTAATTAACCACAGCACTTGTCACTTTATTGCACTGGCCACTTTTTATGAGGATTCAGCTTGGAGAGTACAAAGCTGTCTTCATAGCTGCATCTGGGATTTCTTTCATAATATCATTATACAGCACTGTCACTTTATATTCTTTGGCATTGTATGATTAATACCTTTTAGATAAATAGGGAACACATTATTATTCTTTGAATATAACTGACTATTAGAGATCCGTCCTTCCCCAGATATATGGGGGGTTTTAATTTATGTTTTTTTAAATGTGTGTATTATATGTTGTCATGTAGAATTACGCCAAATAAACATTTATAATTAATATAGCATCTTCAGTGTGTGGCATATACTTCTTTTGGGCAGAAGCGTTTTTGTGGTTTGTCTGGTAATCCACATATACAAATATGGGTGTCTATCTCGTGTTAGTAGGCCAGACTGAAGTTAGGCGCCTTAAACGCTGTATTACATAATGTTTCTTGTATGTTTTGTTTCATGCAAAATAAAAACGTAAAAAAAAAAAAGAAACTCCCGAAACCTGTCTTGCCCAGCCCCCCTGCCCCTCCGCTTTAGCACTTAACTATTTAAAAATTTACCTCTACAGTCACATCACGCTCAGCAACTCTCCACTCCCTCACCATCCTCCGTAGGGCAGCACCATCTTGGAAGCTGAAGGCTTTGCCGCCCCTCAGCTCTCGAGCATACACCAGGTCATTGCATAGGCTGCAATGACACTGGGTGCAGACGTATGCGAGATTTGAGGAACAGTGCGCGGCGAAGAGGTGAGTATCCTGCCATCATTCAACAATGGCTAAAAGACGGCTAAGGGAGGTGAGGGCTTGGAATTCAGCAGTGTTTAAAAGGGATTATCTGAGAGGAACATCAGAAAAGGTCTGATGTTCCTCTTTAAAACAGGCTTATGCTATTAAAGTGGACCAAACCCCATCAGAGACAGCCCTGGAATCTATAAGACTCACACAGCACATACCTTTAGCCAGGCAAGGACCAATGGGTTTTGGTCCACGTAAATAAAGTTGGTTGTAATTCCATTATAACTTGACACCAGCATAGTATGCAGCAATGTCTGACAGCATATGTGGGATGCCATCCAGCCCCAGCTCCTGAGGCTGGAGATTATCCCTTCCCCTTCAGAAGGACACCAGTCTTTTGTTATATGAGTGTTATGAGAGAATTTTGCCACATGAAAGCTTATTTGCTCCTTCCTTCACTTGTTATCACCAAGTAGTATGTGGTGCTACCAAGGCTCTTGTAGCGTAGCTCAGCCCCTCAACTTCACCACCTCTTCATCCGACTGGCAAGGGCACATGTGGGAGCCATGAACTCAAATCTCTGCAGCTGACATCTCGATTTGATAGTGTTGGTCTGCCTGTGTAACCTAGGTGTCAGATTGGGACCTGCCTTTATGAACTCTTGGTGCCTCTCCCATAGGATGAGGGGGACATTATGAACTGCATTACAGGTACAATAATCCCCTCTTGCCCATTTCTATCCCTACTTCTCAACACAACCCTTCCTGTCAGCCTCAAGCTGGGAAAGCCCCGCCCCATCACGCTCACTAAGCTTATAAGCCCCTCAGGCTTATTTGTTCTGAGCCACCTGGGTTGCTAACGGAGGCTAATGGGGAGTGGTTACCAGGACGTGGAATTGGTTTGATGGCGTCAGTCAGGGGCGGACTGGGGTTAAAAAACGGCCCGGGACTTTTTTAGTCACATCAACTCTTCTGCAATGTGTCTGGCCCAATATAACACCCCTCACCCCCCGGGCATAATAGGCAGTGTGCAGAATCCTCCCAATAACAAGCAGTGCAGCAGAGCATCTCCACCAGATCACCCCATAACAAGCAGTGCAGTACAGTATCCCCCCAGATCACCCCATAACAAGCAGTGTAGCATAGCATGTCCCGAAAGCACCCCATAACAAGCAGTGCAGCAGAGCATCTCCCCCAGATCACCTCATAACAAGCAGTGCAGCAGAGTATCTCCCCCAGATCACCTCATAACAAGCAGTGCAGCAGAGCATCTCCCCCAGATCACCTCATAACAAGCAGTGCAGCATAGCATGTCCCGAAAGCACCCCATAACAAGCAGTGCAGCAGAGCATCTCCCCCAGATCACCTCATAACAAGCAGTGCAGCAGAGTATCTCCCCCAGATCACCTCATAACAAGCAGTGCAGCAGAGCATCTCCCCCAGATCACCTCATAACAAGCAGTGCAGCAGAGTATCCCCCCAGAGCACCCCATAACAAGCAGTGCAGCATAGCATGTCCCCAGATCACCCCATAACAAGCAGTGCAGCATAGCATGTCCCGAAAGCACCCCATAACAAGCAGTGCAGCAGAGCATCTCCCCCAGATCACCCCATAACAAGCAGTGCAGCAGAGCATCTCCCCCAGATCACCTCATAACAAGCAGTGCAGCAGAGTCTCCCCCCAGATCACCTCATAACAAGCAGTGCAGCAGAGTATCCCCCCAGATCACCCCATAACAAGCAGTGCAGCAGAGCATGTCCCCAGATCACCCCATAACAAGCAGTGCAGCATAGCATGTCCCGAAAGCACCCCATAACAAGCAGTGCAGCAGAGCATCTCCCCCAGATCACCCCATAACAAGCAGTGCAGCAGAGCATCTCCCCCAGATCACCTCATAACAAGCAGTGCAGCAGAGTCTCCCCCCAGATCACCTCATAACAAGCAGTGCAGCAGAGTATCCCCCAGATCACCCCATAACAAGCAGTGCAGCAGAGCATGTCCCCCAGATCACCCCATAACAAGCAGTGCAGCAGAGCATTCCCCCAGATCACCTCATAACAAGCAGTGCAGCAGAGAATCCCCCCAGATCACCCCATAACAAGCAGTGCAGCAGAGCATTCCCCCAGATCACCCCATAACAAGCAGTGCAGCAGAGCATTCCCCCAGATCACCCCATAACAAGCAGTGCAGCAGAGCATGTCCCCAGATCACCCCATAACAAGCAGTGCAGCAGAGCATGTCCCCAGATCACCCCATAACAAGCAGTGCAGCAGAGCATGTCCCCAGATCACCCCATAACAAGCAGTGCAGCAGAGCATGTCCCCAGATCACCCCATAACAAGCAGTGCAGCAGAGCATGTCCCCAGATCACCCCATAACAAGCAGTGCAGCAGAGCATGTCCCCAGATCACCTCATAACAAGCAGTGCAGCAGAGCATGTCCCCAGATCACCCCATAACAAGCAGTGCAGCAGAGCATGTCCCCAGATCACCCCATAACAAGCAGTGCAGCAGAGCATTCCCCCAAATCACCTCATAACAAGCAGTGCAGCACAGTATCCCCCCAGATCACCCCATAACAAGCAGTGCAGCAGAGCATGTCCCCCAGATCACCCCATAACAAGCAGTGCAGCAGAGCGTTCCCCCAGATCACCTCATAACAAGCAGTGCAGCAGAGTATCCCCCCAGATCACCCCATAACAAGCAGTGCAGCAGAGCATGTCCCCCAGATCACCCCATAACAAGCAGTGCAGCAGAGCGTTCCCCCAGATCACCTCATAACAAGCAGTGCAGCACAGTATCCCCCCAGATCACCTCATAACAAGCAGTGCAGCAGAGTATCCCCCCAGATCACCCCATAACAAGCAGTGCAACAGAGCATTCCCCCAGATCACCCCATAACAAGCAGTGCAGCAGAGCGTTCCCCCAGATCACCCCATAACAAGCAGTGCAGCAGAGCATGTCCCCAGATCACCTCATAACAAGCAGTGCAGCAGAGCATGTCCCCAGATCACCCCATAACAAGCAGTGCAGCAGAGCATGTCCCCAGATCACCCCATAACAAGCAGTGCAGCAGAGCATTCCCCCAAATCACCTCATAACAAGCAGTGCAGCACAGTATCCCCCCAGATCACCCCATAACAAGCAGTGCAGCAGAGCATGTCCCCCAGATCACCCCATAACAAGCAGTGCAGCAGAGCGTTCCCCCAGATCACCTCATAACAAGCAGTGCAGCAGAGTATCCCCCCAGATCACCCCATAACAAGCAGTGCAGCAGAGCATGTCCCCCAGATCACCCCATAACAAGCAGTGCAGCAGAGCGTTCCCCCAGATCACCTCATAACAAGCAGTGCAGCACAGTATCCCCCCAGATCACCTCATAACAAGCAGTGCAGCAGAGTATCCCCCCAGATCACCCCATAACAAGCAGTGCAACAGAGCATTCCCCCAGATCACCCCATAACAAGCAGTGCAGCAGAGCGTTCCCCCAGATCACCCCATAACAAGCAGTGCAGCAGAGCATGTCCCCAGATCACCCCATAACAAGCAGTGCAGCAGAGCATGTCCCCAGATCACCCCATAACAAGCAGCGCAGCAGAGCATGTCCCCAGATCACCACATAACAAGCAGTGCAGCAGAGCATGTCCCCAGATCACCCCATAACAAGCAGTGCAGCAGAGCATGTCCCCAGATCACCCCATAACAAGCAGTGCAGCAGAGCATTCCCCCAAATCACCTCATAACAAGCAGTGCAGCAGAGCATTCCCCCAGATCACCTCATAACAAGCAGTGCAGCAGAGCATGTCCCCCAGATCACCCCATAACAAGCAGTGCAGCAGAGCATGTCCCCCAGATCACCCCATAACAAGCAGTGCAGCAGATCATGCCCCCAGATCACCTCATAACAAGCAGTGCATTATGGCATGCCCCCAGATCACCTCATAAAAAGCAGTGCAGCAGAGCATGTCCCCAGATCACCCCATAACAAGCAGTGCAGCAGAGTATCCCCCCAGATTACCCCATAACAAGCAGTGCAGCAGAGAATCCCCCCAGATCACCCCATAACAAGCAGTGCAGCAGAACATGTCCCCAGATCACCCCATAACAAGCAGTGCAGCATAGCATGTCCCGAAAGCACCCCATAACAAGCAGTGCAGCAGAGCATGTCCCCCAGTTCACCTCATAACAAGCAGTGCAGCAGAGTATCCCCCCAGATCACCCCATAACAAGCAGTGCAGCAGAGCATGTCCCCCAGATCACCCCATAACAAGCAGTGCAGCAGAGCGTTCCCCCAGATCACCTCATAACAAGCAGTGCAGCACAGTATCCCCCCAGATCACCTCATAACAAGCAGTGCAGCAGAGTATCCCCCCAGATCACCCCATAACAAGCAGTGCAACAGAGCATTCCCCCAGATCACCCCATAACAAGCAGTGCAGCAGAGCGTTCCCCCAGATCACCCCATAACAAGCAGTGCAGCAGAGCATGTCCCCAGATCACCCCATAACAAGCAGTGCAGCAGAGCATGTCCCCAGATCACCCCATAACAAGCAGTGCAGCAGAGCATGTCCCCAGATCACCCCATAACAAGCAGTGCAGCAGAGCATGTCCCCAGATCACCCCATAACAAGCAGTGCAGCAGAGCATTCCCCCAAATCACCTCATAACAAGCAGTGCAGCAGAGCATTCCCCCAGATCACCTCATAACAAGCAGTGCAGCAGAGCATGTCCCCCAGATCACCCCATAACAAGCAGTGCAGCAGAGCATGTCCCCCAGATCACCCCATAACAAGCAGTGCAGCAGATCATGCCCCCAGATCACCTCATAACAAGCAGTGCATTATGGCATGCCCCCAGATCACCTCATAAAAAGCAGTGCAGCAGAGCATGTCCCCAGATCACCCCATAACAAGCAGTGCAGCAGAGTATCCCCCCAGATTACCCCATAACAAGCAGTGCAGCAGAGAATCCCCCCAGATCACCCCATAACAAGCAGTGCAGCAGAACATGTCCCCAGATCACCCCATAACAAGCAGTGCAGCATAGCATGTCCCGAAAGCACCCCATAACAAGCAGTGCAGCAGAGCATGTCCCCCAGTTCACCTCATAACAAGCAGTGCAGCAGAGTATCCCCCCAGATCACCCCATAACAAGCAGTGCAGCAGAGCATGTCCCCAGATCACCCCATAACAAGCAGTGCAGCAGAGAATCCCCCCAGATCACCCCATAACAAGCAGTGCAGCAGAGCATTCCCCCAGATCACCCCATAACAAGCAGTGCAGCAGAGCATGTCCCCAGATCACCCCATAACAAGCAGTGCAGCAGAGTATCCCCCCAGATTACCCCATAACAAGCAGTGCAGCAGAGAATCCCCCCAGATCACCTCATAACAAGCAGTGCAGCAGAGCATGTCCCCAGATCACCTCATAACAAGCAGTGCAGCAGAGCATGTCCCCAAATCACCCCATAACAAGCAGTGCAGCAGAGCATGTCCCCAAATCACCCCATAACAAGCAGTGCAGCAGAACATGTCCCCAAATCACCTCATAACAAGCAGTGCAGCAGAGCATTCCCCCAGATCACCTCATAACAAGCAGTGCAGCAGAGCATGTCCCCAAATCACCCCATAACAAGCAGTGCAGCAAAGCATTCCCCCAGGTCACCCCATAACAAGCAGTGCAGCAGAGCATGTCCCCAAATAACCCCATAACAAGCAGTGGAGCATAGCATTCACCCAAATCACCCCATAACAAGCAGTGGAGCAGTGAGATTTACTGTGCAATTTGGGGGGTTTCACACCAAAATGGGATGTCACAGGGGCTTTAGAGTGGACCAAAACATAGAAATTGACCATAACAGGTGTTAGTCCATTTCCCTGGGGCATATTAGTTTGGTATGCTCATGCCCTGCTATGTGAACACCCCCAGATCACCCACAAAACTTGCCTCTCCCATGGTCCCACAGGCTTGTGTCCAATTAGCGCTGTATTCAAATAGAAATCGGGCATAGTGAAAAGGGGAGCAGCTGTTTCCCTGGTTCCCCTGTGGTCTGCATCACTCACTCCTGTCCCCATCCTACCAGAAAGGCGGGGTGTGGGACTGGGCCATGCATGCGTTGTGGGACCCCCGGATAGCGGAGTTTTGTTGGCGATTCCTGGGGTTTTACATAGCCAACCAAATTGGTATGCCCCAGAGATAGGCAGAGTGCAGAAACACAGTCATCCCCATATGCCTGTTAACCCCATGAAAAAGCTTACCTTTTAATTTATAGTTCAGTGGAGACTAAGGCCCTGTTGCTTTCCATGCTGCCCCATCATTGATGGTGTAGCCGACCCCCAATTCTGGTGCCACACTACAGGTCATCCAGCTAATTAGTGGTGCAGTGGTCCTGATCCCCCCCTGGCCCTACCCCCCCCCCAGCGCAGTTACCCAGCGCAGTTACCCAGCGCCATGCTACTCAATAAATCATACATTGGTGGCTCAGCAGCCCTGTCCTCTAACACCTACTGTGAGCCATCTTCTTCCAATTACAGGAGCAGGTCCAGCATGTTCCAGGGGTTTAGGGGGCGGGGCCACTGTGCCATTAGTATATTGCCACCCTACCCGCCATGACGGAAAGCAAAAGCTTTGTTAAAAAGGAAATGTAGGCAAGTCACCACTTTCTCATTCATGGTGTTTGGCACAAAGTGACTTGCACATCCAACCTGAAGAGTTTCCGTGGCCATGTGATTAACTGCCATATTTTGCCATATACCATGAATGAAGAAGTGGTGACTTGCTTATAGTTCCTCTTTAAAGTGTATTTTTGCAGCCTGAACATGTTCCCACTAGAATACAGCACCTACCTTGAGCCCTTTGTCACAGCACTGTTCTTGTTCCTGGAAATTTTGCAGGAGACAGGCTAGGTGCAGTGTGGAGCAGGGTGGAGATGGGTGCAGCATAGAGTGGGGCAGAAATAAGGGTGCAGCATGGAGCAGGGCAAAGATGGGGGTGCAGCATGGAGCGGGGGCAGAGATGAGGGTGCAGCGTGGAGGGAGGCAGAGATGGTGGTGTAGTGGGGAGCGGGGCAGAGATGAGGGTGCAGCATGCAGCAGGGCAGAGATGTGTGCGCAGCATGGAGCAGGGCAGTGATGGGAGTGCAGCATGGAGCAGGGCAGAGATAGGGGTGCAGCATGGAGCAGGGCAGATATGGGGGTGCAGTGGGGAGCGGGGTAGATATGAGGGTGCAGCATGCAGCAGGGCAGTGATGGGGCTGCAGAATGGAGCAGGGCAGTGATGGGGGTGCAGAATGCAGCAGGGCAGAGATATGGGTGCAGCATGGAGCAGGGCAGATATGGGGGTGCAGTGGGGAGAGGGGTAGATATGAGGGTGCAGCATGGAGCAGGGCAGATATGGGGGTGCAGTGGGGAGAGGGGTAGATATGAGGGTGCAGCATGGAGCAGGGCAGAGATGGGGATGCAGCATGGAGCAGGTTGGAGAAAGGGGTGCAGCATGGAGCAGGGCAGAGATGGGGGTGCAGCACGGAGCAGGGCAGATATGGGGGTGCAGTGGGGAGCGGGGTAGAGATGAGGGTGCAGCATGGAGCAGGGCAGATATGGGGGTGCAGTGGGGAGCAGGGTAGAGATGAGGGTGCAGCATGGAGCAGGGCAGATATGGGGGTGCAGTGGGGAGCGGGGTAGAGATGAGGGTGTAGCATGGAGCATGGAAGAGATAGGGGTGCAGCAAGGAGCAGGGAAGTGATGGGGTGCAGCAGGGTGGAGATAGGGGTGCAGCATGGAGCAGGGAAGAGATAGGGGTGCAGCAAGGAGCAGGGAAGTGATGGGGTGCAGAAGGGAGGAGACAGGGGTGCAGCATGGAACAAGGCAGAGATGGGGGTGCAGCAAGGAGCAGGGCAGAGATGGGGTGCAGCAGGGTGGAGATTGGGGTGCAGAAGGGAGGAGATAGGGGTGCAGCATGGAGCAAAGCAGAGATGGGGATGCAGCAAGGAGCAAGGTGGAGATGGGGATGCAGCAAGGAGCAAGGTGGAGATGGGGATTCAGCATGAGAGCAGGACAGGGATGAGGGTGCAGCATAGGTGCAAATAGATACATACATAGATAACTGAATGGAATAGAGGGATAGATAGAATGGAGAGGTAGACATATAGAAGGATAGGTGGATAGAATGGATAACGGAATGAAGGGATAACAAGCAGACAGACAGACAGACTAGATGGATAGATCAATAGATACATATGGGTTGATTCAAAGAAACATGTAACAGCTTGGATTTGGGTCACGATCATCCTATTTTTCACGTCCGCTCGTGCGTTCGTATGAACTTGCGAGTGATTCAATAAGCAAATACGTTTCTATCCTAAAATATACGTCCGTTCGTATGATATCTCCCGAACTTGCCTCAGTCAGTTGGCAATCGTAAAAATCACGTTCATGTGCTCACCTGTTGCGGCGGCAGCCTGTTTTTTCTGCTGCTTCCATCGTCCACCTCTTCCAATTACTTGCGTTTGCCTCTGGTTTTCATTGGTTTTTGGCCTCTTAGATTCGTGCGTTCGTATGTTTATAAGATCTTGCGCATGCGCACCCTCAACCAGAAACTTACCTAAACCCCTTAGCGCCTGCATCCAACTTCATTTCTCGGTCCCTACAACTTACCTAAACCCCTTAGCGCTTGCATCCAACTTCATTTCTCGGTCCCTCAAACTTACCTAAACCCCTTTGCGCCTGCATCCAACTTCATTTCTCGGTCCCTCAAACTTACCTAAACCCCTTAGCGCCTACATCCAACTTCATTTCTCGGTCCCTCAAACTTACCTAAACCCCTTAGCGCCTGCATCCAACTTCATTTCTCGGTCCCTCAAACTTACCTAAACCCCTTAGCGCCTGCATCCAACTTCATTTCTCGGTCCCTCAAACTTACCTAAACCCCTTAGCGCCTGCATCCAACTTCATTTCTCGGTCCCTCAAACTTACCTAAACCCCTTAGCGCCTGCATCCAACTTCATTTCTCGGTCCCTAAAACTTACCTAAAACCCTTAGCGCTTGCATCCAACTTCATTTCTCGGTCCCTCAAACTTACCTAAACCCCTTAGCGCTTGCATCCAACTTCATTTCTCGGTCCCTCAAACTTACCTAAACCCCTTAGCGCCTGCATCCAACTTCATTTCTCGGTCCCTACAACTTACCTAAACCCCTTAGCGCTTGCATCCAACTTCATTTCTCGGTCCCTCAAACTTACCTAAACCCCTTAGCGCCTACATCCAACTTCATTTCTCGGTCCCTCAAACTTACCTAAACCCCTTAGCGCCTGCATCCAACTTCATTTCTCGGTCCCTCAAACTTACCTAAACCCCTTAGCGCCTGCATCCAACTTCATTTCTCGGTCCCTCAAACTTACCTAAACCCCTTAGCGCCTGCATCCAACTTCATTTCTCGGTCCCTAAAACTTACCTAAAACCCTTAGCGCTTGCATCCAACTTCATTTCTCGGTCCCTCAAACTTACCTAAACCCCTTAGCGCTTGCATCCAACTTCATTTCTCGGTCCCTCAAACTTACCTAAACCCCTTAGCGCCTGCATCCAACTTCATTTCTCGGTCCCTACAACTTACCTAAACCCCTTAGCGCTTGCATCCAACTTCATTTCTCGGTCCCTCAAACTTACCTAAACCCCTTTGCGCCTGCATCCAACTTCATTTCTCGGTCCCTACAACTTACCTAAACCCCTTAGCGCCTGCATCCAACTTCATTTCTCGGTCCCTACAACTTACCTAAACCCCTTAGCGCTTGCATCCAACTTCATTTCTCGGTCCCTCAAACTTACCTAAACCCCTTTGCGCCTGCATCCAACTTCATTTCTCGGTCCCTCAAACTTACCTAAACCCCTTGGCGCTTGCATCCTTCTTCATGTTGACGACCCTAAAACTTACCCAAACCACATAATGTACATATGTCTATATGTTTCTAAGCGTGTTTTTTCTTGTTTGTGTAATTGTTTTTGTTTGCGCATATTAGAAAAGACACATTTATGAAGTCTTAAAATATAATTTATTTCAATTATTTTTTTTTTTTGGGATATTTTTGTTTTAAACATAATTTTTTTATTGGGGTGTTTTGTTTAAAACCCCTTTTTTTTTTTTTTTTTTTTTTTTACAAACATATTAAAATTTTTTTTTGGTTTCCTTAAAAACAGAGATAAAATTGTTTTTTTTTTTTAAAACCAAAAACTTTAAAAATTTATCAACAATTATAAAATTTTTAAAATTTGAACCAAAGTAGCCAGGACCAAGGGCACTAATCCTCCTCCTCTTCTTCATCTGTTGGCCCCAACGTCGTCTGTATGGCCAGCAGCTCGGCCACCAACTCCTTTATTCTTTTTTTTTTCCCAGCCAATGTTTTTGGGATCATCCCTGTAACCAATAGAGAATTAAACATAAATAGGAGTCCCAGACCGGTTTGTATGCTGGAAATAGATTTGGGGTTAATCAAATACATGTAAATGCATGACATATGTCATTCTTCCAAGGGATAAAGTTAATGCATTTCCCACAGGTAAGTCTTTAAACTCCTTAAAGCGGACCTTCCACATTATTTAATGAAAACCAATAACTATTCCCAAATGCTTCTGCACCAGATCAAAGTAAATTTGGGATGTTTTTTGATTACAGCGCCGCCATCTGGACTCTGAAGCATAACACTTAATGAGGAGTGGAGAGTTGGATAAAGTACAGGGGAGTAGGTTACAGTGGTGCGTTGGGATTCCAGAGCATAGCTGGGTTGAGGGAAAGGTCATCACTCCCACAATGCATGGCAGCACCTTACTTTTTTCAATCTGTATCCCATGCTGCCTGTAAATATTGCGCATTCCATATTCCGCAATATTGGTTTTGTTCAGTCTAATAACATGCATTAGATGGCTGAAGGGTGTTTTTTCATGTTTCAAATCTGTAGGTACAGTGTGTTGGCTAATTCTTATGTTCTTAATACAAGTTAGGGTCCTCTTTAAGCTAACGAAGTGCCCACATGAAAGTGTGAACTACACATTGGCTACGCCTTTAGTTATGTGTGTGTTATTAGCTAACCAAACATTAATCTGAATAATGGCATGGAGACTTACGGAGTTGGTGGCCGACAGATGGCTGGTTGGGGCCAACAGGCTGCCCTTGGTCCTGGCTATGCTGTGAAGAAGTCCCTGGAGAAACATGTGACATTTGGTTAGTACTTGTATAGAGTCACTATTCCCAACATATCTGGCTCCCAGTCTGGCTGACATCACTCACCTTCGCCAGGATCGACTTCCAGCATCTCTGCTGCCTCCTCCTCCACTATCTCACCCGCACCAGAAGCTTCTACAAATACATAATAAAGGATAACTTAGTTTTTGGCCTGCCATGTATATCTTTGTGCCTATACATGAAGAGTGACATACCAGAGCCTTCCCCATGCCTGGCCAGGTATGACTCCACGCCCACGCGGTTGGGCCCCTCCTCTGTGGTAAGGTCCAGGGGCTGGTCTGAGGAGGCCACAGAGGAGGGGTAGGTCCGTCGCCCGGGAGATCCACCACCTTCACTCACAGATGCAGACTCATGCAGCACTGGTCGGCCTGTACGCCTCCGGGTGCGGCGAATTCTGAAATCCATTTCCAACACTACCAAAGAAAAGTCATTATAAATAAAGGCATAACTTATACATTTGGAACATATACCATGCAATTGCTTTGTACTTACTTGGGAAATGGATTCCAAAAAACCTCCGCACCCGGGGCATGTGCAGACGTTTCAGGTCCGACCAATGCTGCATTATCTGGGTGTGAGTGAAGGTGGTGCTGGTGACACGGTGTATCTCCGCGATGATCTCCCGGGCGATGTCCCTTTTCTCGCACACATTGGGCGCGAAGTCATACCGGCGCTGAAGCATGATCTGAAAAACATAATGGACACAGAGCTTTTACTTTTACACACAGACCCATATGTGTTGCATCACAAGTTGAGAATTTCATGTCATTAACACACACATTTAGAGTGGCAGCCATTTTTGGGGAGTGCCTTAAAGAGGACGTTGACTGTGAATGAGAGTCTGGTCTTATGTTATATGTATCACACACCATGTACATACAGATAATAGCCAACATCAAAAATCAGGCCACCTGCATCTATGGCATGTTAGGATGGTTTAAACATCCAAGATGTAGGCTTATGCTTAGGCTTTTGGACCACGTGTGTGGCTTCCCGTTGTGTTTTTATGGCTTAGGAAAACAGTGTTCCTCAAACATCCGCATCAAGGTCCGAGACAGGCCAGGTTTGCCAGCTAGCCCCGCTACTCCACAGGTTAATTAACTGTTGCTAAGCCTGAGCAATTGCCCTAATTCGGACATCAGCATAGACAGGTGAAAACGTGGCCAGGCTCGGCCCTTGAGGATGAAGTGTGAGGAGCCAGTTATTAAACATTAAGAGACCCCAAACTAGTTCCAAACGCATCATTTACATTTAGGCCATCATTGACTATTAGATTAAAATGCACAGGCAGCCACTTACCAGCATGAGGATCTCTTCCTGTTGACGGGTGAAGATAGTGGGCGCCATCTTTATGCTTCTTCAAGGCAGCAGATAAGTGAAACCCCAGCGGTTTCCTGGTTCCGCTCGAACGTACGTTCGTACGAGCGCGTAGTCGTGCGCATAGGCGTCACACGCTGGGCTCATTATTTAAAGGTCCCTGCACCCAAAGCTCATTCTCTTTGAGCATTTGTGGAAGATGGCCCCTAAAATGGCAATCTCCAAGCGACCCCAGCAAAGCCAGACCGCGGAGGGCCCAACAACCAGGTCCCAGCAAGGTAGGATAAAGCTGAGAGCCAAGACTACTACCTCTGCCCCACCAAGGGACACTGGACCCTCTGGAACCCAAAAAAGGGGCCCCAAGCCACGTGCCCCTGCAGCCAAAAAGCAGGCAACAGCAGCACCCACCACCTCTGCCCCCAGAAGAGGCCACACAAGGGAGCCCACACCGGCCATGGGTTCAAGTAGGGCAGTTCGGCAACCCAGGCCCCGCAGCAGGGCCCGAACCCCATCCAGGGCCAGAAGCCCAGCCAGTGCCCGAACCCCATCCAGGGCCAGAAGCCCAGCCAGGGCCCGAACCCCATCCAGGGCCAGAAGCCCAGCCAGGGCCCGAACCCCATCCAGGGCCAGAAGCCCAGCCAGGGCCCGCAGAACCCCATCCAGGGCCAGAAGCCCAGCCAGGGCCCGAAGAACCCCATCCAGGGCCAGAAGCCCAGCCAGGGCCCGAAGAACCCCATCCAGGGCCAGAAGCCCAGCCAGGGCCCGCAGAACCCCATCCAGGGCCAGAAGCCCAGCCAGGGCCCGAAGAACCCCATCCAGGGCCAGAAGCCCAGCCAGGGCCCGCAGAACCCCATCCAGGGCCAGAAGCCCAGCCAGGGCCCGAAGAACCCCATCCAGGGCCAGAAGCCCAGCCAGGGCCCGCAGAACCCCATCCAGGGCCAGAAGCCCAGCCAGGGCCCGCAGAACCCCATCCAGGGCCAGAAGCCCAGCCAGGGCCCGCAGAACCCCATCCAGGGCCAGAAGCCCAGCCAGGGCCCGAAGAACCCCATCCAGGGCCAGAAGCCCAGCCAGGGCCCGAAGAACCCCATCCAGGGCCAGAAGCCCAGCCAGGGCCCGAAGAACCCCATCCAGGGCCAAAAGCCCAGCCAGGGCCCGCAGAACCCCATCCAGGGCCAGAAGCCCAGCCAGGGCCCGAAGAACACCATCCAGGGCCAGAAGCCCAGCCAGGGCCCGAAGAACCCCATCCAGGGCCAGAAGCCCAGCCAGGGCCCGCCGAACCCCATCCAGGGCCAGAAGCCCCTACAGGGCCCGCAGCAGGGCCAGAAGCCCACGACCTGCCACCAGCCGGGAACAGAGCCCCCGACCTGGCACCAGCCGGGAACATAGCCCCCCAAGAGGGCCCAGAATTTCCACCATGACCACATCTACACCTGGAAGTTCGGTGGCCAGCCACGCAAGAACACCCAGTCCCTTGGCCAGTCCAGTCCAGTCATTGGGAAGCCAACAATCCGGCCATTCCCCTACCCAGCCCCAGGCCATAATGTCACCACATGTGTCTGCACACATGGAGGAGCAGCCAAGCCAACCATCTGGCCGCACATTGCGCCGCGGCCAGTTGAGTGGGAGATTCTCCCATGACCAAAATATGGCATTGGCTAGTGGCCTTACATTATACTATGACGAGCTCTATGGGAGCAAATCAAAACACACCACAAAGCAGCGCAAGATGGAATTGTTTGAAACCATCCTACGACAAGTAAATGCAGCGGGGGAAGAGAGGAAAGATGTGTCCCAAATTCAGAAGAAAATCTCTGATCTGAAGTATGCTGTACGGCAAAAAGAAATTAAAAGGCATAATTACAGGTAAATAAATGATGTCTCCAAATATAATGTTTAGGATGTACTGTATGCACCTTTTCTGAGTACCAAACGATTTTCTCTTTTCAGCCTGAAAACTGGAGGTGGCTTTCCTTCAAAATTGGAGTTTACCCCTGCTGAGGAGATTGTGCTGGGACTTCTCCATCCGGTCGCGGTCGGTGGACATGCTGGTCTAAGGGACACAGACTCACCGACCCGTACCCACGGTGAGTACTCTAAAATCTGCATGTTTGCCTGTTTGCTAAATAATCTAAAGTTCACTAGTAACAAGATGACGGGATGGCCCTATGGTTTGCCTTGCTTGGCCTCGCACTACTGTGCCTGTTTGTGTCCTCTTTTGGTCCCTGTGAATCACACATTTAGGACCACATCCATTATGGCAAAGATCAAATTTCAAATTGTATTGGTCAAGTCATGAAGTTTCTCCTGAAAAGTGATATATTTTGAATCAATCACAAAACACACATCATTATGGATGGGTTGCCTATTTGTTGTGTGAGTTGTGTTTGAGTTAACAATTTAATTACCCACCCCCAAACATATCTGACCTAGAGCAGCGAGACTCAACTGGCGGCCCGGGGTCCCAATGCGGACCTTGGCACCAGATTCCAGGACCCCTGCCCAGACAGCCCTGCACTCAGTTACTTCTGTGTTGACGTGCTCAGAGCTGCCCCCTTGATCGGCGATGTAGTGGTTGTTCTCCTGCCCAATGTCATGGCTCCCTGAAACATAGCATTGCAATATGAAGTACTGCACAGGAAGTGGCATTGCAAGGTACACAGTAACTTGGTACATCTTTCTCTTGGCACAATCGTGTCCCGCTGCCCCTGCTCTGCCCCATCTGCCACAGTCCCCCCATGCCCCCCCCCACATAAGCCCCATACATTTGTAACAGATTTGCTCCATCCATCCCATCACCATCAATTCGTGAACTCCCCCCTTTAGCCATCCAATCCCTGTCCCCTCAGCTCTGCCCCATCCAGCCCAGCAAGGGCAAGCAGCCTTTATTAGTTTGCACTTTGAAATCTCAAGCCCCTCCACCAGTGTGTTTATTTCTAACTAGACACCCCCTGCGTCAGCCCCATGGCCAGACATTCACCTCTCACCACATACCTTTAAATGGACCTTTACAAGAATTGTTTGAGTACCCCGGACCTAGCGAATGGTACTCTAAATCCAAAAATGTGCGTTGCAAGTTGTATGCTGACTGGGTACACTTCCTGACTTAGAACTGAGGTCAGTTAGCAGTTTTCGCGAGCCATTGCACCTATCTAAACTTGCGTGTCTTTTAACAAATGTCCCCATTGCTCTAGAGTTGCTTAATATTACAAATAGTGCTTTATTTGATTACCTATCCAAAAAATGGTTATGTGTGTGTTTACCTTGTTTGTTTTTCTCTTCTTCAGCCCAGCATGATCCCTCAGCAAGGGTAAACTCACCCCCCAGTTTGGTTATGCCTACCAGGTCCGTACAGCATAGGAGCCCAGATCCGAGATTTCCGGTAAGTTAATGTAGTACCATAAATACTACCAAGTGCTTAAGAATGTGTTAAACTGTGGGAATCCCAAATTTGGACGCCAACTTACACTTTTTTTTTTATATGTCCCTACAGACCCGCACACTCATGGAAGAGATCCAGGAAATGGAGGAAGATGATGATGTCTCCATGCAGGGCACGTCGGATGACCTCCCCCTGGGTCCCAATTTGGAACTGCTCCATAATGTTTCTCTGGCCAATCCTCAGCAGCAGAGTGAATCTCCATCCATTGTGCATGCACATGGGGAGACTGACACAACAGTCCCCAGTGTTCACTCTGCTGCTGAGGATTTGCAAAGCAGGCCTGTTGCTGTTGAGGGGACGACACCACGCGGCAGGGCACGCCCAAGAGCCAGGGTAATTGTGCGGCGGACTCCATTACGCCGCCCCACAATTTCCCAGGGGAGGCAGAGTGCCCTGCTTCAATTATGGACCCAAGAAAGGGACTCTTATGAGGCACAGCTCGTTACAGAGCGTGAGGAAAGGCATGCCGACATGGTCACCATCAATACCAGTTTACAGGGCATCCTCGCGGAGTTGCGTACCCTCAACAGCAACGTGGTCACTGCAAGTAATGGCATCCAGTCAGCCATGGCTGAGATGACCAATATGCAGAGAAACATTGTGGAGCAGTTTCAAATTCACAATGCTGCCATGGCCCAGGCTAGGTCCCATTCACATGGACCTCCACCTGGACCTCCACCTGGGTATTATGGGCAGCCACCCTATTAAGCCATGGGTGTGTGGGACATCTTTTCTCTTAACCCCCACTGTATTTACTTGTCCTTTGAGGTTTCAAACAATCCATTTTGTGTTGCTCATGCAGGTTGTGTTTTGTATTTGCTCCCATATAGCTCCTTAGAGTAATGCTTAAGGCCACTAGCCAATGCCATAGGTCTATGTGGAGTGTATCTGGCCACTTATGGCTTTAAATATGTATTTGGTTGGTGCTCCTCCTGTTTGCAGACATGTTTGTGTGACATTATGGCCATGCCCAAATATCCCTGGGCACAGGCAATATTAATGACTGGACTAGGCTGGCCTTTGGACTGGGTGTCCTTGTTTGGTTGTGCCACTCACTTCCAGGTGTAGATGTGCTCGATGTTTTTTTTGTTATGTCATCCATTTGTAACCACAGATGTATGTGGAATGTTTTCTGTTAAGCACAATAATTTTTACTTTTCTAAGTAAAAAAATATTCTCACTTACAATACTTGTGGCGTTTTTAGTGGGAACACATTTTAAACAGCTTGGGCTAAACCAGATAATTTTGGTTTTAAGAGGTGTAACAATGCAAATATCAAGCTAAGGAAACTACATGAAATACATTAGGCAACAATTAAGGTAAAAATGTTTTACTTTGAGGTAATGCCACATTACGGCAAAACAACATATTTAACAAAAAGGATAACACAGACACACAGAATGTTGAGACACGAAATAAAATTAACTAAAATGCTGCAAGATCAAGTTTGCTCTAACTGATTGGGCAGACTCACTGGGTGGCCCAACAAAATTCTCTACATCATCCTCTAGGGCTGTAGAGGGCAGGCTATCCACATAACGTGGGACACGTTCCAGTATCGCAAAATTGTGCAAAACAGCACATGCCATGATTATGTCGATCACTTTCTTGGGATCATATTGCAGGGCGCCCCCAGTATGGTCCAAGCAACGAAAACATGTCTTCAACAGCCCAAAGGCCCTCTCCACAACAGCCCTGGTCTTGCGGTGCGCACGGTTGTACGCTTCCTGAGAGGCATCCTGGGGCCGCAGCACAGGCGTCATGAGCCAGGGTAGAAGTGGGTACCCGGAATCACCTTAAACAGACAATTAAATGTAATCAAAATTAAAAAGGCAACACAACAAACACAAAGAATTTTACATATATCATAATGATGTAAGGTAAAGGGCCAAAAAAAACACCCAGGGCACATTAGCAAAATAAATATTGCCACTAATGTAGTACATAATTAAAAATGGCACTTCAATATACCAATTAATTAACAAACATCTGCACGGCCAAGGGTAGTTGGAATTAAAATATATTTAGAGGTTTCTGACATGTTACAATTAGGATGCTGCTGAGGGGCTATCCACATTTAGATGAAAACTACAATGTATGCAGTTTAAGTCCACTTTGACATTTAAAGACCAATACTACAAAAGGAGCAAAAGCTCACAGATCCTTGGGTATAAACTCCCAACCAATATATTTAGGGACATGGAACTTACAGACATCCTAACTAAAGGGAAAACATTCTGAAGGACAAAGCGAGCCAAGCATTTTTTTTTGGAGTTCATAATATATGACCCAACAAAAAGGCAGTTTCTGGCTTATGTAAAGAATTCAAATACAAACATATCAACAAATACAAGATTAATCCCACTTTAATAGCACACAAATAGGACACACTTACCAAGCAGCCATGCACCCGAAAATTCACCTGCCTCAAATCTCCTAAACAACCCAGATCGCCTGAGGATATACGAGTCGTGCGACGATCCTGGGTAGCCGGCAAGGACACTCATAAAACGCATGTCCGGACCAACCACGGCCTGGACATTAAGGGAGTGTCCCATTTTTCGATTCCTTAAGGCAAAAACATACAAAAAGGGTAATTGATATTTGAAAAAAAAAAAAAAAAAAAAAAAATACATGTCTGCACTCTATTGGGAAAGACTAATGAAAAGCCTAGATAAAGCAGCTACACAAATGAGGGATAAACAAATATGCTGCCGCAAAGGAAAACAGGTTACATTACACGTTGGCCAACATAATAACCAATCTCAATACCTATATATATACTCGTCGGCAGCCCTAGGTACGAGTGCCACATGTGTGCAGTCAATAGCACCAATAACGTTGGGCATGTCGGCCACATTATAAAACCCAAGCTTAATGGCGTTTCTGGCTGCCATATCATCCGGAAAATAAATATATTTTGGAGTTATGGCAGCCATGCCTTCCAAAAATTTAGATAGTGCGCGGCTCAGCGTAGGCTGTGACATCCCCACGGAGAGGGCACCCAGCCTCTGGAACGAGCCGTTCGCCAAAAATTGCAGGCAGCCAAGCATCTTGGTCATACCTGAAATTGCATGCCCCTTCCTTGTGGTGCGGGCTAACCATGGCCGCAGCTCACTATATAATTTATGGAGGGAAGCGCGATTAAGCCTGGTCAGCTCGAACAGCTCAACATCATTCATGCTATCGATGTTCATGCGACGACGCAGGGGCAATCTGCTCTCAGACATCTCGATCAACTCAATGCCAAAAAGCATAAGCCCTTGATGTGCCACAAACTCGCTCCTCTCCATCCTACTCCCGAGGCCAAATAGCTGCCGGCAAACATTTCGTAAAGCAGCTCTTTAATGGGCTTCAAAACAATTAGCAATCACCTCTCTGAATTGGTCGCAAGCCCATGTGAAGGACGTAAAAAATAGGATCGGACGCAAATAATACGATTTGGACGGGAAAAACACACGAACTAACGCAAAATATACGATTCTCGTACGAAATGCGTATGTTCATATACGTCTATGCGCGAACGATCGTGCGAATACGAAATGGGCAAAAAAACAAGAAAAAATGACAAACACCCACCCAAACTTACGATTCTCGATACGAAATCAATTAACTTTTGCTCTTTGAATCGAGGGGATAGTGTAGAGAATAGATAGATAGATAGATAGATAGATAGATAGATAGATAGAATGGATAGAGGGGTAGATGGATAGAATGAGGGATATATATATATATATAGTTAAGAAGGTTAGATATAATGCAGTGATGGAGATATTAATAAAATAGAATAGAGAGGTAGATGGATATAATGGAGGGGTAGACAGACAGAATGGAGGTATAGATAGTTAAGAGGGCTAGATAGAATGCAGGGGCTGAGAGAAAGATAAAATAGAGGGGTAGATGGACAGAGTGGAAGGATATTCAAATAGATAAAAGAATTAATACATAGAAGGATGGATAGAATGATATATATTATTTTTAAAGAGGTTGATGATGGATAGTATGAAAGAAGAAACAGAGAAATAAACTGGCAGACAGAATGAGGAGATGCATGGATACAATGGAGGGATAGATAGAATAAATGGATAGACAGGCATACAGCCAGAATGGGGGTAAGATATTTATAATAGGGCAATGGATAGAAAGACAGACAGAATTGAGAGCTAGAGAGACAGAATAGAAGGATGGATGGACAGACAGCCAGAATAAATAGATCGATAGATATATATATATATATGGGGTTGATTAGATAGGAAGATAGATTGATAAATATGAGCTAACATATATAGATATATATGGAACAGATTTGACAGATAGATAGGTAAATAAATTATAAATACTGTATGCTGCACAAGTTGCGCCGGGGCACTTCCTGGCATATGTTAGGGGGTAACTCGGACCCAGATAAGTCTATATGGCCTCTCTCGCCCAACCTCTGTATCGTTCTTCCTTAGCAACCGGTTGGAGAATCATGTGGTTGAATCAAGAGACATACACAGCAAGACAGTTCAACACATGACTCTGCTTTATTCAAAACCAGCTTGCATTTTTATACAAAATGTAACACAAAAAAAGGAGTACTTAGCCCCCACCTTTGTGACGGAACTAAAAAACCTTCAGACAAGGTTGGAAATAAATCTCATGGTTTCTATGTTTAATATTTTCCTTTATGTCTGCTGATAATGAAGTTCAAGAGATTCCCGTGACCTACATTTAGATAAATCACAGAGAGAAGGACATTTCTACACACTAAAACGTCTGTTAGCTTTATGTGCAGAAGTTAACATATTACATGTATATCTATATAACTAAGTTTAATATCAAATTATAGAATACAAAATGGAGTCTTCTTTTCAACATGGCCGCCATTAGGCTAAGCATTTCATCTTTCAATCCCCTCTTAGATCATCTCTGGATGATCTCCTTAATTCACGTTCTGTGCCTATGGGCTAGGTAAGCCATATATGTAGCAGCTGGGCTCTCTGTCCTACAGCTTGCAATCAGGCACATAATAAGTTTGAAGGAAACGAAAAGCATAATAATCACAAAAATGACTACAAGAACATTGATGGCCATATCTCTTAACCATTTGAAAATTCCTCCAAAGTTACCTAGATTACCAAAAGGGCTCCAATCTTGGGCAAAATTTCTAAGGGTTTCATTATTAGATTGTATAGCAGATTTATTAAAGACATTATCAGTGTAGGAGATATTCAATTCACTATATCTACACACTTCGCCCCCTCTTGCATTCATTCTTCCCAACAGGAAACACCAATCAGGAAAGTGTGTTCTTGCTATTATGGGGAATTCTATGCTCTCATTACTGGTTCGTGTAACATTTTGAAAAACAATCTTAGGGGTTCCTGTCAATAAAGAGATAAAATTCACAGGGGCCGCAACAAGAGGTATCCTGGCTGAACTAGGATGCAATTTGCTGCAAATCCAACATTTTTCATAACCTGATTTGCGGGCGTAAGCATATTTGAATTTCAGCAAGAGTGACTCAGGGTGGAAAGTGTTCAGTTCACGTCTTTGGATATTATTAGCGGTAGTGGCAGCGGTATTAGGGCCCCTGGGATAACAAACAGCTTCCAGGGGGCCCATCAAATGTCTATCATAGTGACAAAGTAGAGAAACCCATAAGATCAAGAACATCACTGCTGCCACACCCATGATCTTCCACAGATGTCCAGAACTCAGCAACCACGTCATTGGCTGGCCTGTGAGCTTCCTCTCGGGGTCCTTCATGACTTCCTGGCTCCTTGAATGGGGCGTCTGCTTCATGCTTTTCCTGTGCTCTAGGTAGCACGGCCTCCTTCTCCTCAGGCACCTTTTTCACTCGCGAAGCATGTATCCACGATTGGCAGTCTTCCACAAGTATGGCTGTGCGCGTCACCGCTATCACTCTGGTCACGGGCCCAAATGGAAACTCCTGCTTCTTGGTGGGGTTCAGCTGTTTCACCACGACACGGTCACCGACCTGGAATGAGTGCAGGGGTACCTGTGAAAAGAAAGGAGAGGTCCGAGAGACTTTTTGTTCCAAGGAATCCAGAGTCACAATTAAATTTCGCACATATTCATCTCTGATTATGTCTAGATCTCCCTGCTCTATGACCCTGTGAGCCCTCCCCCAAGGTGTGGGGAAAGGTCTTCCCATTAACACCTCAAATGGAGAAAATCCTGTTGTCTTATTAGGGGTCATTCTTATTTCAGCCAAGATTATTGGAAGGATCCTTTTCCAATTTACAAATGTCCCTCCTGTGGCTTTTCTAATTTTGTCTTTGATTGTCCTATTCATTCTTTCCACTATCCCTGAACTTTGAGGGTGGTATGGGATGTGGAACTTCCACTCTATCCTGAGAGTTTTTACTAGCTCTTGACACACTTTTGCTGTGAAGGCGGGGCCGTTGTCACTATTTATCTGCAAGGGGCAGCCCCAACGCGGTATGATCGCCTGTGTCAGTAGTTTTACCACAGTCTTAGCATCTTCTCTGGAAGTCACAAAACATTCTACCCATCTGGAAAACATGTCCACTATCACCAGCAGGTATTCCTGTGTCCTTCCCAACCTGGGCATGTGTGTAAAATCAATCTGCAGATGTGTGAACGGAGTAGTTGGGTATATCAAGTGATCATGTTTGGCCTTATTCGGGTTGCTCGAATTGTTTCTAATGCAAATAATGCATCTGGAGACATATTGTTTAGTCAATTCCTTGCCATTAGTGATGTAAAAATCTTGCTGTAGGGCCTGAAAGGTAGTTTTCCAGCCCTTATGTCCTAGGCCATGATAGTGTGCAATAAATAGAGGGGCACTAGCTTCTGGTATACAAGGCTTCCCCTCTTTGCACAAAAGACCTACACTATTCTTTTGTGCACCTATCCTTTCCCATTCTGCTAAATCTTGTGGTGTTGCATGGTCTTGTAATGTCTGTAGAGTGTGATCAAAAAAGGATGGGTCTGGTATGAGCATAGGCATCAGACCTTCTAATGTTGTGTCAGACCAAGGGGTGGAGCTAGCAACTGCTTTAGCAACTTGGTCTGCAAAGGCATTCCCTCTAGCAATATCAGTTTGTTCCCCTGTGTGTGCTCTGCAATGGATGATTGCTATTTTCTCGGGTAACTGGAGGGCGTGCAACAAATTGTGAATGAGTGTCGTGTGAGAGATTTGTTTCCCATCTGCTCCTACAAATCCTCTCCTGCTCCAAATCAACCCAAAATTGAAGACAACACCATTTGCATAACGACTATCAGAGTAAATATTTACCTTTTGTCCAGCGAATATCTCACATGCTCTAGTCAGGGCTATGAGTTCTGCTGCCTGAGCTGATTTGTAAGGAATGGATTTAGCCTCGACCACAATATCTGGCAGGCGTACAACAGCATAGCCTGCTTGGTATGTGTTATCATTGGGCCTGAAACAGGAACCGTCTACAAAAACATCTATGGCTTCTGGTAAAGGTGTTGAAGATAAGTCGTGTCTGGGAGAGGTGTCTTGGTCAATGGCAGTAACACAGTCATGAGGGGGCACTAACTCATCCTGTTCCCCTTTAAGTCCCAATAAGGCATTAAGAAAGGGCGCTGGGCCTGCTGTAGCAGCCGCGTATTTGATTATCAGTTTGGGGTCTGACAGTAAAATCACCTCGTACCCACTTAACCTCTGTGCGGACATGTGTTGGGTATGTACATTCTTCAGGAGGTATGACACATTGTGAGAAGTGTGTAGGGTTGTTGGGTGACCTAAGGTCAGGGTGCTAGCCATCTCAACCACCATAGCACACGATGCCAGTGCCCTGAGACACGCAGGCATGCCCTGAACCTGCGTAGGCATGACCTTAGAGAAAAATGCCACTGGGCGTAATTTGCCTCCGTGTTCCTGAGCCAGGACCCCAGCTATGGTTTTACAATTTTCCCTAGCAAACAAATGAAACATTTTTCCATAATCTGGGAGACCAAGTCCAGGCATGCATACAAGAGCATTTTTTAAATACACAAAAGCATTACACATTTCCTCAGACCATTTTATGGTGTCAGGCTGATCAACATGTGTGTGGGCTCGCAAGATGCTGTCATAAAAAGAACAATCAGGTATCCATTGGCGGCAGTAACCAATCATGCCAAGAAAGGTTAGCATGTCTTTCTTGGTCTGTGGGCGGGGCAGACCCACAATGGCAGCAATTCTCTTATGGCTCACTCTGGCCTTTAGACAACACAAAACCAAGATATTCAACCTTCTCCTGACACCATTGCATTTTCTCTTTAGACACTTTAAAACCACTTGCACATAGGGTTTGCAGTAACCCAGTACCATCCTGCTGGCCAGCCTCCCCGGTTCTGCTGCAAAGTAGGAGGTCATCCGCGTAAGTCACCAGAACCGAACCAAACCTGGGTGTCCATGACTAGAGATGAGCGAACTTTTGAAAAGTTCGATTCGGCCGATTCGCCGAATTTCACAAAGAAATTCGGGTTCGGCCGAAACGAACTTTTACGAAGTTCCCCATCAAAAATGCCGGCATGGTGGGAGCGGGCCGGCCGGTTCCGCTGTCAGCTCCCACCATGCCGGCATTTAAAAAAAAAAAAAAAAAAAAAAAGCATTTTTGCCGGCATGGTGGGAGCGGGCCGGCCAAGCCGGCCGGCCCGCTCCCACCATGCCGGCATTTAAAAAAAAAAAAGAAAAAAAAAAAAGCATTTTTGCCGGCATGGTGGCAGCGGGCCGGTCGGCTCCGCTGTCAGCGGAACCGGCCGGCCCGCTCCCACCATGCCGGCATTTAAAAAAAAAGCAAACACTTACCTGCAGGTCCGGAGCGTGGAGGCCGGCGCCGCTCTCAGCTGTCATCTGAGGGCGCGTCATCATGCCGGCTTTTTTTTTTTTTTTTTATTTCAGGAAAAATTCGATCGGCACGAACCACAAAATATTCGGGTTCGTGCCAAATCGAATATTTCCTGAAATTCGGAGCGAATTCCGGTTCGTCCGAACCGGTTCGCTCATCTCTATCCATGACCTAAGAGTTTCAAGGAGGACAATGGCAAAAACTACGGGGGAATCGATAAATCCCTGTGGTAATCGATTCCAACAGATCTGTTCTCCTTTGTAACAAAAAGCAAAGATCAGCCTAGTCTCTTTATCAATGGGCACACTAAAAAATGCATTCCTCAAATCCAGAACACTAAATATCTCAGCATCATGAGGTATGGAGGTCAACAAGGTAGGCACATCAGGGACCACGGGAGCAAATCTTGTACAAACCTGAATTGGCCATCTGCTTTCCTTACAGGGTTGATAGGCGTATTGTAAGGTGAAATCACTTTTTCCAATATGCCTTCTTTGAGGAAGTGCTGAATAATGGGCTCTATGCCTTCCTCTTTTTCCTTTGACAAGGGGTACTGTTTGTGATACACGGGGCCTACACCTGGTTTTAAGGTGGCCTTGTATGGGGTGCAGTCCACAAAACCCACATCCCATGGACCCTTGGCCCAAAGTCTGTCATCCACATCTAACTGTTCGGGGGAAGCTGACATACAAGTGTAAAATGTATCCCTTGTTTCCTTTAAGAGAGGCAGAATTTGTGATCTAACAATCAGCCCTCCCTGCTTGTTTGTATCTATACTAATTCCCAACTTACCCATTAGGTCTCGGCCTAGTAAGTTAATAGGGCAATTGGGCACAATTTTGAAGGAATGTTGCACCCACTTGCCCACATCTTGTACACTTTTAACAGTCAGAGGGGGGGGGGGGTCTGGAAAGTCTTGGTTAGTATCCTATTTATCCCCATAGAAGGCTCAGCATCAGTCATTGGTCCTCTGTAGTAATCTCTACATAATACACTACACGTAGCTCCACTATCCACCAACATTGGCATAATTTCATCATTGATTTCTAAAACGACTAGTGGAGCTTCTTTGAAATTTTTGGAGACCATAGGAAATGCCGGGATACCACCTCCAGGGCACCGTCACTGGTGATTCTGTTGTGACCAATTAATGGGGTACTTGACAGTCACACCCTGTTGTGTTCCTTGTGGCTGCTGTCTCTGGTTGTATGCCTGTGGTTGGATTTGGGGCTGTGTTCTAATCCCCTGTTGTTGTAAGTCCACATCTGAGAAGGGACATTGCGCCTTCCAGTGGTCAGGAGCACCACACCTGAAACAACCTGTTTTCTGTGTGAAATTTCCTCTATTCATTCCCTTTCCTCTGAAAACTCTTCCACGGAAGCCTCCTCTATTTTTAAAGCCTCCCCTATTTTGAAAGCCTCCCCCACCCCTCCTAATGCCCAGTCCTTGCCAGTGGAGTTGAGCAGCTTCCTTTCCCATAAGGGCTTCCTGAAATTGATGCTGGCTTAGAACAGTCCAGTCAGAAAGTAATTGCTTCACTATTAGGCTATATCTACTATCTAGATTTGCTAAAAAAGTCTGGATGAGGATGGTTTGCATTTCCCCGCTCAGACCCAGTCCACTGTCGTGAACCCAAATGTCATTAAATCTCTTCCAAAATTCTACTACTGATTCTCCTTTCTTTTGTTTACATGCAGTGGCAGTGGCCAGGGAAGATTTGCCAGGGAACACTATATCAAATTCCCTTTCTAGCTCTTCCCACATTAGCCTTTGACCCCTGTCAGTTAAAAAGGCATATTCTTTGGGATTTACATCTGCCTCCTGAACATGACTGATAGTTTTTACATGATTCCAATCCCATGTGGTACTTGGACCTATAATGGCATCTATAATTAGTTTCATATCTTCTTGTGTGTAATTCCTTCCTTTGCAAGCTCGCTTTAAATAGGCCACTGTACCTCGGGGACTAGTGGTGGGTTTTGGACAGTGTTCGGTTATATGGTCTATATCCCTAATGTCAATTGGTTTCTTAACTAATACATTTCCTGCTGTCAAAATGGGGCCATTACGTTGGTATCCCTTTTTGTCTCTCCTCCTGCTTGGCTCCTAGTTACAACACGCTGGCTAGAACTAGAGCCCGAGACGAGAGATATAGTACTAACTTGACGCGGGGGAGAAATCATCCCCTCATCACATTTTGGTTCTTCTTTATCAGGGTTAAATTGTTCCTTTGATAATTTAGGTCTAAATTCTTTGCTTTCTTCCTCACTATCCGAGGTGTCATCTTCTTGTTTTCTATCATGCATCTGTTGCCTAACCCATGGCGTTATTATGACTTCTATCTCTTCCTCAGTAAAGGAGGGATAGAGGCTGTTTTTCTTAGGTGGTACATAAGGCGGGGGGGGGGGGCAGTGGGGACCTTAGGTGGTTTGAGTTTAGTTTGAGTCTCCAGTTTACATTTTAAATTCAGACCTAATTTATTTTCCAGGGCATGCAGGCCAGGGGTCTCTTTGTCCCCTGCATTGAATGTCCTTTTGGTACTCTTAGTCATCCTTCTAAACCAATAGGGGGCATATTTTAACCAGTTTTCACCACCCTTCTGCATATAATCTTTATCCCAATTTGGGTCTCCTTGATAATAAGGAAATGCCTCGTGATCCCCCAAACATAGGCCTTTAATCATATCCATGTGAAACTTGTCATTATCTCCATCCCGTGGGAATGGACTGGAACTACCCAGACATTCTGTCCAGCCTGCCATACAGTTTACCCAGGGATCTACATATTGGTCTGATCCTGACACCCTGAGTACAAACTCCTTACAAGTTTCCCCTATCAAGGGTTTACATTTGCTATCACTTTGTCCCATATTAACCAGAAATTCAAGGTGTGCTTACCTTCACACCTAGCAGCAACAGTGGTTTAAGGCGTGCTCACCTTCACACCTATCAGTCCCACACAACAAAGACAAATTATCTTACACTTCTATGCGACAGAAAGGAAAAGCAAAAGTTTTTAAAGGAATAACGATACAGGTTGTCAGAGAGCCTTTTCAAAATATCTATATAGCGCTATATATCTCTTACTAGGCTACTCAGAGCCTTGCCGCCTCTCAGGACAGTCTGCCGTCACTCAGGACGGTCTAAAGACTTATCTTCCTAGGATTCTTGAACCTGCCATATAGCAGAGGTCACGATAAGTATATAAATTAAAAAACACTTACCGTGACATGCAGGGCAGCCACACTTCTGACACCAGTTCTGTTAGGGGGTAACTCGGACCCAGATAAGTCTATATGGCCTCTCTCGCCCAACCTCTGTATCGTTCTTCCTTAGCAACCGGTTGGAGAATCATGTGGTTGAATCAAGAGACATACACAGCAAGACAGTTCAACACATGACTCTGCTTTATTCAAAACCAGCTTGCATTTTTATACAAAATGTAACACAAAAAAGGAGTACTTAGCCCCCACCTTTGTGACGGAACTAAAAAACCTTCAGACAAGGTTGGAAATAAATCTCATGGTTTCTATGTTTAATATTTCCTTTATGTCTGCTGATAATGAAGTTCAAGAGATTCCCGTGACCTACATTTAGATAAATCACAGAGAGAAGGACATTTCTACACACTAAAACGTCTGTTAGCTTTATGTGCAGAAGTTAACATATTACATGTATATCTATATAACTAAGTTTAATATCAAATTATAGAATACAAAATGGAGTCTTCTTTTCAACATGGCCGCCATTAGGCTAAGCATTTCATCTTTCAGCATAGGGAAGGACCAGCAGTTGAAAGGGTTTTAGTTTATTATTGACTGCTTAATGACAGTACGGACAGTGAATTGTCTAGTAGTATAATAAAATAACTGTGGCATACAAAAATGGCAGTCCCTGAAATCAATACACAGCATATATGTGAGTGGAATACTCCAGTAAATAAAAGTAAAAAATCCAGGTTTGAAAATGTCCAAAATAAAATCCGGAAATCAAAGCATGACAGACAACACCCCCTATTAGAGATTTTGGGCCACGCAGAGTCCCTGTTCACAGAATTAGTGTGTTACCAGACTGCTGCTTAAAAAAGCAAACATTCATTCCTGGGTGGTTTGATTATTTCACATGCCACCAGTGGCACGGTTAGCCCTAATGTCCATTGTGCCAGTACCACTGGAGGCAATCACCCTCCGACATAGATACCACAGGTTCAGGGCTGTTTCTAGGTAAGAGCGAGCAGGACCATCACCCTGGGTGCCAAAGTCACTGGCCACGGGTAATCCTCCCCCCATTTGGCCTCAGTCACAGGTAGGGGCACTGCTTACTCCTAAGGAAGAGGCACAGTATGGCAACATACTGTAAGGGGCAGCAGCAGCACCATAGGATAGGCGAGAGTGGGGCAGATTTGTTTTCCTTTTGGCACTATTTCCAGAGCTATTCTGCTGAGAATCAGAGACACTGCATAGCCCATGTCACAGACAACTATGTGAGCCATGTACCACTACATTATCAGGGTGATATCTTCAGGGGCATCTTTGATAGGATGTTTTTGTTGCTACACGTCACCTGTTGCCTAGGGGTAGAATGTTGGACTGTATAATTGTAGATATTAATTAAGTTGTTGATCATGATGTCAAATTGAAGTTCTTTTTTATGGGACAGGAGGATCTTTCATGTTGAATTTAACTGTCAGAGAAGACTTGATGATCTCTGATTGTAAGTGGTATTTGAATACCCTTGAAAAATATGTGTGACCAGATGATCTGACACCTTTGTAAAGAAGTAGGATGCAATTCGTATGCTGACTGATTTCTTTAATGCTGCCTATTATCAAAAGTGAGTAGGTCAGATTACAGAGGTTACAAACACGAGTGAAATGAATCAGGAGTTAGAACACTTTAAGGAATATCCTGACTATGATGACTATAACAGTATTGATTAAAGAGGATTAAAAGAAATTATTCACCAGATACTTTATATTGTCACTTTATTATGTTCCAGACTATGATTGACGTTATTAGGCTTGCCTGTCCTCTGACCCTGCAAAGGCATATTTTGGAAACAGACCCTTTGATGGATGGGACTAATGGGAATACATTACAAGCTGTTTCCCCCATCAGTGTTGATCAAACAGCGTCCATTTGACCATGAGTGTGTTTGGGTAATTAAGTAATTTAACACAGCTTCAGGAGTTCAATTAGATGGGGAGATGAGCTAGGCATAAACATTCTTTCTGGTCCCGTCTAGATCAGACTCCTTGGACAGCTTCTGAGAAGTAATGGGACAAAAATAATTGTTTTAATAACCTCATCTTTTAAAGAGGAAAGATTTATTATTCATTAAAAAGAGGTTAAAATAGGCAGATTCAGATCAGGGTTTGCCAACTTCCGGTACTCAAGATTCTTTCAGGTGGTATGTGGCAAGGTGGCAGAATGATCTGTACACCAACCTGATCTGCTGCCACCTATACTTTACACAAGCTTGGTTTGCTCCATAAGTACAAAACTGCTCTGAAAGCTGTCAAAAAATGTTTACGTGCATTTTATGCATTTTAAATGGTTGTTTTGTGTGTTTGTGAGGTGACTGACAACACATGCAGTAGCTTGTAAAAGTATTCACACCTCCTTGGCCTTGGCTTTTTCCCTATTTTGTTACATTACAGCCTGTATTTAAAGAATTATACATGTCTGCACAAAATAGTTTTAGTTGATATATATTATTATTATTATTGTTTATTTGTATAGTGCCATTATTTTCCAAAGCGATGTACAAAGCTATATATAGTGCATATGTATTCACTCCTTCTGCTATGAATCCCATAAAAAGTTCGGGTACAACCAATTACCCTCAGAAGTCACATGTTTAGTGAAATGCAGCCACATGTGTGCAATCTAAGTGTCACATGGTCTGTCAGTATAAACACTCTTTTATGAAAGGCCCCATAGACTGCAACACCATTAAGCAAGGGGCACCGCTAATCAAACAGCATCATGAAAATCAAGGAGGTCTATAAACAAGTCAGGGACAAAGTTGTTGGCAAGTACAAGTCAGGGTTGGGTTATAAACAAAATCCAAATCTCTGATGATCTCCAGGAACATCATAAAATGGAAATAACATGGTACCACAACAATCCTGCCAAGACAGGACCACCCACCAACACTGACCGGCCAAGGGGGGCATTAATCGAAGAAGCAGCACAGAGACCAAAGGTAACCCTGAAGGAGCTGCAGCGTTCCCAAGCAGAGAATGTCCTTATAACCACAATAAGCCGTATACTCCATAGACTGGGCTTTATGAAAGAGTGACAAAGAAAAAGGCATAAATAAGAAGGCTCATTTAGAGTTTTGCAGGAGACTCCCCAAATGTATGGAAGATGGTCCTCTGGGCAGATGAGACCAAAATTTAAATTTTCAGGCCAGAAAAACACTATGTCTGACCCAAAACCAACACAGCTCATCATCCCAAGAACACCCATCATGGTGTGGGGATGTTTTTCAGCAGCAGTGACTGGGGAACTGGTCTGAGTCCAGGGCATGATGAGTGGTGCTACATACAGAGATATTCTTAAGCAAAATATGTCAGTGATTTGAGGCTCAGGTAAGCCTGCTCCCAATTTATCTATTGCATTGTAAATCCCAAAGAGGGCTTTGAGAGATTAGAGTTAGGATTGCATCCCACAGAGACACCTTGGCGCTTGGTGGTGCAGCTTCAGCATACTTCTGCAGATGTGTGTGGACCGAGACCTCTGTTTTCAACCAGATTTGACAGATTATAGGTTTGTCTGCAAGCTAACAGGGTTGAGTGCTGTGGCTTCTTTAAGACTTTTGTATCCTAATTGCCCTGCTCACGTGCACCTCCCAGTTTAATTATAAAATGGTCTGAGCGGCTGCCACACCTCCTTTGTTGTCCTTGGATAGGAGTCAAAAGCAACTTTTTATGACTTTTTATGGTGTGGAGGCGGCAAGTGTTGTGGCAGTGTGATGCACTACACTGTGGAGCACAGTAGCACCCCTAATCCTGCCCTCCAGACACAATTGGGTCGATTCAAAGAAACATGTAACAGCTTGGATTTGGGTGCCGATCATCCTATTTTTCCCGTACGCTCGTGCATTCGTATGAACTTGCGAGTGATTCTATAAGCAAATACGTTTCTATCCTAAAATGTACGTCCGTTCGTATGGCAGTTCGGGAATCAGACCTATGTCAGTTTCCATCCTGAATTTTCCGTTTCATTTCTCAGGTTGCAACATTGGTTTTGCCCTTTTTCCTTTTTTGTCTGGACGTAAATCCTTCTGATCTTGCGGCTGCGCACTACAAACTTACCTCATTAAAGTGCATTCTAAATATTTGGTCTTATTTTTCTTTATTTCATTCATTTTGTAGTAACCAACCATTAATGAATGCATTTGCATAAGTAAATCTTACTTTGTTTCATTTTTAGTTAACTTGCATTTTTTACTTGTGGATTTAATTTTAATATTTTGGCTTCAAATGGTACAACTTAAAATTTTGTGTGTGGTTACCCACACCCTCTACATACAGATTGCTCTCAAATATAAAAAAACACCCAGCAACTTCTGCATGTTATGAGCCTAGAAACAGCCAAGATGGCGGCTCAGGTATTCTCGGGCAGCCTGCAAACAGAAAGGTCCTTGTGACTGTGTTGCTCTGCATTCTTTGATTTCTGACCTTTCCGTGCCCCCAGCTCTGCTGTGTCTGTGCAAAATACAGCAGTAACCCACATCCTGCACTTTATCCCGCTCTCCTCTCCTCAGTAAGTGTGATGCATCTGACCAAAGATGTGCTTAAATAATTAAACAAAGCAAAGGTAAACAACTACACCAATAAATGCAATCTAAAAATATTATTCTAGTACATCAATTTAAAAATAAATACCAAAGGACATAAGGTTCTTTAATTAACGCAAATATATTGCAAAATAAAGGTTTACATGCAAAGGACTAATTAAGGTCCACATTAAAATGCTTTTATAAGGCATACATGAATCAGGTATGCATTGCCATACAATTTATGGCCTCGGCCATGCTGATACATGCAGTTCATTGGAGCTCAAGACGCGCAGACTCCTCCACATAGCCAAAAAACCTGTTCAAGAACAGCAATCCGACTGCTAAAAGGTGTCGGCAGTGGCTTTCTTTTAAAATGTATTTAGAGGTTTGAAAACTGTTCTCTGAATCACACCTAAACACATTCGATTATCCTAAGTTTTACGTTTTGATCCTAAGTTTTAGGATTTGATCCTAAGTTTTACGTTTTGATCCTAAAATTTAGGAACGAACTTGCGATGATCGTAAGAGCATATACGAATTCGTACGTAGGCTCGTGCGAGTCGGAAATGGCCAAAAAAACAGGAAAAAATGACAAACACCCACCCAAACTTACGATTCTCGATCCGAAATCAATTAACTTTTGCTCTTTGAATCGAGGGGAATGCCTATAAAAACAGATGGTGCCTATCTTTGTAACATTCTGGGGGAAAGGAGGGTAGTGTCTGCCACTGTTCAGCACCTCTGTGGAACCATCTCCCACTAGGCAAGTAGGGCCCACCTAGCCCACCCAACTTACTGACATAGCAGAGGGTGCTACAGCTGCTGCATGGGTTTTGCAAGGTATAAATACAAAATCATTTAGCCTCTGCATCTGTCCTGGGCAAAATATAACTGCAGCTGTGGTGGGCAAAATTATTCTGTGGATAATAATTTAATTCTGTGACTAATTCAATTCTGTGATAATAATATAATTCTGACTATTCTGGGCAGCATCTGTATCTGCATCTGTCCTGGACAAAAAAAAAACACATTGGAATGATTGTGCTTGCATTTCGTTTTTGAATATGTTATTAACCAGCCCTTTGAAGGCAATCAAAAGTTCTTGTGAAAATGAGTTTGACACCCCTGTGCTAGAACATCATCATCATAGACAGCATCAAATATATTGAGGCGGAACAAAACCTGTGATTTTGACTATAGTGGGTTTTATGCCTTGCTCACAGGGCATCCCAGTGTGACCTGCTGCGTGGAGCCCCCCAGATCACCCAGAAAAACTCACCTTTTCCAAGTCCTACGGCGCATGCACATGCTCTTGTCTGATCAGAGCTGTTTGCTGTGTATATTCAATGTTTATGGCTTTGTTAAAGTGGACCATCACCCTCGGGTGATCGGCCCGGGAATCTATAAGATTCCCGGGCCGATCACCTCCCTCCCCGCGGGACATCCGAGATCGGGATGTCCCGCGGGGTGAAACCCCCCCAAAACCCCCTTACCTTAGTTTCGGCGGCGGCCGGCCACCGCCGCCTCCCTCGCGCCCCTCTAGGCGTGCGCGCCCCCGCACCGGCCGTCTGTGAATGGCCGGCGCGGGGGCGTGCGCGTCAAGAGGGACGCGCGGGAGGCGGCGGCGGAGGAGCCACGGACAAGCGGCTGTCAAATCGCTTGTCCGTCGGCGCTGGGAGCGGGGAGAGGTGAGTTTTCCGGGTGTTTGGGGGGGTTTCACACAGCGGGGCACCCCGATCGGGGGTGCCCCACCGAAGTGGACCAAGACCCAGGATAGTCAAAATCCTGGGTGTTGGTCCCCTTTAATGGCAATTGGGATGGAAGGCGTCCACATCCCCTGAATGGCTGGAAATGGGAGCATGCGCACATCCCAGAGATGCTGAGGATGCAACTGCTGATACTTACATCAGCGAAGGAGCCAGAAAGGGTGAGTTTTGCTGGGACCTAGGATCTGAGAGGGTCATGTAGTGGGGCACCCAGATTTGGGAGGGCCCAGGGGAAGGCCAGTGGGCGGACCTGGAATCTTTAACTGACCCTTCAAAAAACCAAGCTGTTTGTAGCTAATGATCCTCCTAATCCCCCCTTAGTCAGGGTGGTCCAATAGTAGCTGGACTGGCCTAAGAACAAACAATGCAGTGTGAATTGCTATGTGCTGTACCTTTACCAGCACATTAGATCTGCTTGTGTGTGGCCATTTACCTAAATCTTACCCTTGTTTGTTTTGCTATAAACCATGCAACGTTCAAATATAGACAATAACACTAACACAATGATGTGCCTATACAGAGCCCTGTTCTAGATAGCTTTACTTTTCCATTACGTGTTGGGTCTAGCATGACTCAAAGGGGAAGCCTTAAATCCATTTTAGTGGACTATAATCCAATGTCTTCAACTTGTTTGACTTGGCATAAAATAGAGTATGTACACAGAGATTATAGCTTATTTACATACACACACTGGTATCAGACCCACAACAAACTACAATAAAAGGATGAGGAATGCCTATGACTGGACGTAGGACATGGATGGAGTGAGCATGCACTCAAGATCTGAAATATACAAGCACTAATCAAAAAGAAATGAACAAATGGATTAAGTCCTATGATCCCAAGTTCAGAATAAGGACTGTGTACAGTCACTCCTAAATTTCATGCCCTGAAATGCTGTTCATCAGGTGTGCCAGGAGACTTCCTGCTGTGAGGGACCAACGTTTGGGAGGAGGAGTTTTCCAAAATATAATAATAATATTGAATCCTAATGAATTATCGCAATTTATTTTCACTAAGCCTTTCTTAAATCTTGCACTGCAATTTGACACAGCCACTTTCTAGAGAAAAAAAAAACAGATTGAAAAAAAATCATGAATGCATATGTATATATCAAAGGAGATGACGCTGCACCTAAACCGGACCTTCAGCATCATTTGATGAAAATCCCAAACCCTTAAAAAGCATATAGAATTAATATATCTAACGTTTTTAGTCACTTACTTTTTATTCCTTTCCCCACTGGCTTGCAAATCTGTTCAGGACTCTAGGATGTGGGCGCCGCCATCTTGGCTCAGTAGCATCTCATACTGAGAAGAGGAGAGGGGGGCAAAAGTACAGGGGGCTGGTTATAGCAGTGCTTTGCACAGAGAAAGTAGAGCTGGGGTCAGGAAAAAATCAGCAATCCCAGAATGCAGAGCGGCACAATCAGAAGACACTTCCTGTTTGCAGGCTGCCTGATGCTCCATGAGCCACCATCTTGGATGTTTAAAGACTCATAACATGCAGTAGATGCAGGTAGTATGATTTTTAATGTGAGCAATCTGTATGTACAGGGTGTGGGAAACATATAAGATTTTTTATTTAAGGTGAAGGTTCGCTTTAAGGAAGGGTTACTGCTGAAACATTGTGGTAAGAATGTTTCCACATACTTTGCCTCATACTGTTATGGACTGCAGGCCTTTATTTAGAAATGTAGAAAGTTTGTGTCAGTTTAGGAATGTTTCACATGGTTGACTATACATCCGCTTGTAATCTGGCACCATCTAGTGTTTTGTAACTGCTAACGCTTCAAGTGATATAGGCGGCCTATTGCTTTTTATGTTTACATGATTGTTCATTATTATCTATTCCTCTCTCTCTCTCTCTCTCTCTCTCTCTATATATATATATATATATATATATATATATATACATGGTTGCAGACCTTGGTGGTGTACATTGAACCTCGCAATTCAACCCCACAATATTATAAAAATGTTTTCTCCCTATTTTGAGCCTATATTACTAATTAAGCTTGCGGGAAAATGGACTAAGGTCCAAGGCCGCATAGCTTGCTACCAGGGCCGGTCATGCGAAGAAAGTATTAGGTCAGGGATGGAGAAAGTTACCTAGAGTTGTATAGTTAAAGCGGACCTTCACCCTGAATAAGAGTCTATCTTATATGTTTCCCACACTCTGTACATACAGATTGCTCACATTAAAAATAATCCTACCTGCATCTACTGCATGATGGCGGCTCATGTAGCCGCAGGCAGCCTGACTGTGTTGCTCTGCATTCTGGGATTTCTGTTCCTTCCCTGACCCCATCTCTGCTCTGTCTGTGCAAAGCACAGCTATAACCCACCCCCTTGTAGTTTATCCCGCTCTACTCTCAGTATGTGATGCTTCTGAGTCAAGATGGCGGCGCCCGTATCCTAGAGTCCTGAAAAGAGTTGCAGCCCGGTGGGGGAAAGAATAATAGGTGACTAAAAACTTAAAATATATTAATTTTAGATGCTGGGGAATATTTTTGTTAAGTGTTTGGGCTTTTTATTAAATCATGCTGAAGGTCTGGTTTAATACAGTTGAAAAAAGTCATATGCTCATCAGGTTCAACCAAGGGTGTTGGAGGTAGCTAATAGTAACTGTTAATGTTATTTTCTTCTAAATAAGCATCTAATCCTTTTTTGAAGCTGTCAGCGGTTTATGCTTTAACAAGCTTCTGCACGAAGCTAATCCGCAGATTTATAGTTATATGGTAAAAAAATATTGTCACCTCCGGAGATTGCTTTTCTTTTTTTCCAGTCGAAGGAAGTGCCCCTTGTCTTTAGAGAGGATTTTACCTGAAAAAACAATTCTGTGATTACTCACCTGTAGAATTGGTATTATGAGTATACAGTACATCCTGCTCCAAATCTAATACTTACACTTGGGATATACTCCGCCAGATGGCGCTGGACTGCAGAGACATCGAAAATAGGCTCCTCCCAACCCCTCAAATACCCAGGGACCTCCCATAAATCCCCAGCATTGAAAAGCAGTTAACGAGAAGCCGGGAGAATTAAACAATCCAAACTATCAACTATAACAATGATAACAATCACCATACAGGGGAGCCAAGATAATGCAAACCAAGGGTGGGTTGGAGCAGGACGTACTGTATACTCATAATACCAATTCTACAGGTGAGTATTCACAGAATTGTATTATTCTTAGTATACAGTACGTCCTGCTCCAAATCTAATACTTACAGTTGGGACATCCAATAGCAGTGTCCATAAAGTAGGGTGGGATCCCCAAGAAAAATCAGCAGCAGACAGTTTAAACCACTGCCGCTTGCAGAACCTTGCGGCCAAAAGCAGCATCAGCTGAGGCCCTAACATCAACCTTGTAAAACTTTGAAAAGGTATGAACAGAAGACCAAGTAGCGGCCTTGCAAACTTGTTCAACAGAAGCCTGGTGCTGAAAAGCCCAAGATGCCCCAACAGCACGAGTGGAATGAGCAGTAAGGCGGAAAGGAGGATTCCTCCTCTTAGCAGAGTAGGCCTGAATCACAGCCTGACGGATCCATTTGCTGATAGTAGACTTGGCAGGAGCCAAACCCTTCCTAGGACCAGATGGGACCACAAAACACAGACTCACAGACCCAAACTCAGACACCTAACCACATCCAAAGAGTGCAAAACCCTCTCCTTAGCATTGCTAGGATTAGGGCACAAAGAAGGAAGAACAATATCCTGATTCAAATGAAAGGCAGACACTACCTTAGGCAGAAAGTCAGGTTTGAAATGAAACACCACCTTGTCCTGGTGTCTCTCATAGTAGGGGGGCTGAATGGAAAGCGCCGCCAACTCAGACACACGCCTGAGCCACCAGAAACACAACCTTGAGCGTAAGAATGGCCAAGGCAGCATCCTGCACAGGTTTAAAGGGAGCACCCTGCAAGGCTGACAGAACCAAGTTCAGACCCCAAACAGGTACCATAGGCTTACGTAGGGGGCGCACATGAGTTACCCCCTGGAAAAAAGTCCTGATCAGAGGGTGCTGAGCAAAGGACTTCTGGAAGAAAATAGCCAGGGCAGAAACCTGACCCTTCAGAGTACTGAGCTGGAGTCCCATCTCCAACCCATGCTGCAGGAACTCCAGAATCCTGGGAATAGAGAACACCCGACAGGGAAGAGACTTAGACTCACACCAGTCAATGTAGGCACGTCAATACCAGTCAATACAGGCAAACCCTGTAATAAATGGAAGAGGAAGACTTCTTCCTAGCTTTAATCAAAGTATCCACAACCGAGGAAGACAGCCCCTTCTCCATCAAGATGGAGGTTTCAGCAGCCAAGCCGTCAAAGCCAGAGTTTGTAAATTGGGATGGCGTAGTGAGCCCTGAGTGAGCAGATCTGGCACCAAGGGCAGAGCGTACTGATCTACTGCCAGCTGCACCACGTCTGCGAACCACACTCTTCTTGGCCACCTGGGGGCCACCAGAATTGCTGGCACCCCTTCCAGAGCAATCTTGCGCAGAACCCTGCCCAGCAGGTGAATTGGAGGGAAGACATACAGGAACTGACCTGCCATGACATTGCTAGCGCATCCGAGGTCAAGGCCAGAGGATCCTGGGACAGAGAGACAAAAGCTGGGAGCTTGTGATTGTGGCGGGATGCAAACAGATCCACATCTGGTTGGCCCCAACGGTGACACAGGGATTGAAACACCCTGCTGCATAGGGACCATTCTCCCTGGCGAGAGGTCCCCCTGCTCAGAGAGTCCGCCAGGCGATTTTCCACCCCCGGGATGTACACAGCTGATATGCAGGGGACATTGGGCTCCGCCCAAGTCAGGATCAGAGACGCTTCCTGGAGGGCCCCCTTGCTCCGGGTCCCCTCCCTGATGATTGATGTAGGCAACTGCCATCTGGTTGTCCGAGCGCACCTGAACAGGCAGGCCCCGAAGGTGAGTAGTCAAGTGAGCCAGAACTAGCCTGATCGCCCGCAGTTCCAAGACATTGATAGGTGTGTGGGCCTCCTGAGGGCCCCACCTCCCCTGGAACCGCAGGGACAGAAACCCCCCCAACCTGACAGACTGGCATCTGTGGTGACCGTCTCCCAGGAAGGGGCAAGAAAGGATCTGCCCCCCAACAGGTTCCTTGAGTCCATCCACCACGAGAGGGACCTCCTGACCAGGGGGGAGAGCACACAGACCCTGTCCAGGGACGCTGGGTCCTTGTCCCATACAGACAATAGGTGAAGTTGCAGAGGCCTCAAGTGGAACTGAGCATAAGGGACCGCTTCAAAGCATGCCACCATCAGGCCCACCAGCTGCATCCCCTGCCTGATGGAGGGATGGGGACAAGCTAGGAGGGACTGAGCTTGTGCAATCAGACTGTCCACCTTCTGTTGAGGAAGGAAGATCCTTGCTGTATTCTGTATTCAGATTCATTCCTAGGAATGGAGTTACCAAGGAAGGGGACAGTGAGGACTTGGGGTGATTGATCACCCATCCAAAAGAGTGGACACCACCAACTGAGTATCCAACTCTGCCTGATGTAGAGACTGGGAAGTGATGAGAATGTTGTCCAGATAGGGAAGCACGCGGATGCCCTGACATCTGAGCAGAGACATCACGCCAGCCAGCACCTTGGTGAACACCCTGGGAGTTGAAGTGAGGCCAAAGGGCAAGGCCACAAACTGGTAGTGTTGGTCCATCAGAGCGAACCTGAGGAACCGTTGATGACCTGGGAACACAGAAATATGAAGATAAGCATCTTTGATGTCCACAGAAGTCATGAAATCCCCTTGGCGCAGGGAAATGATGGCAGAGCGCAGAGTTTCCATGCGAAAGCGCCTGCCCCTGACAAACTTGTTGAGGATCTTCAAGTCCAGAATGGGCCTGACTGAACCATCTTTTTTGGGTACTGTGAATAGGTTGGAATAAAAGCCCTTGCCTTTTTCTCTTAAGGGGACCTGGCAGATGACCCCCAGCTGCAGGAGGCCTTGCACTGCTTGCACTAGCTCCTGAGCTGACACAGGGTCCTGAGGAATCCGGGATCTGATGAATCTTGGAGGGGGACAGGCAGCAAACTCTATCTTGTAACCGGAGGACACTACCTCCTGAATCCACCGGTCTGAGACATGAAGTCTCCAGATGTGAGCGAAGTGCTGCAGCCGTCCCCCCACCCGGATGGGTGAGGGCGCCCCATCATGCCTGAGGGGGCTTGGGGGAAGATTTTGCTTTGGGACCCCAGGAGGGGCCAGGACGCCCACGTCCTCTGCCCCTGCCCCAGAAATCTCCCCGGGTCCCAGGAAAGGAAACCCCCCTCCCCTATCTGGCACCACGGTAAGGGGAGGAGAAGGAACCCTGACCCCGAAAGGGCCTAGATTGACGCCTGCGCTGGGGTAGCCTGCCTCCCTTAGCAAAAAGGTCCAGGCGGTCCCCAAACAGGCGCAGTCTTTTAAAGGGGAACCCAGTGAGGGCCTTCTTGGCAGCGTTGTCAGCAGCCCACTGGCCCAGCCCAACCGAGCGGCGTATAGCCACCACGAGGGCAGAAGTTCTGGCACACATTCTGATGGTGTCATCCAATGCTGAGAGGACAACATTTACAAAAACATCACAACTGTAGAGTGCATTAAACACCTCACAAGGCAAATCATCAGGGGCACTATCAAGTATATTTCTGATAAGGGTTCTAGTGGCCACAGCCGTAATGGCAGAGGCACAGACCGGGCACAGCGCTGTCCCCGCACATGCAAAGGCGTGGAATGCCAGCTGGTCAATGCGCCGGTCCTCAGCATCCCGCAGGGTAGTGGAGTCAGGGGAATGCATAACAGAGGTGTTAGATAGCCCTAGGATCGGGGCATCCACCTCGGGGGGGGGGGAGACCAACATTTAACCACCTCAGCAGGAATGGGATACTTTCTATCCCAACTTTTAGGAACCCCGGGAAGTTTACTGGGGCGCTCCCATTCCTTGAGCACAAGGTTATGAAAATGTGCCTAATAGAGAAATTCCAAACGTGATTTTGCCATATGGAAAAGCTCCCCTCTTTGCCTGGGAGCAGCAACAGGGAGAGAGATGGACAGAACCTCAAAAATCTGGGTCAATAATCTGTCAGTGTCATCCGGGGCCCAGGGGTCAGAGCCAGAATCGTCATGACCCCTTGGTCTCTCATCAGATGAGCCTGAATCAGAAAAGAGCTCCCCTTCATCAGACGGGGTATAGCCACACAGATTCATAAACTCCTCAGTTCCCATAGGGAAAACAGTGACATTAGGCATCAAGTGCCGCTTCTTAGCAGGAGCCTTATGTGCTAAGGACTTAGCAATCAACTGCTCAACAGTAGCCAGTCTAGAAGACACATCAGGCTGAGAATCCCCACTGGTATGCAACTCAGTAGGAGTGAGGTTTAAGCTTGGGGGAGTAGGCGAAGTGAGACGAGGTGCAGCCACTGGCATTATCATTATCCTGGGATGCCTCCATATGGTGATTATAGCGGCGCTATACGCCGATAGGGAATAACGCTATATAGCAACCCCGGATGCCCCAATAACCCGCTAGGGAAGTGGGAGTATTAACAAGGCCTACAAGTTATATACTAATACAGGGCTGGGAGAAGCCAAAAGGGTTCGCCCCGCCTGAAAGACATAAGCAGACAAGATTGTAAGCACACAGTAACAAAAGTGAAAGATATAAAGCCGCTCGCGAGGGCACTTACGGACTGCGGTAGGTAGGGGTCCATCGCGCATGGGCCAACCAAGCAGGTTAAAGATGGCGTTGGTATACCTCGAGGGGCGGGCTGGTATCAGCGATGACGCTGAGCGCGCCATGGACGGGCCCCACCCCCCCCCTGAAGAGCGCGAAGCCAGAATGTGCAAGCAGCCAATGACGGCGCACCAGCGCCTGAGGTAATGCTGCCGCCAAGCGCGGAACCAAGTCAGCGCACGGCGGCGGCAATTTTTAAAAAAGACAGTAAAGGCAAGTCAGCGCGGCTGACTGGAAAATGAGTGTAAAACACAGAATGCATAGCATACACATTTACCCCCCCCCTTTTCCCCCGAAGGCTACAAGGAGGATGAGGGAGGACAGCGGCCACTTAAACAGGGCCCACCGATGGGCAGGGGCAAGGGGGCACTAGTGCGGGAGGGGCATCCCATAGAGGCTCACCATAAGCCTGAACCGCCTACCCTTTGGTGGGGCATTGCGGTGGAGCAGCGCTCCTAAGCACCTAACAGCGGTGCTGCCTACCTTCACCAGCTCAGCCAAGGCTGAGAGGCATATTACTAGTGGAATGGGTGGGAATAGTCCTACAGGGACGCGGGCTAATAGCCCCGCTCACCTCCGAGTAGAGAGCCATTTCTCGTCCTTCGCAGCCAGACTGCAGAGAAATTCTGGGGATTTGTGGGAGGTCCCCGGGTATTTGAGGGGCCGGGAGGAGCCTATTTTCGATGTCTCTGCAGTCCAGCACCACCTGGCGGAGTATATCCCAACTGTAAATATTAGATTTGGAGCAGGACGTACTGTATACTAAGAATATAGTTTTTTCTATTTTTTGTATTGCCCATTTATATATTTATACAAGTTAATCATGTCCCCCCCTCATCAGTCGTCTCCTCTTACGACTAACAGATTTAATTCTCATAATCTTTCCTCATAACTAAGATCCTTCATTCCTCTTATTCATTTGGTGGCTCTCCTCTGCACCCTTTCCATAGTCAGAGCGTCCTTTCTACGAATGGGTGCTCAGAACTGGACGGCATATTCCAGGTGAGGGCGCACCAGTGCCTTGTAAAGAGGCAAAATTACATCCTTATCCCGTGATTCCATAACTTTTTTAATTCATGATAATATCTTGGTGGCCTTGGAAGCAGCTGCTTGACATTGCATGCTGTTTAGCTTATTGTCTACCAGTACCCCCAGATCCTTCTTAACAAGTGATTCTCCCAGTTTTACTCCCAAGGACATATGTGGCCTTCAGGTTATTAGACCCCAAGTGCATGAACTTTATTTGCCAAGTAGATGCCCAGACAATCAAAGTGTCCAAGCCTGAAGCTTGTGAACATCTTCAATAGACTGCACTGTGCTACATATCTTTGTGTCATCTGCAAACATAGAGACAGTGCTTTTAATTCCATCTTCTATGTTGTTTATAAACAAGTTGAATAATAGTGGTCCCAGCACTGAACCCTGGGGTACACTGCTTACAACTGGTAACCATTCAGAGTAGGTATCATTAACCACAACTCTCTGCACACGATCCTTCAGCCAGTTTTCAATCCAGTTGCAAACTGTATTTTCTAATCCTGAGAACCTCAATTTCTCCAGTAAGCGTCTATGGGGGACAGTGTCAAATGCTTTTGTAAAATCCAGAAAAACTATCTACAGCCACCCCTCTGTCCAGGCTTCTACTCACCTCCTCATAGAAGCCAATCAGGTTAGTCTGTCAGCTTCTGTCCTTAGTAAAACCATGCTGGTTGTCACTTATAATATTATGCAAAGTAACATATTTGTGTATGTAATCCCTTAATAGCCCCTCAAGCAATTTTCCCACAATGGATGTTAAACTTACAGGTCTGTAATTGCCTGGAAAAGACCCTTTTTAAAAATAGGCACCAAATTTGCCTTGCGCCAGTCCCTTTGTATTATACCATTTGTTAGTGAGCCTTTAAAGATCAAGAACAGGGGTGATGAGATAACTGAGCTGAGTTCTTTAAGAGCTCTTGGGTGAAGTCCATCTGGTCCTGCAGTCTTATTCACGTTTAAATTATTTAGTCTTTCTTGGATGATATCCATGTTTAGCTTGTTGAGTATTATACTTGGGCTATTACTTTCAGTGGCATTTGCTGTGTTAACTTCTTTCTCTTCTCTTGTGTACACAGAGCTAAAAAATGTATTTAACAGCTCCGCCTTCTCTTCATCACCAGTGATCATTTCTCCATTATCATTAATTTGGACACCTACCTGTTCTGATTTAGTTTTCTTTGAATTGATATATCTAAAAAAACGTTCAGGGTTTGTTTTACTTTCTTTGGCCACATCTTTCATTTTGTGCTTTTGCTAACCTTATTTCTTAACTTATTTTTCTACATGCTTTATTTACTCATTTATACTTTTCAAGGGTTATAGCTGAGAGCTTAGCCTTGTAATGTTTAAAGGCCCTTTTCTTGTTCTTTATTGCTCTTTTAACCGCCAATGTCAGCCATGAAGGGTTTAATTTTAGACGCTTATAGTTGTTACACATAGGAATAAATTTAGCAATGTTGGTACTCACAGTCGAGTTAAAGCCCTCCCATTTGGCATCTGTATCCTTATTCCTCAACAGATGTTGAATACAACTATATTGTGATCGCTGTTACCAAGATTTTCACATCCCTATCAGGTCATCATCATTTGGTATTACCAGATACAAAACAGCATCACCCCTAGTAGGTGCCTTCACAAACTGATTCATATAGTTATCTTGTAGCAAGCTGAGGAATGCTCTCCCTCTTTGTAGTATAAGCAGACCCATGTCTCCAGTTGGTACCTGGGTAGTTGACCACCACTGTACCAACCTGTGAAGCCCGCTCTATCTGTTTATGCAGCTGACCCTCTATTTCCTCAGTTAAGTTTGGGGGTCCATAGATTACACCAAATTGTATTTTAACAATGTTTACATTGCCCCCCACTTCTACCCACAAGGATTCTACATCCTCACAATCTTCTGCTAGTATACTTCATTAATATATGCTTTGAATTCTTTGAATTTAGTCTTTCTTGGATGATATCCATGTTTAGCTTGTTGAGTATTATACTTGGGCTATTACTTTCAGTGGCATTTGCTGTGTTAACTTCTTTCTCTTCTCTTGTGTACACAGAGCTAAAAAATGTATTTAACAGCTCCGCCTTCTCTTCATCACCAGTGATCATTTCTCCATTATCATTAATTTGGACACCTACCTGTTCTGATTTAGTTTTCTTTGAATTGATATATCTAAAAACAACGTTCAGGGTTTGTTTTACTTTCTTTGGCCACATCTTTCATTTTGTGCTTTTGCTAACCTTATTTCTTAACTTATTTTTCTACATGCTTTATTTACTCATTTATACTTTTCAAGGGTTATAGCTGAGAGCTTAGCCTTGTAATGTTTAAAGGCCCTTTTCTTGTTCTTTATTGCTCTTTTAACCGCCAATGTCAGCCATGAAGGGTTTAATTTTAGACGCTTATAGTTGTTACACATAGGAATAAATTTAGCAATGTTGGTACTCACAGTCGAGTTAAAGCCCTCCCATTTGGCATCTGTATCCTTATTCCTCAACAGATGTTGAATACAACTATATTGTGATCGCTGTTACCAAGATTTTCACATCCCTATCAGGTCATCATCATTTGGTATTACCAGATACAAAACAGCATCACCCCTAGTAGGTGCCTTCACAAACTGATTCATATAGTTATCTTGTAGCAAGCTGAGGAATGCTCTCCCTCTTTGTAGTATAAGCAGACCCATGTCTCCAGTTGGTACCTGGGTAGTTGACCACCACTGTACCAACCTGTGAAGCCCGCTCTGTTTCTGTTTATGCAGCTGACCCTCTATTTCCTCAGTTAAGTTTGGGGGTCCATAGATTACACCAAATTGTATTTTAACAATGTTTACATTGCCCCCCACTTCTACCCACAAGGATTCTACATCCTCACAATCTTCTGCTAGTATACTTCATTAATATATGCTTTGAATTCTTGCTTTACAATACACACTCCGCCCCCATTTCTATTTGCTCTGTATTTCCAAAAGAGAGCAAAACCTTGAAGATTGACAGTCCAGTCATGTGTGGATCCAACCATGTCTCAGTCACACCAATAACATCAATATTTTCTTCCAGTACCGGAGCCTCAGGCTCCTCCACTTTACTTGCTAGTCTTCTGGCATTTGTGAACATAAACTTTAAGTTCCCATCATGTTTGACATGTTGAGCTTAAGTATTAACTTCTGCAGCAATGCATCAGCCGAATTTTTCACTGCTGGTTTGCAACACATGGATCTCCTTATCCATCATAACATTCCTCCCCACCTTCTAATTCTCCCCCCACTATTATATGCTGTCCCTTAAGTAACCTGTCTTCACCTTTGTATTCTCTCTTGCCCTCCCCCCTCATTTCTAGTTTTTTGTTTTCAATCTTTTTTATTGTAATTTTTGTTATAACAACTGGATTGTACAACATAATAAAGTGTCACAAAGAAAAAACTTGGGATACAGGCATCGATTCTGTTAGAGATTTCCAGTCACATTTATCTACTTTCGATTGTCAACGCTTACGTTCCCTCAATTATCAACACTAGTGATCAGTATCAAGTGCTGTCATCCAGGAGATCGGTTTGACGCCATCTACTACGTGATGGTCATATCGCAGACCAGTGGGCCGGGGGAGAAGCCCCGTCACATCCAATCTCAGATTTAGCGCATCACCGCCCCCTTCTTCAATTTGAGGGGGAGGGGGTGCGCGGGTCGGGAATAGAGACGAGGGGAGGGGGGAAGAGGGGAAAAGGAGGAAGGGAAAAAGAAGGAAAAAAAAAAAAAAAAAAAAAGAAGGGATCTAAGGTCAGAGGAGGCTAGAGCTATCCCTCACTGCAGCAGGGCATTCCCTATATCTGGGAACGAGTATTCCACCCACGGGCCCCAAACTTTCATGAATTTTACGTGTGAGTCCTTTAAGATACTGGTCAGCTTTTCATTGATAAAGATCCCGTTCAGCCGTTCCTTTACCGCCTGAAACGGAACACTGGTCTTCTTCCAGGAGCTTGCAATCGTCAATTTTGCGGCCAACATAACCTGGGTCAACAGGGCATGTTGGGATTTGGTTATGCCTACCGGTTTTACATGGAGCAGTGCCACCCAGGGGTCCCTGCGCACATTGGCATGCAAAAGGGTGTGAAGCAAGCCAAAGACCCTTGACCACAACCTTCTTACCTTCGGACACTCCCACCAGATATGCATGACCGAGCCTTCTACGGGACAGCCCCTGAAGCAGGACGCCGGGTACCCAGGGACTGCCTTAGCTATACGTGATGGTACTAAGTACCATCTTGTGAGCATTTTATACGCTGCCTCTTGTGTAGTTATATTTATGGAACATTTATTGATCCCATCCCAGATTTCTGTCCAGCCCTTTCTGTCCCTTACCAGGTTCAGATCTGTCTCCCATCTAATCATGTACCCGTGCTTCGAGCCAGTAGGTAGCGCTGTGAGATGAGCGTAGAGCATGGATACAAGGCCGCGTGTGGGGGTCCCCTGCAGGCAAGCCCTCTCGAATGCAGTGGCATCTGCCCCTGGGGTTTTATGTTTGAGTAGGGGAGCGAGCCAGTGGCGAATCTGAAGGTACCTGTACTGTTCCGTCGCTGGAGCATTTACCTTCGCCATCAATGCAGGCCAGGAGATCATTCTCTCCCCATCCATTAGATGGTGAATTCTGCTGATGCCCGCCCGCTCCCACCAGGCAAACGTTTCTGGGTTCTCATTTCCCGGTGGGAACCACGAGTTCCTGACCCATTTCATTACTGGGAGATGCGGTGAGATCAGACCCCCAGAGTACTTTATTCCATCCCATACTCGAAGGGAGTGACACAGGATCGGGCTTTCTATACGGGGTCTGAACTGCGGTGGGATCCATATTAAGCTGTCCACTGGGGTGGGATCGCATGCAGGTGCTTCCAGGGATACCCAAAGGGGGGTTTCCGTCATAAGGTGCAAACTATGGAGCTGAGCTATTTGCGCTGCCTGATAGTACCTGTTTATACACGGCGCCCCCAGACCCCCCTCCCGCCTGTGCCTGAACATGGTGGTCTTTGCTACCCTCGGTCTAGTGCTTCCCCATATAAACTTCATGATACTATTTTGCATACTCTTGATCTGGTGTGGGGGGATATGCACCGGAAGTGTCCTGAAATAATACAGCATTTTGGGCAGCAGTGTCATTTTTACAGCGTTTATCCTCCCTATCCATGAGATCTCATGCCCTCGCCATGAGTCCAACAGAGATTTCAGGGTTCTGAAGAGGGGGGGATAATTTGCCTGATATAACGAGTGGTAGTGAGGTGTGATATTGATCCCTAGATATGAAAGTGCCTCTGGAGCCCAGCGAAAGGGGAAATTAGACTGAAGATCTCCCAACGCCTGGGTGGGGATGTTCAAATTTAGCCCCAGTGACTTCTCCTTATTAGCCTTAAGACCTGAGATCTTAGAAAAATCCTCCAAGAGCCTGAGCATATTGGGTAGGGAGGTGTGTGGTTGCGAAAGGATCAACAGAATGTCATCTGCAAATAAGCACGCTTTATGATGGTATCCAGCCAGTTCCACCCCCTTAATATTTGGGTTTGCCCGAATGGCGATCGCCAGCGGTTCCAGGGCCAATACAAACAACACCGGGGAAAGCGGGCATCCCTGACGTGTTCCCCTGCCAATCAGGAACGAGTCTGAGAGGTAACCCCCATATTGTACCCTGGCTGATGGGGATGAGTATATGGACCGTATCACCCGAGGAAATTGTCCCCAAAACCCCATCTTTGAAGGGAGTAAGTCATGTAGTCCCATGATATGGAGTCAAAAGCCTTCTGAATATCAAGCGATAAAAGAAAGCTATGAATCCCTCTGCGCTGGACCAATTCAATCAGGTGGAGTAACCTGCGAATGTTGTCCGAGGCTTGTCTACAGGGAACAAAACCGACCTGATCCCTGCCTACCAAAGTCCCCAGAAATCCATTGATTCTAGTGACCAAAACCTTCCCCAAGATTTTAAGATCAACGTTGAGAAGCGAAATAGGCCTGTAGTTCTGTGGGTTCGAGTGGTCCTTATCTGGCTTAGGAATCATGGTTATGAACGCTGCCAAAGAGGTCTGATTAAATGTACTTTGTCCCCTAAGGGAATTAAACATTTTAACTAGGTGAGGGGCTAATTCGGCTGCATATTTTTTATAGTATAAGACAGTGAAGCCATCGGGCCCCGGTGCTTTAGATACTTTGAAACCCTTGATTGCCTCCAACACCTCCCGGACAGTGATCTCGGAGTCCATGCGATCCTTACAGGCATCAGGCATTCTAGGGAGCGGGATCGAGTCGAAAAATTTGGTCGCTAAATCCCGGGGGTATGTTTGAGGTGCCTCGTAAAGTTTGCCTAGCAGTTTTCTAAAAATGTTGACAATTTTAAGGGGATTAGCTGTGAGTGTCCCCTCAGGGGTCTTAAGCGTGATCGGAGCTTGCTTCGGCCCTGGGTATCGCAACTTATTTGCCAGAGGAGCATCAGGTTTGTTAGCTCTTGCATACATCCTCTGCTTACCCCACCTGAGCTTCTTTTCAGCTATCTCGTCAAGCGCCAGATTGAGTTGTATGCTAACCTCATCCACTTTCTTCTTAATTGCCCTGGTGGGATTTGCTTTCCAGTCCCTCTGCAACTGTTCTAGGCTGGCTGTTAAATGGGCTATTTTTTCAGGGATGTTGCTAGGGAAATCAGGTTACCCCTTATGACCGCTTTATGCGCCTCCCACACGCTCACCGCGGTAGCTGTATCGACATTTTCTGCAAAGTAGTTTTTGATAAATTGCAGAATTTGCTCCTGTGAGTCTTTATGCGTTAGTAGCGAGTCATTTATCCTCCACTTAAAGGGCTTGGGCGTTGGGGGAGACGCAGTGAACTGCATTGCAACTGGGGCATGATCAGACCAGGGCGTGACCAGAATATGGCTCCTGCTAACCATAGGGACAGCGCTCTGGGGAACCATGATATGGTCAATCCTGAAAATGAATTATGGGGGTTTGAGTAAAAGGTATAATCTCGTTTTTTGGGGTTCAGTTCGCGCCAAATATCTACTAAGGACATATCCCTCAGCAGAGCGCTAATGCAGTGCGGAGATTGCTGCGCTGGAGAGGAGATAGAGGAGGGGCTGTTACCCTGAGGGGTCCAACGCGATGTTGGAATCCCCAGCCACAACTAGTATGCCCTTACCATGCTCTCTAATCTTTTTTAAAAGGTGGGAAAAAAAGTTGGTCTGGTGAGTGTTTGGGGCATAATAGGACACAAACGTCATTTGTGTGTCCCCTAACTGGCCTACTAAGATCACGTATCGCCCCGTTGGGTCCGCTATACAGGTCTCACTCTTGAACGTAACATTTCGCCGAAACGCTATGGCAACCCCCCTGGTTTTTTCCGTGTAGCTGGCCAGAAAGAAGGTAGGGTACTGTGGACTCAAATATTTTGGGGCACTCGTGGCTGAGAACCTCGTCTCCTGGAGGCACAAGATGTCAGCTTGTACTTGCTTATAATAATGAAACGCTTTGGTTCTTTTGTGAGGGGAGTTAAATCCCTGAACATTGTGAGAGAGCAATTTAAAGTTAAGGTTAGCACCTGCATGCAAGTTTTGAGACTGGCTCATTTCACCGATTTCAAGGGAGGCGGGGGAAAGAAAGAAAAAGAAGAAATAAAAAAAAAAAAAAAAAAAAAAGGGGGGGGGAGAGAAGGAAGAACGGGCAAAGGGTGAAGGGTAGGCTAGGTAACGGAGCTAAGTACCTAAACTAGGATCTAAGGCCCACGCCTGGAGTTAGCTCGTCTGAGTGGAGGAGAGGAGGGGTTAGGGAAAATGCGTGGGGGTACAAGTGGCTCCACGGGAGCCCAAAGTGTGCCTTCCGGGGGGAAACACTCCTCCGGAAGTTTTTCGGGTTTCTAGAGGGGGTCGCCTCTGAGCGGGGAGCCGCCTATGCTAGTGTAGTTGAAGTCAACGGCAACGGCTCGGGGCAGGCGCACTGACTGGCGGAGTAAGGGGGGGGGAGGGGTGCACTAGCAGGAGTGACCTACAAAGGGGCTGCTATTGCCTAGCTTGTGATGAGGTCTCTGTTGACTGGCCCCCACCCTGCAGAAAACGCCCGAGCCCCGACAGGTAGAAGCAGGGAACCATCGAGGGTCCCGCAGGTTCATCCCCTCGGCTCCGTTTTCCGGGACTCGTACCATGCCAAAAGCGGCAAGGGAGGCTCGGGGTCCCCCGCCCGGCTAAGGACCAGACAACCCGCCCCGCAGCGGTCATGCTCATGAAGTCAGGGCCTAAGGTCTGGATGATTGATAACCAACAATCTTATTAATAGCTAACCATAGCAACGGCAAATATTCAACAAGTCACTTCACAACCTTAAAAAAAAAGAAAACATCAGCATCTATATCACATCTTGCATTAACTAACATCGAGTGTAACCCGCAATATGGCTCCAGCCGACGGGGCACCAGGCCCGCTGATTCAGGGTCGAGGCCACCCCGACGGCTAGGGCCAAGAAACAAACCCTGTTCAGTCCACCCCCACACAAATGGGAATGCAGACCAAAAAGGGGTCAATAAACATAGTAAACAGGATGCATATGTTCAAGTGCAATGCTGGGAGCGTCCGACGCCCACCGGCCCAAGGAGAGCCAATAAGGTATACGATCTCCTATACCCCAGAGGGAGGCAGACGTCCCCTTAAAATTTTAACTATCACCTCAAGGTAGTCCGTCCAGCTCCAGGTGTAGCTGAAAGACAAGAAATTAGAGAAAAATTCCCAAATGAATCACGCGGACGCTTGGCCCTCGGGTACCCTCTTCATTAGCAACGAACTGTTCAGTCGTCCAACCATAATCAGCCGTTGTCAAGGCGGTGGGCTTTTGCAGTATGCGTTGAGGCCGATGTGGGGTAAGGGCGCTGGCTACTGGACCGTTGGTCCCGTCGTATGGTTCTCGGACGTTGCTCCCGAGGTGGCCCAGGTGTAGATGGTATTTCAGCTGCTGCGGTCAATCCCAGGCGGTCTAACAGTTCGGAGGCCTCCTCTGGCGTTGATAATGCATGCGAGCGACCCATATACGTGAATGATAGTCTGAACGGGAAGCCCCATTTGTAAGCTATCTGATGCGATTTGAGAATCAGGAGGTGGGGCTTCAGTAGGCGGCGTTTCTGCAGCGTCACTGGAGCTAGGTCTGAGTAGATCTGGTATTTGTGGGTCTGGAAGACTAGGTCGTTATGAGCCCTGGCAGCCTGGGCGATCATTTCTTTGGTGTTATAGAAAGTGAATTTAGCGATAATGTCTCTGGGCTGACCGTCCGCTCTAGGGGGACCCAGGGCACGGTGGACCCTATCCATTTCCAAGCGCTCAATTGGGATTGCTGGGACTAATTCCTGGATTAAGGCTGTAATAGTGGACTTAAGGTCGATGATGGATTCTGGCAACCCTCTAAAGCTGCGTCGGGACCTGTTCTCCAAATCCTCTATCTTTTGGAGTGCTAGGGACAACTCAGCCTTGTTGTTCTGTATCTCAGCGTCCTGTTCCTCTAGTACTGAGGTAGTGTCGGTCATCTGGTGCTCCAGCTTTGATGTGCGGGACTTCAGGTCTCTTAGCTCCATTTTAAATGTGGCGGATAATTTCTCAGTGGCCGTTCCTAGCTCTTGCTGCAAAACAGACTTAAATCTTTCTAGCAGCTCCGCATCTCTTATACCGGGGTTAGCCTGCGGGGATGGTGGGTGCCCCGGGGTCGCCATCTGGGATTCTAGCTGCGATTCAGGCTGTGAATCCAGCAGCTCTGGCGATGGTATCGGGGAGGGAGAGAGCTGCGGTCTGGGTGTTCGCCCCGCACTGGTCGCCATCTCAGGGTTTGCAGCGCGTGTCGAGGGCCTGGGGGTTTGTGTCGACCTGCCCCGATCTTTGCGCCCCATTCGCGGCCCAGGCGTGCCCCAATTATACTGAGGGGTAGGTGTCCCCGGGGTCTCCGCTGCTGTGACACTGGTGACTCTGGGGATGTGTGGTGTTTGAGACTTTAGATATGGGTTATATAGCCTCTGTCATGAGTTCTGCCAGGGGCCTGGGTGACCTTGCTGCTGTCACTGCGACTGGCTCCCTATGCCTGTCAGGCCCTTCCCAGGTGCTCCCAGTGACCCCGAGTGTCAGACCCACCTCTGCCCAATGCTTCCTAGGGCGCTGCTACTTGATTGCTGGTCGGGTGCTGGCTGGCTCAGGGTGAGGGTCAGCAGGTCGTGGCCGCCATCTTGGGACTGGCGTCTGGTGAGAGGTGCTGCTGCGCTGCGGGAGGTCAGCTCTCCCTGTCCATCCCCCAGTCTCCGGGTGTCCCAGGGCGGTGAGGAGCCAGAAGAAGGCTGGAGCGCCGGTCGGGTGCTGGCTGGCTCATAGCAGGGGCCGGGAGGTCGCGGCCGCCATCTTGGATTCGGCGCCTGCCGAGGTATGCTGCTGCACTGCGGGAGGTCGGCTCTTCCTGCCCCCCCTCCGATTTCTGTATGTCCCCGGGGGGTTCCCCGACCTGGATGGCCCGAAAACGCCACCGCTGAGGCTCGCTGACAGGCGCTGCTCCCCGCTCAGTGAGGAGCCGGTTTAAGCAGCAGCCATCATGGTCGGCTGCTCACGAGCGCCCCCTCATTTCTAGTTTAAATACCCTACCACCACTTCTAGTATCCTCTTACCCAGCACAGCAGCCTTCCTTCCATTCATGTACAAATTATCTGTAGAATACAGTTTGTACCCCAATGAAAAGTCAGCTCAGTGCTCTAGGAACCGAAATCCTTCTGCCCTGAACCAGGACTTAAGCCATGCGTCTAACTCTATAAGCTCCCGCTGTCGTTCATGTGTAGTGCATGGCACAGGCAGTATTCCAGAGAATACAACCTTGGAGGTCCTTCCCTTAAGCTTGGTGCCTAATACCTTAAATGTATTATTAAGGATCCTCCATCTCCCATTAGTTCTGTCATTGGTCCCCATGTGGACCACAACAGCTGGGTCATCCCCAGCCCCTTCAAGTAATGTATCCACCCTTTCCACCACATGCTGAAACCTGGCACCAGGGAGACAGCAAACCATTCGGTTGAGGTGGTCTTGGTGACAAATTATTCAATTAGTCTGCCTGATAATAGAATCCCCTATTACCATAACTGTCCAGTCCTACCTGCAGTCCTAACCACCCGCTCACTCACTGGTCTAGATGGGTGCAAGGCGAGCTAGTCATCCTGACCTACCCCCTTTACGTACATGGTATCCCCTACAGGGCATTTGAGGAATCAGGAGCAGACAATGTGTGTGTGGAGAAGGGAGGTGCAGTACTGACGGGAGCATAGTGTGATTGCGAAGCATGCTGTTATACTCACTACGATTCTTGCATTCTGCTTCCCATCTTTTGTAGTAGTCCAGACAAGTGACATAAGCTGTAACATGATGGGGGTATGATAGAGAGCAGAATGCAGGATCCAGGAATTATTGGGTCTGGTGAGTGCACTGGCACTCTATGGTAGGGATAGTATTTTTGTATTGCCCTGAATACATCTATGTGTTATTATTATAATACGGTTTTAAAAAATAGCTTTACTTTTCACATATGTAATATGGAGTGTTTATTGTGCATATAAATGTATATCAGTTTTTACTATATGAGCATACTGACCAGTGTGGGGCTGTTCAGGAATCGGGCACATTTGTGTTTGTTTAATCTCTAGTAACCTTATTCAGTAGCGATTGAATTCAATTATAATTTTTTTAGTTTTTCGTTGTGGTTATCAAAGTCTATTGGATTGAGGAGATGCTTCCTCATTTCTTGTTTGCAGTAAACAATGTGGAAGTTACATCTATTAAAATTTTTATTAAATTAAGGCGCTCTTGAGATTTATTTCAGCCTACACAGCATAATTTCCTATATAACTATAAGACTGATATTTGGAATAACATGTCTGGAAAATCAGGTTTGGCTGACAATAAATACTGATTGCAGCCATCAAATGTTTGATAAAGAGCGGTAAGAGAAGAATTGGTGAATAGGATGTTGGCTAACAAGATGTCAATCTAATAGGATGTCAACATTCTATTTGGTCTCTTTGAGTTGAAAATTACCTCCCGGCAAATGTGAATACCCGTGTGGAGTGCTTTTACTGCTCATGCATCCTTCCAGTAAGCTCTTTTTGGGGTCCATATTAAGGAGGCATTAAGTAGCACACTCTGACACTCTTATTGAGTACATTAGATCCAAGTGCATCCCTAGAGGGCTATAGATGGGACATCTACTCCTGGCACGACAACCCCCGCTCACCAACCCCAACTCTTCCAATTTTGATTCAGACAACAGCTCCACTCCCAACACTGCTACACAATCTTTTTTAGGCCAAGGGTCCCGCCAACACGTCAGATTCCAAAAAGGACTGGATGGGGTGGGAGTAAGAACTCCAAGAGCAAGGGAGCCAGCTAGTCCCAGTATGAAACACGCAGTCAATTGTACAATGGTGGTGAATCTATCCTCTGTCCCACTTACACCGTACCAGGCACAGGTATTGAACGCGGGCTTGGGGTTTGTTCCCACTTACTTTGGGGACCGGTTATGTATTCATATTAGCTTACAAAAATTCTTTAGAAAGCTACAGCTTAAAGCTTATTTTGCCCTACAGCCACCCCCAAGACCCCAGTTGTTCCAGAGTTGATCTCACAGGTGATACCCACTAATAGTATTACATATCGCAGAAGCTTTCATTAAGTTGGTCCAGAATGACCAAACAACTGTCGATCCGACACTACAAGCATACACCCCATAGTATTCTATCTAAGAGGGAAAGAGAGTCATTGCGCAAGTTGAAGGAGAATGTCTCCCTTTTGATAAAACCTGCCTACAAAGGGAGTGCTATTGTGGTGATAAACAAACTTAAATAGAAGGCGAGATCATATTCGATCATCACAGTCGAGTCTATAGTAGAACCCAGAGTGATTCCACAAGCCAGATTAAGGCAATAATTGATTAATTGATTTACCAAGCATAAGAGGACGCTATTATTGATTCACAGGCTTTGGCGATGGCCTGTTAAGTGGCCAACAGAAAGAAGTTGAATAATTTATTTTGATTTCTAGTTAGATCGCCCACTCCCTGGTGTCCGAGAGCCACCCAAAGATCCCGATTTACTGACCTGTTAAAGAGTGTAATGGTCAAACCAAAAACTCTGGACCATATGCGGACAACTGCTGGACATTTCCACCAGATGTGCATGACATACCCAGGCATATCACATCCTCTAAAGCATCTATCTGAATATCCTGGGACCACATGAACAAATCTAGTGGGGACATAACCAACTCATTGAAGTTTTATACGCAGTTTCGACAAGACATTAATAGAGCACTTAGCGTTTGTTAGCCAAATTTCCTCCCAAACCTCCTCGGCCTGTACACCCCCAGGTCCGAAGCCCACTTCTGAACATATAGCAAGTCGTTATACTTAGGGGGTTTGTTAATTGAATTATACAGCATGGATATTAGACCCTTGGCGACCCTTGGTCACGGTTCACCAGAGAGGTTAAGATTGACCCTGTCAGCTAGGATCTTAGCTAGAGGTTTATTGTTTATGTTCAGAAGGGAAATTGGCCTGTATTTATCAATCATCTGGGCATCTTCATTTGGTATGGGAATCATGGTAACATGGGCCATTGTAGAGGTTGGGGGATAAGCTGTCACCTCCTAGAAAGTCGTTGAACAGGTTCACCATGTGAGGGCCCAGGACCGGTGCCAGTTTTTTGTAGTAGATGATGGTAAATCCATTATGGCCTGGCGACTTGGGTAACTTAAGATTTTTAATGGCAGGGACAGGGAAAGGGAAGACAGGGAGATCCCAAAATAATACTTCAAATTTGGTTGAAGAGGATGGGATGTGGAGCAGATAGAGGACAAGTATTCCTTAAACATAGAGACAATTTTATAAGGGTCCGCGGTGAGGGAACCATCCGGTTTCCAAACCTTCACCATTGCAAAATTTTGAGGTTTGGAATTTAATTTGTTAGCCAACATAGCATTAGGCTTTTTACTAAGCGAATACAATTTTTGCTTAGTCCATTGCAAATGCTTTTATGCTGGGTCCGACTGGTGAAGGTTCAGCTCTGTGCAGACGACTGTGTCCAGCTTAGAGCGCAATTGGTCTGTAGAGTTCGCTTTCCATTCCACATCCAGTTCCAGCATTATCTTGTTCAGGTCACTAACCCTACGCTACTTCCCCTTCTTCTTTTCTGAAGCGATTTGCATCACATGCCCCCTCATTGTAACCTTGTGAGCCTCCCACAGGATCACTGGAGATGAGACTGATCCCTTCCTTGGTAGTAGAAAAATGTTCTCTAGCCATCAGCAGCACTCTATTGTGCTATCTATGTTAAGAGAACCAACTATGCCTGGATATATCCCCTTGCAACCTTGTATATACATTTTGACTTGTATACATCATGTGATCATTACTAACATGGTGATACAATTAGATAATCCTTCAATAAATTATTTTATTCTTGCATTGTGCTTTGTTTTTTCTTTCCATCCACACAGCCTTTCTTTCATTATGCAAACCACAGTGAAAACACGTTTCGACAGGATTAGTCTTAATCTATACCCCGTGGATTTTTAAATACATTATATTCTAAACAAGTACAGTGTTCATTCGAATTTATCATATATTAATGTATTTTACTCACTATTTTTACATATAGAGCTGAATGGTTTTGAAAAAGTCAAGTCATGTGTATTATAAAAGCCAGCATGCCTTCTCCACTGCAAAAAGCAAAGACAAGGATTCTATTTTAGATATCACACACTACTGTTTATCTTTCAACCCACTTTAATGTAGATGCTTACCTTTTATTGTGGAATATATGGGATGGCCCCAAGCTTGTTTTTGTTAGCTGTCCTTAAAAAAAAGGGTGTTAGTCTGGTTTAAGTGTTACTGGGCCAGAATTTGAATGCACTCCAAGTCCAGAGTAGGGTCTGGCCTATTAGTTATAACCCTATAGAAGTATCCAGGGATTTCAGCTGGTGGCACTGAAAAGCTAGCTCCATCACATTAAGCATAAAAAAATGATGCCACGTGTAATCTACATATATAGATAACAATGTAAATAGAAAGAAAAAACAAACTTATCCACCGAGTGGCAGTGTTGCTGCAAGATCCTCACATGCAGCACATCATTTAATATAAAACCACCAACCAGTTGTTCAAAATAACCTTGAAAAGATTCTATAAGGAAAGCCTACTTCTAAATAATAATTATAGAATATATAATAATAGTAAGATTATAGATTACTTTCAAGGTTATTTTGAACAAATGGTTGGTGGTTTTATATTACATAATGTGCTGCATGTGAGGATCTTGGAGCTATACTGCCACCTGATGGATATGTTTTTTCTTATTATTTAGTGTTATCTATAGCATTTTTCTTCTTAATGTTTAATGAGTAATCGGTAGAAAGGCCACTTCTAAATAATAATGTTGTTCATCCTTATCACCCCACCAGGTGGCAGCAGAGCGTGAGGCTCAATCAGCACAACACTCTCCAGTAAAGTATAAAGGGGAGCGGATTCTTGCTGAGCCAGAAATAGAACTGGAGCTACTCGGGACCCATTTGCCGCAGAGGCCCCTCAATCAGGGCATTGACGCAAAGGTTTGCTTTGGGCATTGCGGTTGGGGACCCTTTCCCATCCATCAGGTGAAGGGGTTCGGGATGCCAAGGAATTTCTTCAGTGGAATGGTGGAAAGTCCTCCAGGAGCAGGTTGAGAGATTTCACAGTAGTGTGAAGGTCTTCAGAGGAAGAGTTTTTTGGCTTTTAAAGGGGAAACTCCATTTATAAGGGATATTATTGGTGAGCAGGACTTCTGTATAGTGGCTGGGGCAATGTCCGCATAAATCTGATGAGTGTCCCTGGATACTTGAGCTCATCCTTCTTGCAGGTGGCCTGCATTAGGGAGTCCTTTGTTCTATAAAAGGTCATTTTGACTATGATGTTCCTAGGCTGACCATTGGATCTTTTGGGCCCCAGGCCAGGGGACAGCTGCTGGAATAGTGTTGTTATGGTTGATTTAAGGTCCACTGTGGACTCAGGATTCTGATTCTCAGGTTTCTGCACCTTGCTCTATTCTCCTGGTGCTCTTAGTGTGTAAGAGCTTTAGCAAATCAGATTTCACAGTGGCAATGTCCTCCTTGTGGTCTTCAAGAATTGTTGCATTTTCCATCCTGTCTTCCAGATCACTAAAAATAATTAGCCGCATTTTCCTTTGTATTGTGACTGCATTGCCCAACGCAGGGCAAGCAAAAAGGTGTGAACAGAGCCTTAACATTTTGGAGAAGGGCAGCGTCTCTTACCACACAAGCGGTCTGCACGGGAGGTAATCCCCTCTGGCTCAGCTTCCATCAGTTCAGGTGAGCCTTCCCAGGAGCTTCAGTTGCTGGTGCTCCGGTGAGTTGGTGGCGTTAGGTGCTATATTGCCAATGTGCCTGGGGATTGTGGAGCAGAGGTCTCAGGCTCCACAACGGCTGCTCACTAGCAGCCCCAGTTTTGCTCTGCTTTAAAGGGAGTTTCCTCTTTCTTCCACCCTGCATTTACGTGGCCAGCCAAATAACATGTTGAATAGATGTGCACACTCCCCTGTCTATGGAAAACCAGAGAGAATACTGAACACCTTTGTATGATGTCAGGGATTGGTAGTAGAAGCTTCGCCTGGTAATCTAAATGTCCATATTTACATTTGTTTCTTATAGGCAGGATCCTAACAAGCACTCTCATATTTCAGGCAAAGGCAATTATTGGCCCACATTTGGCAATTTCCTAAAGTTTTCCATTTTTAAATTGAAGAGGAAATGGCTGAGAAAGATGTATGGTTTCACCTCATGATTTCTCTTTTGAAAGATGTGAACATGGCCCTTGGTGCTGTGATGCTTCCTAATAATCAGCATCATGATCTGTAAGAGCCCAAGAACTTGTCTCAGACACCTGGCTGTGCTCCTCCTCCTGTTGCTAGGGTGACATTTGAGTCTAGATCAACTCCATATGCACATGTCCCACTCCCATACATGCATGCACACTCACCCAAACTTGCATGCCTAGAATAACATATGCACCCATGGGTTATTGTCCAAGCTTTATGTCATGCAAACTAAAACACAGGATAAAACGCAGTTTCTGGGAGGACTCCAGATAGGCTTAGGGTAGGAGTGCGCTGCACCCCTTTCCCTATACTGAACAGCTGGGCACCTTTGATCAGTGAAGGTACACACTCATGAATCAGGATGCCCCCGTCCCTGGGGTCATATAGTCCCCACTGGCCCTACAGTCTGATTCCAGGGTTGGAATAGAGGCCAACATCCCCTGCTCCTCAGTCAGCAGCACCCACAACCATTGAAGAGCAAAAATGGAGCCGAGAGGGGCAGGGATAAGGGGCATAAGTAGTTGTGGGCACACATTGAACTCAGGATTTACTTGCAGATGTGTGTAATTGCGGAAGGACAGCAACCAAAGGTATGTACTACCTTTAGCTTTTTTTGTTTAAAGAAAAATCCCGTTAGGCTTAGCGGTAACTGTACTGCTACGAGTCCTTCAGGATGGCCACAGAGGCTCCTCCCCCTAGAGAGGAAACACAAACTGGAACAATTTAAAAGCCCCACCGCTTCATCCCAGTCCTAAGAATTAAGCAAGAAACACTAATAACTGCTGTACTAATAGGTATGGTCATATGGGCCTGAAGGACTCATAGAAAATGCAATTCTGTGAGTACTCACCTGTAGAATGAGTTTTGCCTGTGTCCGGTCTGGGCTGTCCCAATCCATATACGTGTGGGTATTCTGCCACCAGGTGGCGCCAGTTACTGCAAGATCTAGAGCTGTAACTCCTCCCGGCCTCCTATAAAAAGAGCTGTCTCCATAGAGTTTCCCAGAATGTCAAAAAGCAGTATGTGAGACAGGCTGGGAGGCCCAGAAAACATGCAACTAACATGCTACAGCATGTACTCTCTCCAAACAAGGTAAGGACAACGGTCCAATACAAGAAAATATAATCAGCAAAAAGGCAAAAAAAGGAAATGAACCAAGGGCGGGGTGGGACAGCCCGGACCGGACACAGGCAAAACCAATTCTACAGGTGAGTACTCACAGAATTGTATTTTTCCCCGTGTCCGGGCTGTCCCAATCCATATACTTGTGGGACATCCAAAAGCAGTGTCCATTAGGGCGGGATGCCCAGAGCGGAACAGCATGTAGTTCATTTCACTACCGCCTGAAGCACCTTTCGGCCAAAAGCAGCGTCAGCTGAGGCTTTAACATCAACCTTGTAAAACTTAACTAAAGGTATGAACCGAAGACCAGGTAGCGGCCTTACAAACTTGTTCAACAGAGGCCTGGTGCTGAAAAGCCCAGGAAGCACCAATAGCTCTAGTAGAGTGAGCGGTAACACGAAAAGGGGGATCCTTTCCCTTGGCAGAGTAGGCTTGCACCACCGCCTGTCTAGTCCACTGAGAGTGGACCCTTCCTAGCACCTTCAGGGAGAACAAAAAGAGAATCCGACTTCCTGAAGGATTCAGTCGCAACCAGGTAGTACTTAAATGGCTTTGACCATATCCAAGGAATGAAGGGCCCTCTCCTTTGGGTTAGACGGTTCTGGACACAGCGAGGGCAAAATAACCTCCTCATTGAGATGAAAAGGAGAAATGACCTTAGGCAAAAAATCAGGTTTAAAGCAAAACACCACCCTATCCTTATGCCACTCAAGGTAAGGAGGCTTCATACAAAGTGCGGCCAATTCTGACACCCGGCGAACCAAGGTGATGGCTACCAGACCACCTTTAGGGTCAAGATAGATAACGCAGCATCACACAAAGGCTCAAAGGGCGGACCCTGGAGCGCAGAAAGCACCAAATTCAAATCCCACACCGGTAGTACAGGCTTACGCGGTGGACGAACATGGGTAACTCCTTGGAAAAAAAGTCCTGATCAGCCTATGCTTGGCAAAGGATCTTTGGAAGAAGATGGCCAAGGCCAAGACCTGGCCCTTGAGGGTGCCCAGCTGTAGACCCAAGTCTAAGCCATGTTGTAGGAATTCTAAAATCCTAGAAATGGAAAAAGTACGACAAGGAAAACTCTTGGATTCAGACCAAAAAATGTAAGCACGGCAAACTCTGTAGTAAATCATGAAAGAAGACTTCTTCCGTGCCTGAATCATGGTCTGAATACCCGTGCCTGACAGCCCCTTCTTCGTTAGGATTGAGGGTTCAATAGCCAGGCCGTCAAAGCCAGCGTCTGTAAATTGGGGTGCCGCAGTGACCCCTGCGTGAGAAGCCCTGGGTCGTCGGGCATGACGTAGCGATCGACTGACATTTGGATTATGTCCGCGGACCAACTCCGCCTCAGCCAGCGAGGAGCCACCAGGATGGTTGGCACCCCCTCCTGGGCTATCTTGCGAAGCACTCGGCCCAGGAGAGGAAACGGAGGGAATGCATAAAGGAGCCGGAACTCCATCCACGGAATTGCCAGAGTGTCTGTGGCGAAGGCCAGAGGATCTGTTGACAGGGAGACGAACCTTGGAAGCTTGTGATTGTGTCTGGACGCAAACAGGTCCACGTCCGGCTGATCCCAGCAGGGAGACAGAGCGTGATAGATCTTGTTGCTGAGAGACCATTCCCCAGACGAGAAGTCCCCCTGCTTAGGGAGTCTGCCTCCTGGTTTTCTACCCCGGGGATATAAACCGCAGAGATGCAGGGAACATTCTCCTCCTCCCAAGTCAGAATCTGAGACACTTCCTGAAGGGCTCGCTTGCTCCGAGTCCCGCCCTGGTGATTGATGTAGGCGACAGCTGTCTGATTGTCAGAGCGGACCTGGACAGCCCGACCCCTTAGATGAGGAGTCAATTGAAGAAGTACCAACCAAATCGCTCTCAGTTCCAGGAGATTGATGGGTAAGTGGGCCTCCTGTGGGCCCCACTGACCCTGGAACTTCAGCGCTTGCCAAAACCCCCCCAGCCGGTCAGACTGGCATCCGTGGTAACTATCTCCCACCGGGGAGTCAGAAAAGGATTGCCCACCAGCAGATTTCTGGAGTCCAACCACCACAAGAGGCACTGTCTGACCCTAGGGAACAGTGAAAATTCCTGATCCAGAGACTCCTCATGTGGAACTGGGCGAAGGGCACCGCTTCGAAGCAGGACACCATGAGGCCCACCAGTTTCATCCCCAGACGGATCGAAGGATGCCGACAGGCCAGTAGGGCCTGCATCTGCGTCTGGAGGCCCTCCACCTTCTGCTGGGGGAGGAAGACCTTGACCTGAGAGGTGTCCAACGTCATGCCCAGGAAGGACCTCACCATTGAGGGAGTGATAGACGACTTGGGGTAATTGATTACCCATCCAAAATCCTCGAGAGTGGCTAACACCGTCCGGGTATCGCTCTCGGCCTGCTGAAGGGACTGAGCCGCAATCAGCAAATCGTCCAGATAAGGAAGAACCCGAATGCCCCGGTTCCTCAGAATGGCCATGACACCTGCCAGCACCTTGGTGAACACACAGGGAGCAGAAGCTATACTGAACGGTAGTGCCACAAACTGGTAATGCTGATCCTCCAGTGCAAACTTCAGGAACCTCTGATGTCCCTGAAAAATCGGGATGTGCAGATAAGCATCCTTGATGTCCACCAGGGTCATGAAGTCGCCAGGCCGAAGCGAGCTCACCGTGGACCGCAAGGTCTCCATGCGGAAATGTCGGACTCTGACAAACTTGTTGAGACCCTTCAGATCCAAGATAGGTCGCAGTGTTCTGTCCTTGGGCACTGTGAACAGATTGGAATAGGCACGGGACAAATCACACCTGATAACAGAAGGCTCTAAATGGCCATCCTTAGGCCCTGCGCCGTCAATGCATTTCGGGAAATCCGTGACCGAAGAAATCTTGAGGACGGCCTAACTGCCAGCTCTATTCTGTACCCGGAGGACACCATCTCCTGACTCCACCGATCCGAGACGTGCTGTCTCCACATGTGAGCAAAGAGCAGTAGCCGTCCCCCCACCCGGATGGGTGAGGGTGCCTCCTCATGCCTGAGAGGCCTGGCCTGCGGCCACTTGAACATGAAGAGCCCCTTCCTCCTCGAAAGGAGCGAAAGCCTGAAGAACCCGAAAAGGACGCACAGGCTTCCTTCGCTGAGGGAATCTTCCATCCCTGGCCAGAAGGTCCAGGCACTCCTCAAATAACCTGAGCCCCAGGAAGGGGATAGTAGTGAGCGCCTTTTTGGCCACAGCGTCAGCCGATCACTGCCACAGCCAGAGCGAACGACAAAGCGCCACAAGCAGAGCCAAGGCCCTGGCGCCAAGCCGGACACTATCGTCCATGGCCGAGACTACAAAAGCAATGAAATCCACGCAGGCTTTGAGTTCTGTATACTTCTCCGCCTGCTTGCGAGATTTGGCAAAATCAACAAGGCGTCTCACCTTCTTCCTGATGGCCAAAGATACAATGGCTGCGGCACAGACAGGGCAAAGCCCAGCACCCACAAAGGTGAACACATGACAAGCCAGCTGATCCATGCGCCTGTCAGCAGGGTCGCACAAGGAAGCAGTATCGGGTGACGGCATAACCGTAGTGTTGGATAATCCCAGAGATGGGGGGACGGGACCAGAGGCGGATTAGTTCCTCAGGGAAGGGATGCCTCCTGTCCAGACTCTTAGGCACCGATGGCAATTTATTAGGCCTTTCCCATTCTTTAACACCATGTTGGAGAAATGGCCCTGTTCTGGGAAGACCATCCTCTGTCTCACAGGCCGGAATAACTCCCCCTGCTTCTTCTTAACCGCTTTAGGAGGGACAATAGGCTCGATTCAGAGACACATTCGTCTGCACTTCCTTAGCTGTCTGTGAAAGTTTTAGTGGGTGTTTGTCATTTTTTTGCTTTTTTTCTTTCATTTTTCATTCGTACGAACGTTTGTGAAAATGTGTATATGCGCTTTTGATGAACGGAAGCAAATCGGATCATTTCTGTTAGTTCGGATCATTTTCCAAACAAAATCTGATATTTTTTGTTCGTTCAGATAACTTACATTGTTGGGATGGGCTTGCGTCTGATTCAGAGAGCTGATTTCCGACGGATCACCACCCTATAAATCCGTTTCATTTCCGATCCACTTACGGGAACTTTGAGGGCTCGGATTGCTATTGTTGAACATGTTTTGCGGCTATGTGGAGGAGTCTGCGCACCTTTAGCACCAAGGCATTGCATGTATCAGCATGGCCGAGGCCATAAATTGTATAGCAATACATACCTGAATCAATAAATTTAATGTATGCCTTATAGATGCATTTTAATGCTGACCTTAATTAGTCCTTAGCATGTAAACCTTTATTTTCCCACACATCCATATAATTGCTATATTTTTTTAGACTTATGTCCTTTGTGAATTATATTTGGATTGTTGAACTTGAATCTTAATTTGTTGTAGGAGTTCTTGTTTTAGTCGGTTACCTTTGCTTTGTGTAATTATTTTACTCGCACTCGCACAACATACAAGCAGTGTTTGGTCCAGCTATGCGATTCCTCAGTGTTCTTGCAGGGCATCCAGGGTCGTCCCATGATGCTTTTATATTGCTGAGCTCCGGCTTATTTTGTCAATTTGAGTCAGGAGAATTATCTGGTGGATGGCTCCTGGGTAAGTTTGCTCACATTCCATCAATCCATTTTCACTGTATGGTAATGAATATAGTTGATGACTTATGTCTTAACCTATGGCTGCTTTTAGCCCTTTATGACATGTTAAACAATATTGTAGCTTAGAATGTGTATTTTATGTTAGTATTTTAAAATTCTTTTAGGGGATTCTGGATATCCACTCCTGCCCTTCCTCCTGATGCCCGTTCTTTGCCTGCAGAATGCAGGCCAGGGGTTCTCTAATCGGGCACTATGCAAAACCCAGGCCGTGGTGGTGAGGGCCTTCGGGCTTTTGAAGTCCAGATTTAGGTGTTTGGAACATACATGGGGGGGGGGGGGCACTGCAGTATGACCCCAACAAGGTTATACCAATATTTTAATTTATGTTTTTTTAACAGGGACCACACGTGCCAGAGCGGCACAACTGAGTGTCAGGGTCCTTCAATTGGTGGGCGAGATGCAGGAGCTGCGTGACTCGTTGGGGACCACAGATGAAGAATAATGTTCTGTGACCTGCCATTGCTATGTATTTTGTTTTTTATAGTTGTAAAAATTTGAAATTTTCAAAATTTTTAAAGATTTTATATTTTATGATGGAATAAAAAAAAAAAAAAGGTGTCATTTCATTTACAAAATACATTAACACAAAACTAATGGGCCCAGAAATATTTAAAGATGAATATTCACATGACCGAGAAGTGATTAGTAACCAACCAACCGACCGATCCCCTGAGGAAACGGAGTCTCTAAAAAGCTCTCCCTCCTCCATGGAGTTCCGACCTCCAAAAAGCTCATCATCCTCAGCAAAAACCCAATAACCCGGCTCTATGTGCTGCTTCTTACACGTGGCCTTCCCCGCAGCCATGCGAGATAACTGTCTCTCCAGGCTGGCCACCCGGTGCGCCAAATCGGCCTGGGACCCCCTGCTGGTTTTTCCCTCAATGAGGGCTGACTGTAGCAGTGGGGGGGTAGGCGAGACCGCAGGCAAGGGAAGGCTAGGGGCAGGAACGCCCGCCCTATCATGTTCCAAAAATACGCTCCTGGCGCAAGTGACAAACAGTGCTAAGTCCGCCCAGGGGGCAGGTACCGCACATGGGGCAGAGCTTCCCCCGCACCGGAGGGGGCCCCTAGCTCACTATCCCCAGAAGCCTCCATTATGGTGATTATAGTATAAAAAATGTAAGTTCCCAGGCACAAAGGCCCAAAGCTTAGTGCAGGCCCCCAAAAAGTCCCTCTTATGTGATCCCTCTTACGGGAGAGGGCACGGAGAGAGATGCGGAGCTGGGGGAGGGGCATAGGAGACCGGGAGGAACCGCAACCCACGGCTGACAAGGGGATCCCACCTAAAAAACACAATGGGAAAGGACCATGAGATCCCACAGCACATGCAATATATATATATATATATATATATAATGAAAAAGGACTCACGGACCGCAGGTGGTCGCACCAATAGCCCAATGCAGAGGAAGGGGTACGCGTCTGCCGACCCCTGCACGCAGCAGCGCAGAAGACTTCTACAATGCGACCCATCCTCAGGCTTTCCCCACACAAGGGGAAAATGGTGCCGATTAGGTCCCTCGAGGGGCGGGCTGCGCTAGCTATGACGCGGAGCGCGGCACGAACGAGCGCCCCTGGCATGAGGGAAAAATGGCGCTCACAGAGAAGGGAGGGAGGGCCACGGAGGAGCCTCTCTCCCCCCCACGGCAGCAGAGCGCAGCGATATTCCTTACTTTTGGGTTATAAATCCAGTAGATGGCGCTGGACTGCAGAGAGAAAAGTGGCTCCTCCCGGCCCCATATATACCAGGGACCTCCCACAAATTCCCCAGTATTGAAAAGCAGTTAAAATGAAACCGGGAGAACTATAACCATTATAAAAAAAATTGAACACACACCATAAAAAGGTAACTAAACATAATAACAAGGGTGGGGTGGAACAGGACGTGCTGTATACATATAATACCAATTCTACAGGTGAGTAATCACAGAATTGTATTATTCTAAGTATACAGCACATCCAGTTCCAGAAGATATTCCTTACTCTTGGGACATCCAATAGCAGTGTCCGTAAGGTAGGGTGGTAGGATCCCCAAAAATAACAGCAGACAGTTTAAACCACTGCCGCCTGCAGAACTTTGCGGCCAAAAGCAGCATCAGCTGAGGCCTTAACATCAACCTTGTAAAAAAGTATGAACAGAAGACCAAGTGGCAGCCTTGCAAACCTGTTCAACAGAAGCCTGGTGCTGAAAAGCCCAAGAGGCACCAAAAGCACGAGTAGAATGAGCAGTAAGGCGGAAGGGAGGCTCCTTTCCCTTAGCAGAGTAGGCCTGTATCACAGCCTGACGGATCCACTTGCTGATAGTGGACTTAGCCGGAGCCAGACCAGGTCCAGACGGAAGCACAAAGAGCATCAGTCTTCCAGAAGGATTCAGTAGCCACCAATTAGAGTCCTGACCACATCCAGAGAGTGTAAAACCCTCTCCTTAGAATTACTAGGATTAGGACACAGAGAAGGCAAAACAATGTCCTGATTGAGATGAAAGGCAGAAACAACCTTAGGCAGAAAATCTGTCTTAAAACGAAACACCACCTTGTCCTGGTGTCTCTCAAAATAAGGAGGCTTGATGGAAAGCGCCGCCAACTCAGAAACACGCCTAACAGAAGTGATAGCCACCAAAAAGACCAAGTGGACCAACACCCACGGGTGATCGGCCCGGGAATCTATGATCCGAGATCGGGATGTCCCGCGGGGTGAAACCCCCCCAAAACCCAAAAAAACCCTTACCTTACGTTTGTGAATGGCCGGCGCAGGCGCGCGCCCTGTCAGAGTGATGTGCGGGAGGCGGCGGCGGACACGGGGGAGCGTGGTGAGGTGAGTTTTTGGGGCTTTCTGGGGGGTTACACACAGCGGGGCACCCCCAATCTGGGTGCCCCCCCCGAAGTGGACCAAAACCCAGGATAGTCAAAATCCTGGGTGTTGGTCCACTTTAAGAGTAAGAATGGACAAAGGCGCCCCTTGCAAGGGCTCAAAGGGAGACCCCTGCAGGGCAGATAAGACCGTGAGTAACCCCCTGGAAGAAGGTCTTGACCAGGGGATGCTGAGCAAAGGATCTTTGGAAAAAAATTGCCAATGCAGAAACATGACCTTTCAGAGTACTGAGCTGAAGAACCAGATCCAAACCACGTTGCAGAAACTCCAGAATCCTAGGAATAGAAAACACGACAGGGCGGCGAGTTAGACTCGCACCAGTCAATGTAAGTACGCCAAACACTGTAGGAGATGGAAGAAGAGGACCTTTTCCTAGCCCTGATCATGGTATTTACAACCGAGGCAGGCAGCCCTTTCTCCATCAAAATGGAGGTTTCAACAACCAGGCCGTCAAAGCCAGCGTTTGTAAATTGGGGTGGGAAATGCCCGAGTGAGCAGATCTGGAACCCGGGGCAGGGTGTACTGATCTGCCAGCTGCACGATGTCTGCGAACCACACTCTTGGTCAACGGGGGGCTGGCACCCTTTCCTGAGCCATCTTGCGCAGCACCCTGCCCAGCAGGGGAAAAGGAGAAAACACATACAGAAGCTGAAACCTCGTCCAGGACATTGCCAGGGCATCCATGGCCAAGGCCAGGGGGTCCTGGTACAGAGAGACAAAGACTGGAAGCTTGTGATGGGACGCAAACAGATCCACATCCGGCTGATCCCAGCGTTGGAACAGAGAGCAAAACACCCTGCTGCTGAGGGTCCATTATCCTAGACGAGAGGTCCCCCTGCTCAGAGAGTCTGCCTCCAGATTCTCCACCCTGGGACAGGGACACTTCATTGAGGGCCCTCTTGCTCCGGGTCCCTCCCTGATGATTGATGTAGGCAACCACAGTCTGGTTGTCTGAGTGGAGGACAGCCCAACCCCGCAGGTGTGGGGTTAAATGGGCGAAAACCAACCTGATCGCCCTCAACTCCAGAATGTTGATAGGGGTATGGGCCTCCTGAGGGCCACACTGACCCTGGAATTTCAGGGACTTCCAGAAGCCCCCCTCAAACCTGTCAGACTGGCATCCATGGTGACAGTCTCCCAACAAGGGGCCAGAAAGGATCCGCCCCCCAGCAGGTTCCTGGAGTCCAGTCACCATGACAGAGACCGCCTGGCCAGAGGGGACAGGACAAACACCTGATCCCACACTGACAAGAGGTGAAGTTGAAGAGGCCTCATGTGGAACTGAGCATATGGAACCACCTCGAAGCAGGACACCATCAGGCCTACCAGCTGCATTTCCTGCCTGATGGATGGATAAGGACAAGACAGAAGGAGCTGAACTTTCTCTTGAAGACTCTCCACCTTCTGCTGAAGAAGAAAATACAATTCTGTGATTACTCACCTGTAGAATTGGTATTATGAGTATACAGTACATCCTGCTCCTACTTACAGTTGGGATATACTCCGCCAGATGGCACTGGACTGCAGAGACATCGAAAATAGGCTTCTCCCGGCCCCTCAAATACCCAGGGACCTCCTACAAATCCCCAGCATTGAAAAGCAGTTAATGAGAAGCCGGGAGAATTAAACAATCCAAACTATCAACTATAACAATGATAACAATCACCATACAGGGGATCCAAGAAAATGCAAACCAAGGGTGGGTTGGAGCAGGACGTACTGTATACTCATAATACCAATTCTACAGGTGAGTAATCACAGAATTGTATTCTTAGTATACAGTACATCCTGCTCCAAATCTAATACTTACAGTTGGGACATCCAATAGCAGTGTCCATAAAGTAGGGTGGGATCCCCAAGAAAAATCAGCAGCAGGCAGTTTAAACCACTGCCGCCTGCAGAACCTTTTGGCCAAAAACAGCGTCAGCTGAGGCCCTAACATCAACCTTGTAAAACTTTGAAAAGGTATGAACAGAAGACCAAGTAGCAGCCTTGCAAACTTGAAGGAAGCCTGGTGCTGAAAAGCTGAAGAGGCACCAATAGCACGAGTGGAATGAGCAGTAAGGTGGAAGGGAGGATTCTTCCCCTTAGCAGAGTAGGCCTGAATCACAGCCTGACGAATCCACTTGCTGATAGTAGACTTGGCAGGAGCCAAACCCTTTCTAGGACCAGAAGGGACCACAAAAAGAGCATCAGCTTTCCTGAAAGGTGCAGTAGCCACCAGATAGTACTTCAGACACCTAACCACATCCAAGGAATGCAAAACTCTCTCCTTAGCATTGCTAGGATTAGGGCACAAAGAAGGAAGAACAATATCCTGATTCAAATGAAAGGCAGACACTACCTTAGGCAGAAAGTCAGGCTTGAAACGAAACACCACCTTGTCCTGGTGCCTCTCATAGTAGGGGGGCTGAATGGACAGCGCCGCCAACTCAGACACACGCCTGACAGAAGTAATAGCCACCAGAAACACAACCTTGAGCGTAAGAATGGCCAAGGCAACATCCTGCACAGGTTCAAAGGGAGCACCCTGCAAGGCTGACACAACCAAGTTCAAATCCCAAACAGGCACCATAGGTTTACGTGGGGGAGGCACATGAGTGACCCCCCTGGAAAAAAGTCCTGATCAGAGGGTGCTGAGCAAAAGACTTCTGGAAAAAAAATAGCCAGGACAGAAACCTGACCCTTCAGAGTACTGAGTTTGAGCCCCATCTCCAACCCTTGCTGCAGGAACTCCAGAATCCTGGGAATAGAGAACACACGACAGGGAAGAGATTTAGACTCACACCAGTCAATGTAGGCACGCCAAACCCTGTAATAAATGGAAGAGGAAGACTTCTTCCTAGCTTTAATCAAACATTTAAACATTCAAACATTTAACCACCTCAGCAGGAAAGAGATACTTCCTATCCCAACTCTTTGGAACCCCAGGAAGTTTACTGGGGCGTTCCCATTCCTTGAGCACAAGGTTATGAAAATGTGCCTGCTCTGGAAATTCCAGACAAGATTTTGCTGTATGGAAAAGCTCCCCTCTTTGCCTAGGAGCCACAACAGGGAGAGAGATGGACAGAACCTCAAAGATCTGGGTCAATCTGTCAGTGTCATCCGGGGCCCAGAGCCAGAATCGTCATGACCCCATGGTCTCTCATCAGATGAGCCTGAATCAGAAAAGAGCTCCCCTACATCAGACGGGGTATAGCCACACAGATTCCAAAATTTTCCATAGGGAAAACAGTAACATTAGGCGTCAAGTGCCACTTCTTAGCAGGGGCCTTACACGCTAAGGGCTTCACAATAATCTGTTCAACAGTAGCCAGTCTAGAAGACACATCAGGCTGAGAATCCCCACTAGTATGCAACTCAGCAGGAGTGAGATTTAAGCTTGGGGGGAGTAGGTGAAGTGAAACGAGGTGCAACCACTGGCAGGCCAAATTGCAATGCAAGCACCTGCTCAGCACAGGGTACACAGACCCGCACAGCGTCAGCATGAGGCATCCCACATGCTACACACAGCCGGTCTTGTCCCAAAAGGACCCCGGTAACTTTATCCTGGGATGCCTCCCTATGGTGATTATAGCGGCGCTATACACCGATTGGGAATGACGCTATATAGCAACCCTGGATGCCCCAATAACCCGCCTAAGGCCTACAAGTAATATACTAAACAGGGTCGGGAGAAACCAAGAAGAGTTCGTCCCGCCTGAAAGACATAAACAGACAAGACCTTGAGTACATCGTAACAAAAGAGTGAAGGAGATAACGCCGCCCGCGAGGACACTTACGGACCGCGGTAGGTAGGTGTCCGTCGTGCATAGGCCAACCAAGCAGAAAAGATGGCGTCGGTATACCTCGAGGGGCGGGCCAGTAAAAGCAATGACGCGGAACACGTCAGACGGGCCCGATTGATCACCCAGCTGAATGACTCCAGTGTGGACACCACCCGCTGAGTGGTGATAAGCATGTCGTCCAGGTAGGGAAGAATGTGAATGCCCCGAGATCTCAGCAGAGCCATCACTCCTTCCAGCACCTTGGTGAATACCCTGGGAGCCGAGGTGAGACCGAAGGGCAAGGCCACAAATTGGTAGTGCTGATCCTCCAGAGCAAACCTGAGGAATCTGATGACCTGGAAAGATAGGTACGTGAACGTAAGCATCCTTGATGTCTACAGATGTCATGAAGTCCCCTGGGTGTAGGAAAGTCACAGCTGAGCACAGAGTCTCCATGCAAAAGGGTCTGAATCTGACAAATTTGTCGAGGTGCTTCAAATCCAGGATGGAGCCATCTTTTTTGGGAACAATGAAAAGATTGGAATAGCCTTTGCCCCTTTCCCACAAGGGCACCCGGCAGATGACACCCAATTCCAGAAGGCCTTGGACAGCCAGAGACAGACACGGGGCCAACAAGGGGTTTTGAGCTAACAGATTTGATGAATCTTGGGGAGGGGGGGGCGCAGGCAGCAAACTATCTTGTAACAGGAGGATACTACCTCCTGAATACACCGGTCTGAGACATGACGCCTCCAGACATGAGCCAAGAGCCGAAGCCGCCCCCCCACCAGTATGGGTGAGGGTGTCCCTTCATGCCTGAGGGGGCTTGGGGCAGACTTAAGCTTGGGACCCCAGGAGGGGCCAGAGTGGCCACATCCTCTGCCCCAAAAGTCTCCACGGGCTCCAGCAAAGGAAGCTCCCCGTCCAATTTTGGAGCTCCGGAAGGAAGGAGAAAAGGCACCTGAACCCCAAAAGGACCGGGGCTGCCTTCTACGCTGAAGTAACTTGCCTCCCTTAGCAAACAAATACAGACGTTCACCAAAGAGGCACAGCTCCTTGAAGGGAAACCCAGTGAGAGCCTTCTTGGCAGCGTTATCAGCTGCCCACTGGCACAGCCAGACCGAGCGGCAATTCGCCACCAACAAGGCAGATGCCCTGCCACACATTCTAATGGTATCATCCAAGGCAGAGAGAACATATGCAACAAATTCCTCACAACGCAGAAGAGTTCTATACTTTTCCCTACCTGCATCAGGGGCCCCATCTAAGACTCCTGAGCAGGCTTTTAATAGCAACAGCCGTAATGGCAGAGGCAAAGACTGGACGCAGCACGGTCCTCACACAGGCAAAGGCATGGCAAGCCAGCTGATCTATGCGCCTGTCCTCCATTTCAGTGTAGTAGAGGGAGGACATGACCACCTCTTAACCATTTCAGCAGGAAAGGGATACCGCTCATCCCAATTTTTTGGCACCCCGGGGAGCCGGCTAGGCCGTTCCAACTCCTTGAGCACCAGATTATTAAAATGAGTTTGTTCAGGAAACTCCAAGCATGGTTTAACAGTATGAAACCGCTCCCCCTGCTGCCACAGCAGGAGGAGAGATAGCTCACATTTTTGAAGTACTCTAAAAGCCTGTCCGTATCATCTGAAGCCCATGGGTCAGACCCTGAATTGGCACAATACACCCTAGATTGTTCCTCAGATGATTCTGAATCAGAAAATAATCCCCCCCTCTTCCAGGGGGGGGGGTATAACCAGTAAAGTCAAAAAATTCCTCAGCCTCCATAGGAAAGAGGGAAACACCAGGTAAATACTGCTTCTTAGCAGAAGCCTTACGCGGGCCAGAGCCAGCAATATGTGTCTCAATGCTGGCCACCCGTGCAGCCAAATCAGGTTGAGACTCCCCACTGGTATGCACCTCACTAGGAGTCAGATGTAAGTGTGGGGGGGGGGGGGTAGGCGAAGCCCGAGGAGGCACAGGCCCAGCCACCGGTAACCCAGACTGCAGCACAAGTGTCTGCTGGGCACAGGGTACACACCCCGACTTATCACTTATAGGGGATACCCCACACACAGCCAGGCTTGTCCCGAAGGAACCCCAAGCACATTATCCTGAGAAGCCTCCATATGGTGATTATTGTGGCACAATATGCCAAGTCGGGATCGACGCCAATAAGGCTACCCAGGATGCCCCAATAGCCTGCTAGGGAAGTGGGAGATATACAATACAAAAGCCCTCCAATAAGGGGTTAACACTAAAAGGGGATAGGACCAGGAGAAACCACAAAAAAGTTTGACACACCTGCAAGACATAAAGGCAAAGAACCCGTAAAAAGCATAATACAATGCAATACAAAGAAAAGCCAGCCCGCAGGGGCACTTACGGACCGCGATAGGGAGACATGCAGCACAGGAGCTCCAAAATGGCGCCTGCATATACCTCGAGGGGCGAGCCACGGAGAAGTGATGCGGAAAATGTCATCCACAAGGCCCACCTGCCCCTGCCCCCCCCCCCCTGAAGAGCGCGAAAACACACCCCTGTGACAAGGCCAACCAATCATGGTGCAGCAACGCCTGAGGCGGTGTCGCCGCTGTCCGGAGTACAAGCGCGCAGCGGTGGCATATAATACAAGCCAGTACAAAAGGCAAAAAATGTAAACACATAATACATACCCCCCCCCCCCCCCCCGAGATCTACTCAGGGGGAGCAAATGGGAAGCAGGAAGCAGCGGACCACCTACGAGTAGCCTGAGGGGACAGGGGGCGAAGGGCACACTGCCGCGGGATGGGCATCCCATAAGGCTCACCACGGGCCTGTACCGCCTACCCTTTGGTGGGGGGACTGTGGTAGGAGCAGAGCTCCTTAGCACCTGGCAGTGGTGCTGCCTACCATCACAGCCTAAGCTGGGAGGCAGAGAAAGGAATGGGTGGGAATAGTCCTACAGGGCTGCAGGCTAATAAGCTCCGCTCACCTGCGAGTAGAAAGAGCCATCTTCTAGTCATCGCAGCCCAGACTGCAGAGAAGAACTAGGGAATTTGTGGGAGGTCCCTGGTATATATGGGGCCAGGAGGAGCCACTTTTCTGTCTTTGCAGTCCAGTGCCATCTACTAGATGTATAACCCAAGAGTAAGGAATATCTACTTGAACAGGACATGCTGTATACTTAGAATAAAAACACTTCACAGCTTCTTCCTGGGAGCTGCCCTTAGTCTTGTGCAGGCGCAGTGTCATCTGCCTTGCTTGGCATCAGAGTCTTTCCACTGCCAGCATAATGTAAGCACGGACAGCAGTTCTAAATGCTTGAGTGACCAGGCTGACAGTTTCAGACTTTCTAGGTCGCGATAGTAAGCCGGGACCTAGGAAAGCAGATCTGGAATCAGGGGAACTTCCCAGTAACCTTCCGCTGACAGACTTGTGGATGGAAGACAGACTTCTTGGCCAGACAGGAGCTAAGAGGATGACTCTGGTCTACTCCGATGCTTCTTCCTTACCACCTGTGGTATTAGCCTGAAGAGGAGGAAAGGCGTATGCTAGGTGAAGTGCCATGGATGGGCCAAATCTATCCCAGGGCTCCATCCCCTTTTCTTGAAGAAAATGCCATTGGTTTTTCTCACTGTGTCAAATAGGCCTACTTGAGAAAGACCCATCCTTGCCACTATCTGAATAAATTAACTGGTTCAGGGGGCGTGGCTTGGCCTGGGAGCAAGATGGCTGCTTGAACTGCGAGCTCCAGACGAGGTCCCCTAAGAAGCACTTATATCCGCGTGCCACCTAGAAGATGGGGCGCCTAAACAAACCCGGGTCTTCCACTAAGACCCCCAGATCCTCTCAGACCCCAAAGCCGGCTGGCAAAGGACTCCCGGAGTTATTTCGGAGCCAGGGGAGAGAGGACCCCCGTGCTTCCAATATGGCGGACTCGCGCTCCACGTGCAGCTCTCCGGAGCGGGAAGACGCACCTACCTCTGAAGGAGAGGAATGCGCGCTGTCGGCAAAGCTTAGTCAACTTCCCACCCGCAGCGAACTGGCCAGCTTCGCAGGAGAGATTAAAGAGTCCATCACGGCTGCCATTGCTGACCTGCGTGGCGATCTGCAACAACTCTCCCAAAGAGTTGACAAGGTGGAGAGAGAGGAGGCCTGCACGTCGATCAGACTGACCGAGGTCCGAGACGTGGTGCGCGCTCACAACAGACACCTGTTAGATTTTCATCGCCATCTGGAAGACCTCGAAAATCGGAACCGGAGGTGTAACATCAGGGTGCGAGGCCTGCCCGAGGAGGTCGGCCCAGATCAAACACAAGACGCCCTGTCCTCCATTTTTAATTCTCTCCTGGAAAGACCGCCTGGGACACAGATCGAGTTTGTCAGAGCCCACCGGACACTGAGACCTCGCAATGTGGGAGATTCCACCCCCAGAGATATCGTTTGTTGCCTACAGAGTTTTCCCTTAAAAGAGGAGATCCTTGCGAAGGCCAGAAGCCGTGACCACATCTTATTCAACAACTGTGAGGTTCAACTTTATCAGGATCTATCAAATATCACACTGCAAAACCGGAGAGCTTTGAGACCTCTCACGGCACTTCTCAGAGAAAGAGGCATCATATATAGATGGCGCTTCCCTTTTGCCCTGTCGGCCTCAAATAATGGCAAGACCTGCACACTCCGGATGCCAGAGGACTTACCGGACTTCTGCGCTCAGCTGCGGATTCCCTTAATTGCGATACCGGATTGGCTTCAGGAATTCTCTATCCCGCAACTGGTGAGAAAGTCAAATGGGGAGGATCGCCCCAGAACATCCAGGCGAGCAGACCGGGAGCGCTCCCCACGGGCGGACTCTGGTGCGAGATCCCGTTCCAGATCCAGGAGCTGAATCGACGCTTGCTGCGGCCGCGATGGCTACCAAAGCTAAGAGAATCTTACATACCCCCATGTTGGAGGCTTCTCTCCTTGACCCCTTATAGCTGTTAGGCCTATGCATTGTTTAGCATTATAGGCCACACTCCAGTTTGCTGTTGGACACATCCCCAAACTATTTGAAATGCTCAATTACTCTACTACCCCTATGTTGGAGGTTTCTCTCCCTGACTTCCTAGAGATGTTAGGCCTATGCATTGTATAGAATTATAGGCCATACACCAGTATGCTGTCGGGCACATCCCCAAACTAATTGTAATGATATAATGCTCTAATGCCCCCATTTCGGAGGCCTTTCGCCTTGACTCCCTATAGCTGTTAGGCCTATGCATTGTATAGCATTATAGGTTACACACCAGTCTGCTGTTGGGCACAACCCCATATTATTTGAAATGTTCAAATCTTCTAATACCCCTATGGGGGTGATCCCTCTCCTTGGCTCCCTATAGCTATTAGGCCCATGCATTGTATAGCATATTAGGCCATACGCTAGCTTGCGGTTGGGCACAGCCACAAATTATCTGAAATCCTTTGACATGTCATTGTTGGTATTGGGGGGGCGCTGGGAGAGGGGGGGGTGGATGGGTAGCTGAACCTATGTTTATATTTGCCCTGACAGGCTCTACTAGTTCTACAGTTTCATTTTTTGACGGGCGCTGGGCCCTCATCTGCACCTTGCTGGGGTGGCGTCTGGGGGGCTGGGGGCCCGTCGCCTCCAATAATGGGGGCTGGGATCCCCTGCTCTCCCGGCGTCTCCCAACCTCGCAGACACGGAGATTTCAGGTTTAGGCCTAAAAAGCGTAACTTTGATTCAGTAATGTTATATTTATACGGTATATTGGGATCCAAGTAGGTGCAATTCGCGCCTCGTGGGGACGGGCTTCCTCCTAGCCGAGAAGCACTAAAGGAAATAGGGCATGGAGGTTGGGTTTCGGGCTGGCTCTCTCGCGGACCGCGGGGGGCGCCGCAATACGAGCTGTGGTGTTTGCGGGGTGACTCATCTCCCCTGGTCATGTCTCGCGTCATTACATTGACCCGGGGCACGGAGCCCTGATCGGCCGTGCTGTGCTGCGGCGCCGTTCCGCGACCCCGACGGAGGGGAGGAGGTACTCTGGATGAGGAGGCTCCCAGATGTCTAAAGAAGAGCTGAGAGAGACGGGGTTGATATTGGATGCGGGGCCTACTCTCCTCTTCTAGCATGCAGCGGCTTCATGTGTTAGGTATGACCTCGCTGCTTAGTCGCCTATGCGCCCGGCTAGCTACCGGAGGAGGGGCCCAGTTGGCGTAGTTGTATTTTCTGGGACTTATCGCAGAATGGAGGTGATAGGGGGTGTGGATCTGGGGCGGTAGGGAAGAGGGACCTGGAGAGCGGAGCCGGCTCTGAATCTTCTTCACGTCCTATGACAATCAGAGGCCTGGGATACTTAGGATAGGGGCACGGGCTTGTGGATGGGGGCCTCGTTGGGAGGGCAAGTTGATCTATAACACTACAGACACTAGGAGTTGGTGGCCCCGGTAGAGCTCCTTGGCCTTCCACGGTTCCCCAGAAAGGGCTGGTAATCCAGGTTGAATCTCCATTGAGATCGGGAGGGGAACATCTCTCACCCTGATCTCACGGGAATTCCTCTGTTGGTGGAGGGATAACCACAGCGGGGGCGCTCCCCTTGGGAGAGCAGTCCCATTAAAGTTCCATAACCTGTTTAGGAATTGGGGATATTCCCACTTCCTCCGGCCCTCTTTCAGCGCGGGTGTTCTGTGTGGTATTTCTGTGTGAGGTTGACGTGTGATTGGACCCTTCTCTGTGTCACTCCCTGTACTGTCTTGTCCTTTCCCTCATCTCTCTGAGTGTACTTTCGAGACACTACTTTCTCCCCACTTCTCCTCCTCTCCCTGTACTCTCTGTCTCCGGGAGGGAAGGAAAAGATTCCACACGACATTCTGCTGGGGGACTGTTATTGACTAAATTGGGACGTAGCAAAGCAATCTTACTAATTCTCCCTAGGCAGGATGAAACCCTTAAGTTTAAATGTCCTATCTATAAACGCCAAAGGACTAAACACTCCAGTTAAAAGACATGCCTTATTTCGGGAGCTGAAGCAATTCCAGGCACATATCGCTATGATCCAAGAAACCCACTTTCAAAGAAACAAGGCCCCTTTCCTGGGTAATAGAACATATTCAACATGCTTCTCGGCCCATTCACCCAACAATAAAGCAAAAGGGGTCTCTATCCTTGTTGATAAATCTATAGCGCTCCGGGTCACGGCCATTGAAAAGGATATAGAAGGCAGGTTTGTGTTTGTGAAAGGGTCCCTCCCAAATGGCACAGTCATCACCCTGGCTAATGTATATGCCCCAAATAAAGACCAACATATTTTCTGCTCAAAGGCACTGGCCAAGCTCCATGGCTTCAGGGAGGGCGTGGTGGTCTTGGGGGGTGACCTGAACTGTGCACTGAACCCCAGGGTGGATACATCGGACGCTAAGACTGCCATCTCTTACAAAGCGCTGAAGCGGATTAAGAGATCCTTACAGGACCTTGAGCTGGTGGACACTTGGCGTTTGATGAACCCAACAGGCCGAGACTACACCTATTATTCACCTATTCATGCTAAATACTCCAGAATTGATTATGTGTTCCTCTCACAAAGAGACCTTGGGAGGGTGGAGCAGACTCGGATTGGCAACATCACCTTTTCCGATCATGCCCCGGTGGTGCTCTCGTTGACTCTCCCGGGCGCAGAACGGGGGGAGTGGCATTGGAGACTCAATGAGAGCCTGTTGAAGGATCCCAGGGTGGTGACGAAGCTTAAAGACAGTCTGGCCAATTATATTAAGGAAAATGTGACAGAAGGGATGGACCCGATGGCAATTTGGGAGGCACAGAAATGCACAATGAGAGGCATATTGATACAGGAGGCTTCGAAGCTTAAAAAGGAGAGGGTGCAAAAGCAAAAAGACCTGCTTAAACAAATAGCAGACCTGGAATCTGCGCACAAGCAGTCACTCCAGGACACATGCCTTAGGGATCTGGAAATGAAACGAGTGGAGCTCCGAGACATGATGTCTAGAGAGACCAATCGGTGGTTTACTAGGCGCTTGGGGCTCTACTATGAGCAGGGTAATAAATCTGGTAGGATGTTGGCACGAGCGTTAAGACCCAAAATTGCTCACACTAGAGTTGAGGGCATCAGGGCAGGAGACGGGTTACTGCTACAAAAAAATGAAGCTATGGCTGATGTCTTTGGCAAGTTTTATGCTGACTTATATAACCTTCAGGGACAATACCAGGGAGGTGATCAAGATAGTTCTATGGCTGCGTACCTACTTGAATCGGGGATGCCGTCATTGTCCGAGGATGAGGTGGCCCAGATGGAGGCCCCGATATCGGTGGAAGAGTTGGAGAACGCCCTGAAATCCACTAAGCCAGGGAGGGCCCCGGGTCCGGATGGCTTCCCCACACAATATTATAAAACTTTTCCAGGCCTGTTGCTCCCTATGTTGCAGAGAGCATTTGAACCCACCTCATCCTCGGGCAAACTGCCCAATACATCATTGGAAGCTCGGATTGTGGTGATTCCAAAAGAGGGGAGAGACCCAACTGATTGCAGGAGTTACCGCCCCATTTCCCTTTTAAATGTGGACGTGAAGTTATTCGCGAAAGCTCTAGCTAACAGGGTTGCTTCCTTCCTCCCAGATCTGGTCACACAGGACCAGGTGGGGTTTGTCCCTACTAGAGAGGCTCGTGATAATGTCATCAAAGCTCTGAATGTGCAATGGTGGGCGAGGGCCCGGAAAATTAAAGCGATTATGCTCTCTACTGACGCCGATAAGGCATTTGATCGGGTCAATTGGGGCTGGATAAGGAAAGTTCTAGAGCATATAGGCTTGGGAAATGAGATGCGGAACAGAATTCTATCGCTCTATTCTGACCCCAGTGCCAGAGTACGAGTCAATACCTGTACATCCTCTGCGTTTCACATACGCAATGGTACCAGACAGGGCTGCCCGTTGTCCCCCCTAATATTTGCTCTTTCACTAGAGCCGTTTCTAAGAAAGATTAATTTAAATGCTGATATAAAGGGGGTGGAGATTGGGTCAAAGGAAAGGAAAGTAGCGGCTTATGCAGATGATATGCTATTCTTTCTAAGTTTGCCAAGAACCTCTGTGCCGAACTTATTGAAAGAATTTGAGACATTTGGCAGGCTCACGAATCTGAAAATCAACTTTAGCAAGTCCTGTGCCATGAATATGTCAATGCCGAGGGAGGAGGTGGGTGAGCTCTGCACGCTTTTTCCCTTCAAGTGGGAGGGGAGGAGCTTAAAATACCTAGGAGTCGAGGTGCCTATCTCTCCTGCGGACCTTTTTCAGCTTAATTTTGCCCCGATGGGGACTAAGATTAAAAAGGAACTGGAAAGCTGGAATAGATTGCGATTGTCCTGGTTCGGACGCATAGCTGTAATTAAGATGAACGTGCTGCCGAGACTGCTGTACCTTCTACAATGCATCCCCATAAAAATCCCCAACTCTTTCTTTAATGACATGACAAAAACTTTTATGAGGTTTGTGTGGGCTGGTAAACCTCCCAGAATCAGGAGACGTATCTTGGTACTCCCTAGGGAACGGGGGGGCTCTGGCCTACCTTGCTTGCGGACATATTATAGAGCAGTACATATTGGAAGGATCGTAGATTGGCATATTCATAGGTCGCAGAAGGACTGGGTTCGGATAGAGGGGGAAATCGAGAAGGGGGGGAGACTGGATGTTCTTGGCAACTTGAGAGGATGTGACATCCCAAGTGCGATCAAAACCCATCCACTGGTGGGGGCATCCCTGGAGATCCTTGGGGTGCTCTGTAAAGGCTCAGGGGCGCTCTCCTCCCGACCTGGCCACCTGACCCCACTAGGTGGCAACCCGGCTTTTCCACCGGGGCTGGATTCCCCGCTCTTAAAAGACTGCAAGGGTCCTAGACCGCTGAGGGCATACCACCTGTGGGATAGAGGAGCTTTCATAGATAAACAGAAACTGCAACTGCTATTGGAAAGGGATGTCTCTATCCTCTCCTATCTCCAGATGCGGCACTTTCTCTCATCAAAAGATGTCATGGCAGGATTGCGCAAAGACCCTACTGAATTTGAGAGAGCCTGTCTGGGCATGGGACCGGATTCACACCTATTATCATGGGCTTACGGGATGTTAAGGCGGAGTGATAAGTTGGAGGAGAGGCCATGGGAGAAGAGGTGGGAGACGGACCTAGGCCGAACCTTCTCAGAGGAGGAATGGGAAAACGTGTATAAATCTGCCCACAAAGGATTAATAAGCAGCTCGATGCAGGAGACAAATTATAAGCTGATCACACGCTGGTATCGGACCCCGGAACTGTTGCACTCTTTCTTCCCCCTAGTGCCAGATATATGCTGGAGGTGCGGACAGTCTGGAGCTTCGATGCTACATATTTGGTGGTCATGTCAGGCCCTAGACGACTTCTGGTCAAAGGTGAAAGAACTATCCACTCACATTATGGGAGAACCACTAGAATGGAATGCCGAGACGGTCTTGCTGGGGTGGTCTTCAGACAGCGGAGGGATAGCGGGCGGAGCCCCTCTAGCTAGACATCTCTTAAACGCCGCTAGGGTGCTTATTCCGAGGAACTGGAGATCTCAGAGAGCCCCCACAATCAAAGACTGGATAGGTCAGGTCAATCAAGTGGAACATATGGAGGAAATATGCTATGCTAGACAGGATAGGCTGGACGCGTATAGGAAGATTTGGACGACGTGGTCACTTTTCAAAGATACAGCAGCCTATAAAAGAATGTGGGAATAGCTTGTCCCAGTAAATACTATGCTGGGAGGCTGGAGTAGATTTACTGACGGGATGTTCGGGAGGGTGGCTGGAGGGCTTAGTCCCCCCCCTCCTGGGGAACTGCCCGACCACTCACCAGCGGTTGAATCCCCTCTGACTGACATTGATTGGCAAGGGCTCTTTCGTTCCTCTCTCTTTCCCTCTACTCTTTCTCCCCTTTTGTGTCTCCTCTGTCCCTCCCCCCCCCTCCCTCTTCTTCGTACCTCTAGTTTCTCTGTACCTTTTAGTCGGACTGAATGTGAGTGTGGATGTTGTCTGTATGTTTGTCCCTTGTTGGTCATTAGATCTGTCTCCTGTCCAGTTGGTCTGTAGTAAGTTTGTCATCAGGGCTGCTGAAACTGGGTCAGTCATTAACCCCCAATCGCTATACTATACCAGGGATCTTACGGGTAACACCAAGAATATATGGATGACACCCCCTAGATAGGTGGAGCTCTCCCCCCACACCGTATAAGGAGGATATAGGAAGGAGGCTCCCCAGCTGCTTACCCCGGAGTGGCGGCTCAAGAAGGGCACTGTCCTGGAATAGCTTTTACCCTGACTTGAAGAATGTATTACACTGCTATGTTGAATGTCTGACCTATGTAATGTGTGCTAATATATGCTAACAATGGATACTGTCTGTATTTTTGACTTCTGCTTTAAATATACCAATAAAAATTGAGTATGTTAAAAAAAAAATTAACTGGTTCAACACCTACTCTTCCTGCAGCAGAGGAGTTCTGCTAAGAACGTCTGCAACGCCATTTAGGGTTCCTATTAGATGGACTGCTGAAATGGAATGTTGAAATGGAATGTATCTGATCCTAAAGGGGTACTAGGAAGCAGTAAATGAAAATCTGCAGATTGACTGATCTTGTACCACTGCCTGGTGATTTTTGTATGCTACTTCTGCAATGTAGTCTGAATGGACTTTTACATCTTTGCACCTTAGCTCCGTCTATTGCCAATAACCCCCTGCAGTTAGACTTGTTTGTTGTGCAGGCCAAGGTTCCTGTACTTGATGTGGTCCACCCCAACCCCAGGTGCTGGCACATGTAGTCCGTTACCAGCTCGATCTGCCGCCACAGACGACCTGCCTGAAGGCTAGAAGAGTTCAACACCACACAACCTGTTCAATAAATATACTAAACATGTGGCTCAAACAAGGTTCTTTATTAAGAAATAAAGGCTGGTAAACATTGACAACTTTGGCATGTCCCAATTCTGATATCCCATAAAAGTGGTAAAGTATGCCTTTCAAGAGGGGTGGAGGGAAATAAAAGGGGGAAGCGCTACGTATTGATTATGTCATATTAGGAGGTGCATTGTTATGTCAAATTAACCATTCTTCCTTTATTTTTGTTTCCATGCAAACATACAAAATCAATCTCAATTCTAAGGAAGACAAGAGCAATACACTGATATGGGTGAAAGTTATGATGTAGGACAGTTAAAAGAATGGCTTTTATTTAAAGTATACAGTAGGTGGGGGTAGGCTTTAAATTAAATATACATCAAACCAGTGATGCTAGCAAAGCCAGGGGGTTCTTTTGATAAAAGACTTACAAAATGTGGACATCACATTAAGAAAAAAAAATACCTTTAAAAAACAAAACAAAAATGTTCACAGTGGTTTGTATATAAACAAGATGCAAAGTATATCTGACATTCCTTGTCTCACCAGCCTTGCGAGTGCCATCTTTAAGTACTAAAAGTAGTAAACAAGCATTTACAAATAAGGTGAATTGTACAAAGCTACATAAAAGAAAAGATCTGGAGTGTACAACAACATTGGCATGAAAGGAAACCATTTAAGAAGCAAAATATGTATTTTAGATTGAAAATTGGCAAACAATTTTGCAGCAAATACATAAAAAAATGATCCAACAACATCTAAAATGGATGAACGGACCAGTACAAGTTACACAATTGAAAATAAAAAAAGTGATTATATACTATAATACAAGTCCAAGCTGGCGTGGCAAGCCTTATTTTTTCGCTTGCTTTGTGATCATGCCTCGTGGTGGTGTTACAGGTCTGCTTGCATTAGGCTTCTTTTTCTCAGCAGGCTTCAGAATCTGACAGGAGAAAACAGTGTTAAGGTTAGTTTAGAAAACAAAAAAAAAAAAACAAAAAAAAAAAAAAAAAAAAAAAGACCGCACCAACAAGGTCTACCTTACTTGTAAGTGTGCTACACTGGGAGGTGGTATGCAAATCAGCCAATTATTCCAAAGTGGGGATCCCACAATCCCCACAAATTCAGCGGCACCACTTTATATCAAAATACAAACTTTAATAAATCTATTTACACTACACCATTAGATAAGACACGTTAAAAATCATTAAAAAATACATAGTGATTACAGATGGGGAGAAGGGGGGAGGGAGACAGGGGGACACGGATGTAGAAAAAGGCAGCTAGCTTTTCTGCTTCAAGTAATAGAATATAATAAAGGCTCTGTTTGTATGGCTGGCAATACAATGCATAACTAACCGAAAAGTACAATATAAAATGTGTATAAATCTTGGTATCCAAAACCATATGTCATGAAAATCAACTCAAACTACATATAGATTAATCTACCTAGTGACAACCCTAATAAAGTGCAATGTGCCTCACAATATTGTACTTTTGGGTTAGTTATGCATTGTATTGCCAGCCATACAGATAGAGCCTTTATTATATTCTATTACTTGAAGCAGAAAAGCTAGCTGCCTTTTTTTACATCTCAGTGTCCCCGTGTGTCTTTCCCCCTCCTCCCCCTCTGTAATCATTATGTGTTTAATGATTTTAGCGTGTCTTAATGGTGTAGTGTAAATAGATTAATAAAGTTTGTATACATTTTTGATATAAATTGTGGTGCCGCTGAATTTGTGGGGATTGTGGGATCCCCAATTTGGAATAATGTTAAGGTTAGTGTAGCATTTTAGGAATTTGTTTAAGAGTATGTTGCGGCACATAAAAACAGCAACATGCAGCCCCTATACTAGAGGCCCTAGTTCAGGTATGCTCAACCCGTGACCATGCTGCCCCCCAAAACCTTTGATGTGACCTGCAACCTCATACAGTGGAATGCAGGGCTTAAGAAAAATTGTGAGTACTCCCCTGTAGAATTGATTTTGTAGTATACAGCACGTACGGTTTCACAAATATTCTTTACACTTGGGATATCCGCCACAAGGTGGCGCAGTGGATTGCAGAAGAGACTTGTGGGTTCTCCCAGCCCTATGTAAGGACAGGAAGCTCCCACAAATTCCCAGTGTTACAAAGCAGTTAGACAAGAAGCCGGGAGAAAAACAACAAAGGAAACCCCAATCACCATACAGAGGTAACCAAGAATAATGTTAAACCGGACCTTCACCATGATTTAATGAAAAGCCCAAACTCTTAAAAAACGGTTCCCCAGCATCTAAAATTAATATATTTTACATTTTTAGTCACTAACTTATTATTCTTTCCCCCACTGGGCTGCAACTCTGTTCAGGAATTTAGGATACGGGCGCCGCCATCTTGACTCAGAAGCATCACACTTACTGAGGAGAAGAGAGTGGGATAAGGTACAGGGGGCAGGTTATAGCTGTGCTTTGCTCAGACAGAGCAGAGCTGGGGTCAGGGAAAGGTCAGCAGTCCCAGAATGCAGAGCAGCACAGTCACTTCCTGTTTGCAGGCACTTCCTGTTTGCAGGCTGCCTGATAAAATGGCGGCTTCCATAAGCCGCCATCTTGGATGTTTAAAGGCTCATAACATGCAGTAGATGCGGGTAGGATGATTTTTAATGTGGACAATCTGTATGTACAGTGTGTGGGAAACATAAGATAGACTCTTATTCAGAGTGAAGGTCCGCTTTAACAAGGAAGGGGTGAAACAGGACTTGCTGTATACTACAAAATCCATTCTACAGGCGAGTACTCACAGAATTTTATTTTTCCAAGTATACAGCACGTCTTGTTTCACTAATATTCTTTATGTTTGGGACGTCCAAAAGCAGTGTCCGTAAAGTAGGGTGGGATCCCCAAGAAAAACAGCGGGCAGGTTAAACCACCGCCACCTGAAGAACTTTGCGGCCAAAAGCAGCATCAGCTGAGGCCCTAACATCAACCTTGTAAAAAACTTTTGAAAAGGTATGAACAGAAGACCAAGTTGCGGCCTTACAAACGTGTTCCAACAGAAGCCTGGTGCCGAAAGGCCCAAGAGGCCCCAATAGCACGAGTAGAATGAGCGGTAAGGCGGAAGGGAGGTTCCTTCCTCTTAGAATAGGCTTGCACCACCGGCTGACGAATCCACTTGCTGATAGTGGACTTAGCTGGAGGCAAACCCTTCCTAGGACCAGAAGGAAGAACAAAAAGCATCAGTCTTCCTGAAAGTTTCAGTAGCTACCAAGTAAAACTTTAGAACCCTGACCACATCTAAAGAATGCAGAGTCCTCTCCTTGGAATTAGCAGAATTAGGACACAAGGAAGGCAAGATAATGTCCTGATTGAGATGAAAAGCAGACACAACCTTAGGCAAGAAATCTGGTTTAAACCGAAACACCTTGCCCTGGTGTCGCTCAAACTGAGGATTGATGGAGAGCGCCGCCATCTCAGAAACACGCCTGACAGAAGCGATAGCCACCAAAAAGGCCACCTTGAGAGTCAAGATAGGCAAAGCAGCCTCAGAGAGGCTCAATGCATGACAGAAGTGTTGGACAACCCCAGAATTGGTGCATCCACTTCTAGAGGTGACGACCAACGCTTAACCACTTATCCCAACTTTTAGGCACCCCAGGGAGCCTGCTCGGTCGCTCCCACTGCTGGAGCACAAGATTATTAAAGTGAGTTTGCTCAGGAAACTCCAAACGTGGCTTAGCAGTGTGAAACAACTCCCCCTGCTGCCGAGGAGCCGCGGCAGGAGGAGAGATAGAAAGCACTTCAAAAATGTGAGCCAAAAGCCTGTCAGTATCTGGAGCCCATGGGTCAGAGCCAGAATCAGCATAACCCTTAGGCTGTTCATCAGATGATTCTGAATCAGAAAACAATTCCCCTTCTTCCAGGGGGGGGGGTATAGCCAGCCCGGTCAAGGAATCTCAGCATCCATAGGAAATAAGTTAATGCCAGATGCCGCCTCTAAGCCCAGGCCTTACGGGCCGTAGAGCCAGCAATCAGCTTCTCAATACTAGCGACCCTGGTAGACAAATCAGGCCGAGACTCCCCACTGGTATGCACCTCACTGGGATTCAGATGTAAGCGTGGGGGAGTGGGTGAAGCCACCCGGGGCACAGGCAACCCAGATTGCAGCGCAAGTGCCTGCTGGGCACAGGGTACACAAACCCACACATCACTAGTACGGGACACCCCACACAGCTGGGCTTGTCCCAAAGGAACCCCAAGCACATTATCCCGAGAAGCCTCCATATGGCGATTATCGCACCCCACCAGCTAATAGGGATTTACACAATAAAGTCACCCGGGACGCCCCAATAACCCGCTAGAGAAGTGGGAGGTAAAGGCAGAGTAGGCCTCTAATAGCAACTAAATATAGGGGATAGGCTGGGAGAAATCACAATTTAAGTTTGACCCGCCTGCAAGACATAAGCAAAGACCCGTAAGCGGTATGCAAACACAATAATTAAAGATAAGCCAGCCCGCAAGGGCACTTACAGACCGCGGTAGGTAGAAGCCAGCCAAGCAGCACAAGAAGGCAAAATGGCGCCCACAGATACCTTGAATGCGCCATCCGCAAGGCCCGCCCCCCGGAAGAGTGCGAAGGTTCCCGCGTGACCATGTTTACCTCTGGTGCTGCTGCGCCATCATTGGTTAAGACGCCGCTTGAGCGCGGAACTCTGTACCAGCGCGCGCGACAACATTTTTAAAAGCAACCAAAAAAAAAAAACCATGAGGCGACACAAGCCAAGTCATACCACGTAAATAATAAGTGAAGAATACACCAAAGACACACACAGTGCACCCCCCACCCCCCCTGAGAACACCAGGGAGAGCAAGGGAGGGCAGTGGCCAACCTAACAGGAGCCCACAGATGGACAGGGGGCAATAGAGGGAGGGGCATCCCATAAGGCTCACCATGGGCTTATACCACCTACCCTTTGGTGGGGGATTGCAGTCGGAGCAGCGCTCCTTAAGCACCTGACAACGGTGCTGCCTACCGTCACCCGACCAGTGCAGCCAAAGCTGGAAGGCAAGAAAAGGAGGAATGGGTGGGACTACTATAATTCTGTGAAGTACTCACCTGTAGAATTGATATTTGTATACAGTATGTCCTGCTCCAGGTATAATACTTACACTTGGGTTATCCTCCTCCAGATGGTGCTGCACTGCAGAGACATGGAAAAACCGGCTCCTCCCGGCCCTTCAAATACCCAGGGACCTCCCACGAATCCCCAGCATTGAAAAGCAGTGAACAAGAAGCCGGGAGAATGAAACCACCCAGAGCAACTGGTAATGATAATCACCATACAGGGGATCCAGAATAATGCAACAGGGTGGGGTGGAGCGGGACATACTGTATACAAATATCAATTCTACAGGCAAGTACTTCACAGAATTGTATTCTTAGTATACAGTACGTCCTGCTCCAGATATAATACTTACACTTGGGACATCCAATAGCAGTGTCCATAAAGTAGGGTGGGATCCCCCAACAAAAAGGTGACAGGCAGTTTAAACTACTGCCGCTTGCAAAACCTTGCAGCCAAAACCACCATCAGCTGAGGCCCTAACATCAACCTTGTAAAACTTTGAAAAGGTATAAACAGAAGACCAAGTAGCAGCTTTGCAAACTTGTTCAACAGAAGCCTGGTGCTGGAAGGCCCAAGAGGCACCAATAGCACGAGTGGAATGAGCAGTAAGGCGGAAGGGAGGATTCTTCCCTTAGCAGAATAGGCCTGAATCACAGCCTGACAAATCCATTTTCTAATAGACTTGGCAGGAGCCAAACCCTTCCTAGGACCAGAAGGGACCACAAAAAAAAAAGAGCATCAGTCTTCCTGAAGGCTGCAGTGACTATCAGGTAGTACTTCAGAAACCTGACCACATCCAATGAATGCAAAACACTTTCCTTAGCGTTGCTAGGATTAGGACACAATGAAGGAAGAACAATATCCTGATTCAAATGAAAGGCAGACACCACCTTTGGCTTTAAAGCGGACCACCACCTTGTCCTGGTGTCTCTCGGAAGTATGGGGGCTGAATAGACAGAGCCGCCAGCTCAGACATGCGCCTGACCAAATAGCCACCAGAGAAACAACTTTGAGGGCAAGTACAGCCAGAGCAGCATCCTGAATAGGTTCAAAGGGAGCACTCTGTAAGGCAGACAAAACCAGGTTCAAGTCCCAAACAGGGACCGTAGGCTTACGTGGGGGGACGCATGTGAGTGACCCCCTGAAAGAAGGTCTTAACCAAGGAATGCTGTGCAAAAGACCTCTGAAGGGTCAGGTTTCTTCCTCGTCTGTCTTTCAGAGTACTGAGTTTTAAAGCCAACTCCAATCCATGTTGTAAAAACTCCAGAATTCTAGTGATTAAGAATTCCCTGCAGGGGAGAGACCTAGACTCACACCAGTCAATGTAGGAACGCCATACCCTATAATAGATGGCAGAAGAAGTTTTCTTCCTAGCCTGTACCATGGTATCCACCATTGAGGCAGACAAGCCTTTCTCCATCAAGATGGAGGTTTCAGCAGCCAAGCCGTCAAGGCCAGAGTTTGTAAACTGGGATGGCGTAGGGAGCCCTGAGTGAGTAGATCTGGCTCCTCTGGCAGGACATACTGGTCTGCCATTTGTACCACGTCTGCGAACCACACTCTTGGCCACCAGAATCACTGGCACCCTTTCCAGGGCAATCTTGCGCAGAACCCTGCCCAGCAGGGGAAACGGGGGGGGGGGGGGGGGGCAACAGGGAGACAAAGGTCGGGAGCTTGTGATTGTGACGGGATGCAAACAGATCCACATCTGGTAGGCCCCACCGGTAACACAGGGACTGGAATACCCCGTTGCAGAGGGACCACTCCCCCTGACGGGAAGTCCCCCTGCTCAGAGAGTCTGCTAGAAGATTCTCTACCCCCGGGATATAAACAGCTGAGATGCATTGAACATTGGCCTCCGCCCATGTCAGAATCCACGAGCCTTCCTGGAGGGCACCCTTGCTCCGGGTCCCTACCTGATGGTTGAAGTAAGCAACCGCTGTCCTGTTGTCTGAGCGCACCTGCACAGACACACCCTGCAGTTGATCGGTCAACTGTTCCAAAACCAACCTGACCGCCCATAGTTCCAGAATGTTGATGGGTAAGTGGGCCTCCTGAGGGCCCCACCTCCCCTGGAACCTCAGGGATTTCCAGAATCCCCCCCAACCTGACAGACTGGCAATCGTGGTGACTGTCTCCCAGGAGGGGGCTAGAAAGGACCTGCCCTTTAGCAAGTTCTTGTGGTCCAGCCACCACAAGAGGGGCCTTGTGACCAATGGGGGAAGCACACAAACCCCGTCCAAGGACGCAGGGTCCTTGTCCCATACTGATAGGAGGTGAAGCTGCAGAGGCCTCGAATGGAACTGAGCAAAGGGCACCGCTTGGAAGCTCGCCACCATCAGGCCCACCGGCCGCATTCCCTGTCTGAGGGAGAGCTGGGGGCACGAGAGCAGAGACAGCACCTGCGTAGTCAGATCTTACACCTTCTGTTGGGGAAGGAATATTCGAGACTGAACCGTATCCAGAATCATCCCCAGGAATGGGGTCACCGGTGAAGGGGACAGGGAGGACTTGGGATGATTGATCACCCAGCCGAAAGGACTCCAAGGTGGACACCACCAGCTGAGTGTCCAGCTCTGCCTACTGTAGAGGCCAAAAGGCGATGAGAATGTCGTCCAGGTAGGGCAGCACTCGAATGCCCCCTGACCTTAGCAAGGACATCACCCCCGCCAATACCTTGGTGAACACTCTGGGAGCTGAAGTGAGGCCAAAGGGTAGAGCCACAAATTGGTAATGTTGATCTTTCAACTCGAACCCGAGAAACCTTTGATGCCCGGGGAACATGGGGATGTGAAGGTAAGCATCTTTGATGTCCACAGACGTCATAAAATCCCCTGGACGGAGAGCCAACGGCCGAGCGCAGGGTTTCCATGCGAAAGCGCTTGCTCTTGACAAATTTGTTGAGGATCTTTAAATCCAGAATGGGCCTGACCGACCCATCTCTTTTGCGTACTGTGAAAAGGTTGGAGTAGAAACCTTCTCCCAATTCTCTCAAGGGAACTTTGCAAATAACTCCCAGCTCCAGAAGTCCTTGTACTGCATGCATCAGGACCTGAGCTGATACCGGGTCCTGGGGTATCCAGGACCTGACGAATCTTGCGGGGGGCCGCACAGCAAACTATCTTGTAACCAGAGGAAACTACCTCCTGAATCCACCGGTCTGAGACTTGGCGCCTCCAGACGTGCAAAGTGCTGTAGTCGTACCCCCACCCTGGCGGGCGAGGGCGCGCCATCATGCCTGAGGGGTCTTGAGAGGGGGTTTGGTCCCCCAGGAGGAGCCAGGGCGTCGCCCCCTGCTCCTATGCCAGGAGTCTGTGCAAGCCCCCGCGAAGGACACCCCTTTACCCTGCTTAGCGCCTCTGTAGGGGGCTGAAAGGGGGCCCTGGTTGCGAAAGGGCTGAGGCTGCCACCTGCACTGTGGTAACTTACCTCCTTTAGCAAAGCGGTCTAGGCGGTCCCCAAACAGGCGTAGTCCCTTGAAAGGGGGCCCAGTAAGGGCTTTCTTAGCAGCATTGTCGGCTGCCCACTGTCTCAGCCATACCGCGCGGCGTATAGCCACCGCGGAAAATCTGGCACACAGCCTAATAGCATCGTCCGATTGCAGACAGGATAAAGTTCAAATACATCAGTTAGACAGTGCATTAATAGTATCAGCAGGCAACTCGTCTGGCCCGTCAAGTGCATTCCTGACCATGGCCCTGAGCGCCACGGCAGTAATGGCCAGAGCGCAGACCGGGCGCAGTGCCGCCCCTCCAAACGCAAAGGCATGGCACGCCAATTGATCAATGCGCCGGTCATCAGAATCCCGCAGTGTAGTAGTGTCGGGAGAGCGCATAATAAAGGTGTTAGCCAGCCCTAGAATAGAAGCATCGACCTCGGGGGGGCGATGACCAGCACTTGACCATGTCAGCAGGAAATGGATACTTCCTGTCCAGACTCTTAGGGATCCCAGGAAGTCTACTGGGATGTTCCCACTCCTTAAGCACGAGGTTATTGAAATGGGTCTGCTCAGGAAATTCCAATCAAGCCTTAGCAGTAAAGCTGACCCCTTTGCCTGGGAGCCGCAACAGGGGAGAGATGGACAAACCCTCAAAAATCTGAAGCAATAGCTTATCAGTATCATCCGGGGTCCAGTGATCAGAACCAGAATCGTCATGACCTAGACTTCTCAGATGACGGAGTCAGAGATCAGCTCCCCATCGTCCGAAAGGGTATGGTCATATAGATGCGTAAACTCAGACTCCGTAGGGAATGGAGCAGAGTCAGGGACAATGTGCCACTTTTTTGCGGTAGCCTTGCGCGCTAGAGTACTAGCAAGCAATTTTTCAACACTGGCCAGTCTAGTAGCCACATCAGGATGAGAACCCCCGCTTGTATAGGGGGTTAGACTCGGGCTTGGAGGGGTAGGTGAAGTGAGGAGAGGTGCAGACCCAGCCCCAGAGGGGGCAGGAAGTACCAGTAACGCCTGCTGTGTACAAGGGATGCAGACCCGAGCATTGTCACCGTTGATAGATGAGACCCCACAATCTACACACAGCCGGGCTTGTCCCGAGGGAACCCCGTTAATATCCTGGGATGCCTCCATATGGTGATTAATGGGCACAATAGGCCAGTAGGGATTGACGCTATAAGCTACCCTGGATGCCTCAGACCCGCAGGGAAGTGGGAGTAATTATACTAGGTCCAACTGGGAATTACACCGGGCCAGGAGAAGCCACTGGATTCGACCGTCTGAAGACATAATGGGAATAGGAATGTCAGAGCCATGCGCAGTAAGCAAGACAAATGAAAATCGCCCGCGAGGGCACTTACATTGCGCGCGCAATGAGCATTGAAAGGGCACCAAGCGGACCTCGAAGGGCGGGCCAAAGGGGGCTGTGACAGAGCGCGCTAAGCCAGGTCTCCACCCCCGCGAAGCTCTGAATACAGTAGTCAGCGCAGACAGAGTGAATGACACACTATAGAAGCAAAAACGGGGATTACTTCCATATGCGCCCAACAAATACCAATAAAGACGCCGCAGCCGTCTATTCACGCGCCCGTACAATAAGGGCAGATATCGCCCGGCGGCCGATAGACAATGCATAACAAAACAGCGCGGCTCTGACACCAGGTGTATGAGTCAAGGACAATACTAAGGCCATAACGTGTACTGAACAACAAGACCACACCCCCCTCCCCTTTCTTTCCCCCCGAACTACGGGGAACGAGGGAGAATGTGAGTGAGTGAATTTCACTCAGGCTGACAGGGAGCCATCTTGCAACCAATTCATCAGGGATTACTGTCAGGCGGACCACACAAGCAAATAAACCCAGTGTGAAGCACCCAACAGACACCATAAAAATGCATAAAATTACAATTATACATAAAAGCAAAGCGAGGCCAGTGAAGAAGCGCCAGCCCCCCCCCCCCCCCCCCGTGTCATAACTGGGACGGGTGGCAGTAGTCCCAACAGGGCCGCAGGATTTAATACCCCCGCTCACCTGCGAGAGAGAGAGAGAGACATGTCTTCACAGTCAACACTGCAGAGAAATCTGGGGATTCATGGGAGGTCCCTGGGTATTTGAAGGGCTGGGAGGAGCCCGTTTTTCCATGTCTCTGCAGTGCAGCGCCATCTGGCGGAGGATAACCCAAGTGTAAGTATTATATCTGGAGCAGGACATACTGTATACTAAGAATAGTCCTACAGGGCCGCAGGCTAATAGCCCCGGTCACCTGCGAGTAGAGAGCCATCTTCATGTCATCACAGCACCACTGCAGAGAAGAACTGGAGATTTTGTGGGAGGTCCCTGGAATATAAGGGGCTGGGAGGAGCCACTTTTTGCTGTCTCTGCAGTCCAGCGTCATCTTGTGGATTTATAACCCAAACGTAAGGAATTCACTATCTGGAGCAGGACGTGCTGTATACTTAGAATATACAAAGTGAAACACCGCCAACCCCCCCAGGGAGAGAGGCAGGGAAGAGCAGCGGAAGGCGCACCCAGAGCATGCTTAGCTAGGGAGGGGGGGGGGGGGGGGAGGCAAGGGAAGGCCCAGAATAAGGCAGGAAGGGGCATCCCATAAGGCTCACCATAAGCCTGAACCGCCTACCCTTGTAAGTACAGGGATTGCGGTTGGAGCAGCGCTTCTCCAGCACCTGACCCTGGAGCTGTCCTACCTTCACCCAAACCAGGCAGCCGAGGTTGGGAGGCAGTGGGTCCAAAGCGGGTGGGAATAGTCCTGCAGACTGGTAAGCCCTGCTCGCCTGCGTAATAGAGAGCCATCTTCAATTTTCACAGTCCAGACTGCAGAAGGAAACTGGGAATTTGTGGGAGGTTCCTGTCCTTTTATAGGGCCAGGAGACGCCACAAATCTCTTCTGCAGTCCACTGCGCCACCTTGTGGCGGATATCACAAGCGTAAAGAATATTTGTGAAACAGGACGTGCTGTATACTTGGAAAATAGTCCTTTCCAGGATAATTCTCGATCTGCAAACATTTCTGGGTGACAGGCAAAGCATTGGGTTCATCCCCCCCCATAGTCAGGTGCACACAAATCACCAAGCGTACACAAGGAGTGCAGTAGAGACTCTAATTCTATCCTAGACATAGAACTGAATGAGGAAGGGCTATAAATATGGAACCCATATGCCGAGAACTAAAGACAGTCAGAATGTGTGATGTAGCAACTTTTCAAAACGTGCCACCCTTTTACCACGTTATGTAATATTTAACATTCAAAATTCTCATTGTGGTCCCCACTCTAGAGTTAACCACTGCCTTAGCCGACCACTGCAGCAGACCAGCTTCTGTAGTGACTGGCCAACAAAAGCATCACCAGGTAACCATATGGGAGCCTAAACCGAGTATAGGCCCACACAAGTTTACCAGTCCTTAATTACAGGGGCATGTTAAGCCTACCGATATCCTTACCAAGGCAAAAATACAATTGTGATTACGTATTGGTATTATACGTATACAGCACTTTGTTCCAGAATATTCCTTACAAATGGGTTATACATCCACAAGATGGCGTTGGACTGCAGAAAACAGTGTGGCTCCTCCCAGCCCTAAATAAGTCGGGGACCTCCCACAAAATCCCCAGTATTTACAAGCAGTCAACGAGAAGCCGGGAGAACAACAACGTCAAAAATGACCATATGAAGCACCATACAGAGGTAACTAGGAATAATGATAAAGATGGGGTGGAACAGGACGTGCTGTATACATATAATACCAATTCTACAGGTGAGTAATCACAGAATTGTATTATTCTAAGTAAACAGCACGTCCTGTTCCGAATATTTCTTACACATGGGACATCCAATAGTGTCCGTAAGGTAGGGTGGGATCCCCAAAAATAACAGCAGACAGTTTAAACCACTGACACCTGCAGAACTTTGCGACCAAAAGCAGCATCAACCTTAAAGTGGACCAACACCCAGGATTTTGACTATCCTGGGTCTTGGTCCACTTCGGTGTGTGAAACCCCCCGAACCCACCTCTCCCCGCGCGTCCCTCTTCGGTGGCCGGCGCCTCCCTCGCGCCCCTCTAGACGTGCCCGCGCCGGCCGTCTGAATGGCCGGCACGGGCACGTCTAGAGGGGCGCGAGGGAGGCGGCGGCCGCCGAAGATAAGGTAAGGAGTTTGGGGGGGTTTCACCCCGCGGGACATCCCGATCTCGGATGTCCCGCGGGGAGGGAGGTGATCGGCCCGGGAATCGATCACCGGTGGGTGTTGGTCCACTTTAACATCAACCTTGTAAAAAGTATGGACAGAAGACCAAGTGGCGGCCTTGCAAACTTGTTCAACAGAAGCTTGGTGCTGAAAAGCCCAAGAGGCACCAATAGCACGAGTAGAATGGAGGCTCCTTCCCCTTAGAGTAGGCCTGTATCACAGCCTGACGGATCCACTTGCTGATAGTGGATCTAACCATAGCCAGACCTCTTAGGTCCAGATGGGAGCACAAAGAGCATCAGTCTTCCTGAAGGATTCAGTAGCCACCAAATAGAACGTCAGAGTTCTGACCACATCCAGAGAATGTAAAACCTGCTCCTTAGGATTACTAGGATTAGGGCAAAGAGAAGGCAACACAATGTCCTGATTGAGATGAAAGGCAGACACAACCTTAGGCAGAAAATCAGGCTTAAAACTAACCACCTTGTCCTGGTGTCTCTCAAAGTAAGGGGTTTGATGGAAAGCGCCACCAACTCAGAAACACGCCTAACAGGTGATAGCCACCAAAAAGGCTACCTTAAGAGTCAATATGGAAAAAGGAGCCTCACGCAAAAGGCTCAAAGGGAGACCCTTGTAATGAAGATAAAAACAGTTCAAATCCTAGACTGGTAACATAGGCTTACGTGGCGGACGCACGTGAGTAACCCCCTGGAAGAAGGTCTTGACCAGACAATGGTGAGCAAAGGATCTTTGGAAGAATATGGCCAAAGCAGAAACCTGTGACCTTTGAGGGTACTAAGCTGAAGACCCAAATCCAAACCATGTTGCAGGCATTCCAGAATCCTAGGGATAGAAAACACCCGACAGGGAAGCGACAGACTCACACCAGTCAATGTAAGCATGCCATACCCTATAGTAGATGGACGACGAGGACTGCTTCCTAGCCCAAATCATGGTATTAACAGAGGCAGGCAGCCCCTTCTCCATCATGGAGGTTTCAACAGCCAGGCCGTCAAAGCCAGCGTTTGTAAACTGGGATGGCGCAGCTGCCCGAGTGAGCAGGTCTGGATCCTTGGGCAGATCATACGGATCTACTGCCAACTGCACGACGTCTGCGAACCACACCCTTCTTGGCCAACAGGGGGCCACCAGGATGGCTGGTACCCCTTCCTGAGCAATCTTGCGCAACACACCCTGCCCAGCAGAGGGAAAGGAGGAAACTGAAAAGCTGAAAGCTCTTCCAAGACATTGCTAGAGCATCCGTGGCCAAGGCCAGAGGGTCCTGTGACAGACAGGAAGCTTGTGACGGGACGCAAACAGATCCACATCTGGCTGACCCCAACGGTGGCACAGGGAGTGAAACACCCTGCTGAAGGACCATTCTCCCAGACGAGAAGTCCCCCTGCTGAGGGAGTCTGCCTCCAGATTCTCCACCCCCGGGATGTACACGGCTGAGCTGCAGGAACATTCTCCTACGCCCAAGACAGAATCAGGGACACTTCTTTGAGGGCCCTCTTGCTCCGGGTCCCTCCCTGATTGATGTAGGCAATCGCCGTCTGGTTGTCCGAGCGGACCTGAACCGCCTGACCTCGAAGGTGTGGAGTCAATTGGGCGAGAACCAACCTTATCGCCCTCAATTCCAATTCCAAAATGTTGATAGGGGTGTAGGCCTCCTGAGGGCCCCACTGACCCTGGAATTTCAGGGATTTCCAGAACCCCCCCCCCTCCCCCCAACCTGTCAGGCTGGCATCTGTGGTGACTGTCTCCCAGCACAGGGCCAGAAAGGATCTGCCCACCAACAGGTTTCTTGAGTCCAGCCACCACGAGAGAGACCGTCTGGCCAGAGGGGACAGAACCAGCACCTGATCCAGGGACCGAGGGTCCCGATCCCAAACTGACAAGAGGTGAAGCTGAAGGGGGTCTCATGTGAAACTGAGCGTATGGAACCGCCTCGAAGGGACACCATCAGGCCCACCAACTGCATCCCCTGCCGGGGGGGGGGGGGGGGGGGGGGGGGGGGGGGGACAGAAGACGCCTGGCTAGGGCCTGAAGATTCTTCACCTTCTGCTGAGGGAGAAGGATCTTGACCTGAGATGTATCCAGAGTCATGCCCAGAAAGGACCTCACCATTGACGGTGACAGGAAAGACTTGGGCTGGTTGATCACCCAGCCAAAGGACTCCAGTGTGGACACCACCAGCTGGATATCCAGCTCGGCCTGCTGGAAGGACTGAGAAGTGATGAGAATGTCGTCCAAGTAAAGAAGGATGCCCTGAGATCTCAGCAGAGCCAGTACGCCCGCCAGCACCTTGGTGAATACCCTGGGAGCTGAGGTGAGACCGAAAGGTAAGGTCACAAATTGATAGTGCTGATCCTCCAGAGCAAACCTGAGGAATCTGATGACCTGGAAAGATTGGTATATGAAGGCAAGCATCCTTGATGTCTACAGAGGTCATGAAGTCCCCTGGGTGTATGTAGGAAAGTCACAGCTGAGCGCAGAGTCTCCATGCGAAAGTGTCTGGATCTGACAAATTTGTTGAGGCACTTTTAAATCCAGGATAGGTCAGATGGACCTGTCTTTTTTGGGAAAAATGAAAAGATTGGAATAGTAGCCTCTGCCCCTTTCCCTCAATGGCACTTGGCAGATGACCCGACACCAGAAGGTTTTGGACAGCAAGGCACAGACCCTGAGCAGACAGGGGGTTTTGAGCCATCCAGGATTTGATGAATCTTGGGGGCGGCCAGGCTGCAAAATATCTTGTAACCGGAGGACACTACCTCCTGAATCCACCGGTCTGAGACATGAAGCTTCCAGACGTGAGCAAAGAGCCAGAGCTGTCCCCCCCCACCCAGATGGCTGAGGGCGCCCCTTCATACCCGAGGGGGCTTGGGTGAGGATTTTGGCTTGGGACCCCAGGACGGCCACATCCTCTGCCCCTTCCCCAGTGATCTCAGACCCCAGTAAAGGAGACTCCTCAGCCAGTTCTGGAACCACGGAAGGATGGGAGAAAAACACCCATCCCCCAAAAGGACCGGGACAGCCTCCTACGTTGAGATAACCTACCACCCCTGGCAAACAAATCCAAGCGCTCCCCAAAGACGCAGGTTCTTGAAAGGGAAACCAGTGAAGGCTTTCTTAGCAGCATTATCAGCTACCCATTGACGTAGCCAGACAGAGCGGCGTATAGCCACCAACAAGGCAGAAGTTCTACCACACATTCTAATGGCATCATCCATAGCAGACAGAATATATGCAATAAATTCCTCACAAAACAGGAGAGATCTATACTCTTCTCTACCCGCATCCTCAGATGCCCCGTCCAAGAGACACTTAAGCACCCCTTTAATGGCAATAGCCGTAATAGCAGAGGCACAAATTGGGCACAGAGCGGTCCCCACACAGGCAAAGGCATGACAGGCCACTTGGTCCAAGCGCCAGTCCTCCCCATCCTGCAGGGTAGTATTGCCAGGAGAATGCATGACAGATGTATTGGACAACCCGAGAACGGGCGCATCCACCTTGGGAGGACATGACCAACGCTTCACATCAGCAGGAAAGGGATACCTCTTGTCCCAACTCTTTAGGCACCCCTGGCAGCTTTCTAGGCCGTTCCCATTCCTTGAGCACTAGTTTATTAAAGTGAGACTGCTCAGGGAACTCCCAGCGTGGCTTAACCGTATGAAAAAGCTCCCCCTGCTGTTGCGGGGCCACTGCTGGGGGAGAAATACAAAGCACTTCAAAAATATGACTCAGCAGCCTGTCAGTGTCAGGGGACCACAGGTCTTCCCCAAAAGGAGCCCCAGTACTACCATAAATCTTAAATTGTTCCACAGAGGATTCAGAAAATTCCCCCTCCTCAAGGGGGTAGGGACCAGAGTGAGTACAGGCCCTCAACTTCCACAGGGAAATCGCAGGTGAAATGCCGTTTCTTAGCGGAATCCTTACGCGGGGCAGACCCAGCAAGATGTTTTTCAATGATGGCCACCCGTGCAGCTAAATCAGGTTGAGACTCCCCGCTATTATGCCCCTCAGAGGGGGTCAGATGTAAGCGTGGAGGGGTAGGCGAAGCCTGAGGGGGCGCCGCACCAGTAACAGGCAACCCAGGCTGCAGTGCAAGTACCTGCTGGGAGCAGGGTACACACCTTGGCATCACTTATAGGGGATACTACACACACACACACACACAAACATAGCCGGGCTTGTTCCAAAGGAACGCCAAGCACATTATTCCCAGAAGCCTCCATATGGTGATTATAGTGGCACAATAGGCCAATATAGGGTTAACGCTAATGATAGCAACCCGGGATGCCCCAATAGCCCGCTAGGGACGTGGGAGATATAACAGCCCAAACTAAAAGGGGGAGGACCGTGAGAAACCACAATGAGGTCTACCCACCTGAGACATCCTCGTAAGAGATATACATCTATCTGCACACCAATCCACCCCGCAGGGTCACGGACCGTGGTAGGAAACAGACACGCAGCGCGAGGGAGGTAAAAATGGTGTCCGCATATACCTCGAGGGGCGGGCAACTAGAGAAGTGATGCGGAAAACCTCATCTGCAGAGCCCGCCTCCCCCCAAAGAGCGCAAATCACGCTCACATGATCCTGCCGTCCAATCACAGCGTGGCAAAGCCTGAGGTAATGTTGCTGCCGTCCGCAGAGCGATGTACAAACACGCGGCGGTGGCTGCCAGTAAAAGACACATTAAGCAAGACATGCAGGATACAACAAATATCAATTCTGGCACAAGCAAGAGAACATTCAGGCTGCTTGACATACTGATGCCGCCCCCCCCCCCGAGATCTCCAGGGAGAGCGAAGGAAGGGGGCTACTCAGTGAAACAAAAATGAGAGGAGGGGGCAGATACCTAAGGGGGGTAGGGATTAAAGGGGGAACCCCGGGAGCAGGAGGGGGCATCCCACAAGGCTCACCACAGGCCTATACCACCTACCCCGTCAAAGCAGGGACTGCGGTCAAGGCAGCGCTCCTCAAGCACCTAACCCGTGCTGGGATGCAGTGGGTCCAGAACGGGTGGGTAATAGTCCTGCAGGGCCGCAGGCTGGTAAGCCCCGCTCGCCTGCACATATAGAGAGCCATCTATCTTCGCAGTCCAGACTGAAGATTGGGGATTTTGTGGGAGGTCCCTGACATATAGGGCCGGGGAGCCACAAGCTGTTTTCTGCAGTCCAGTGCCATCTTGTGGATGTATAACCCATGCGTAAGGAATATTCTGGAACAGGACGTGCTGTATACTTAGAATAAAGATGGCTAGTCATCTGGCTCTAGCAGTTTTGCCCCAGAATGCTTAGCCTTTAGTAATCTTTGTTTAATCAGTCAGCATATGACTCAATGACATCACGACTATTACATTCACTGGAGTCGGGAGTTTTCATAATTGGCACAATAGTCAACATGGATCTTAAAGCGGACCAAAACCCCTATTTTTAACTAGCATCCCCTGAATTGCTCCCCTAGTAAGTTGCCTGTTTTTACTGCTCCTGCTTTAATGCCAGATAATGGCCTGTTTTAGCTGTAAAGCCCCGCCTCCTCCATTCATTACCACTACTGTGGGTGTAGTCATTGCCACACTTATCAAATCACCCTGGAAATATTCTCTGTAGGCTTGCTCATGATCATTGCATGAGAAAAATATAAATTTAAATATAAAATTTCCAGTTCTACACCCTAAGAGTGTATCGGCAGGGGCATTATTCAAATGTATTTCACAATTTCAGTGGGTTTTGGTCTGCTTTAACTCCATTTCCTGACATTTAATTTGTAATGTGAATTACTTACCTGGAAGGAGCACATTAGCGTTTCATCTACACTCATCATTGCTCCTGCATTGTCAAACTCTCCACAGTAGTTTGGAGCAGAGAAAAGGGTAACCAACTGCCTCTTGGCAAAGAACTCATATCCATCTTCTACTACCTGAAACAGGAAGAACATTGCTCATCTGTTTAGACATCTAAACAAGCACTGAATTACAGAAGAACTTACATCAGTATATGGGAAAACAATTTGTGTTTGGAAAAATTAAACCACCCCCATCACTTTCCCACAACCTAGATAAAAGAGCTGAGAGAAAACCCTGGAAGACATTTTCTAATATTTAAAAGTTCATCAGAAAGTGACTACTTAACCCCCCCTCCCACCCCATGTATCCATACTATATTGCACCATGAGCCTCATGCGATTTTAGGAAAAAAAAAAAAATCACATTACCAGCACAATAACTAGCAACATGGTAGTAAGGTGCAAACTACAATACCTGATGTGCTCGACATATGAGATCCAGATCATGTTTGTGAAGGAACTTTGCCACAACTTCTGCTCCAAAAGTGAAAGATACACCCCGGTCATTTTCACCCCAGCCTAAAACATCTTTGTCGGGGTCAGACCAAAGCAAGTCACACAAGAGACCTTGGTCTGGCACATCAGTGGGACGCATGATTCGCCTAATTTGTTCCATTGACTGAAGGTCTGGAGATAAACCTGTAGTATAGGGAACACAATTTTACAAACAACGGATTACAGATCTTCATTCACAAAAGACTGGCATACTAAAGTTAATCTGTTAAGTTAGCACAGATCAAGCCAGCTTAAAGTAGCACTATCGTGAATAATGGCCCAATGTTATAAGTCTTCTGGCTTTCCAGAGGAGAGGTCAGTTATACACCCAACATTAAAAATGCCTGGCTGGATATTGATGAAATCAGGGCTGACCGGTTCTGTCCCAATACACTGAACCTGCCGCCTCTGGATTTTATTCCCATCATGAGCGCATAAACCACAAGTTAGTTGAAGTTGTATTCGGGTATAAGTGACCGTTCATTAGCCGGCAGTTTAATATTAAAAATCCATAAACATTTCATTGAAAACAGAAAGTTACCCGCACAGCCCGAGTATCTTGTAGCAATATTGGACTGGATGCTGGCTGGGGGTGAGCCACAACACAGAAAGACTGGGTATATGTCTATGTATAGAATAGTGGGCTGCCAGTACAGACCACCAAGGCCCCCCCTTTATCTATACAGATCAGCTGCTCTACAGATTATATATTCAAAAGGATTCAATGCTTATTGTTGTAATAGCCAAAAACACACACACATTAAAAGCAATTAAAACAATGTGCATGAGGTAGGGGGGACATACCGGACTAATTACAATAAATAGTTATTTAAAAAAAATGTATTTGATATTAAGTTTACACAAGTATACAGATTATGCCCTGGGGTCTCCCCCCTCAGAAAGTGCTAGTGCATTGTGCAATAGATTGATGTATGAAACAATAGTGTACATCACTCTGATGAAGTGGCAGTAGATAGTTGCCATGCAACACGTCAGTGGTGCTGGCATGCAGAGTTGGAGGGACTAGGACTGTCTTATGCAGTAATGTACAGTGTTTGACTCCATCTAATATATTCTAAATCATGGTCACCATTTCAGTATCATTGTGATTTATGCCCTGGAGCCCATTACCTGTTCTCTGCTCTTTTGCACATAGCACTCACTGGTGGACTTATTTAGTAAAGGGACACCTTGGTCCCTCTTTTTCTTTCAATCTTTACTTTATTTACTTATTGATTAATCAATTTTTCTTGCACATCTTAGTACACTATTGTTTCATACATCTGTATCAATCTACTGCACAATGCACTAGCACTTTCAGAGGGGGAGACCCCAGGGCATAATCTGTATACTGGTGTAAATTTAATATTTAAAAAAAAATTTGATAACTATATTTATTCTCATTAGTCCGGTATGTCCCCCTACCTCATGCACATTGTTTTAATTGCTTTTAATGTGTATGTGTTTTTGGCTATTACAATAAACATTGAATCCTTTTGAATATATGATCTGTAGGAGCGGCTGATCTGTATAAAGGGGGGGGGGGGGGTCTTGGTGGTCTGTACTGGCAGCCCACTATTTTATACATATAAACATTTCATGACCGTGCTCCCATCAGCAGGACCCATCAGGATTCACTACCCTGGTGATCCTAATTTGGGATGCCCCGTGAACCCCCCAACCCTTTCTGCCATTCCCATGGCGCATGCACTGCCTTTTGTCCAATCGGCACCTTCTATCATGCATGGCATAAAAGGTTTTAAAATGAGCGTTTAGGATGTGGCCGATCCCCCTTCCCTTGCAGTGTGCATGCGCTGCTGCATCTGAATGCCACTGCATGGGAGTGTGCTGCATCTGCAGCCCACAACCAAAGCAAGGGACCGGCAGAAGGGTGAGATTATGGGCAGGGGCTTGGGGAGGGAATATGGGTTGACAGAAAGGCATCCTGAACTGCATGGTCCTGGATGGAGTCAGACTACAGAGCCGGCACATACACTTTAAGATGCACTCAGCAAGCCTGTAGCACTTCCTTGACTTGGTTCTTCTGACATTCCGTGCATGGATAAAAAGGAGTAAAGTTGCTACCACAAAGATTCAAACTTCAAACAATGTGAAGTATGCTGAATATTAGTCATGCTGCAAGTCAATATCTTATGAGAACTAGTATGCTTTATCAGCCATAACAAGGCCACTTAAAAGCAGCAAAATATACTAAACAGCAACTGTCACTTACCGCCATGACAGCAGAAAATCTTCTCATCTACAATGGCAGCTATTGGCAAGCAATTAAAGCAATCTGTAAAGGTTTTCCATAATTTAATGTTATAGCGTCTTTTACCTATCAAAAGAAAAAAGGGACATTCATTAGCTACATGAGTGGAACAATCCAAATGGGTATAGGAACAAAACACAGCCTATGGTGCCTGCAGAAGCAATCACAAAGGGTTCAGTTAGCCAGCATGTGGAGACAGGAAACAGCCTGCATCATTCAGCTCACGCCGTTTCTTAAAGCAGAGCTAATGGTCAAAAACCCCTGTATTTCCATTAGTCCTTCAGGGTGGCTTAACCACCACCTCTCCCATACAGGAAACAAAACTGGAAGAGCATTACTAGGACCAGCCCTTCCCTCTGGCTCGGTTTTTTAAAGCAACCACCAGGGCCGAAAAGGTCAAGATAAAAAGGACCCGTGCTATCCAAACGGATGAAAGAGGGGCAGGATCTAGGACCCTGGGCCAGCAATTTGACCTTCTAGTGGTTCAGAAAGGTGTGTGGAGATGACCAGATGGCAGCATTTCTCTAAAGGAAATCTGCAAAGCTGCCATTGTATGCCCAGGAAGCAGACACCACCCTAGTTAAGTGTGCTTTAATACAATCTGTCACAGGAGCTCCTGTAGCCCGATATGCCGTTACTATAGCATCTCTATTCCACCTTAAAATAGAGGCCTGAAGCCCCTTCTACCAGCAAAGGAGATGAGGAGATGATCAGATGTTCTCCAAGGCTTTGTAGATTTGATGTAAAAGAGCAGGATGCTCCCAGCATCTTCATCTGCTTGAACTCCTGACTCTCAAAAAGGACAGTAGGCCCACCTACTGAGTGGTGAAATTTTGAAGGCATGTTCAACAAATAGAGGGTCTGGCCTAAAAAAACTTTTAGGAACGGTTCCTTAATGGACAGGGCTTGTAAATCACTGACTGAGGTGATAGCAAAAATGAAGGCTACCTTATGGGTAAGAAGCTTGGGGGGGGGGGGGGGGGGAAGCTTTGTTAAGTGGTTCGAATAAAGACAAGGTTAAACCCTGCAGGACCAAGGTGAAGTCCCAGTAGGGAGCATTCTTGCTTGAAGCAGGCTTTCAGGCCAGGAAAGTTTTATGGCGGCCTCCGAAAAAAAACGAGCAGACGCCTGCACCTTTAATGTAAGGCCCAACACAACTTTCCTGAAGAAATTCAAGAACCAAGCCGAACCTGTCAGACTAAGGACCTGGAGGAGCAAAATGGACAAGTAGCACTTACATACTTTACAATAAATCTTTCGAGTCACCAATTTTCTACTCTGTAGAAGGGTAGCAATAACCCAGTTAGATACCCTTACTCTTTGGCTTAATGATTCCTTAATGGGGTATGCTAAAGAGTAAGGGTCAGTAAGCGTATCAGCGCCAGGACAACTGGGAGGAGCCAGGGTGACTTCACAGAGAAGTATGATCTTTGGCCAGTGAGAAGTCACCAGAAGGACTGACCTGATCCATCTTGATTTTCTGTACCACCAGTGGAAAAATTCTTATGGGGGGCACAGCAAAGTCCAAGTTTCCTCTAATTTCTGCTGAAGGCCTCTAAACCCAAAGTTAGGGTGTTCCTTGATAAGTACCTTTGGCTTTTCTTCTTGAAGCAAAGAGGTCTATGCTTGGCTGCCCATAAGACCTTGGACCAGCAGACCTATCTGCTGATAATTCCCATGCTGCTTGATCCACTCTGACCATGCTCAGGAAGCCCACATTCACATTGAGGTACCCTTTATGTGGATCTCTCGAATGTCTCTGGCTCTGTACTACAAACTAAGAATTGAACTGTCTAAATGTCTGCCCTCTAAGGCCTCGTCTATACAGGGGAGAGCCGCCTCCACTGCCATAAGTTGTTAAGTGGGATGATTTTCTTGACATTGCTTTGGACCCCTAAAACTGTCGCCCCAAGCAGCAAGCCCCACACCTGAATGCACTTGCGGCTGTGACCATTATGAAGGGTTCCTTCTGGCGTCAAGGTCTACCCCTTGCCAGGTGGCCCTTGGGTGCAACTGTGTCCACACTCCTGCTGAAATTGCTGAAGTTGTGATACCACCCCTACCAGCTTGTCCATCTTTGCTTGTGGCAGAAAGATCTTTTGTACATGACTAGCAATCTTGCATCTGCAACCGGGCATGAGATTCAATTTTTCTAGGTTTAAATCCCACCCTAGCTTTTGCAGAAACTGCATGGCCATCTGCAGTCCAGCTATAAGGGAAAAATCTGTCCATGAAAAACAAAAAGCAGATTGTCTATATAATGTTTATCTGCTTTGTGTGAGAAGACATTGCCTCTGACAGAACATCCAAAGACCGGAAGAGAGCCCGATGGGCATTGCTTGGAACTGCCAATGATAATTCTTTCCATCCAGACGTCAAATCTTAGAAATCTATGGTGGGATCCTGAAGGTCTCTAAAATTAGACCTTTACAGGGATGTCCTGATGGTCTCTAAACTGCGATTTAAGGTTTCTAGTTTTAAATCTGAAATTTCCCCCAAAGGTTCTGCCACAAGAACAAGTGGCAGTAAACTCCCTTCCAGAAGTGCCGGAACTGACTCATTCACTGCCTTGTGAAAGTTTGGAAATTACTCCTGGGAAGGCATCCCTTTTGACCCTCTGGGTGGCTGGGTCAATAGAAAAAAAAAATTGTTGTGTGGCCATTGGGCACATTCCAAGTTATACCCTTCCTGTACAATCCGAAGCACAAAGGGAATCTTTGAGAGCTCCTTCCAAACAAGAAAATTGAGACTCCCTCCCACTTGACCGTCAGGAATGGGGCTTGGGTGGGGGTGGTGGGTTGAAAAGTAGGGTTCCTCTGTGCCTGCCTGGACTTCCTGATCTCTAGCTTCCCCGAGGGAATCTAGGCTTCTTAGCATCTGTCCTCAACAATAGAATGGGAGACTTTTAGACTGGGAAGTTTTTATCTAGTCTATTATCTAGATCTAGTCAGCACAGCCTCAAGCTATGGGTCGAAAAGCTGCTTTGCCTAGGTACGCTACATGGCAGGGGGATCAAGCATCCAAGTCCCATCTAAGTCTTTAGCCACAGTGCTTGTAGCACTGTTGGTCAAAGTCATGCTTCGATTGTCCGATTTCAGTTGAAGCATCCACAATGAAGACTACTGCCTTTGCCACAAATAGGAGTGCATCCACTCTTTAGTAGCATCCTTAACCAAGTTACTCTTTAAGAGGAAGATTAAAACCTCACCGATCTGCTGCCCCACCAGTTTTACCTTTGGCCACTCTACTCACCTTGCCAAGGGATCCATCTTCTAGGTCCTTCCGACAGGCAGCGCCACCTTGCATCCCATCAGACTGTGTGCAGCCCCCCCAATCTCACTCAGTGCCCATGGATAGGACGCAATGGGCCACCTGAAATCCTGTGAGACTTAGCCGAGCTGCAAGATCACTTTGGGACATTGATGAGTGTGTTTGTCATTAACAGTGGGGTGAGGATAGTGTCCCAAAGCAGCTAGATGTCTGCGCAGCAGTGGCAACCATAAGTAGGGGCTGGGGAGGGGGGGGTTTGGACCGCTTTTAATTTTCGGTCTGATGTTCCCCTTTAAGGTTGTCCAACAACATTTTAAGCACTAGCCCCACACAGTCCATGGCCATTAGGGGCTTTAACAGGAAGGCATCGCTATCACATGCACGCTGTAGCACAATATATGCATGGGGTCCTTAGGTGTTCCCATGTGCTCAAGAGGCCGAATTTCCTGGACACTTGGGGTAATGATGTCCACCCTGGAGCATTTTGCCCAGACTGCCACATCAGCGTCCTCTGATGGAAACAAAGAACAGATCTTCCGGGAACCTTCCATTCTCTTGATATGTCCTTGACAGGTTCCTGCAACTCCTCATACAGGGCATCCTTAGACAGAGTGCTTAGAAACTGAATCAATCTTAAGCATGGTGTCGATGGACTGGATAAGATCGACATTTCTACCAGAAATCTGAAATGGGAACTTAGTCATTTCCTCTTCAACAGGCTTACTGGAGGTCCCAGAAAGAACACTCATCTGAGGAGGCCAAGGCCTCCCCTCTCATCTGAAGATGTGTCTAAGGGGTTGACCAGGGGGTACATTTTCCCTTTTCAAACAATTCTATGCCAAGGGACGCACCCATATCTTCTCACAGGAAAACTAACACTAACAGATGGTAGCAAGCAGAAGATCCAGTTACCCCTGCTATTGCACGGTCGGTTGCAATGCCACTCACCTGCCCAGCTCAAATGACCAGAGTCCTGCTGTACCATATAGCAGTGGAGCAGCTCAACTCAGGCTGCCCATCACTGCTGTTAAACCAGACGCCCGGATACTCACCGCTTCTGGGCCTCTTCTGCGGCACAGCCTATCCACCTCCGGGTTGCTTGCCCGGTAATTGAGCAGACCATCAGACTGGCAGACAGGCTGCAGCGGGTGCAGAAGAGGCCCAAATGGGAGAGCACCTGGTTCCTTGTTTTAAGACCGTAGATTGCAGCAGAGAAGTCCACTACCCCGTTGCCATATAGTACAGTGGAACTATGGTTTTTGACCATAGTTAAGCTTTAAATCTCCCTGTTGCCAGACATCCTCAGCAGCAGCACACATATGACAGTCCCCTCAGGAAATGCAAAGTGCTGATGAATAGAAGATGCAGACACCCCCCCCCCCCACAGCAGCATATGGTGATCAGAAAGCAGGATCATTTAACCATTTGCCCGGTATGTGCCTTAAGTGGACCCATCACCAGGAGAATCAGGATGCCCCAGGTGCACTTAGCCACGGCAGTGATAGGTCCACTATAAATTCTTAATGGCACTTTAAGCGATGGCGATACGTTACATACATGGGTATTTTATAGAGTAAACTTCTGCAGCCACAGTTAAAGCAGACTGCATAAAAAGCAGTGGGGGGCATATTCAGACTGTCCCCTTAATATTTACCAGGAAAATTAAGTGATTACCCAAAAATCGTGTTCACAGTATTCAGCTTCTAGTCTGATGAAGACAGCAGAACCACAACACCCAATTTATAGGTAATGCAAGAGGTCCTGCAGGCCGCTAGGATAATCTGAAGTTGCAGCAAAAAACACATTCTTTAAAATGTATAAGCCTTTTGAATTAAGCAATCCCTACCAAAAACACCTAGACCTAAGAAAACCTGCCTCAATCTTCCTTACCACTAGCTGTCAACATTTTAAATCAAAGCTGTGTGAGAAAGTTTGTTCTAGTCATACCATTTCTAGCCATGATGGGTAAAGCCGATAATCAAGTACCATTAGTTGCATTACTCCCCTGATCCATGGCAGCTTAAACACACAGCACCTGATCTGCATATCTGTTCCTAGTATGCCCCCTTATAGTATAGAACTTTGGATGAGGCTTCTTGGTTGCAAGAGTAGAAAAAGTAAAGAAAAATGGCAGAAGACAATTGAAATATGAAGGGACCACACAAGGAAGATGAAGAAAAAGCCAGTTGGTGCAGAGTGCAACTACCAAACCCAGCCCCAATATAAAGATACAATTTTGTGACCAAAAGCTTCATATAGCCATCGTACCTGGTACTCAGCAGATACCCTCCAGCCAGGTCGATTTTTGCCTTCCTTCAAAATTTAGCTGCCTATAGCCCAGGTAATTAACACAACTTTTCAAGTAGACAACCATACCCACAAGTTAGACTTATCACTGGGATTTAACTGCAAGTACATCAAGTGCCGTATTCCACCTATATAGTTACGGTATCTTTATGTGAAGCATACTTACACTCATCATAAAAGCCATAAATTCTGTTAATGCTGGCACACTCATGATTGCCCCGAAGAAGAAAAAAATTCTCTGGGTATTTAATTTTGTAGGCCAAAAGTAGACAAATTGTTTCCAAGGACTGCTTCCCTCGATCCACATAGTCTCCAAGAAACAGGTAGTTGCTTTCTGGGGGGAAACCTCCGTATTCAAAGAGACGAAGTAGATCATAGTATTGTCCATGAATATCACCTGCAAAGAAAATTGTAAGTGAGACAAGTGAAAAAAAAGACTGTAGGTTCACTGTACAGGTATGTACAACACCCTGCACACCCCCATGATTAACCTATTGATCACATGGGCAGTCTGCCATGGGAATAAGGGGGTAGCTTCCTAGAGCATTAACAGCAGACCAACATCTGTGCTTAAGTTAAGGCCCAGACACCAGCTGCATTCATAGAAGTGAAAGGTGATGCTTTGGACATTTTACCGCTGGTTTTGGTTTTAAGGGCTTGATGTGGTTACATCATTGATATTACAACACTGCCTAACTGTTCAATTTAGGTAATATTTGCTCTTTAAACACCTGCAAGAATACGCATACTTACCACAGATTTTAAGAGGAGCTTCCAGTTCCAATAAAATTGGCTGGCTTAAAAATATTTCTCGGGACTTCAGACACAAGCCTCTAATTTCATTCTCTTGAAGTTGGACATTTTTTCCAGGTTTTGAACCTCTTACTGGAAATGAAAAGAGACAAATCTTACATGTACTGAAAGTGGCAGAAAGCATTAGTAATATGCTATAATAAGTATAATCTAAAGTTATGCTGATCCACAAGTGATGTTACCTGCCAGCTGCTCATCCTCCTGCAGTGGTAAGCATGGCCCATGTATGAAAGATCATATTGAGAAATATAAGCATCTTTGACAACTGGAAACCTCTATACATAGGAACAATCCTCAAAGGGAGCCTCATACATGCAACATCCACACAGCTGGCCATACTGGCACTGTATGGCAACCATAAATGCGAGACTTGAATGACGGGCCAATACATTTACACTGCTGCATGGGGTGGGGCACACTTAAGGGCCCAGCTTCAGTGCAAATTGCCTGTCCCCATCAGTTGAGGTTTTGCCCAAATTGGGGCACGGGGAGGGAGGGTGTCTGAATTGTTGGAAATGCATACACCTCATATTAAGGAAGGGTCTGGACTTATCCTAAAGATTCCAACTAGAACACCTAAAGTTCCAACATGCAGGAGATATGGTAAACCATGTCCCAGTAATTAAGTAGAATTCGTCAAGGCATAGCAGGGCATTTCTAAAAACAGAATCAGCATGGGGCAAACAACCAAATGATTAATGGAATTTCTCCCAGAATCTCTTGCAGTAGGCAGACCCATGAACAATTTTTGGGTCCAGTCATAGGATCCCAGCTGAGAAGAGGTTCTATGTTGCCATGAAAATAGATTCAATGGATTTTAAAGCAGACCAGCAGGAAGGCCTGCTAAAAAGTGTCAATTACACCAGAGCAAACTACTCTAAACTGTGATGACTTCAGCCTGCAGTACTGGAGGGATCAAGCCTATGGTGGTCAGGTAATGTTATTTTGCCAAAATACAGTGCCTAATACCACACCATACCAGTTCACTTCTGTGGACTTTAACCAAATATTCCAGAGCCAAGCAGCACTTTCGTGTTCTGGCTGGTGGGTGTGACCTCTGTACAGCAAGCTACCTTGGGGAATAGTGTATGCAGATGCACACAAATCCCTGGTGTGGAGATGGCCATGGTTTTCAATGGAAGCCAGGCATACAGAGTCCCTACCCACCTGCTGGAAATGCAGCACCCAGCCTTCCAAAGTAGGGCTGTGGAAGACTGCTTACAGATGATACTGATAAATCTTCTGGTTACTTTGGAGTGCCTAGAGCTGAATTAGGAAGTACAGAGAACTTTTCATATAGGCTTTGCCCACTAGAGTACATCATCTTTAAGCCCCAGCATTACACAAAAATAAAATTCAAGAATGCATAAAAAAATGCCATGTGAATGCATAACTTCAATGTACAAACCAACTTATGAATGCTCCAGACTATCCATAGATTTTAATCCCTTAGGGAAACACCAAAGAAAGTTATTCTCTTCATACACAGAATATTCTGTATCACACAACAAAAGATAAAGACAAAGCTCAGCTCCTGAACTGCTGCAAAGCTCACTGTACATAGCTAGGAAAAAGTGTTAACAGCTGTTCAGAGGGACCATGACCGCTCATTTTGTTCCTCCTCCCAGTAACCATCTTGCTGACTTCAATATATCCAGTAACCATGCAAAAGCATTGTCTCAGGAATGAAAATAAGGTATGAATATAAACTAAAATATTGTGCCCACTTCTTGCACAGTCAGCATACTTATGACTAACACAAAAAAACAAAAACAAAACATGCAAGAGCTGGGTCACAGAACAGAGCATGCTGCCTCATCACTGCTGCTAGAGAAAATGAACTGCTAGTGTAGCAACATGACAATGGGTTCCAGCTGGAGCTGAACAGGTGAGCAAAAATGCAGATCGATAAGCATACACCAGTTCTTGCATGCCGATCAGTGATTCTTCTGTTGCCCCGACACTGTCAGCTAGCTTTAAAACCAAATAGTTAAACGTAATGAGATCAAAAATCTATTAAGGAAAGAAGTGTTAACAGGTTAAAACAAGCAACTCATGGGACTAGCTTGTGATGTGTTTACTTGCCGAGTAAAAAGTGTTTCCAAAACCAAGTATTTTGTCAAAACCCCACTACCAACACATCCCACTGAATGGGCAGAAGCAGCATTTCTCTGCAATAAGCCAGTGGGCCACATGAAAATGAACTTCAGCAGGCAACATGTTTAACACACAAAACTAAAGTAAGACTGCATTTAATTAGGAGACTCAGAAAATGGCCTCCAATACTTACTCTTTCAGGATACCTACAGAGGCAACCACAATCAGCAGGCAGAGGTCACACTAGATATCTCCCCCCCCGGAGTAGAATTACTCCAATAATTGTGTCAAAGGAGTACAGTTTGGGGGATTTAAAGTAAATAGGAGGTATAGGTGGTTTTAAAGTGGACCAACACCCAGGATTTTGACTATCCTGGGTTTTGGTCCACTTCGGTGGGGCACCCCAATCGGGGGTGCCCTGCTGTGTGAAACCGCCCAGAAAGCCCCCAAAACTCACCTCTCGCCGCTCCCACGTGACCGCTGCAGCCAATCCCGGCCGGCGGACAAGCGAGAGGCAGCGCCAGACAAGTAGAGTGCATCCGTCGCCGCCTCCCGCGCATCCCTTACAGGGAGCGCACCCGCGCCGGCCATTAACAAACGGCTGGCGCAGGTGCGCTCCCTATAAGAGGGGCGCACGGGAGGCAGCAGCGGACGCGCATGCGCCACTGAACGTGGAAAAGGTAGGATTGTGGGCTTCCTGGGGTTTCACACCGCGGGGAGGGATCTGATCGGCCCGGGAATCATAGATTATAGATATAGGATGTAACCATTACTAAAGGTTAATTTAGCTGCTCTCCACATGCTGTGTGTCGGGGGGCATCTTTCATTCATGCTGCTTTATATTTTCTAACAAGCTGCAGGAACTCTTCCTAGTGCTGTAACTCACATGCCAGGATCAGTCATCAGCTATGCATATCTTTATGACAGACTGTAAACTCAAACTAGGAACCCTGAAAATTCAGGGAGTCAGCAGAAGATAGCACCTTGGTTTATCAGGGAATGCAAAGTGCTGGTGAATAAAAGATGCTTCCTCTTACAACCAGCATGGGGCGAGCTGTAAGCAGCTGTGTCAACTGGTATAGTTTACTTACACTGTACAGACATTTTCTTAGAGCTTTCCAGTAACACTATCCTTCTGCACATACAAACAATGAGCACAGAGCGAGCCTTAATTTTATAGGCTGTATTAAAATATTTCCATCTCTTCTATCCTAAAGTGAAGAAATAACATACAAAGCTTTCCAAACTCACCCCTCTTCTACAGATAGAAGCAGTCAAGAGTAGGAGGTTCAGTTTACATAACAAAGGCTGTGTTGACAGTTTATGTGTAGAAGAGGAGATAGATAGGTAGATATATTATCACAGCTTAATAAAATAAAGGCCCTCTGGGCTCACCATTTGTATATGCAGAAGAGGGGTGTTGCTGGAAAGGCAAGAACATGATGTCTTACTATATAGAGAGATACTTATACTGAATGAGTCTTCATAGTCATATTAAGAGTTTTCCAGTTACACCTTGCAATGTAAGCAGAGCTTTATCTGCTTGAAAACATACTTTCAAGTGGCACCATCACCACCTTGCTGGCTCTGGAGTCTAAAAAACTTCAGGGCCGACCAAGTACCCGTGTGACCTGTCCACGCAGGCCTGCAATCACTCACCTTTCCAGCTGTCCCGCAGCCTCATTCCCAGCATCCCCACTGACACTGTTCACATTGTGCATTAGTATGCATGCATACTGAGCAGTGTGAGAAAGGCAGAAAGATGATCTGGGTTGTATCACAGCAGGGCATCCCAAGTCAGGATGGCCCCATCACCAGGATAGTGAAAGTCCACTTTAAGAACCAAAGGATTTCTACTGCAAGCCCTCAGTCACAGGTCACCTGTTTGCAACATAAACTAGATCATCAATAGATCTCAGACCAACAGCAGAAGGCATATTTACAAAAAAAAAAAAAAAAAAAAAAAAAACACAATCAAAACTACAAATGGACTTCCAAGGGGAGTGAACATGAGACCCAGCTCAAGACGAATCTAAGAAAAATACAAAGTCCTGCAGTTAAAACCACAGCACTGAAAAGTAAAAATGAAGCTCCTTAAAGTGGACTTAGACCCTTGCCCCTGTGTGGACCCCTTTGTAGGGGCATCCTGACTTGAGTTGTCAGTGTCTGTAACCCACCTGGAATAGCATTTGCCAAGTCCCTTAAAGCAGTGGTCCCCAACCCTGCCCTCAAGGCCCACCAACAGGCCAGGTTTTGCAGATCTCCACAAAGATGCACAGGTGGAGTAATTAGTGCAGCTGCAGAGCAATAGAGCTGGCTATTTGGAGATCCAAAAAACATGACATGTTGGTGGGCCTTGAGGAGAGGGTTGAGGACCACTGCCTTAAAGCACCACTGATGTAAAACAGAGCTAGGACAGAAAAAACAGCTGTTGCTGCCCAAGCCATTTGATGTACTGCTATGTAACTGCAATAGTAGCACAAGTGTGCATGCTGACCGAGAAGTTAAAGACAGGGTCAGGCTACACTATTAGCACCGGGTTTATCTGGCCTGAAACCACTAAAGCAGCAGAAAACCTTTTTAACCGAACCCCACAACACCACCTGTCCCCAGCCACAGTACCTCAAGCAATGCTGTTGGCTTGAAGCCAGCAGGCTAGCGAATGGACCATTTAGACGTTAGGACCACAGCCTGTGCAGCTTTAATGCTGCAAACCCCAAAGTGTTAAAGTGGGCATAAAGACAACCCTTCCACAAGCACACAGTTATGGGGAAAAAAATAACTCACCTGGTCCCAGTTTTTGCCTACTCCCACGTCAGGAACTTTGCTTAGCTTCTGCTACATTGAATGACTGACCCAAGGTCACTCAAGCTCTTGAATCTCAAGACATGGCTACAGAGGGTGCAGACTGCCAGTTTTGTTTTGAAATAAGGTGCAACTGGACCTACCTGGGAGGGGTATACCTCTCCCCCAATCTGACATCTAAATTGAACTCTGACAGCAACTCTGCATAACACCCGATCCTTATGTAGCACCAACCACCACTGTGCCTTACAACCATAGTTATAGAAGCAAGTCAGCAACTGCTCATACAGGAGACTAGAATCTAGGCAATAGGGGTAACAAGAAAAGGTACCTTAATCACACCAAGACCAAAATTATAAATCGCAATTTAGACAATTCAGCCTGGCAGCATGCAGTGGCCTGTGATTTCATCTTTTCCTGCCATCTGAAAAACTGCTGACTGAAGAATAAATGTGCCCACACACTGAAACTGGGGAGACTTCCTGGCAACTCTGCACCGCCAGTGACCACCACATTTAGGAAATACTCCTTTTACCCTGCCCATTATGCTTGGTAGGATAGGAAATCAGTAGGAGCCTTGACTGCCACATGTGCAGCTGCTTCTGCCCCTCAGGTTGATTTCCCGTTTTCCTACTGGTGATCATCTAATGCAGGGCTCACCGAGGGCAGTAGGTTAGTGTCCCTCTGAACCTGGACTCCATTTGGCAATGGGATTTGCAACCTACTGGTCACTGTCAAATATTAGGAGCCATAAACAAAGCTCAATCTTACCTAATCAATGGCTGGAGGTGTCACCCACACAGCAGGAGCGGCAACTGAATTTGACATGCAGGCATCTCTACTTAAAGCGGACCTTCACTCTGAATAAGAGTCTATCTTATACGTTTCCCACACCCTGTACATACAGATTGCTCGCATTAAAAGTCATCCTACCTGCATCTACTGCATGTTATGAGCCTTTAAACATTCAAGATGCAGGTCATGGAGCATCAGGCAGCCTGCAAACAGGAAGCGTCTTCTGACTGCCGCTCTGCATTGTAGGATTGCTGTCCTGTCTTTGACCCCAGCTCAGCTCTGTCTGTGCAAAGCACAGCTATAACCCACCCCCTGTACCTTATCCTGCTCTCATCTCCTCAGTAAGTGTGATGCTTCTGAGGCAAGATGGCAGCGCCCGTATCGTAGAGTCCTGAACAGAGTTGCAGCCCGGTGAGGGAAAGTGACTAACAACGTAAAATAAATTTTAGATGCTGGGGAATAGTCTTTTCATTAAATCATGCTGAAGGTCCAGTTTAACAACTTTTGCACTCCCTTGCTGACTGGCACACCATGTTCCTGTTGTGGCCAGTTGAGTGCACAGGTCATGATAGAGCATCCACTAACCTGTGCGGCTGCAGGCTGTCAAGTGGACAGCAGCAATCGGGGCAGGAACACAAAAGCATGAGTGTAACTGACATCAAATCAGGATTCCCACTGCTGCTGGGATGAGTGGACATCTTTGCTTTAACCCCATTTGGCCCTTTTAATGAAAGGAGTTTTTAGGTTTAACACAGAACAAAATCCATCCTGGTTTTGTTCCCTGCTGTGTGAAAGCCCCCAGATCACCCATGACTCACCTTTGCTCGGTTCAACAGCTCAGACATGGGCCGTCATCCAACCAGATCTGCTGGCCATATATAATGTTCGGCAAATGGCTCAGACTCCTGCCTAGTCAAATGGCTGGGGGCGGGAGTGCATGCACACAGCCCAGAGATGCTGAGGATACAGTCACCAAGTGATTACATTGGCAAGGGAGCCAGGAACCATGCGAGTTTTGTGATGTAGCATTCTGATTTGGGATGCCCAAGGTAAAGGACAGCAGCCAGCCCAGTTGGGTTTGGTTTTGACCATTAACACACCCTACCAGGAGCTGCTCCTGCTAATGGGGACACATTTGGGTGTTTTTACAATGGCATAGTTAATTAGTTACTAAAACCTACTAAAACCTCCACTGGAGTAGTTAATTGGTTAAAGGAGCACCAAACCCTCCTTTACAACTATGCCAAGGAGGCCCCAGGACCCACAGACACACTAAACAAATCCACCTCTACTCCATCATTAAGCCCTGCAATACAAGACACATCTCTTGACGACAAGGGGGGCAAGAAACAGACGCATACACAACAACCACACCTCCTTCAATAAGCAGTTTTCAGGTCCCCCATAATAGAGCACTCCAAAAGGAAAATAAGATATGTATCTCCTATAGCGAAAGCTCATGGCCAACTGGAGTGGGTGGGTTAGAGGTCTCTGTGGACCCTACTCAGGGCAGACCTGTCAAGCAGTTTTAGGTCAGCATGGGTACAGTCAGGGCTCCAGGATTACAGCATGCAGGTAGGAGTAGGCACCAAGGTCTACCAGCTAGGTATCCTAGGATTATCAGGCTTGTGTGAAGCAGCTGTTAAGAGATATAGGTGAAGGTATGATGACCTCCGGCCATCCAGCCTGACACAGATACGGGGAGCAGCGGCAGCCTGACACAGGGATACGGGGGGGGGGGGGGCAACGGTTGGTGTACAATGGCAGCCTGACAGCCGAATATTGGGAAGCAATGGCAGCCCACAGAGGGATATGGGGGAGCAGCGCCAGTCTGACAGGAATATGGGGGAACAATTGTTGGCATACAATGGCAGCCTGACATTGGGAAGCAATGGCAGCCCGCACAGGGATATGGGGGAGCAGCGCCAGCCTGACACAGGAATATGGGGGGGGGGGGATCAGCAGTTGGCATACAATGGCCGCCGGATATTGGGAAGCAATGGCAGCCCACACAGGGATATGGGGGAGCAGAAGCAGCCTGACAGGGATATGGGGGAGCAATGGCTGGCATACAATGGCAGCCCAACACAGATATGGGGGAGCAGCAGCATCCTGACAGGAATATGGGGGAGCAATGGTTGGTGTACAATGGCAGCCTGACAGTCGGATATTGGGAAGCAATGGCAGCCCGCACACTGATATGGGGGAGCAGCACCAGCCCGACACAGGAATATGAAGGAGCAGTGGTTGGTGTACAATGCAGCCTGACAGCCGGATATTGGGAAGCAATGGCAGCCCGCACAGGGACAGCTCTATCCTATGGTACTGGCGCCATTGCATTGTGGAAGCCTGACAGGACCCGGGCACAACGTGCAGCATAACACCGGCAGCCCCGTCCCCCTCCCGTGCAGAGAGCCGGGCCTTCCCACCAGCCGCCTCACCTTCTAGAAGCCGCTGTATGATGCTGTCGATGTTAAGTTTGTCCACGTCTGCCATGACGTCTAAGTCCTAAGCGGTGCGCTACAAATACGGCCGAAAGAGCGACGGGGCAGCGCAGAGGAAGAAGCCCGGAGAGCTGGCGTATGGCACGAAGCCTCCTGCTCGCTTCCGTTACAGGCGCCGAGCACAGAACAAAATGGCGCCACCTCCTCCTCTGCCGGCCCGCGCACGGATCCCTTCCTGCCTCACAGAACTATTTTATGCCGAAACGAGAGCACGTCCCGGTCACAGCGCACCTCACGCTGCAGATCGCTCCGCCTAAGGTTTGACTAGTTCAGCGAGTTTGAGAGAGGCGGGACTATTTTATTCCTAGATGGGAGACGTGTGTGGAGAGGATGGGAATGCAATAATAGGGAGTCTTGGTCCACTTTAAAAATGGAAGGACAGTATATTGCATTTCACATGTGCATTCCCTTGTTCTTCCATAGACTTTAATGGGTTGTGATTGCAATGGACGGGGCATCATTGCGTTGGTCAGGTGTAAAAGGGCCCTTTTTGGCTGATTTCTCCCTGGAATGCCCCGCTGTGTGAAGTCTTTTAAAGTGGCCCTTCACCCTGAATATATTATATGTTTCCCACACCCTGTACATACAGATTGCTCACATTAAAAATCATCCTACCTGCATCTACTGCATGTTATGAGCCTTTAAAGTGGACCAACACCCAGGATTTTCACTATCCTGGGTTTTGGTCCACTTCCGTGGGGCACCCCAACTCACCTCACCCCGCTCCTACGGCGCAATCAGCGCGGTCAGAGCTGCTGTAGTATGCACGTACAAGGGACGGACAACCACAGCGGCTCCGAGCAAGCTGGCGCCCGCATCTCGTGCTTCCCTCTAACAAGGAGCACGCCATTCACAAGCGGCCGGCGCGGGTGCACGCCCTGCTAGAGAGAAGAGCGAGATGCGGCCTGCGTATGCGCCGTTGGAACGGGAGTAAGGTAGGGTGAATGGGGCGTCCTGGGGTGTTTCACACAGCGGGGCATCCCGATTTTGGATGCCCCGCAGGGAGGGATCTGATCGGCCCAGGAATCTTATAGATTCCCGGGCCGATCAGCCTGGGTGTTGGTCGACTTTAAACATCCAAGATGACGGCTCATGGAACATCAGGCAGCCTGCAAACAGGAAGTGCCTTCTGACCGTGCCGCTCTGCATTCTGGGAATGCTGACTTTTTCCTGACCCCAGCTCTGCTCTGAGCAAAGCACAGCTATAACCCTGCCCCCTGTACTTTATCCCACTCTCCTCGGTAAGTGTGATGCTTCTGAGTCAAGATGGCAGCGCCCGCATCATAAAGTCCTAAAGTGAACAGAGTTGCAGCCCAGTGGGGGAAAGAATAATAAGTAAGTGACTAAAAACTTAAAATATATTAATTTTAGATGCTGGGGAATAGTTTTTTAAGGGTTTGGGCTTTTCAATAAATCATGGTGAAGGTCCGGTTTAACTCGCAGCAGCTAGACAACCAAAGTCTGAAACAGCAGAGACTAATGGTGCTTCCTAACTGATGCCAAGTGAGAACCAATATGCTAAATAAGATAAAGGAGCAACAATGATGGAGCCCCCTGACATTCCAGGCCCCAGTGCAGTCACACCCCCTGCATCCCCTCAAGTTACACCCTTTTTCAGGGTGCTGGGTACACCCACACACAGCATAAAGTGTCCTGGCAATCAGGCTCGCACTGGCCTACAGTGTTAACAGGAAATCTCCCGGTGGCCCCTGATCCCAGGAGGTGCCCCACTGTGTGAAACCTCCCAGGTTGCGGAAACCAACTCACCTCTTCCTGGTCCAATCAGCGCGCTCGGAGCCGCTGATGTCACAGCGTCTAAGTCTTCGTCTAAGGCCAGCGGCCTGAGCACCACATCCCCGCTGCCCTCTAAAGGAACGTGCCTGTGCCGGCCATTCGCAAATGCCTGGCGTGCCCGGCTAGAGGGATAGCGGGGATGTGGCCGTGGCTTGCGTATGCGCCGTTGCCCCAGGAAAGAAGCTAAGTATATGGGCGTCCCAGGGGTTTTACACAGCAGGGCATCCCGATTTTGGATGCCCCGGGGGGAGGGAATTGATCGGCCCGGGAATCTATAAGATCGCCGTGAGTTTTGGTCCACTTTAAAATCCCGGTAACAGTGGTGGGATTAAAATTTTAACGGTTTCCTATACATAAAGTTGTCAAGGGCTGCACACATTTATATTTTTTAAATAAAGAGTTGCATAAAATCTAATAAAGAGCAAACTGTATAATAATATTAAAAAGTGTCTGAGCAATATTTAGAGATTGTGTAACTCGGTTATGAGAACTGCTACAATTCTATCAACTGCTTCTGCAGAACCTGCTGAATCCCACCCCTGCCCAGTAGTTTAGTTTATATGAGGAATCTATGGTTGAGTCCTAGTGTATGGCTATTACCTATTACCTTGCTATATTTCCTTAAAATGGACCAATCACTGTCCCCCTGGCGCATCCCGATCTAGGATGCCCCAATGAGTGAACCCCGACCACCTGCAAACTCCTTACCTTTCCGCTTGTCCCTTGCCGCAATCGCTTGACCAGCATCCCTGCAGCTGTCTCCCAAATTGGGATGCCCCTGGGACAAAGAGCAATCCACAGAATAGTGAAAAACCTGGTGATTGGTCCACTTTAAATCTTGTCCTCCCATTGCTTTATTGGATAAAATGATCTTGCACTGGCTACATTATTTTGCAATCAAAATGATTGAAACAGAAAATCCCAGTACCGTATATACTCGAGTATAAGCCGAGTTTTTCAGCCCACTTTTTGGGCTGAAAAAAGCCACCTCGGCTTATACTCGAGTCAGTGGACAATGGAGGAAAAAAAGGGGCGGGGCCGGATTACCTTATGGGCGGATGCGTTCCCTGTAACGTAGCGGTTCGTGACCCCAGCGGGGGTCAGGCTGAGAAGGCTGCAGGGAGACGCAGGCGGAGGTGCGAGGCCGCGGCCGCACGCGCGCGCACACCACAGAATCTAAGGCGCTCCTGCGCACACCACAGAATCTCCTCGCGCTCCTGCGCTCCTCGCGCTCATTGGCTCCGCAGACTGTCAGACGGCAGATGGGGCTGCGCAGCCGTGCGCGCGCACCTTAGATTCTGTGGTGTGCGCGCGCGTGCGGCCGCGGCCTCGCACCTCCGCCTGCGTCTCCCTGCAGCCTTCTCAGCCTGACCCCCGCTGGGGTCACGAACCGCTACATTACAGGGAACGCATCCGCCCATCCACGGCCGCGCAGCCCCATCTGCCGTCTGACAGTCTGCGGAGCCAATGAGCGCGAGGAGCGACCCCCCCCCCCCCCTGAAAACCTCTTCCGGGTCCGGACAGCAGCAGGTCAGGAGCACTCGTGAGGATTTCTGGTGTCCAGCATCCAGGAGGTACCATATTTTAAATATTAAACATGTACCGTATGCTAATGGTATAGGTGGGTGTGCATAGCACCAGCAAAAAGTCAGGTGCTGGCCACAGGGTCGATTAGAGCCTTCTCCCTTTCTTCAAGGCCCAGCTACACTTCCTAACAAGACCAAATCCACATAAAAGATCCAGACAGGACTAGGAATGCTATCATGTTTCAGTCCACCATTACTGTATCTAACTGCTCTGTCTGAGCAAAGTACAGCTATAACCCGCCCGGTAGCTGAAATTTACCGGTAGCTGCTGCATTTCCCACCCTAGGCTTATACTCGAGTCAATAACTTTTCCAGTTTTTTTGTGGTAAAATTAGGTGCCTCGGCTTATATTCGGGTCGGCCTATACTCGAGTATATACGGTACTTTGAAACTTACCGGCAGTGCAGGTGTCAGCACTGGGCGTACCAGGGCAGGTGCCGGGGGCCCCTACAACCAACTTGAAAGGGCCCACCTTATTCCTGCTATGCAGGACACAGGGCTGTGCAGAAACCAGACACTCAGCCAGGGGTAGATTGGCCATGAGGAGAATGTTTCTTTCTTTGTCCTTCTCTTTCCTTTCTTTTTTTATCTGTCATTTCTTCTGTTCTTACTTTGTTTCTATTATTCTTTCAGTGCTGCTATGCTTTCTTTCTTTTATTCTAAGTTTCTTTCATCTATTCTTTCTTTCTCTTTCTTTCCTTCCATCCTTCTTTAATGTATTTCCTGCTTTCTCTCACTCTTTCTGTTCTTTGTTTCTTTCATTCTTTCTGTCAGTGATTCTATTCTTGTTTTTTTTTCTGTTATCATTTTTCTACATCTATTCTTTGTTTTTGTTTTTTTTCATCCATTCCTTCTCTTCTGCCATTCCCTTATTCCTTCTATTCTGTTTTATCATTCCTTCTATTGATTCCTTCCTTAAATTATTTCTTTCATCAGTCCTTCTATATTATGTTTGTTTTCTATCATTTATATTTGTTTCTTTTTATCTAGTTTTTCTTTTTGCGATTTCATTTTTTCTATTTTTCTCATTTGCTTTTTTCCTTCTATACTTTTTATTTTTCGTTCCATCACACACACAAGTGATAATTTTTTAGAAAAAATAGAACTAACATTTTTCGTGTTTGTTAATGCGGACTAAAATTAATATTTATAGTTATTTATTATTTTAAAAATTAATTATTTGCCATGTGTAACCCTACACAATGGGAATACTTCTGCATGTGCCTGAACAATTACTGTATTTTTGCACTCAGATTTTAGAGGAGTGTGTTAAAATACCCCCATTACGTGCATTGAGCGGCATCCCTCATTACAGCCAGTGTGTGGCATCCCCTCCCCAACCGTGTGTGTGATGAGAGAGTGCAATGGAGGACCAGTGAGCATGAGACACACTTCCTGCCTGCTGGTCCCCCCAGCGCTACACACACACACACACACACACACAGAAACACACACAAAACAGCATACCTACAGGCTCCCGGGCAGCTGATTTCCTTGCTTCATAGGTCACAGGTGGGTGTGGCCTATGATTAAATTCTGGCCATTCCTAGGACACGCCCACCCACAGGTCACGCCCCACACGTAGGCTATGCCCATCTATGAAAGAGAAGTGAGGAAGCCTGGGCTGCAGCAGAAGCCATGGGAGCGCCTGTGGAGTTTTATTTTTACATTCGCTTCATAAGACACATAGGCATTTTTTGCCACCTTTGGTGGGGGCGTCTTATGGAACAAAATACAATATTTTAATATGCCCCTTCGATGTTTGTATTGGCATTCACAGACCTCACATAAGGGGAGTTTTTTTCAATCCAAAGAGAGATGTTTCAGAACCACCAAAAAAACAGCCTAAATAATTTAGCTTTTTTGCTATGCTAATGAATCAATACAGCCTTGCATTTCATGTCTCTCTCATCTGTTCTGGTCCCAAACAAAGGTCGTGACAGCTTATTATTTACTATATTTACTGTACAGATTTACTCAATAAAATGTATTGAAAATAAATATGTAATAATAATCATGTATTTTTTGGCAATAAAGCTAAAATGCAATTATAATGGCATGTAAATGCTAATTCTACAGTAGCTAAGTGCACTCACAATACTGTAATGCAAACAATATTGCTATTCTACTGCAATGAACTGTGAACTCCCAGGGATCCCATACAGTTACATTGTGGGGGGCCACTTCATTAAAGGGTAATTACACTTTCAATGGGATTTTTGAAAGTGTATATTTTTGTGACAAAATGATTTCTTTACAGTGCTGAGCTACTCTATTTTTCAAAATGTTTCTTAGGTTAGCAAATGTGTGTTCTATGGAAGCTTTCTAGTTTTTATGGGAACAGTGGGAGGGGTTTTGGGGAAAGTGGGAGGGTTAAATAGAACTGTCATGTAAAGGTAAATAGAGCCTTCCTCTCACGGGCTAGAATGAGCATGATGATTGGCTGAGCGGCCTACTCAGCCAGTGAGCGCACTCGCTTTCACTTGGCTCTACTGGCGGCTAAGCAGCTCATTCAGAAAGGCCAGACATATGTGTGCATTCAGCTAAAGGTGAGTAGGGATGCGGCCGCGTCAAGGAGAAGGTGAGTGTATTGGGGCTTCCGGGGGGGGGGTTACACAGCTGGGCATCCCAATTCAGGATACCCCAAGGAGTGAAACTCGAATGGCCCTGGAGTATAAAAGGCACTCCCTTCAAAGTTCCTCTTTAATTGTATGTTTAACATTGGTATTGGCGATTATATGGGTTGAGTATTAAGAACACAGTTATGAGTTTGAGGGGGTATAGGCTGTAAAGATGGGACCCGCATATTTGGAGAGGTAAGGAATCACCATATGTATTGGTAGCATGTGGGTATTGTTAGGAGTTTGTAGAGACAATGGATATCCTGATAGTTTAGAAAATCTTTGTTTTTAAATTAAAATGTGAAATTCTGGACCTAATCATTGTGGCCCACGATCTCACTTGTTTGGCCTGCGCTTGGCACCCCTGCTTTACACCAAAATCTGGGCATGTGTAAGGGCGAGTGAGCTCCCTCACCTCTGCCGCCGCCATAGCAGCAGTGTTCTGTGTGTACAGGGCTCACTTCTCTCTTCTTGTAGATATTGTTATACAGTTGGCAATAGCAACAGATTGCAGAAAGTGAAAACTGCCTCCATAAAACACAAATTTTCACCTAAGAAATATACTAGATCTGCTCAGCACCTTGAGGACATGAAAAAGCCATTGAAAGTAGATTTCTCCTTTAAAGTGGACCAACACCCTGAGGTGATCGGCCCAGGAATCTATAAGATTCCCGGGCCGATCACCTCACACACTGCGGGACATCCGAGATCGGGATGTCCCGCCGGGTATAAACCCCCCAAAACCCTTACCTCTCCAGCCGCTGCTTCCGCCGCCGCCGCCTCACTCGCGCTCCTCTAGACGTGCGCGCGCCCGCGCCGGCCGTCTCTGAATGGCCGGCGCGGGCGCGCACACGTCAAGAGTGACGCGCGGGAGGCGCCGACGGGCAAGCTGCTTGTCCGTCGCTGTCAATCAGCTTGTCCGTCGCCGGTGAGGTAAGTTTTTGGGGCTTTCTGGGGGGGTTCACACAGCGGGGCACCCCCGATCGGGGTGCCCCGGGGAAGTGGACCAATACCCAGGATAGTCAAAATCCTGGGTGTTGGTCCACTTTAAAGCAAACGTCCAGTCTATTAACCTGATTCAAACTGCCCCCTCCTCCCAGGACAGAGAAACCTACATTTTCCTCTCAGAGCTCAGTCCCACAGGGGACAAAGGATAGAGCTACACAAGTGTGGCAGCTACACCTCCACTTATCACAGGAGCATGGCGCTGCAGTATATAGCCGTCTCCTGTGTCCCCTTCCAGATGGAACCCCGCAAGGTAAAGTTAAGTTTCTTTTAACGGAGGGGGTGTTCAGCAGACGGGCGCACAAAATGGTTTAAAGCAGACTTTAACTGCCCTCTAATTTCATGGTTTTGGTCCAACAGACAGCGCATAAAAACAAGCTGGGGTGGCTTTCAGATTGCTGGAGCCCCCTCCCCCCAGAACACCCAATATGCTTACCTTCACCTCAAGTCTGCGCCGGAAAAAGGCCCACGATCGAGGAACACGACCATGGCCAGCGTGACCGCCCAACGCCGATTAGCATCACTCTTTTCCTGGCACAGACTTGAGGTGAAGCTAAGCATATCGAGTTCTGGATGCTCCTCTGAGCTTGTTTTCATGTGCTGTCTGCAAGACCAACATCGTTAAAGAAAAAACGGGTGTTGGGCCAGTTTAAGGCCACACCCACCCATATCATCCTGCTGCCACATTAACACTAAACAGCCCCTCAAACAATCCAACTGTTACCCTACTGTCTTGGGGTCTGTCCATGCAGCTCAATCCGGTAAATCAGGAATAAAATCCAAGGACCAGGGCTGGCTCCAAGTTTCTGTGGGCCCTTGGGCGACATGGTCTCAGGGGGCCCCTTTGCAGTGAAGAGTCGCGTCACATCACAGAGGGACATCCCAAAACTGGACGTACCCTGAGGATCATGCTATTTGGACCAAAACTCTAGTTTTGATCTACTTTGAAGCGCACCAAACCCCTTTAAACCTGACCTTGGAGTTTAAACAAATCTAAATTCTTCTGATTTTAGATGTCCCTGTGTGAGTGAGTTAACGGCCAAACCAGGGGGGTTCTTTCACAAATAGGAGTATCCCAGATTGAGATGCCCCTGTAAAATGGATCAAAACCCAGGGGTGGAATTGTTTGCATAGTGGGTATGCCAGCAATCACAGGGGGTTTCACACAGTAGGGTATCACAGATTGGATGCTCCAGGGATAGGAAATCAGCTGGGGCAGGTAACTTAAAAGCAGAACAAAACCCAGCACTTCCTCCCTTGGAATTTAAATCGAGATGCCCCGTTGTGTCCCAGTCCACCGCCGGTCAAGCGCCATCGCACACCCCAAAGGCCGGCCCTGTCAGCGGCGCCAGCCCTGCCAAGGACCCTTGTATTCTACCCTGTTACCCACCCACACCATTTAGGTACCCTTTGTACAATGCTGCAGTCCACTCATACAGCCTGAACCTTCTGCATGCTCAACATTTGAGGTGTCAGTGTTGCAGAGCATAAAGTATCATCTACAGGACCTTTCTTTCCCCTGTTAGGCAAGGGACTACTTGCACAGAGCAGATACAGGTAAATGTATGTTTAAACAAATTATTAAAATCTAAAAAAATATCTTGAGGAGGGGAGGGTTCTATTTCAGACTACATCAGTGGTGGGAGGCTCTGTTGAAGGCACTGTCAGTGATAAGTAGCCCAGCCATGGATCCGATTGTTAGGAAAATGTGGGTAGCATATTTCAGCTATGTGCAGCACAGAGGGTGTTGTCTTGCTATTTTCCTCTTCATAAAAGGTGAGTCATGGCCTATTACTAATTGAGCAACCAATACTACATAGAACTGAGTATAATTATTGTTGCATGCAGAACATACAGTTCAGAAGAACAAATCATTTCTATATATGAGCAGTCACACTACTATTTTTTATTTTTCATTAACTGCATTATACAGGTATGTGGCAATAAACCCACACAGTTGTTTTTTACATTTCTTTTTCAATGAGATTTGGATAATTGAGTCAAGATAACATTTGCCACAAATGCAGGCTGGGCTGCTTCTCCTTTCATACATATCTAACCTTGATTTGCTTGAAATCATTGCTTGGCCTTAAAGCAGACCTAAAGTCAAGTAAAACTTTAGGTCCGCTGGATAACCTTACCCAGATGTCATTTGAATTTGGATGCTTAAAGCGAAATGCTTTGAATGCTTAAGGTGGAACAAAACCCAGCCTGGCCAGGCCAGCCTCCCCATTAAAGTCAATGAGACCATTTGCCGAATAACGTCACTAAACGAGAGCCAGCGCATGCGTCGTTGAACAGAGGAAAGGTAAGAGAATAGTGGTGTTCTGGGGGTTTCACATGACGGCGGTACGAAACAAAACCCGGGAAAGTCAAGTCCGCTTCAAAGGGACAGTCTAGACAATGGCAATAATAAAGTAGCAAGGAGCTCACCTGAAGCCTGTCCAATGTTCTTCTCCTGCAGCACACTGTAGAAACCACAGTGATTGCATATAGCAGGGGTACACAGCCACTTCCTTTAAAGGTCCAGTCTGGGCAGGGGGCTGTCGCGTGGGGTGGATATTTAATAATTAGCATGGGTGGTATAGATTCCACAGGCAAAAGTATAAAGGCTGCTTGCCCGCCCCCCCCCCCCCCCCCAACCCAACCCAAGAATCCTATTGGGCACTGGGAAAAAACAGGAGCTTTTTTGGCCCCACAGAATTTTCAGCTCTGGCCCGCGGCACACTGCTTTTAACCCCCCAAGAATTCTGTGCAAGCCAGGTACAGGGGTGAACTAGGACCCAAAAATTTAATGGCAATAAGGTCTGGTAACAAGGATGGATAGATAGGGCTCAGGGTGATGCAATAAGGTCTGGTAACAAGAATAGATATTGTAGACATGTCACTGGAGAAGTGATCGAGGGGGTGTACATTTCACCTAGGTTACTACGCTGGGTGAGATGGTAAGTCCAGGATTGATTTGTTTCCCAGCAGTGATATGCTGCTGAGGTGTTGTTTAATTTTGCCGGGCCTGGATTTATATGGAATGGCAGGTAGGTTTGGTAGAGGGACCTGTCATTCCACACCTCCCCGATCCAGTTTGGGTTTTGAATCAGGTGAGCTCTGATCCTAATTAGCCTGGGAGGTAAAAGCTCTGCAGAGACTGCAGGCTATTGCTCTCAGCCAGGAATGAACAGCCTGTGTGTGTGTTTGAAGGAAGCTGCGAACGCAGCCACTGCTGGAGCTAAAACTCACCCTGCGATATCCAGGCTAACGCTGTGTTTTGAAACTGCCAGATAGGTGAGAAGAACCTGTTAGTAAGCGCCCAGACGGGCTAGGTCTTTTATTTTGTTTGGACACAAAAGAAGCACGTGGTTGCTGTATGTTTTGTTTGCTGGACTGTTTATGCTATGAATAAACGCCAAGATCTGCTTTTATAACGTCTGAGTCTGCCGTGAACTGTGTCCAAACACACCATCCCCCGGGAAGATCCCTACAATTGGTGCTGCGGAGCGGGCATTACGGTTGCTAGGGGCAACGGTGTGGACAGACTTGGCTACAGCTGCTTATGTCTTGGGTGAAAGCTGCAACTACACTCCAAGAACAGGCGGGCAACATGGAGGAGATGCTGAAGCAGTTTATGCAAGTAAGTTTGCAACAACAACAGGCTCAGATAGAGGCTAATGGACGACATGAACAGACCATGGCTGCCCAACAACAACTTATTGAATACCTGATAGCAAAACAGGAGGCGCCTGTGGTTGCTAACCCCCAAACAGTGGTGCGAGCCGCTCCAGAGACTTTTGATGGGAGAAGAGCTGTGCAGCGAGCGCTGCAAAAGATGACTGCTGAGGACGATGTTGAGGCCTTCCTAACTGGGTTTGAGCGTGCGGCTGAGCGAGAGAAGTTACCAGTCGCTGAGTGGGCAGAGGTAATTGCGCCCTATTTAACAGGGGAACCTCAAAAGGCCTACTATGACCTCAGTGAGCAAGAGGTTAAGGACTATACTCGGCTAAAAGCGGAGATACTTGCCCGACTAGGCGTTACTACTGCGGTCCGTGCCAGGAGGGTACGCAACTGGAGCTACAGTTTGGACAAATCGGCGAGGTCCCAGATGTATGACCTGATCCATTTGGCGAGAAAGTGGTTGGAGCCAGACACTTCTACTCCTGCACAGATCCTAGAGAGGGTTGTGATGGATCGCTACCTCCGAGCACTTCCTGCTGACCTGCAACGCTGGGTGGGACAAGGTGACCCTAGGAATGCAAACGAACTTGTCAACCTTGTGGAGAGGTTCCAGGCGACTGAGGACTACCTCCGTGATGTTTCTGCAGCCTCCTCACCTCCCCGGAGTGCCAGATCTGTGCCATCAGCTGGTAAGAGACTTCCATCTATTGGGGGAGTGTGGAGGGGTGCTGAGGGAGGAAAAAGGGCTCAAGTGGTGTCTCAGGGGCAAAAGACTGGGGATGGTCCCGGGTGGCTAAGTGGCCCCAAAAAGGACTCCTTCCCAAGGAGACCAGGCTCTATCCGGTGCTGGAGATGCCATGAGACGGGACACGTGTCTGCCCATTGCCCTCTTACCACTGAGCCCATGGAATGTGAGGCTAATCGACGTCAGTCGCTATTTGCGGAACCATCTTGTGTTGCAGTTCCTGGACTAGAGACTGAACCGCAAATCTGCAACGTTACAATTAATGATTTTCCTGTTAAGGCGTTGCTGGACTCAGGAAGCCTCGTAACCTTGGTGCATGCCAGCCTGGTGGCTGGCGACTTTGAGTGTAAAAAGCATATGAGTGTCGTTTGTATACATGGGGATACAAAAGTGTACCCTATAGTGCTGGCTGAAGTCGGGACTGAACAAGGCACCGTACAATATGAAGTGGGTGTAGTTAAAAACCTCATGCATAACGTAATATTGGGGCGCGATTTTCCATTATTCTGGGCTCTCTGGGGAGAAAGAAAATCCCCCGAAAGGAGTGAGGATACTCCTAAGGTTGTTGCATTACCCCCTCTAAGTGATAAAAGTGTGCAGGATGAAAATGATTGTTTTCCTTTGCAGGTCCTGGCTGGAGAGGAGGAGGCTCCTCCCACTGAGCAAAATATACCAGACTTAGAGGTGTCTAGGGATAATTTTGGGACTGCACAGTTACAGGACCCCACTCTCAAAAATGCGAGAGAGCAGGTTGCTGTCATGAATGGGGTACCTCAGGAACCAGATGCTGAGAAAAGATTTCCACATTTTTCTGTGACTAATGATCTTTTCTATAGAGTCACTAAGATTAAGGACGAGATTGTGGAACAGCTTCTGGTGCCTAAGCCGTACCGGCGTCAGGTGCTGGACATGGCACATAACCATGTTCTTGGGGGACACTTGGGGACTGACAAAACGCAGGAGAGGGTTCTCCAGAGGTTCTACTGGCCGGGGATATATGGTGATGTTAAAAAGCACTGCGAGTCGTGCCCCACATGTCAGCTTAGTGCCCCAGTGTCACATTTTCGCAGTCCTTTGGTTTCGCTCCCTATTATAGAGGTGCCTTTTGAGCGTATAGCCATGGATTTAGTGGGTCCCATTGTAAAATCCGCTAGAGGACACCAGTATATTCTGGTGGTCATGGATTATGCGACCCGCTATCCTGAAGCTGTGCCCTTAAGAAACACCGCATCTAAAACAATCGCACGTGAGTTGTTTTATATGTTCTCTAGGACTGGAATCCCCAAAGAAATCCTGACTGACCAAGGTACACCCTTTATGTCAAAGGTGATGAAGGAGTTATGCAAACTATTTAAAATCTCACCCATCCGTACCTCTGTATACCACCCCCAGACGGACGGATTGGTGGAGAGATTTAACAAAACTTTGAAACATATGCTGAAAAAAGTGGTGGAAAAAGATGGCCGTGACTGGGATCATTTGTTACCCTACCTCATGTTTGCTATTAGGGAAGTGCCCCAAGCGTCCACAGGGTTCTCACCATTCGAGTTGGTCTATGGTCGTCACCCTAGGGGTCTACTGGACATTGCAAAAGAGACATGGGAGAGCGAGTCCACCCCATACAAGAGCGTTATTGAGCATGTAGCACAAATGCAGGACCGCATAGCCGCTGTAATGCCCTTAGTAAGGGAACACCTCCAGAGGGCGCAAGAGGCCCAAAGTAGAATTTACAACCGGTCTGCAAGAATCAGGACATTTAACCCAGGCGATAGGGTCCTTATACTAGTTCCCACTGTTGAGAGTAAATTCCTGGCGAAGTGGCAAGGTCCCTATGAGATTGTTGAAAAGGTCAGTGAGGTGAACTACAAGGTGCACCAACCAGGTAGAAGGAAGCCTTTCCAAGTTTACCACGTAAACTTGATTAAGCCCTGGAAAGACAGGGAATCCTTGGGGGCGACAAATACTGTTAATAATTTGTCACAACCAATCCCTCCAGTCAAGGTCGGTGATACCCTATCAGTGTCACAGAAACAGGAGGCTCAGGAATTTTTACAGAAAAACAAAGACAAGTTTTCTGACCTTCCAGGGCGTACACACCTCATCTATCATCACATTGAAACTGAGCCCAGAAGCAGAGTAAACCTCAAGCCCTATAGGATCCCGGAAGCCCGTAGGGAAGCCGTATCTGCCGAGGTAAAACGTATGCTTGATCTGGGAGTAATTGAGGTGTCACAGAGTGAATGGTCCAGCCCGATTGTATTAATCCCAAAGCCTAATGGAACTTGGAGGTTCTGTAACGATTTCAGAAAGTTGAATGAGATCTCAAAATTCGATGCCTATCCTATGCCCAGGGTAGATGAGTTGATTGAGAAGTTGGGTAATGCCAGGTACATAACCACCCTCGATCTCACAAAGGGCTACTGGCAGATTCCACTTACTGATGAGGCTAAAGAGAAAACTGCATTCTCCACCCCTGATGGGCTGTTCCAGTATGTAGTGATGCCGTTCGGGTTACATGGAGCTCCTGCGACTTTCCAGAGGTTGATGGACTTGATTTTGCGACCACATGGTGATTACTCAGCTGCCTACCTCGATGATGTGGTCATTTTTAGCCCTGATTGGGAAAGTCACCTCTGTAAGGTACAGGCCGTATTGGATACCATAAGTGATGCAGGGTTGACCATAAATGCAGAGAAGTGTGCAATAGCCCTAGAAGAGGCCAAGTATCTGGGCTACATTATTGGAAGAGGGTTGATTAAGCCACAGCTAAATAAAATTGAGGCAATACAGAATTGGCCTAGACCCCTGACAAAGAAACAGGTTAGAGCTTTCCTTGGTATTACGGGCTATTACCGTAGATTTGTGCCGAACTTTGCCTCAGTTGCTGCTCCCCTAACTGACTTGACAAAGGGCGGAAAGAGAGCAATGATCACGTGGACTCCAGAGGCCGAGAAGGCTTTCCAAAGCCTTAAATCTGCCTTGTGCCAACAACCTGTGTTAGTTACCCCCGATTTCAGGCGAGAATTTCTGGTCCAGACAGATGCTTCTAACACAGGCTTAGGTGCAGTACTCTCACAAGTAGTAAATGGTGAGGAGCATCCGGTGATGTACTTGAGTAGGAAGCTAACCCCGGCCGAGAAAAATTATGCCATTGTGGAGCGTGAATGTTTGGCAGTGAAGTGGGCCCTCGAATCCCTAAAATATTACTTGCTAGGCAGGAAATTCAAGTTAGTGACAGACCATGCCCCCCTAACCTGGATGAAGTTAAACAAGGAGAGAAACGCAAGAGTGACTAGATGGTTTCTGTCCCTACAAAACTTTAATTTCACTGTGGAACACAGGCCAGGGAAATTACAGGCAAATGCTGACGCATTGTCGAGGGTACATTGTCTGTGGGGACAAAATGCTCAGCCCTCCGGTCTGAAGAAGAGGGGGGGGATATGTAGACATGTCACTGGAGAAGTGATCGAGGGGGTGTACATTTCACCTAGGTTACTACGCTGGGTGAGATGGTAAGTCCAGGATTGATTTGTTTCCCAGCAGTGATATGCTGCTGAGGTGTTGTTTAATTTTGCCGGGCCTGGATTTATATGGAATGGCAGGTAGGTTTGGTAGAGGGACCTGTCATTCCACACCTCCCCGATCCAGTTTGGGTTTTGAATCAGGTGAGCTCTGATCCTAATTAGCCTGGGAGGTAAAAGCTCTGCAGAGACTGCAGGCTATTGCTCTCAGCCAGGAATGAACAGCCTGTGTGTGTGTTTGAAGGAAGCTGCGAACGCAGCCACTGCTGGAGCTAAAACTCACCCTGCGATATCCAGGCTAACGCTGTGTTTTGAAACTGCCAGATAGGTGAGAAGAACCTGTTAGTAAGCGCCCAGACGGGCTAGGTCTTTTATTTTGTTTGGACACAAAAGAAGCACGTGGTTGCTGTATGTTTTGTTTGCTGGACTGTTTATGCTATGAATAAACGCCAAGATCTGCTTTTATAACGTCTGAGTCTGCCGTGAACTGTGTCCAAACACACCATCCCCCGGGAAGATCCCTACAATATATAGGGCTCAGGTTGATGGATGAATGGGAGAGAATCTGTAAGAAAGACGGATGGATAGACAGGAAGGGCAGGGAGGGATGGAGAGAGAGCTTGGAGAAGGGATGGATGAGCAGAACTAGAAGAAAAGGAATGAATAGGCAGATCTGGGGGGAAATGGATTGGATGGGCAAAGATGGGAGGACAGGGAAGGGTGGGGCACAGCTAGAGGGACAGGAATAGATGGGGATGGTATATATGGGGCAAACCTGGGGGGACAGGAATGGATGGGGCGAGCTGGGGGGACAGGAATGGATGGGGCTGAGCTGGTAGGATGGGAATGGATGGGGCAGAGATGGTGGGACTGGGATGGATGGGGCTGAGCTAGGGCAGGGGGACAGGATTGGATGGGGCAAAAAAACTATTTTTTTATGTACTCTGCAATGCCACTTCCCGCCCATGCAGTACTTCATATTGCAATGCTAGGTGCCAGGGAGCACAGTCATGACACTGGCAGGGAGACTAAGCACTACATCGCCGATCAAGTAAAGGGGGCAGGGCTGTCAGTGCAGGGGTCCGGAAATCTGGCCCGAGGTCTGCCAGTTGAGTACTGCTGGCATAGAGTATACTGGGCTCACACTAGGAACACGGTTGTGGAAAAATGGAAAAGAAAATAGGGGCAAACTAAAGATCTACTACAGAATCTACAGTAAGTGACCAGATGTCCCACTTTCGATGGGACAGTCCAAATTTGAGGCCCACTGTCCCTCCGAAAACAATGGAAATACCTAAATGTCCCACTTTGCTGACATCAGGAAGACTGTCCCACCAAATGCAGGATGCTGGATGTCTGGGGGGTTTACAACTGCTCTCTGACTCTTTGACTGGATGGTGGTAGTGGAATGCACGGAAACCTGAGCATTGGCTCCATCACCAACATCTTTTATGGACCAAATACTCCTAGAGCATGTGACCTGTAACTAAGCCACATCCCTACCAAGCCCATCACCCACAAATTGGTTTAAACTGTCCCAATTTAAGGACCCCAAAAATGGTCAGTTTAATGCACAGTGCTCTACAGGAAAGGTGCAAGGAAGAGGATTAGGTGAGCTCTTTGCTTCCATATTATTATCATTGCCCAGACTGTGCCTTAAATAATCCCTCAAAAGCCAGAATATGAGCTTTATTACTCACTGCATTCCTCTTCCACTTTTGCAGACCATGTGAAGACAGATACAATATAGGCTCTATAGAGTCCAGGCCCCTCTGTAACCCATACGAGATGACTGGAACCCAGTATGCAGACTACCATATTTTTCACCCTATAAGTATAACTAACTATAACTATACTATAACTAAATATAACTTATTTTTCTCCAAATGTGGGGAGAAAATGTCAGTGCGTCTTATCTGCCAAATGTTAAAAAAAACCTTACATTCCCTGGCTCTCCTGCTGCCCTCCGCTGCAAGTTCAGAGTGAGCCGGACCCTGGGTGGGGTGTGGCCTGTGAATCCTGCCAGCATCATTGGATGCCGCTGCCCGCCGTGTCCAAAGCCGCTTCAAGTTGGTTCCGGCTTCTAGGTGGGCATGGCCTATGACGCCTGACAGCGCCGTTGGGCGCTGGCACGAGTCTCAGGCCATGGCCCACCCGGGGGCTGGAACCAGCTCGCTCTGAACCTGCGCCAGGAGCGGCGGCTATGGAGGCGGCCAGTTTTTTTGCTTGTTTTTGGTCTGTGTCTGTGCGGTCTGTATGGGGTGATGGGGAGGATTCTGCAAACTGTCTGTAATGCTGTGATTGAGAGGGAGGTATTTTAGCACACCATTTGGTTCAGAGTATTTTTTTTTTATTTTTCTTCTCCAAATCCTGGTTGAGTCTTCTGGGCCGGTGCCTCTTATAGGGCGAAAACTACAATATATAGGAAGCTGAAATTCAAACAAGGGGCCTAGCCATTACATTATAAGTTATAAGGGGGGGCACAGAGAGAAATTACTATGCATACAATCTGTGTGCTTATTAAAATACCAGTAATTCATTAAAGTTTTAAAAGGTTCTTTACATTCGCAAAAGATCATTTTTTTCCAAAGCCTGATTTCAATGGCTAATGGAAATCTTTCTTCAAGTATCAGTTGCACTGTTAATATGTTTTTTTACCAACTCCAGTGCCTGGATTTTTAGCCGCTTAAAAGTCAAATTATAGTCACATTTTTATCGTTTTTGGTAGTGTGGAGAAGGGTTATAACAGAATCAATGCTTTTTTTTGCTTTTGGTGACTTGAATTAATAAAACTGTATAGCTCCAATCAATATATGCAATTACCTTACCTTCACAAGGTCCTTGACCTTGCTGATTATGATAAATGGAATATGCTCATTGAAGGCAATGTTTGTGATAAATGGAATATGCAGATTGGTGGCAAAACATCCTCAAGAAACACAGTTGTTTTTATAGAGGTCAATAGTTTGCTGGGTGAGCGTGTGGTAAACCTGGTGAACTCCATTGATCATCAGTGGAGCAAGTGCAGCCCAGTGGAAGGTTAAGTATTTTGACCAATTGCAGGCTTTTCTTTCATCTTCAACAGGATATACTAAACTGGGCATGGTCATAGTGTGTATGCAACTTTTCTTTTTCAAAACTTTACAACCTTTACACGTCCATTCTACCCTCTTACTATCCCCACAGCACGCCAGGGGCCAAATCAGATGGCTCTGAGGTCCACATGTGGCCCCTGGGCCACAGGTTGTGTTTTAAGGCATGTGTATTCAAATGCATTGTTGACCAATCCCCCCTTCCCCTCTAAGGATCCTTACCCAAACTTCATGATACTTACCTAAGTTTGTGAATGACTGGCGCAGGCACGCTTCCTGTTAGAGGGAGGCAGAGGATGCGGCCGTCAGAGCTGCTCTTAGACGCGACAAGCCCCTTCATCCAAGAGCTCGTCTGCACATGTGCGAGCAGCGGCTGTATCCCCCACTACCCCCTGTTCGTCCCAGCAATTCACAAATGCCTGGCGCAGGCACACGCCCTGCTAGAGGGATAGCGGGGATGTGGTCACTGCTCGCACATGTGTCGTTGGACCGGGAAAGAAGGTGAGTTTATGAGCGACCTGGGGGGTTTCACACAGTGGGGCATCCCGATTCTGGATGCCCTGGGGGGAGGGAATTAATCGGCCCGGAAATCTTATAGATTCCTGGGTTGATCTCCATGGGTTTTGGTCCACTTTAACATAATATAATAGCAGGCTTGTATCGGCTACAGAATGTAGCTCAGCAGGGCGTGACACTTGTTACATTTGTAACATCTTACACACCTGGCTGTTACAATGTAACACAGCAGCGAGCTAACCAGCTTTTTTCACTTTAACAGCAGGGACATTGCATAGCAGCAGAAGATGCCTTTGTACTGTGTCAGCACCCTGGACAATAAATGGACCACCCCGGGCCCCACAGCAGTGTGCAGTATCAGTACAACATATATGCTTTTTTTGGGGGGCCATAATGAATTTTGTTATGGGGCCCTGTGAAACTTATGTACGCCTCTGCATTCAAGCCATCAATACAGAGGGGGGCAGGGTCTGGACTAGTTCCTTGAGCTAGCATTGGTGGTTCTGGAGGGGCAGATTAGGAAGTATATTTCCTCATTAACAGTGCCGAGCTGAGAGGGCACGGCACTAGAGGAACACTTGGCAAGGTAAAATGCTGTTATACACAGTGCAACAGTTAACAGTTAACTACAGTTACATAGGAAGGGGAACATAGAAACAAAGATACAGATACAGATGCTCTTCCAAAGTGCAATTGAGGCTGGGCCTATGATGCCTGCCTATTGTTGAGGATGTGCCTCCATGTGACTGTTGCTTGTCTATTGCAATTGATCACTTTGACATCACCGCGGATTGACAATCCGCCTGGTTCTTGCCATCTTGCAGGGGGGTCGTGGAGCGGGTGCGCGCTGGCCACCCGTTGCCCTGAGGCCGGGACGTTACAGGCGAACCGTCTCTGGCCTGTGAGAGGGCCGGGGATGGAGCGCTTCGCGACGCCCGGGAGCCAATGAGAAGGCACCTGGGCGCCGCGTCACTTGTCACCGGGCGGGCCTCCCGGGACCGATGACGTCAGTCCCGGCTTCCCCCAATCAGGGGACGGTGAGAGAGGTTGCTTAGCAACCTCCCCGCCGGTCGGGATGGTGGTGACCGGCTCGCGCTCAGCTTCTGACCCTCCAGGGGTCCACGGTATGTTCTTGTTGTAGATTCTTGCTCCCTAGTTTATCGGCTTTATTTATAGCATGAATTCAACACATGATGGTTGTGACACTAATGTATTATGCAGCAAGTATACTTTGACAGCGCCGATGACTTCACCAGTGACGTCAGGCGCGAAAGTACACTGTGTCCAGCAATTTGATTGGTCTGGTGGACTATATATGTTATGTAATGGATGGCAATCTGTTCTTTTCTTGTGAATGTGGTGGGTCCTGAAGAAGGGGGCCCCAGTGCACCCCGAAACGTCGACTACGCTTTCACCGCTGCACTATTTATATGATGTAGCAAATACAACTTTCTGAATGAACTTCCTGGAGTGCTGGTTCTTTGCAAACAGATTTGGTATATGCGGCGTCTCCGCGAACCGAGCACCCACGCAATATTGTGAGTAAGAGTGCGGCTGTTCCTGGAATTATAATCCAAAGGAAAGAAACCATTCCTAGACCTAGAAGTCCTGCAAGCTGGTACCGCAAGACGTCGCCCAGATGGTAAATACTGGAATAGGGCGTGTCCAGGGTGGGAGGGATCCCAAAGGATCTTGTCTGCCCGAGTCTTGGTTCTGCGTTTGTGCAGTTCCTGCAGGGATGGTAAGGGGGCTCCAATTATTCTTTCTGCTGTATTTATTGTTCTTTGGAGTCTAAACTTGTCTCTTTTAGTAGATCCCTAGAATTATCTCTGTAATCAAAACAACAATCAGGCTTTATTCACCTTACACCTGTACCGTGTTAATACACCACTAAGCAGATAGCAGAATAGGGCTTATTCTTCTTTTACCAACTGATCATCAGCAGGCTCCTTCATTAAGGTTGACCTGTAGCCAAATCGCTATAAACTGACATAAACAGCCAGAACCAGTTATCTGATGGACAAGCATGCACCATTTGCCAGGAGTCACAACCAGTTGTACACATGTGGCTTGCATGCATCTTTTGTGGTGAACTGTAGTGGCCACTGGTGGTAGTCGTGGTGAATAGGTGTTGATGTTGTGATAGCACACAGACAGGGGTGAGGAATACACAGTCCCAAGGACTGCTGCAGTTTCACATGCTGGAGACCTATTTGAACTGGTGGAGTGGGGAGCGAAGGACCCTTATCTCAGTGACGCTGCTCTGGTGCTCATTGGAACCTCTATAATTAATAACCTATGATTAAAGCAGGGTCACATATCAGATGCTGAAACTTCAGCATAGTCAAGTCCAAACTTGAGTCCTTGTCACAGGACAGCCTGGATATCATTAAAATTCTCATTCATTTTGATGTGAAAGTTATTCCTATACCAGAAACATGTTTAATACTATCAATGGAAAGTGTTCTCCAGAGCCAAATAAATTCCAGTCAAGCTAATCTGTAATAATTCTTCAAATTCAATTGCCTTGGCCTATTACTACAGTACAGATATGATATCTGTTTTTTAATTAGTGTCTGTGTATTGAGTTTCCATGGCGCCTTTAAGGCATCATACTAAAAGTGTCTGGACCCACCCCTCTGACTCATTTTTTCCCTGTCCTCCCTGATAAGATCTGGGATTGCTTTGGTGGAACTGTGTTAGGTGCACTCTTAATATTGTGTATCATGCTATATAAGCCAGACTGGACCCAGAAATAATCATCACGTAAGTGACTAAAAACTTAAAAATATATTAATTTTAGATGCTGGGGAATAGTTTTTAAGGGCTTGGGCTTTTCATTAAATCATGCTGAAGATCTGCTTACAGCAAAGGAAGCAAGGTCATACCAGCCTTGCAAGTCTTTCCAGAGAGACTGGAGTGGAAGACAATCTTCTTTCCGAATGGGAGCTAAGCACCAAGTAGGCCTCAAAAACAGCAAAAATCATTTGGACTGCGGAAGTGCCCAGACACTAACAGTGGGATCAAGACTCAAGCTTCTCTAGTGCCTAGTGGATATCTGGGCCTTTCAAACCATCTCAAAAGTGGTCTTTCCAAGGACTTTTGTCCAAAAGACCGATTCCTAGAAACAATAATTCCAAGAGACAAAGAACATGCAAGCATGCTACACCATTACATTTCCACACTACTAGAATATTAGAGCAGTTGGACTGTAAGGGAGCCCGCGGCGAGCGTCTGCTGGGCGACGCGGCGCTCCTGCTGCTGAGCGTGGCCACCGCTCCTGGATGACAGGGAGCGGCACTCTGGCAGCCTCCCCCGCCCCTGTCTAGCTGTACAGGCGTGCGCCCCGCAGTCTGTAAATTTCGCCTCTAGGAGGAGCTGCGCTGCAAGTGGCAGGCAGCGCAGAGTCCTCCACACCTGATGGAAATCAGGGGCTGATCAGCCTTGCTGCCAAGACTGACCAGCCCCTGGATAGTGTGTCCAATCACTCGGTGTTGCAAGTTGCACCAATCAGCACATACACTCCCCCCCAGGGTGGCCATTGGTCAATTCCCCAATAAATATGGAGTCAGCCCAGTACTCGCCCAGTGCCCGTGATGGTCTTGTGTGATTAGGGTGTGATTTGACTAGTGATAATCTGTTTCCGACCCGGCTTGATCGACCATCCCCTTCCGCTGCCTTAACCGACCTCTGCTTTGTCTGACCTCGAACCTGCCTGTCCCTTTGGATACCCCACGATCTCTGACCTTCCGGCTTGCCCCTTCGCACCTGCTCACCCCTGTACTCTGACGCACCATTCGGACTGTCTTCCCGTGTATGACCTCGGCTTTGGGATACCCTCGCGGTTCATCGACCTTCACCGTAAACAGGCATCCTTTGTGCCTATTAAGACCTGGGGGCAACCGTGTTCGGTGAGGCGTTTCTAGCGTCCCGGCAAACAGGGGCTTGACTATAGGCAGAAGCGGCGGTGGAGATTGGAGGTTGTCTGCTTACAAAAGGCTGGTTTCCCGCTGGGCATCACATGGACCTGTTCCAAAAGATATTCTGGCTTCTATTCCAAGATCTTCTTGGTTCCAAAGTGATGGTGGACAGTGTTAGATTTGAGAGACCTGAACAATCAGAAATTCTGAATGGAGTCCAAACCATAATGACTAGATGCAATCAATCAACTTGAAGGATGCATACCTACACATTCTGATTTCCCCAAAATATCAGAGAGTCCTTTATTTCACCATCAAGGATCCACATCTACATTCCACTATTTGGCTGATTTTCTTCTAGTGGCAGAAACAAAAGATATATTCAGCAGAAACAGATGTTACTAGACACTGAGGACGAAGAGTCACATAACACCTATTTAAGACCTCATATCAAACTAATTTGATCCAGAGCCATGAAGATAGCAGAGCGGTCCCAGATATCAGTATCACAAGCATAGTGTATGCCTTTCCACCAACACCAATAATTTCCAACTCCATCAAGAAACTGGGAAAGTCGGAGAACATGATTGCAGTTTTCCATACTGGCCATGGTTTTCACCTGGCGGTGGACGAGCCTCTACTGATCCATCTGGATCTTTAGAGCATGAGACCCACCCAGCCCCCAACACAATTGTTGACTGCTTGGTTGTTGAAGGGAACAGATTAAGAGCTAAAGGCTATTCAGAACAGGTCAATGAGGCACTTCTGAAATCTAAAATAAATAAAATAATAAAATAAATAAATACCATCCAATATGGAACAAGTTCTTGGATTTCCTGAAAGAATCAAAAGTTTTTAGTGCTGCCTGTCAGAAATGACAAAGCCACTATATGTTCAATTCTTCCTGCACCGAGTACAGTTATTCCCTATGCATTGGTTTCCTTCAACCACATTAATCAAAAGTTTAACTTGCAGACCTTTCTCAGGAACAGTCAAAAAACTTTGCACCTGGATGTGGGGTATCTTTTTTTTAAATATCTGTATATGACACAAGAATTCAGACAAGATAACAATTTAATTGTCATTCCATTTGGCCCAAGACCTTCAACCAGGACTGTGGCACTATGGGTAGTCAAAGTTATAAGAAGTGCACATGGGCAGAAGATGTTTTCCCCATGCAATTCCCTAGAGCTATGGACTCTTCTTTGGTGGAAAATACATAACACCCTAATCTAAACACTGTCTTTTAAGTCTCTCTCGCAGCCTTCTACCTGCCTTCACTGCCACCCCCCTAGGTTAAGTAACCCCAGCCGATCATCTGCCCCCAGTGCTGTAACCTCAGCTACTTGGGCCATACCCACCCCTGCCACATTACGTGTCCCTACAGTACTAAAACTTTAGTATAATCTCTAAAAACGTGCCCATATCCAACCCTACCTGTGATTTATTCTGCAATTCACACACCCTGTGACTATCTAGGAAGCATGGGGGGCAGTGGTAATGGCATGGGCTGGATTAACACTTGTAAGTCACAGACTGATATATGTTCCCAGTCTGCCACACCTTCCAGAAATCTTTGCTTTCACCTTTTCATAACATGGTGAAGTGGACAGAGGTAGCTTTCCTCTATGTTGTAGAAGCAGGGAGTGAAATTTAAGTTTTAAAATCACATTTTTTTTGCGGTGACCAATTAGGAAGTTTATCTTGTTGGTGCACTGGTGACTGGTAGAGAAACCACCTATTTTGTGCCAACTACCAGTTTTCAGTCTCAATGATTCAATGTCCTTGGTGTCCAAAAATATATAAATTATAGGGTTCAAAAAGGCAAAGTACTGAGGGGTCTCATGAATTACTCATCTTAATGCACCCCTAAGTTGTTAGTGTAAGAATGACCAGATAATGCTATTAGAAAATCGGAGCCCTTTCAGTTTTCATGTGTACCTCTCATCTAAAACTAAACCATGCGTAGCCAGGGAAAGCAGCCAGGTAGAATTAATGCCTTCCTTGCTGTAATATCCTGTAGGACATCTTTGCATTCTTACTTCTGTGCGCCATCTAATAAAGATGTACAAGGTATCTATTGTGGAACTAAAGATAGCCCAAATTGATGCAGAGTTAGAATAAACCTGCCATTGCCATTCCAATGATGATGATGCATTTTACATAATAGGAAAAAGTTTCATTGTAGTAAACATTACAAGTGTATTAAGTGCAGTTAATCCACGAACAAGAACAATACCAGGGATTTTCACTATCCTGGGTTTGTTTCTTCTCCCCCCAAATTTTGGTATTTGGGATGCCTCACAGACTAAACTTCTCCCCAGTTTGGTGTATACTCAATATATTCCCGGATCCCATTGCAATGCACAGCAGAAACAAGCAAAGTTATATGCATTTGCTTTTCTTGGCAAAAAAAAATCCCAATACCTTGCCTGCAGTCCAGTGCCGCTCTGCCGTTTTCGAGGGAGAGTTTGTCTGACCACACCAACTGGCTGTTTTTTTTTGGGAGGGGGCTGCAGTCCATATAAGTATTAATTTTTGTTTTAATGAAAGTATTCTCTAAGTTTCAAACCCTTTTAGTAGTCCACTTTTAAATCCCCCCTAGCCCCTCTTCCTTAAAGTGATTGTTCAGTCACAAAAAAAATTCTATACTCAGCTTTTTCCCCCTCAGCCCCTCTGTCCAGGTCCCGTGTTTTAAAACATACCGATAGGAGCACCACGTCTTCCTGCACCAGTCTTCAGTCTCTGACCTCCTCCAGGAAGGAATTATAACCTCCTCGCATCCACTCCATTTAATTTAATGGAGGGGGAGTGCCAATGTGGAACCCTGCTAGTATTGGCATGACCATGCATCAGCATAACCCCTTTGCGATGAATGTAGTGGGAATCTAGAGTCATGGATCCGTCTGGATGGAGGCTGCTGTGTGTGATCGCCATTGGACATTGTGCTTGTTCTCATCATATTTTAAAACAATGAATGGTGCAGCTGCGGCGGACAAATGGTTAGTATAGATTATTTTTATTTTGTGCTTGGACAGTGATTTGCAAGTCAAAAGTAAAAAAAAAAATATCAGTAGCTTACCTTACATTGAGTCCCTCCAGTGATTTTCTTAAAGCTTCCATTTTCAGTCTCCACTCCACTGACCTGGTCCTTCAATCAACCTTCAGTGGACAGAGAACGGAAACACCTCCCACTCCCTCCGCAGATGTCCTGATTGGCTGCCTCTCTCTGCAGCTATGAAACCCCGCCCTCCTCTCTGGTCACACTATGTGCTGGCAGGCTGGAAATGCTTTTAGCCTGCAGCATCTCTTTTTCTTATCCCACTATGTGCTGGCAGTAATAACTAGAGGCAATGTACTTTTTTTACTATGATATATCTAAAGCACACAGTGTGCCTACATCACATCGATGTTGCCACATCCACTGATTCTCCGAATTTTTTCTCTGCATCTCCAATGCTCTAATACTTTTACAAATAACTTAGGAACTACAGGGTCTTTTGAAAACAGGTTGAAGTATGGGATAGTGCAACATGTAGCCCAAGGCAATAGGACGACAATCGGGTTTGCCTTTAGTATAACTTTCAAGCCTAGCATGGTTCTCCATAAGATGACTTACCCCCTACATACAGATTGCCTACCTGCACCAATTGTGTTTTTTTAATCTTTTAACATTTAAGGTGGTGGCCCGTGGAGTTTCAGGCTGCCTGCAGACAGGAAGTGTCTTCTGGATATGCTGCTCTGCATTCTGGGATTGTTGACCTTCTCTTGACTTCAGCTCTGCTCTGTCTGTGCGAAGCATAGCTATAACCCGCCCCCTGTACTTTTAACCCCTCTCCTCAGCATGTGATGCTTCTGAGTAAAGATGGCGGCGCCCATATCATAGAGTCATGAACAGAGTTGCAGCCCAGTGGGAGAAAGAATTATAAGTGACTACTTACTAAAAATATTTTAATTTTAGATGCTGGAGAATAGTTTCTTAAGGGTTTGAGCTTTTCATTAAATTATGCTAAAGGTCTGGTTTAACGGGTGTTGTCCTGCTGTTTGTTCATCACAACAAGCTCAGGGGGGCATACAGAATTTTGGAGCCCCCCTCGCAGATAACCTCCCAGACCGCTCGTTATACTCACCTTCATTACGAGCCACCGCCAGGTAAAGAATCCTGCAACTGGCCGATCGCCCGGTGGCCAATCGCGGGACTCCTTTCCCAGTGCTGGATCGTAATGATGAAGAGCATTTCGAGAGGTCTGGGAGATTATTTGCGAAGGGGGCTCCAGCATTCTGTATGCACCCCCTGAGCTTGTTGTGATGAACAGACAGTGGGACCAACACCTTAACATTTAAGCTGTCCACTTTGAGGCCCACCAAAAATGTGTCAGTTTAATATAAATTCAGATTATTGTGCTGTTGATCACAAAAGAAGAAAACCAAGCTCTGCGCTAGATTTGCAGTACAAATGGACTTTCCATGATTTCCCTTTACCAGCATAAACAGAAAAGAGTGTGTCACCCAAATTCATGAAACAGAAACTGCTATGTCTTATGTAAGTGTGCTTCCTCTAAAGTACAATTATGATAATTGGAGGCAAACTATTTCGAGGCGCTTGCATCACACTTTAATTTATGCTTTGGCATTCTTATTGCAGAGCTTTATAAGCCTCTTTGAGAAGCAAGGCATTCACATGTATGCGTGGAACAGACATCGTTATTGCCTCTATTCTGAGTAAGCTCATGGGAAAATGAAGGAATTGAAGTGAAATCTAGCAGAACAAAATAATCTGCCAAGCAGCAGTTGTAGCACATTATGTAATTGTTGTGTTTATTCATTGGTGGTAAAATCGCAATGCCTTGCCATTGTCTTTGTGTAAAATTAATAGACAATAATGAGTTTGATATACAAACAATGATTATGATAAAGGTACAGAACTTTGTATAAAATACCTATTTGAAGGCATTAGACAGCAGTGTGCAAAAATGCAATCACCAGGCAGCCATGAATGTTTTATTACTGCAAAGCTCATGGGTTTATGAATGGGAGTGTGCACAGGCAGCTATCGGAAATTGGACCCTGTTGCCCCATTTGCTTTCTTGGAATAAGTAGACATGTACAATGTGCATCTCTCATTTTAAGATGGGGACCAGGGGCACATTGTTTTAGCACACAACTGGATACATCCCCGTTTTTTCTGCATTTTCTTAAAAAGCCACAGCACCCCACAAAGCACAAATAGGGCCTAGCCCTTTTCCTGCTAAAGGCATTCATACAATTCCAGTGAACCATGTTTTTTTGTCAACTTGTTAAAAGGACAGTCTGGTCGAAATATCTCTTGAGGTACATAGAAGCAGCCATGGTGTGATTACTGCAGCCGATGACTTCTATTGAGAGGTGGAAGGAGGGACTGCTTTGTCTCATACATCTGAATAGAAGACAATAGGGTGGCATGCTGCAGGTAATCCATTATGGCTGCTCCCATGAACCACGGTTATTTAGACTGGCTTGTCCCTTTAACTCTATACTCTGTATTATGCCTATACTAAATCATTGTGTAGAGTACGCCAAAGCTTCATGACTGATATAGAAACAACCAGTTCCTACCTTTCGTAACAGAATCAGAGTCTGCATGTGTAAAATATGGAATGAAATGTTGAATTTATAGTTGTATATGTATTTATACATATCATTTAGATCAGGGGCCCGATCTGTAGCACAGTAGCGGTTTAGCACACTGTTGAGGCAGGGAGGTACTGTACATGGCACTATAGGTAATGTCAGTGCTACGTATGGGGTTATTGCCGAGTTGTCTATGCAGATAAGTATGTTGGCTTGCCTGTCTAGATTGCTTCTGTCACCATACTGTACCAACTTTCCCATGTGTTGTCATTTTTGTCGTTGTGGCGGATAGAAGCTGGGAAACCAAGTGCAGTGCTCAAAGAGGTAGACCAACATGCCTCTCCTCCTACCTAATTGTGCCAAGTCTCCACTGTACTCAACTGGTGAGAGGCCCCTGTCCAGTGTTGACATACATTTGGGCTAAAAAATAAAAAAGCTCACCTTATCAGCACTGGCCATGATTGAAGTACCTAGGTGCAGTAGCAGCACTCAGAATTGCTGGCCCTTGTGAGAGAATGGGCAGCTTGCTCTTATTTTTAACCCCAGCACCACCTGGGGAGACACTCAGCAAAACAGTCCAGTGAAGAGTGGACTTCTGGGATAATTGTTTTTAGTGTGGGGGATGTGACTTCATAGGACAATTATTTTATTGGGCTGGTGGATCTGCGTGCAATCTGTACTATCAGGTTTGTTGCTTTCAGGGACTTTACCACATTGTTATTTGGAACCATTTCAAATTGTTTTATGCTCTATAAGGATTATATGGCTTCTAACATCTATTGACATTGAATGTGGCTCCCCGACATCTGTGGTGAATGTGGTTCTCCTGTTGCTAAAGGTATGGGACCCTCAATTAGATTACCTCCAATGTTTCTATTTTTCTATGCCAGGCTAATGTCCAGGCTAAAAGAAATAGAAGGCCCTTTACTTTTGTTCCCTGCAGCTTCTCCGTGTAGGTCCCGTGTACCTGCATAGCTCCTCCACCCAGCATCAGCATCTTCATACTTACTGAGAACGGGCATCCAGGGATTGGATAGATGTGTCCTGTGGGCATTTTTTCCGTCCCCACTCGCCTAATCCATCCATTGCCAATGGAGGCTGTATGCCTAGGCAGGTTCAGCATGCCCCCTACATTGCAATGAATGCAGTAGGCGTGTTAGGGGGCATGAAGCCAACCTGATGGATGCCACCAAGTCTCCCCTGCGGTGGATTCTGGGTTCATTGGTTCTCCAATATCGGGAAAGAAAGAGTGGGGCTGCGAAACTGCTGGGGACAAAGTATAGACTTTTTATTTTAGTATAATCAAATTTTATTGGTTTTCAAAGTTAAATTGGGGGTACTGAAGGGTTACAGAAGGTAAAAGGGGGGTAAGGGGAAAAGGAGGGTACAGCAGGAATAATCCACATTTATACAAATAACACCAATTGTACTTCTTGCCATCTACAGTGGACACTGGTTCTCGTGTCAGTTCCCTTTGGGGCGTCCTTGCGATCCGATCTTGTCAGATCGATTGTATACTAAAGTTAAGTAGTGGTACCAGTATCCTAATTCCCATGTCATCACTGCTTAGGAAGACTTTTTATTTTAATGCCTTGACAAGTACTTTCTGTTATCCAACCTCTAATTATAAAAATATCTCCCAAGCCAGTTAACACACTAGTTGCCCTTCTTTATTGTTTTCCAGTGTAGAGCTCAAATCCACTATTCAAGATAAGGTTTAACATGTGATTTGTACATTATTTACATTATTGTTGTACATCTGATTATATTGTTTGATTTTACAGCTGCTTCTTGGCACTGGGTGTTGTTTTTAGCAAATGTGTTTCTGCCGACATTATATCCTGGTGGCCAATGAACACCCTTTCCCCTGTTCCCTCTATAGGATTTTATAATATTGATACCTGCCTTAGCATTGACCTACTCATCTGCAGCACAACCAAAACCTTAGCTACATAAATTTTATTAATGAGTCACAGCCCAATTATTTTGCAGAGGTCACCCTGTTCCCAGTTGGCCACTTATCTGTACTTATGTGCGAGAATATTGTAGTTACCCTTCACATTCAATGCTGATAATGCCAGGTAGCAACCTGACAGGTATACTATTATGAGCCTGGCACTCTTAAGTGCTTCCTGTTTACACAGTTTAGATGTGCCAACTTATATTACAGGTGCCAACTTATCATTGTGTGAAGGAGCTTGGAAAACTACTCTGAATAAAGGACTTAATAAAGCAGAACAAAATCATCAAGGAACACCGCAGGCCTTGCCATGGGCCACATTTATACTGTTTGAACCCCCCCCCCCGGGAAGCAGCAAAAATCACTTTCTTTCTGGCTTCCTCGCCGATGTAAACCCCCTGCATCTTTGGGCTGTGTGTACCATTTAGGCTGGGGGTTGGAGCATGCGCGCTGCCGCTATCGCTCCGATTGCATTTCATATGTGAGTTTTTCTGGGGGGTTTTACACACCAATTTGGGATGCCCCGGGAGCAGGATTGTAAAATCCCCGGGTTTTGTTCTGCTTTAAGGGAAAGGTCAGCTTGTCATAAAAAAAATGATGGGGAGTTCTACCCTCACTCTGCCATTCATTTTTTGGTTTACTCATTAAAGGCAAATTGGGAGTAAATAAGACAGCCATAGAAACGGGTATTGCTGATTACTTTTTAACACTATGGCCTCGATTCAGTAAAAGTTTAAAAAAATTCTCACGGTAGTAAAAAATTTACTTTATGAGCAAAAAGCTCGAGAATTTTACTGTTGCTAAATCACCAGAAGGAAGGCAATGAAATTCAACTGTACTTTTTGCTGTAGTGAACTTTTACTCCTCTTTACACAGTAGTAAAAGGTGCCATTGATTTTCATTATTTTCCTAGATGGTGATTCAGCAGCAGTGAAATTCTCAGGCTTTTTTCTCATAAAGTGAATTTTTTACTACCATGAGAATTACTTTCAATTTTTACTGAATCAAGCCCTAGTCTGTCCCACCTACAAAGTGTTGATTTAGCACCGTGAGAATTTGTTTCTCACTATTTTTCATTTCAATTTTTTCTCAGTACTATTCAGCGCCATAATTAGCTGTGCATTATTTTTAAATATTTGCAAAAAACTAAATATGGTGCTAAACTGCACTATGGAAAAAAATGCATGAGAAAAAAATGTTTCCTAAAAAAAAAAGTGAGAAAAAATTCTCATGGTGCTGCATCAGCCCTAACATCTAGTAGGCCCCTAACCAGAAACAGGTCTGCAGGACCACCAACCATTCAGGCCACGTCCAGGTGTTCCACATGTGTGGCTATTAAGCTGTATAGTTGGATAAAACTGCAGCCATGGAAAAATAATGCTCGGAACGTAGACAGTAATGGCTGCTTCCAAGTTTCTCATACCACTAGCTTGGTTTAAATAAAAAAACAAAAGCTAGGAGACATCACTGAAACTGAATAATAAATAAGAGGAATAAGGCAATTGCCCCTCCCCCCCAAAGATCCCAGGGGGGGGGGCAATTGCCTTATTCCTGGGGTGTCTCGTGACTTCCTGGATACTTTCTGGGACCTGCCATTCATGTGAACTCTGGTCAGGTTTGCGTATTACTGTGCTTACATCTTCCCTGCAAAGATGATTGGCTGCCAGTGGTCATTGGGGGCTGGGTCCTATGGTCGGAAGAAGAGATCCAGGCAGTGGTAAGTGATGGCTGTCTGTTATCTGGCATGTTATCAGCATTTGGGATGCCCCCACACAGATGACTCATAGTAATTTTTGCTAACTAGTCGTAATGTATTACTGTTGATTCACTTTAACATTTAACTTTAGTCTACTCTAGAACAAATAATATGTTGTAGTTATAAAACATTAAACCGGACTTTCCCCCTGAAGAACCTATCTTCTATGTTCCCAGCCACCCTGTACATACAGATTGCTCACATAAAAAAATCATCCTACCTGCATCTACTGCATTTTCTGAACCTTTAAACATCCAAGATGGTGGCTCACGGAGTCTCAGTCTGCCTGCAAACATGACTATGCCGCTCTGCATTCTGGGATTGCTGTCCTTTCCCTGACTTCAGCTCTGCTCTGTTTGTGCATAGCACAGACTATAACTCACCCCCTGTACTTTTGCCCCCCTCTCCTATCCTCAGTATGTGATGCTTCTGAGGCAAAATGGTGGCACCCATTTCCTAGAGTCCAGAACATAGCTGCAGCCCAGTGGAGGAAAGAATAAAAAGTAAGAGATTAAAAAATGTAGTTATATTAATTTTAGATGCTGGGGAATAGTTTTTGAGAGGCTTGAACTTTTCATTAAATGATGCTGATATGATGCTTAAATGTGTGCTATAAAACAGTATAGTGTTAAAATTCTATTTTAGCAAGAAATCAGGTTCCACCGAGATTCGAACTCAGATTGCTGGATTCAAAGTCCAGAGTGCTAACCATTACACCATGGAACCTTCTGGAAAAATTGCTTTCCCAGCAAGTAAAACAAGACCTATAATTGGTGTCAACTATGCAATGACTTATTATTTGCAAGGCTATAGGAGAGTATTTGTAGTTTTAACACTTATATGTAATAATACATGTGCCCCGAAACAAAAACTGTCAATCTAGTAAGTATTTTTCTAGAAAAAAATGTTGTCAATGTCTGAAAATGTTCACTGCTGCTCAGGGCGAAACTCTTGTTTAAAAACCTCATTGCCCTTGGCAATAAGACTATTTCATATTTTTTTAATTGCTCTTAAGCCCCTTCCCATTGTCTTTTAGACATAAGTACTGTACCCATCCTAGTCTATATTTGGATACATATGCTCCTTAAATGTTTCAAAGCTATAGTCACGTCATTTAGATAAGAATCATCTGTTAACTATCTAAAAGTATATCTTTAAAAAAAATACCTTACGGTAGCTCTTAGCCATATGTCCCTCAGGGGACACATACCACTGTCTAAGAACCTAGCCAGTAGGAGGTACTCATAATTACTATACCACATAACCAGGATTTTTTAGGTCATAGTCTCTGTCTACCATTTCAAGAAGACCAGAAGAAAATGTTGACTAATTGTAATTATTTTATTTTAACTCTTGTTCATTTTAAAAATGAAAATACTGCATTTTAATCTGATACAATTATTACAAATGACAATGTATTTACTGTGCCTTATATCAAATGGTAGTTTTTTGGCTGTACACTACAACAATTATTTTTTTTGTCTTGAGACTAAGGGCCTCATTTATGATGTGTGACTTTTAGCAAAGCTTTTGTGGCTATAGCGCCAGCTTCAGAGCGCCGGCATTTCTGTCTTATCTGGCGCTTGTGCTGTGTACTACACAACAACACCTGGAGTGGACATGCAAAATGCACACCTTCCTCCAAAAGGAAGCACCACGTAAATCTCAATCAAAATGTAATACTTTATTAGTACAAGGATTAAAATAGACATTAAACAACATACAGACACCACAAAACAATTTAAAAACAAACAGTGTGCTGTGTACTACTGAATACTACTGATGCTGTGTACATTGACGCTAGATTGCTGCCCTTAGGTATTGGCCGTCCTATGTCAGAGCCTGTTGGACCCGCCGGCTGATTATCCCAGCACCAGTAAGAGCCACTTTGTTCTGCTATTATTCCAGCACTCCCCAGAAAGTTTATACATTTTTTCCTCCTTGAAATGACGCTGTATTTTTCCAGCACAGGTAAGTGTTTTTCATTACAGTTACAAGAAATCATTGCTGGGGACAAAGGTCCTCAAAAGTCAGGTTGTGTCCCCAGTCCACAAGCGCCAATGCAAATTCTGTACAAAAAATGGTTTATATTAGTTATAAGCATTAAACACTTCAGTTCAGTTCTGCCCATTGTGCTCTATGCAATCTTGAACTACAACGCCAGGTTCAACCAGAGCGCCCGGCGTAGCCTCATTTTCGGCGCTAGTGTTAAATAACACGCCAAGCAACGGCCACATCAGTGCTGTTATTTTTTCTTTCTTAAAACCCACAAATTGTACAAACAACTTATCCCACCGCCCCGGAAAAGATCACACTAAGAAATAAACAGGCGTGCGGTGATATGGTGAGGCAATACTAAGGATAGAAACAAAATGAGTGGGGATAGCCCAAAACTCCCCACAGCCACACCACAATATAAATCCATATCTATACAAATGTATTGTTTATATTGGGCAAACACAAAAGACACAATTTAAAATTACATTAAAAAAACATATAACACATGACTGACACCATATATTCTCTGGGACACTGCAATGTGCTATCATATAAAGTGCAAAATCCTAATAGACAATGGCCATAAAGCCCCTCTTAGCATAAATCTATGTTATTACATATCCAACAATCCCCCCACAAAAGTGCATAGTGTATGTACAAAAATCATAACCATGTGCCAAATTGTACAAACAAAAGTGCCAGTAACCCCCTATTTCATCAATTCATGAATAATAACCCCCTTAACTCACTACCCCAACTCAAAAACATCAATAAAGTACCCGTGTTAAATAAAAGTCACTATCCCTTTAAAAATCATCCCTTTATTGGAGCAGAACTCGAAGGGGAACCACAAGCCATAAATACCAATAGTGAAGTTAATAGTAATTACCAATTGTAGCAATGCAGTGCCCCGTCACTTCATCAGGGCGAGGTGACCTATCTTCTTAAAACCCACACTGAGTGCCTCTGAGGCCAAAAAAGTAGCGCTTATGCTTCATCAATAAAGCTCACCATTTTCTAAACTTTTCTTTAAAAGGAACAACATCCAGGAAATTGGCTTTCTGGGGTTTTCTGGGGTTGTGCATCCCCTGAGATTGCCCATAAACTAACCTTTTCCTTGTTTCTACGGCACATGCACTCAGTCAGTGGCACTTGGTCCAATCAAATTTCCTTTGAATTTAGCTTGTAGCTGTAAGCTCGCCCCCAGCTGTGAGTTTGCCTGCGCCGACCATTTAGGAAGTCCTGGCAAGGATGCGCATCTCCAGAGGTACAGCAGGGATAAGACCATATCACGGAGATGACTCATGGAAGAGGTGAGTTGACCCAACCCCAAGAGTCTTGTTGTTCCTCTTTATTCATGTACTTTCCAGATAACAATTACAGCCTGGGTGCCACTGGGTTGTATTTCAGGGTCTTACATGCTCAACAGCTCTTCATTACCAGCATCTAGTTAGGATTTTCTTGCAAAGGCAGTGAAATACATTTGCATGGCCTTGTACTGGTTCAAGAGGGCAATATCCATTTACTACTCTTAGCTTACATCTTAATATGGTGTGTATTGCCCGGGTTGGCCTTTGGTCAAATCACAGCCCCCAATCTCTGGGGCTGCCAGAGACTGGGGGCCATGAAGCGGGATTTCTGATGCCCCTCCCCTCCTCTTCAGTGACATCATTAGCCACATAGGGGGGATTACACAGATGCTCCTCCTCTGTAGTATAAAAGCTTTTCTGTCCCCATGTCAAAGAAGGAGAAAGAGAATGGCAAAAGGTGAGTTTGTTATGTATTATTTATGTACGGTATTTATTTAGCAGGCTGTGCACTGGTAAGGGGTCCAAGGGACCCCTTTATCTGTTCACAAATTGTGGTGATTGAAGATACTGTATCATTTGGCATTTTTTTTCATTTTTGGCATATTTTGGCATTTTTGGCATTTGGGAGTACCAATTCTGGATACTGGGGGCTATCTGACCAAACCTGATTGTTCCAGCTCTGGCTCATCACTAATGAAGAATAGGCCATAGCTGAGGGTTTAAGGTTTTGAGAGCAAAAAGGTTGTGGAGATTTCACTTATTGGAGGAGGTGCGTGGCTAATGTGGGTGGGTGCACTGCAAGGGGATAATAGGGGCACTAAACCAGGTGAAGGGGATAGAGGGGGCTGCAGGAAGGATCTGACAGGTTGCTGGGACTGCCAAGTAGAAGAAAGCATGTGGTGGGGAGGTGGCCGGTGGGTTGGTTTAACAGCACCAACACCCCTTCTTTAAAATGGGAGTTGCTCCCACCTGTACCCAGTGCAGGGAGCATCATGATTGTTGGTGCCCCCGCCCTGCAAGCTTGGCTCTGCACAGGGCCTGGTCTTGCCAATGGAGCAAAGTAAGCTAAACCGTTTTTTCTTCCAATCCATTCCAGGCACTCCTTATGCTTGGGATTACCTCCTTGCTGATCACGTGACTGCAAGAAAGAAAACAGGTGCGGCCCCTCCCGGCCCATAAGTAGCAGCTGCCTCCTCACCAAGATCAGTTTTTCTTTCTTGCAGCGGAAAGGGACTGTGAAGGTTGTTCAAGAAATTAGCTCTCAAGGATTGGTAGCAAGCGGGGGACTGAACCCTGTCGGCTCTCTGCGTAGCCTCATTCCCACGGATCCCTCAAGACCCAAGTTTATGCCTCCACAGCGTTGGCTGTTTTGGGGTCCGTGAAGGTAAGGTGGAAGCGCCGGGGTCTTGGGGCGCTTACAGAGTGTATATGCTCTGGGCTGCAGGCTTTTGAAAAGCAAGTCAGCTACAGGTTTTTCTCTGGTGTACCTGCTGAGGAATGTTTATTTTTGACCCAACCCTTCCTTCTTCCAGTTAGGTAGGTTTTTATCATAAAAAAAAAAAATTTATGTATGCCTTTAAGGGACGTGGCGTAACCCGGGACCACAAGGCCGTGTATTCAGTTGACTCTCTCCCCGGGCGAGGAAATCGCATATTGCTAGGTGTGTGTATATATACCGTGTTTCCCCGAAAGTAAGACACCCCCGTTTGTAAGACGTATGGGGTGTTTCAGAGGGTTGGCCTAATATAAGCCGTACCCCGAAAGTAAGACGTATGTCTTACTTTCGGGGAAATAACATTGTTGTCGAACGGGCCCTACCTGAGAGGAGGAGAGGCGGCGGTGGATCCGGGGCTGCGAGCAGAAGACGAGCGGCGGTGGATCCGGGGCTGCGAGCAGAAGACGAGCGGCGCCGGGTACAGAGGCTCTCACTGCAGCTGCGGGTGCTGCGAGGAGCCTGACGTGGAGATCATCCCTGCGCATGGGGCACGCCCACCGACCAACGCGCAACACCCAGGAAGTGCCGGTAAGTGCGCGTGTGTGTGTGTGAGAGTGGCGTCAGGGGGCCAGGCTGACCCTCTGCTGGTGCTGTGCTGTCAGAGGGTGGGCAGGGTTACAACCCTTTATCTGTCTTTGACTCCTCTGGGGAGATCTAGGGGCTCATGTACTATCATGATCACCCTATGGGGTGAGCTTGTCATTTTTTCCAATATAAGACATACCCCGAAAGTAAGACGTAGTGGGGCTTTTGGGGATAAAAAGAAAGTAAGACGGTGTCTTACTTTCGGGGAAACACGGTATATATATATATATATATATATATATATATATATATATATATATTGCGGCCAGATAGCAGTGCGATTGCGGCGGCGGCGGCCAGTTGGGCCAAGGTGCTGGCCTAGAAATGCCTTGTGATTAGGATGGCTTTCGGGGGTTCCGCTGGTTTATTCATATTGCTGCCTCGGGGCAAGCTGATTTTGCCGTTGTTTGCACTAAGCTATGGTATATATATATATATATATATATATATATATATATATATATATATATATATTATGTGTTTGATCATTTCTTTTGTATAGCGGTGGTGGTGAGTGGACATCGCCATTATCTATCAATTATTATTATCAACAATTATTATTATATCAATTTTTTTGATTAATTGCATTATCAATTTCATATTTCAGTTAGTTTTATATTGTTATTATATATTTTTATATGTTTATAATATATATATATATATATATTGATATTTTACTATCTGTATGAATATATTTTATTAGTATAATGATTGTCAGTTTTATCTTTTTATCAGTTTAAAAAAAAAAAAAAAAGGGAGATTATTAATGCTCTTTTTTTCTCCTGTTTTATTTTTTAGAATTTGGAAGAAGGATAGAAAAGGGTTGTGGTTCCTCCCGGTCCCTTTTGGGATTGGTTTTAGGCTTAGGGCCTTTTAGGTCTGATTGCCAAATTAAAAAAAAAAAAAAAACACCATGAGGGAGCCATCAGGGGATAGTGATTCGGGCGGGCTCTGCCCCTTATGTAAGTGGGATCCCCTGGGTAGTTTCAGCAAGGTTTGTTCCGCTTGCGCCATGAGAATTGGTTAGACCATAATAGAGCGGCGGCTCAGGTCTTTAGTCCAGTTATTGCTGCTGTGAGCGCAACAGCTCACCCATCCCTTCCTTCCCCTAGGAGAGGGGGAAGGCAGCGAGGCGCAGTCAGATGTGGTGCACAGGTTGGATAAGACAGTTATCCTTGGTTATTCCAAAGAAGGCCACCTATAAGAGGAGGAATTGGAACCTGTTGCAGAAGAAAGAGATTTATTTGCCTCTTTTGGAGAGTTGGAGGAAAAAGAGTATATAGGTGAGCAGCTCTCAGAAGGCAAGTTACGCTCTGGTGAGGAAGATAGTAAATCTATTTTTTTTCTCTTCTGATTAGGACCCCCTCCTCGCAGGCGAAACACAGTGTCTGCTCTCTTCGGTTTTTGAAACTTTGAATATCACTCTCTCCCCTATTGTATCTTGTACTCAGAATATCCACTGTCAAATCTGTAAAACTGCGTTTGAAATAGTGTATGTACTGTATGTTCTACCCTGTCTGTAATTACTACTTTGTAAAGCGCTACGGAAGATGATATATATAAATGAACAATAATAATAATAATAATATCACCCCTCCTGAGGTGGAAAAAGAGGGAATGATGATCTGTTTAAGCCAGTAAGGCAAAGGCAGGTGTTCCCGGAGCAGCCGTACTTTTCTAAAATGGTGTTAAAGGAATGGGAAAATCCTAACAAATTACCGGCTGTTCCTAGGATACTAGACTCTAGGTATCCCTTTCCGGCGGACATGATTAAGCTTTGGTCTTACCCACCTGAGGTGGATTCTCCAGTAGCAGGCTTGTCTAATACTTCCATCATGCCGTCTGCTACTATGGGATCTTTAAGAGATCCCACAGAGAGACGAATGGATCAATTGGCCCGCCATGCTTTTGCTATGAAAGGATCCTTTCTACGTCCTGTTTGTGCCATGGCCATTGTGTCTCTGGCTTCAAAGAAGAAGATGAAGAAAAAGTTTAGCCATGGCTAAGTCTCGCAGTCTTATTCAAAAGTCCAAAGATTTTAAGGATTGTTTGGACTTTAACTCGTTCGCTATCACTGCGATGGATGATGCAGTCAGACTAGCTGCTAGAACTTCTGCTCTGCTTGTGGCCTTGCGCCGTTCCTTATGGCTAAGACAATGGTTGGCGGTTGCCGCCGCTAAGAAAGCTCTTATAGATCTAACTTTTTTAGGGAGCAGATTTTTTGGAGAAAAACTGGACGGTATGGTGAAGGATGGCAAACTGCCTCGGAGGAAGAGGACGACTCGGCCTTTTCAGAGGACTTCATCATATCGACTCTTTTGGACTGGCAGAGGTTTCGTCCTTGCTCCCGTAGAGATTTTTGAGGTAGAGGCAGAGTGTGTAATAGGGCAGGAGGGGCCTGGAGAAGTGGGCCTAATGCTCCAGCCAAGCCCACTCCAGCATGAGGGGGCACCCTCACCCGAGCGGGTGGGGGGACGGCTTTTGCATTTTGCTCATATCTGGAGGCGCCACGTGGCGGATCTTTGGATCCTAGAGGTGGTGTCATCAGGCTCCAAGATCGAGTTTGCAGCCAGACCGCCCGCAAGGTTCCTTCGGTCACGGGCATCCCGGAACCAGTCAAAGATAGATGTCCTGAGACCCGCAGTTCAGCATCTCCTTCAAAAGGGGTAATTTGTCGGGTACCCTTTCAGGAGGAAAGTCAGGGGTTTTACTCCAACCTGTTCACAATCCCCAAAAAGGACGGGTCGATGCATCCCATTTTTAGACTTAAAGGGTCTCAACAGGTATATCCGCATGAAACCTTTCCGCATGAAGACGCTAAGGTCAGCGGTAAGAGTAGTTCGGCCCGGGGATCTTATGACTACTATAGACTTAAGGGACACGTATCTGCATGTTCCAATTTTTCCAGGGCATCAGAAGGTCCTGAGGTTTGCCCTGGAAGACCAGCACTTCCAGTTTGTGGCACTCCCATTCGGGATATCCTCGGCTCCAAGAGTGTTCACCAAAGTTTTGGCGGGTCTCATGGCCATTTTCAGGAGCCAGGGGATATGCATCATTCCATATTTGGACGATCTTTTAATTTCAGCGGGTCTCTTCAGCGGATCATGAAAGATACGCAGATGATCCTATCAACTCTGGAAGAGTTCGGCTGGGTGATCAACTACCCGAAGTCCCATATCACTCCGGCGCCAGTAAGGAACTTCTTAGGAACAATTCTGGACACGGTTCAAGTCAAAGTGTTTCTACCAGAGCAGAAGGCTCTGCTAATTCGAAATCAAATAAGAGTACTTACTGGTTTGCCGGCAGCCGACCATTCAGCTAGGGATGAAGCTTCTGGCATGAGGCTTCTTCAGTGGAATCTGTTGTCAAACTGGGATCGGGCCCCACAGTCGCTGGATCAAGTTTTTTGTTCTGACGCCCTCGGCCAGGCAATCTCTTCTGTGGTGGATGGACCCTCTTCATCTGTCTGTAGGCAGGTCCTTTCTGACACCACAGTGACAGATCGTTGCCCTGGATGCCAGTCTCACAGGTTGGGGGGGGGGGGGGGCATCTGGCAGACACAGAAGATCCAGGGACAATGGGGGCCGAAGGAGTATCAGCTTCTCATAAATATATTGGAATTAAGAGCAATCCGACTAGTGCTTCAGTATCTGACCCCCAGCTTAAAGGGGCAGGCAGTCCAGGTCCAGTCGGACAATCGGACGACAGTAGCCTATATCAATCATCAGGGGGGTACCCGGAGCAAGAGTGCTCTAGAAGAAGTAAGCAGGATTCTGATTTGGGCAGAGAAGAATGTTCCCTGCATCTCGGCAGTTTGCATCCCGGGGGTAGAAAACCAGGAAGCCGACGCTCTGAGCAGGAAGGTTCTGCGTTGGGGACAATGGTCCCTCATTCGGAAGGTCTTTCAAGCCCTTGTCTTCGCTGGGGGTGTCTGGAAGTGGATCTTTTGCATCCAGACACAATCACAAACGGACGAATTTCATGTCCCTATCAAGGAATCCTCTGGTCATAGCAACGGATGCCCTGTCAGTCTCTTGGGCAAGGTTCGAGATAGCTCAGGAGGGGGTACCTACCATTCTAGTAGCTCCTCATTGGCCAAGAAGAAGTTGGTTTTCAGACATAACAAGGATGTCCTGTTACCGGCGCCTACCGGTCGAGCCAGATCTTCTCACTCAGGGTGCGCTTCGGCGCCCGAATTTACAGATGCTGGCTTTAACGGCTTGGCTATTGAAACCTCGATCTTAGCAGAGAAGGGTTTATCGGCCAAGGTTATTCATACCATGATTCAGGCCCGGAAGAAGTCTTCTTCCATGATTTACTACAGGGTCTGGCAGTCGTTCAGAAAGTATTCGAATTCTAGAATTCCTACAAGATGGCTTAGAAATGGGCCTACATCAGCATTGTCTATTTTTTTCCAGAAGTCTATCGCTAGTAAGAGGCTCATTAAGACTTTTTTTCAGGGGGTCACTCATGTCCGACCACCGCGCAAGTCTATTTTACCAGTGTAGGACTTAATTTTTAATTTTTCAATTTTTAATGCATAGATGGCCATTGTATGCTTGCGCACACATAGGAATTCATCCTCTGCATTTGACCCAGTGAGTGAGTGTGCACATGCTCGGAGCGGTGGGCTGCCCTAATTGTGGCGCCCGGGGAGCAGTTGCGGGGTTGGGTGCCTTGCTCAAGAGCACTTCGGTCTTGTCCCAGGACCGGAATTCAAACCTGCAGCCCTCCGGTCGCAAGTGCGCTCCCCTTGCCTCTAGGCCACAACTGCCCCCTAATCTGGTGTTGAATCTGGTGTTGACGGCTCTGCAGGGTGCTCGCCTTGATCCTATGATTGAAGCTCCATTGGGCATTTTGACGCTTAAGATGTTATTTTTGGTGGCAATCACCTCTGTGCGGCGTGTTTCTGAGTTAGCCGTCTTATGTATGAAGTCTCCTTATTTTGAGTTACACAGAGACAAAGTAGTTTTTCGGTTTAAGCCTCATTTTTTACCTAAGGTCATCTCTACCTTTCACCTTAATTAAGAGGTACCTTCTTTATGCCCAGTTCCGGCTAATGCTAAGGAAAGGGCGCTTCATTCTTTAGATGTAGTCAGAGCCATAAGATATTACTTGGCAGCTACAGATTCCTTCCGCAAAACGGATTTCCTTTTTTGTTATATCAGAAGGCCCGAGAAAGGGGCTTCCGCCAGCTAAAGCCACTGTCAGTAAGTGGATTAGGCAGGCAGTAGGAAGAGCCTACTCGGCCAAGGGGAAGGAACCCCCTTTTTCGGGTCACGGCCCATTCCACTAGGGCCATTGGTGCTTCTTGGGCTTTTCAGCATCAGGCTTCGGTGGAACAAGTTGCAAAACTGCCACCTGGTCTTCGGTTCATACATTTACCAAATTTTACAAGGTGGATGTTAGAGCCTCAGCTGACGCTGTGGTTGGTCGAAAGATTCTTCAGGCAGTAGTGAAATTAACTACCTGCTGTTTTGCGTTAGGGGATCCCGCCCATAGATGGCACTGCTTTTGGAGATCCCAAGCGTAAGGAGTGCTTGGAATGGATTGGAAGAAAAAAACACAATACTGTGAGGTACTCACCTGTAGAATTGTTTTTTCTGGGAATCCATTCCAGGCACTCCGGCCCACCCGTTTTGGGTCATGATCTATCTTTTGATGCTTTTTTTGATGGTGTTTAGTCCATTTATTACATTAGCATTTAAAAAACAAAAAGAGAAAATAGAAAAAGTGGAAGAGAAAGTGAAAAGAACAAAATTTAATTTCTGAGAGTATTCTCGCGGAGTTCGGTGTAAAGTAACATGGACTCCTATATAGGCCCTCCCGGCCTGCCTCTGTTTTTCTGTTTTTTACTGCTTTTTAAGTAAACTGATCTTGGTGAGGAGGCAGCTGCTACTAATGGGCCGGGAGGGGCCGCACCTGTTTTCTTTCTTGCAGTCACGTGATCAGCAAGGAGGTAATCCCAAGTGTAAGGAGTGCCTGGAATGGATTCCCAGAAAAACCAACTCTACAGGTGAGTACCTCACAGAATTGTGTTTTTGTGGGGACAAGCTTGGAAGGCCGCCAGCAATCAGCATAATCTTTCTTGCTCCTTAACTTTCACACTTCATTAAAAATAATAGAAACACAACTAAACAATAATAAACATTTAGAAAGGAACAGCCCATTGCATACACATTTATAGGAGTTTTTACAGGTTTAATTATAAGCCAGACAGAAAGTCTTCTATCTCTCATTTTTGCTGATGATAAGACATTTTTATTGGACATGACCATAAACGTATGTTCAGATAATTGTCATGGTAAGGAAGTGATTTATTGGACAGTAAAAATAATAAAACGTGGTGTTTCTCATGCATGCTCATATGGTGCATTTCTATCTTTGAAAATTGTATTATTATAATAAAAAGACAAGTACAAAAAGAAAAATGTTCCAGTAACACAAGTGTTCAATCAATAGGATCATTATTCTGACAAATTAAAACATACAGAGTATTCTACTCAATTGGTGCTGCTAAAAAACTACCAGACCCTGGCCTGGGATACAACTCAGTCAGGACATCACCTAGTATCAGAAAAAACACCACACAAGGACCCCCCCCCCCCCCCAAGAAAAAACAGAACAAAAAGGTGCCTGTGTGCTACTCTCAGCTTTGAACATGTCCCCATATCCACTCTGTTACTACTGAATACCCTCCAGCTCTACCAGAGTAAACCAGATTACTGCTGGTTATTTAACACTATACATCCCAAATTTCTTATTCAGCATCAATCAGTTAATCTTTGTGTTAATTCGTCCAAATGAAGTCTTCTCACTCCTCCATGATTGGGCAATAACAATCTTTGCGGCTGTCATAATACGTTTTCTCAATGTTCGCTTAACTCTATCGAGCCCTTCCAGGTTCCCCCCTAATAAGGCCGTCTTCAGGTCACTTTAAATATCCAGGTCTGAGGCTTTTTTCACAACTCTGAGGACCTTGCCCTAGAACCCTCTACCTCTGGGGCAAAGCCACCAGATATGCATTATATCATCCCTGACTTTACAGCCCCTGAAACAATTAGACCCTCCCCCCTGGGGCATTCTACTAGATTTTAGAAGAACCAAATACCATCTCAGAGCAAATTTGACCCCTGCTTCCATGGCACAGTTACCAGGGAGGATCCTCCCATCTTCTTCAATTTCTATCCCCACCACTCTAATGATCTGTCCTCTCGTAGGTTCCTATCCCATGCCTCCACATAGGGGAGTTTTGTGCTTCTGCTAATTAGATCTTGATAGATTTGGGAGATGCCCCCCGGGCCACCTGATGATTTCAAACAGAACTTCTCAAAATAGGTGTATTCCGAGTCCCTCTCCCCTAGTACTGTCTTCGATCTAATAAAATGCCATATCTGAGAAGCTCTAGAACTTTCAAGAGCACTTGCATGGACAACTGATGCTGATCCCTCAAATATTGCCATTTTTTTTTAAATAAAAAAAGAAATAGGGGTCAGAGGAGCTCTCTGCAACCTCAGTGGACACAGCCTGCCTACCCTCTCCCAAGTATCCCTCTTACAATGCCTCTAACAGGGTAGAGCAAGTAATCTTCATCTTTTGCTTATTTGAGATCCACCGCTGCCCTGACACCCCCCCCCCCCCCCCCACCTCCATAGCTACCCACTCTGGCCTCTCAATTTTCTGTATATTGCAGATAACTGTGAAACTCGAGCTTTATAATAGTATCCTAATAGGCAGGGAAGCCCCAGACCTCCCTGTCCTCTAGCAGCACAGAATGTACCTCGCTCACCCTCTTAATTTTACCCTTCCAGATAAAACCTGGACCTCTGCATGTTTTTCAGGTCACTATTCATAATTGGACACGGGATGACCCTAAAAAGGTAAGAAACCTTAGGAAGTAGGTCCATCTTACTAGCCTCCACTCTTCTCATCCAAGATAAAGTTCTGCTCTTTCAATCTTTAAGGGCTGCTTTAAGTTTCTTAAACAGGGGAACATAGTTTTGCCAATCATTTAGATCCGATGTTAACTTAATTTCCAAGTATGTTATTTTGGAGACTATACAATGAAAATGATACGACCTCTGTAACAATGCCCTTTGATTTTGAGCTAAGTTTATAATTAAAGCCCATGACTTGGTCCTGTTTATCCCCAGCCCGGATAGTCCAGAAAAGTGATCCAATATATCCAGAATCGCCTCTAAGGATCTTTCCAGATAGGTTACAAACAAGAGCAAGTCGGCGAACAAAGCACATTTTTGCTCACTCTTAATGCACATCACACCTTTAGTCCATTCTAAAGTCTATTAGCCACTAACTCCATTGCCAAAACAAAGAAGGCTGGGGAAATAGGGCACCCACTAGTCCCGAAGGTCTGATGCATAACCATTAATTACGACCTTGAGATTGAAATATAAAGCCCTTAAAATTCTCAAGAATCCCTCCCCAAATCCTATTCTTTGTACAATAACCTCTACATATGCCCTGGAACAAGTGTCAAAGTCCTTCCGGACATTGACCTAGAGCAGCAAAGCATCCTCCCTGGGACCCAAGGATCATTCGGTAGAGATAATTTATTAATGCCCCTTCTGGTATGATCGAGTCCCTGTCTCCCAGGGACAAAGCCTACCTGGTCCAGGTGAATTATTTCGGTAAAGGAAGAATTCAGCCTATCTGCCAGAATCTTGGTGAAGACCCTAATATCATTGTTTATTAAGGCGATAACGCACACAATGCGTGGGATTTTTCCTACTCTTAAGTAACACCACAATGTTTGCCAGCAAGGCTTGGCTTTAAAGCCATATGGGGGGCCAAAACATGGCCAAATTGCTTATAGTACAGGCTTGTAAATCCTTCCGGACTAGGGGCCCTACCCACAGCCATACTCTGAATAGTATGTGTAATCTCCTCTACCAAGATATCCTCTTCCATTAAGTCCCCCAGCCACATCTCCAATCTCTCCTGATCTATTCCTGGAGGATTGGCATATAGGTTGGAATAGAATTTAGCAAATGCTTCATTTAACCTCTCTGGATTCTGGGTAGAAATCCATCTTCTTTTTTAATTTTGGGGAAAGAAAGAACTCCTACATTTGGCCAGTTGTCTCTTTAGCCATATAGCATCTCACCTGGTTTTATTTCAATCGCTTTTCCACCTTAGTTCTGAGGAGCAAGTTCAGGTCCATTTGCAGTGCCTCTATTTGCTCCACAAGGCCTAAGTCAGACTATCTCTTATTCTCCCTGATCTGATCTCCCATGGTTCTAGTTTTGGCCTCAATCTTACTGGTCAATATTTTTTTTTATTCTAGCAGCAATCTGTATGAGCCTACCACTAACATAGGCCTTGTGCGCCAACCAGTTCACCTCCGGGTCTGTGTCCTCCACCTTATCCCAAGTAAAAAAAGTTTTTTTTGAACCTCTTCTCTAACCCCAGGGTGAAACAGCATTATTTTGTTATGCCTCCGTTTGAAGCTGTTGGGCTTGGTCCACAGACCTTCTAGGTGGAGAACCACTACAACCTTGCTCTTGATGGCAAGGTTGAAACAATCCTATTAGAGACAAAAAAGTCGTCAATGTGCGCAGATGAAAAATAAAGTGTAATCTCTAACTGTGGCATTATTTTCCCTTCAAATGTCAATTAACCCATGAGATGCCACTAATTCGCAAGCTGTCTACTCCCTTTAGGTGGAACCTTCAATCTAGATTTGCCTGGGGTTGAATTGTCCAAATAAGCATCCATTGCCAAATTTGAATCTCTAACCATAATCATGTGTCCTCCACTCTGTGGCCAATGTTGCAGAACATTCTCTGGAAGAACACTACTTGCCCTTTATTAGGGGCATAATAGCTAATAATAGAGACAAGAGTATCTCCTTTCATCACCTTTACTAATTGATATACCCCCTCCTGGTTCAGGAATTCTTCCAGGACAGAGAAGGGTATCAGCTTGGCAAAAACAAATTACCACCCTTCTCTTTTTTACACTCGCACATGACAAAAATACATTTGGATATTTTTTCAAAAAATGTGTTTCTTGGAGCAAAAGTATCCCTGCACCCAGGGATCTATAAAAAGATTAATTAAACCTCTGGAGGTTTTGGGACACTATCTTTTATTGAGATTTATCAGAGGCAGGGCATTTCTGGGGCCCCATGCAAAGTTGTGTCTGGGGGCCCTAATCAAATTTTGCATAGCAAAATACAATATTTACCCACCTTGTTGGGGATGTAGCTGCGGCCTGCCCATGCGCTGTAGTAGTGTGAGGGAACCCAGAGGGTTTCACACAGAGGGGCATCCTGACATTGTCCATCCATGGCACAGGAAATTGTCCAGGGTCTGCCCATATGACCAATTTCTGCTCCCTGTGGCATCCCAAACTAGGATGCGCCACTGTGTGAAACACCATTAAATCGCAGCACCCACTCACCTAACCTCTTTCCAATGACGCATGTGCAGTCCACCGTCTCGCAATACCTTTAGCTAGGCGCATAGCCGGGGCAGCCATTTGTGATTGGCTGGCCTGGGCACACCCCCCAGCTAGAGGTGAGTGAGGATGAACCAGTGGCCCGCTCTGAACCCTTCAGCTCGCTAGCTGCTGTGATGTCTCAGTATCTTGCATAGCTGAATGGAGCTGAGCACGCTGATTGTGCAGCAGCTGGCTCACATATGTGTAAATTGGCTTTCTATCTGCTGCACACTTGCATTGTGTTAAACAGCACCCCTTACTCGCCACAGCCCATCTGCCTGCCGAGTGCTGCTATTTTTTAATTTTTTTTTTTAAACAAAAAGTTGCCACTGATCTGACCCTGCCTCTGGGCCCCCTAACACACACACCACAGCGAACCAACTGAGTAAGTCCAAGGGGGGTTCCCACCCCACTTATGTAGGCCATGGCCCCGGCCTAAGCTCCATAAACTCAGATACATGTGATCCGCACAGGGGTCAGAGGCAGGAGCTCCCCTCTTAACGCCAGGAGAGCTGTACTTTTTTCAATAGGGGGCAGGAAGGCAGGTTGAGTAGTCCTTCCAGCAGTGGTAGTTCCCCTAAAAAGAAGCAAAGCAAGAGGCTTCAGTAGTTTTTGTTTTAATCCCCCCCCCCCCCCAGCTGCATAGACAGGTGTCACCGCCAACAGATGAGGTTGCAGGGCATGCAGAGCAGAGGAAGCAGGGATGCTGCATCTGTCCAGTGCTCCACTGGATGCCGGAACTAGGTGAGTATGTAGCTTGGCATAGTGCTTTCTGTGCCATTTTTCACCAGGTTTTTGGTTCATGATACAAGAACCAAACATACAGTACCTATGCCCTTATCGAAAGTATCTTTCATGGTATATGTGCATGCACAAGAGACCTTTTAATGTTAGATTATCACGCACGATAATACATAATGGGCGGCGAGGGTGCACCCGGGGGGTGCGGCTTTGTGCTTTCCCCACAGCAGCCGCACAGAGACCAGGGGAGTGGTGCTGGCCCGAGGAGAAAGTAAGGTGTCTTTTTCTTTCTAACCCCTTTTTCTTTCGAAGGCAAAAGTGGCTCGCCCGTCCTGCCACCCTACCCTGGCGCTGAGACAGGACGGGGGGTCACTTTTGACTGTATTTCCGCTTTAAGTCTTCTCACCAGTCTCTGAATTGTCCCCTATGTGTGCAAGAAACGGGTCATTTACCATGCATATATTTTTATTCCTGTGTATGAGGGGCCCAACAAACCTCAAGTACTCTGGGACGACTTGCATGCAAGAACAACAAAACGCTACACTCACCTTGTGTCCCACGCAGACCATCGCTCCTAGTCTGGGAATCCAGCTCTAACCTGATCCCTGGATTCATGTCCCGCGCAGCCCAATCCGATCGCTTATCTCTTCTGCGTTCTCGATTGGGTGGACAGCGCACTGTTAGTGAGACTCCCCCTTTCTTATCTTTCCAATTATTAAACAAAGAGGGTCGATGTGAACATTCCATATACACTTTTACTGTTACTTTATTACGCCCAGATTTTTTTGCTTACAAGTGATTTTGTTACTTTTCATTTATTAAACAACATTTAAAGTGGTATCTTGCTATGTGACTTTTCTCTATCTTGCCTTATATTTGCATGATTAGCTGAGCCTATAGCGGGATTGAGATCCGTCTATTGAAATAAGGATTGAAGGGCCTGATGCTTTTTTGGCAATTGCAACGGCATCTGAATGGTGCTTTTATTGTGGGAGTTGCTTTTGAAGCACTTGCTTTGAGCTGGTAAGAGTGATTGTATCCAGTGGAGGGTGCACTTTACCTAATTTGTATGCACCATGGTGGATGTAGCAGTTTTACAGTTATACCCTGGCACTTTTTTTAACTTGAGGACCTCACATTGGTTGTAACTGTTATCATTAGCTGTAAAGTTTATTACCCTGTGCACTTTGTTGGACATTTATCCATGCGACTATTTTAGGGGATTGTGGTTCTAACACGTTGAGCATATTTGTTTAATTATATTTTATTTATTGAAAAATATTAATTGAATGATCAGCACAGTATTTTTCAATTTTTGTCCAGTCTAAATGATATCCCACCACCTGCCTTCTTCCCCCCTCCCTGAGCCCAATTTGAATAACACGAATATAAAATGAGACTCACCAGAGGAGTAGCTAGGCTTTCTGGCACACGGGGCAAACATTCGAAATGGCGCTGTCAGCACCCACTTACCTGCGCCCCGTTCCTGTCGCGCTCCCCGTACCGCCGCGCGGCTTCCTGGTCGGCGGCCGCGGCGGGCGGCGGCTCTCCTTCCTCCTGGCGCGCGCGCGCCTGGTTCCTCTCTGGCCGGCGTCCCCGGCTCCGGCGCTCGTGCTCGCGCACACGCGCGAGCACGTTGTGTTTATGCCCTCCGGCGCCGCTGTTCTCAGCGCGGCCGCCGGAGGAGAAATAATTAAAGAGACAGGTGTGGGTGGGGGGAATGTTTCCCTTGTCACTGGCCAATCCCATCAGCACGTCACTCCCTCACTACTTCCCTCCAATCAGCTCTCTCTGAATTCTGGGCAGCTCGCCCCATGTGTCCAATCTGTTTAAAGTTCCTGGTTGCACCAATCACTACACTGACTCTCCTTGGCCAATTATGTCTGTTCCCTATTTAACCTCAACCCAGTCAGTCTGTCATGGCCTGTTATAGCGCCTAGACCCTTGTAGCTGTTTATCCTCGATTTTGATCCTGATTCCTGTTGCCGACCTTGCCTGTTTTTTGACTATCCTTGATCTCCGTTCCTGTTGCCGACCCTCGCTTGTTTGACCATCCTCGATCTCCACTCCTGTTGCCGACCCTTGCCAGTTTGACCATCCTCGATCTCCACTCCTGTTGCCGACCCTTGCCAGTTTGACCATCCTTGATCTCCGTTCCTGTTGCCGACCCTTGCTTGTTTGACCATCCTCGATCTCCACTCCTGTTGCCGATCCTTGCCTGTCTATTGGACTGCCATCCTTACGCTCACTTACCGGCTACCCGATTCCACTTCCAGCCGCGGGCTCTCCAGCACTCTGTACCGTAAGACCTCATCCTTTGAGCCATAAAGTCCTGGGGGCAACCGATCCCGAGCAGGCGTGTTCTGCGTCTCGGCAAGCGGGGGCTCCTATAGGTGAAGCTGGCTGCGGAGATTGGGGGTTGGGGCCCTTACCAAGAGAGCTGGAGTTGTCCAAGTGGTAATTGAGGTTCCGGGAGCGTGACATTATAACAGGCCCAAAAATATCAATATGGAAGACCTGGTACAGCAAGTGCAGGCGATGGCCACCGCTATCAATCAACTTGCCCAGAGGGTGGCCAACCAAGAAACCCGCCAGACTTCAACACCCGCTGTATCACCTCATATTCCTGAGCCTAAGGTTCCTTTGCCCGAGAAATTCTTTGGAGACCGGGCCGGCTTTTCAAATTTCAAGAATTCGTGTGAACTCTACTTTAGGCTGCGGCCTTTATCTTCTGGCACAGAAACCCAACGGGTGGGTTTAATTATTTCTTTGTTACAAGGAGATCCCCAGTCATGGGCTTTCAGCTTGCTCCCTGAAGATCCTGCCTTACACTCCGTGACATCTTTTTTTTCTGCTATGGGAGTGTTGTATGCGGATCCAGATCGTCAGTCCACGGCGGAAAACAGGCTTCGGGCCTTGAAGCAGGGTCGGAATTCCGCCGAGGACTACAGCGCTGAGTTCCGGCGCTGGGCAGTAGAATCTACCTGGAATAATCCAGCCCTGTGTAGCCAATACCGTTTGGGGCTGTCCGAAAATATTAAAGATGCCCTGGTCAACTTTCCTACTCCAAAAGATTTGGACCAGCTTATGCAGGTCTCCATCAGGATCGATAGGCGTCTTAGGGAGAGAGCCAGGGAAAGGGTTAGAGCTACTACGCCCTTTAGACCTTCACAAACTCCCAGCCCTTCAACTTCTGGTGGGGTAAACTCCTCCTCTCCCTCTCAAGAGGAGCCAATGCAGGTTGGCAGAGCCCGTCTTTCTCAGGACGAGAAACAACGAAGACGGTCTTTGGGTCTTTGTCTCTACTGTGGGTCCCCGGGGCATTTTGCCAGGTCTTGCCCAAATAAGGGATATCCGGCGGGAAACTTTCTTGCCTAGGTCAGGAAGAGGGTGCTGACCTAGGTGAATTGAAGCATTACCCTCACCATGATAAGATGTTAATCCCTACAGAGCTTTTCTGGGGTCCTTCCAAACAGGCAGTATCTGCGTTTGTAGATAGTGGAGCTGCAGGTAACTTCCTGGATCGGAACATTGTCTCCATCCTGGGAGTTCCACTGGTACCTCTAGAAAAGTCTCTTCAGGTTTTGGCCATCAACGGGAAGGCCATCCTGGGAGGGCCGGTCAGTCACAAGACCCCCCCTCTCAGATTGGTGGCCGGCTCATCTCATACTGAACTTATAGAATTTCTGGTGTTTGATTGTCCGGAAACACCAGTAGTTTTGGGATACCCATGGCTAAAGCTCCATAACCCCGTATTCAATTGGCAGTCCGGTGATCTGATTAAGTGGAGTAATTTCTGCAGATCACATTGCTTCTCCACCATCCTTAAGAGTGTGCAGATTTCGCCCCAAGAACTGCCTCTGCCTTATATAGATTGGGCAGATGTCTTTTCTGAGCGGTCCGCTGACAATCTTCCCCCACACAGACCCTATGACTGTCCCATCGACCTACTTCCTGGAACCATTCCTCCTAGGGGCAAAATCTATAATCTGAATCGAGCTGAAGAGCAGGCCATGAAAGAATATATTTCTGAAAATCTGAGTAAAGGCTTTATCCGCCCATCTACTTCACCGGCGGGTGCCGGCTTCTTTTTTGTGGAGAAGAAGGATGGGGGTTTAAGGCCTTGCATAGATTATAGAGCCTTGAATAAGATCACTATTAAAAATCTTTATCCTCTTCCCTTAATAGGTGATTTATTTAATCAGGTAGTGGGGGCTCGAATTTTTTCTAAACTAGATCTAAAGGGGGCCTACAACCTGATCCGTATTCGGCAAGGGGATGAATGGAAAACGGCGTTCAATGTTAAGGATGGCCATTACGAATATTTAGTGATGCCTTTTGGCCTTTGTAATGCTCCTGCGGTCTTTCAAGACTTCGTTAATGACGTGTTTCGTGACTTTTTGGGTAACTTCGTTGTGGTTTACTTGGATGACATCCTCATTTACTCTAAGAACCTTTCCGAACACAGGCAACATGTAAAACTGGTCCTCCAGAAGTTGAGAGAGAATAACTTATACGCTAAAATTTCTAAGTGTATGTTTGAGGTCGCCTCCGTTCCCTTCTTGGGATATATTATTTCTAGTCAGGGGTTGGAGATGGATGGGGGAAAAGTTTCGGCAGTACGGGATTGGGTGCAACCCAAATCCTTAAAAGAATTACAACGCTTTTTAGGGTTTGCCAATTTCTATCGACGTTTTATCAAGGGTTTTTCTAGTATCGTTGCACCTCTCACCAATCTCACCCGCAAAGCCGCGTTCACTGTTAACTGGTCACCATCAGCTATTGAAGCCTTCCGTGTCCTAAAACAGGCTTTTACTTCGGCGCCAGTTTTAGTGCACCCTGACGTCAACAAACCTTTTATTGTTGAGGTTGATGCGTCTGAATTGGGTGTGGGGGCTGTTTTATCGCAATTCTCTGGATCTCCTGAACGTATGCATCCATGTGCCTATTTCTCTCGGAAATTTAATACCGCGGAACAAAATTATGACGTTGGCAATAGGGAACTATTAGCTATTAAACTGGCATTTGATGAATGGCGTCACTGGTTAGAGGGCTCTCTGCATCCTATCACTGTATATACCGATCATAAAAATCTTGAGTATATAGGCTCCGCCAAGAGGTTGAATTCTCGACAGGCCCGTTGGGCATTATTTTTTTCACGTTTCAATTTTATTATTACTTTTAAACCGGGTGTAAAAAATACTAAAGCCGATGCTCTATCGCGTATGTTCGGTGAGTGTAAAGATCGAGGAGATTTTGGGGAACCTATTTTACCTGCAGGTTGTGTGGTCGGGGCCCTACTCCCCGATCTTTCTAATGTTCTTGCGCCGTTCCAAGATGATTCCCATGTAAATGTACCAGCAGGACGTCAATTTGTGCCACCGCATTTGCGTTCCGACGTAATCCGCGAATTCCACGACGCCAAAACTGCCGGGCATCTGGGAATTCGTAAAACTTTTATTTTAGCTCGACGTCATGTATGGTGGCCTTCTATGAGACGTGATATCACTACCCTTATCGACGCATGTCCTGTTTGTGCACGAAGTAAAGGGGTACACAAGGCCCCTAGTGGGTATCTGATTCCGCTTGAGATCCCTAAAGAACCGTGGTCTCACATCTCGATGGATTTTATTGTTGATTTACCCCTCTCGCATGGGAACACTGTGATTTGGGTAGTCGTTGATAGATTTAGTAAGATGGCTCATTTTATTGCTTTACCCAAGCTACCTTCGGCTCCGGAACTTTCGCGCTTGTTCATCTCGCATATTTTTCGTCTTCATGGTATTCCAGTAAATATTGTTTCCGATCGGGGTGTGCAATTTATATCACAATTTTGGAAAAATTTTTGTTCACGTTTGGGGATTCAGGTTTCTTTGTCCTCCGCGTATCATCCCCAGTCTAATGGGCAGACCGAAAGAACGAATCAGAGCCTAGAACAATATTTAAGATGTTACATCTCTGACACTCAGGAGCAGTGGTCGGAATTTATTGACTTTGCGGAGTTCGCGTATAATAATGCGCCGAGTGATAGTACCAAAATATCCCCGTTCTTCTGTAATTATGGAAAGCATCCTAAGGCTTCTTCTTTTTCTGCAGCACCTTCTGATTTTCCGGTCTTAGAAGAGTGGCTTCAGAAACGGAAAGAGGTTTGGGCATGTGTCAAGAAAAATTTAGAAACTATGCGCGTTAAATATAAAAAGTTTGCTGATCGTCACAGGTCTCAGGAACCTATCCTTCAGTGTGGAGACCTCGTTTGGGTTTCCACTAGGAATATCGCTCTCCGTCAACCTTCTTATAAATTGGGTCCTAAATTTATTGGTCCTTATCCTATTATCAGAAAACTTAATAATGTTACCTATAAAGTACAGCTTCCTTCTACTATGAAGATCTCCGACTCATTTCATGTTTCTCTGTTGAAGCCTGCTAAAGACTCTTCTCCTGTTGGTCCTCCTCCGGTTTTAGTAGATAATGCACAAGAATATGAAGTAAACAAGATTTTGGATTCTCGTAGAGTGCGTAATACTATACAGTATTTAATTGACTGGGTTGGTTATGGTCCTGAGGAGAGATGCTGGGTTTCTTCTAGGGATGTTCACGCCAGGGCTCTGGTAAAGAAATTTCACCGTGACAATCCGGAAAAACCTGGTGAGGGTCCGGAGGCCCCTCGTGAGGGGGGGGGTAATGTCAGCACCCACTTACCTGCGCCCCGTTCCTGTCGCGCTCCCCGTACCGCCGCGCGGCTTCCTGGTCGGCGGCCGCGGCGGGCGGCGGCTCTCCTTCCTCCTGGCGCGCGCGCGCCTGGTTCCTCTCTGGCCGGCGTCCCCGGCTCCGGCGCTCGTGCTCGCGCACACGCGCGAGCACGTTGTGTTTATGCCCTCCGGCGCCGCTGTTCTCAGCGCGGCCGCCGGAGGAGAAATAATTAAAGAGACAGGTGTGGGTGGGGGGAATGTTTCCCTTGTCACTGGCCAATCCCATCAGCACGTCACTCCCTCACTACTTCCCTCCAATCAGCTCTCTCTGAATTCTGGGCAGCTCGCCCCATGTGTCCAATCTGTTTAAAGTTCCTGGTTGCACCAATCACTACACTGACTCTCCTTGGCCAATTATGTCTGTTCCCTATTTAACCTCAACCCAGTCAGTCTGTCATGGCCTGTTATAGCGCCTAGACCCTTGTAGCTGTTTATCCTCGATTTTGATCCTGATTCCTGTTGCCGACCTTGCCTGTTTTTTGACTATCCTTGATCTCCGTTCCTGTTGCCGACCCTCGCTTGTTTGACCATCCTCGATCTCCACTCCTGTTGCCGACCCTTGCCAGTTTGACCATCCTCGATCTCCACTCCTGTTGCCGACCCTTGCCAGTTTGACCATCCTTGATCTCCGTTCCTGTTGCCGACCCTTGCTTGTTTGACCATCCTCGATCTCCACTCCTGTTGCCGATCCTTGCCTGTCTATTGGACTGCCATCCTTACGCTCACTTACCGGCTACCCGATTCCACTTCCAGCCGCGGGCTCTCCAGCACTCTGTACCGTAAGACCTCATCCTTTGAGCCATAAAGTCCTGGGGGCAACCGATCCCGAGCAGGCGTGTTCTGCGTCTCGGCAAGCGGGGGCTCCTATAGGTGAAGCTGGCTGCGGAGATTGGGGGTTGGGGCCCTTACCAAGAGAGCTGGAGTTGTCCAAGTGGTAATTGAGGTTCCGGGAGCGTGACAGGCGCCTCCCAACTGTGCTCAGGCCCCCCTTTGGCGCCCCCTGACCTGCTGCACCCGGGGCACATTCCCCCCCGCTCCCCCCTAGCTATGCCCCTGAGATTCACCTTCCCACACCGGGAGCAGCGATTCCAGATTCCAAAATGCCGCCCAGCCGTAACTGACTGTTTAGCCACACAGATATCAGTTTCCCCATTGCAGCAGGGAGCAGTGCTCGGCAGGTCAGGGTGAGTCTTGTTTTTTATTCTTATTAACCATATCAGGTGTAGCACGGGGACTGTGCAGATAGTGGAGTACTACAGTTGGGATAGGACATATGGTTTAAGACCTGCAATTAAACCAAACTCTCCAATTTCAGTATGCCTGTTCTTTGTCAAAATATAATATACTCAATTTATCAGGCCAAACATGTCACAGGAAGGGTAGTTACTAGACTTGGCAGCTTAAAGAGACATCACAGGCAGTAGATGGAGTTGGAATATGACCACTAGGAAGAGCTTTTCATCATGGAATTGCTGTAGCTATTAGTTCTGTGGCTCTTCACATTGCAACTGTCAACATCTGGAGGTAGATTTAGCACTATTTGTAAAAAGTGCAGTGAAAAAAATATAAGTGCTCTTTTTACACCTTCTATTGCTCTTTTTAGAACTACTATTTTATTTTTCACCTAACGTTAGCTTTTTACAAATGGTGCAGAATCACCTCTTGGGATAGATATTTGAATAATTGCAATGTACATGCTGCTTTTAACATTCCCTGGAACAATTGTGTAATATCCTGGCTGCTTGAACAGTGGACAACAACAACATTGAACGCTTAAACTTTTCTCCTATTACATAGCTGCTCTTTGTACTGTGTCGCGCTTACATAACCAGTGCAAACCAGGGCAGCTTTGGTGTTGTAAGTTTGTACTTTGTAGAGCAGAACCAGGGCAGCTTTGGTGTTGTAAGTTTGTACTTTGTAGAGCAGAACCAGGGCAGCTTTGGTATTGTAAGTTTGTACTTTGTAGAGCAGAACCAGGGCAGCTTTGGTATTGTCAGTTTGTACTTTGTAGAGCAGAACCAGGGCAGCTTTGGTATTGTAAGTTTGTACTTTGTAGAGCAGAACCAGGGCAGCTTTGGTATTGTAAGTTTGTACTTTGTAGAGCAGAACCAGGGCAGCTTTGGTATTGTAAGTTGGTCCTTTGTAGAGCAGAACCAGGGCAGCTTTGGTATTGTAAGTTGGTCCTTTGTAGAGCAGAACCAGGGCAGCTTTGGTATTGTAAGTTGGTACTTTGTAGAGCAGAACCAGGGCAGCTTTGGTATTGAAAGTTTGTACTTTGCAGAGCATAACCAGGGCAGCTTTGGTATTGTAAGTTTGTACTTTGTAGAGCAGAACCAGGGCAGCTTTGGTATTGTAAGTTGGTCCTTTGTAAAGCAGAACCAGGGCAGCTTTGGTATTGTAAGTTTGTACTTTGTAGAGCAGAACCAGGGCAGCTTTGGTATTGTAAGTTGGTCCTTTGTAGAGCAGAACCAGGGCAGCTTTGGTATTGTAAGTTGGTCCTTTGTAGAGCAGAACCAGGGCAGCTTTGGTATTGTAAGTTGGTCCTTTGTAGAGCAGAACCAGGGCAGCTTTGGTATTGTAAGTTGGTCCTTTGTAGAGCAGAACCAGGGCAGCTTTGGTATTGTAAGTTGGTCCTTTATAGAGCAGAACCAGGGCAGCTTTGGTATTGTAAGTTGGTCCTTTGTAGAGCAGAGCCAGGGCAGCTTTAGTATTGAAAGTTTGTACTTTGTAGAGCAGAACCGGGGCAGCTTTTGTATTGTAAGTTGGTTCTTAGTACTTTATATAACTCCATGAATTAATTAATAGATAATGTAAAGGGGAGAAGAGTATGGGTTTACCCTTGTCTTATAGTTAACTATATCAGAAAATGAAGTTTGAATAAAAACCCATGTTTACAGCTAAGTAAGGCAGTTGTCTGGTTCGAGCCTGTATTGCAATATGTACAAACTAGTAATCCCTGGTTTCAGCAGGAAGTTGCTAATACCTGTGTATTAGTCTACTAAGGTTCACAAGATATTTTGCTTATAACATGTGGTTACTTCCAGATCATAAAAAATATGTTAAAGGGATTGCCCAGGCTAAGTGTAAAAACAAATCATTGTTTGAGTACCCGCCAAGCAGAGGATTCCACCTGGTGTGCTTCTGAATAAGGCTGTTTTTGTTGTTGCTGAGATTTAGCCCTTTTTTAGTAGCATAGCCCATGGACTTTATTTATTACTACTTACCATTATTTTTCAGAATTGAGAGGTCTAGAGGAATAGCTAGGTTTTCTGGCATCCAGGGCAAAGATTCAAAATGGTGCTCCCCACCTGTTCCCTTTGGCGCCCCCCTGACCTGCTGCACCCGAGGCAAGTGCCCCCCTGCTCCCCCCTAGCTATGCCCCTGCCATCTCCATCTCTCTCGCTGTGTGGGAAGAGGAAGATAGCTGTGCCCTGCTTTCCTGACTTTTCTCTGCTTCTTTATATGGGTCCCCCTTTACTGCTAAAAAATGGTGGTCAGAAGACCTTAGAGAGAAAATAATTTTTAGGCCCACTCTTCAGCTAAAAATAAATTATGCAAGACCACATTAAAGGGCAATTACACTTTCAATTAAATTTCAAGTGTATTTTTGTATGCCAAGTCATGTTCTCAAGCTGCCATATATTTGTGTTATGTTAGTAATTTAGTAAATGTGTGTTTTTATGGAAGCTGCAAGCTCTCAATTCCCATTGGATGTAATATGAAATTTAGCAGCATGGAAAGGCAAGCAAGGCTTTGGGGGCATTAAAAGGGCACAATAATATGGGTATTTACGTTTATTATTATAGTTGTAAGATTTTTTTAAACTTCTGTAATTGTTTTTTCAATCACCAATAGGTTTGTCTTACATGTAGCATATATACCTATATTTTTTGTGCGTTGTGTTTGCCTGGCTACACCACCTGCTGGATGGACAGAGTTTAGCGGAAATGAGTAGGACAGAGGTACAGTGAGCATCTTCTTCCCACCACACCTCAGCCCACCTGAACAGTGGCCACTTCTTCCCACTTCACCTCTTCCTCATCTCTAAGCTCACCTTATCCCACCACCACTCAGACCACATCATTTTTTCTTACTTCACCTCTGCTCAACCCACCACTGCAGACCTCATCTTTGCTTACCTTTGCATTCAGGCATACACACATTAGCATTATAGTTTTCCTACAGTTTTTATTTCATTGTGGCTCCTTGTATTGGAACAACAAATCAATGTAGCCCTTAAACCAAAAAGAGTTGTGCACCGCTGCTGTAGATAGTGGGATATTCAAAAGCGTTTTACATTGGGCAAGATGTCCTTTTGAGAGACTCTGCCTCTCTAACACTCTAACATGGTCTTGATAACACTTGACTGGTGGGACAGCAGACTTTATCTTAAAGTCCATGTACAGGCATGTTCTAACTTTCTTACCTCTTATACTTCGTGGGAATGGTGTAAAATGAGCCATTTTAAAACATCTCAAAAATACATTCTAAATAAAGACACTGGCTTTGCTTCCAATTCTGGGTGCGGTGAAGTTGAGAAGGGTGCATTGTGGCGCAGCTTTATAAGTCCTGTGGTCAGAGACAGCTGTGTGATGACTGCTGCATGCCATGCTCACTTATTCTGAGAGCTCCAAAGGACAAGTAGCTGTTAGACCAGATCTGGGCACGTGGGGTCGGACCAAGGCTTACTTTTTATGAACTCTTGCTACACACCTTGCTCAGTCTATCAGCTTTTTTTTTCATTTATTTAATACATTAAAAAGGAGTTTTTCTTTTACAGATATAAATGTCCCATATTCCACAGGCCTGATGAGTAATTTTCACAACACAGCTTGAGAAGGCATCATGGTTTGTTGTTTCCTGATGGACATGTTTCACCTATATAGGCTTTAGCAGCGCTCTACAATAGCTGTGGAATTACACTAAATTAATAAGTGTATATACATTACCATTATTAAGCAGTAATTGGATAGTCATATGGCTATTACACACCTTATTTCTACATTTAAAAAAAATTCATCCAGGGGTATTGATATGGGCTCCAGTTGCTACTAATGGTTTGTCTTTTCCTGAATTTGACTTACCCGAGTTTTGTTTTAGGACACACTGGGCATCCCCAATTGGCCATAATAGCCCATAAAAACTCACCTTGCCACACTCCAGCGGCGCATACTCGACCTCTTGTCCAATGAGCGCTGCCTGCTGTGTCTATGTCATTCGGCAGACAGCTCTCATTGACTAGAATGGCTGTGCACACTTTTCTCCCCAGCCTATCTGAATGGCTGGGGCGGGAGAGCGCGCAATTCCGGGGATGCCACAGCGCACACTATCCGTTGAAAACAAGGAGAGATGTCTGCCAAATGATGTCATCACAGCAGGTGTCTCTCATTGGGCAAGAGCTCACGCATGTGCTGAGCGTGGCAAGCCAGCGACCTGCCCTGGAATCTTTTATATTCCAGGCCGGCTGCTGGTGGGTTTTGTTCCACTTTATCCACCTCCATCCTGCATAGTGGAGGGATACACTAATTTTTACCTGTTAGATCACATTTTGGCGTGGTCCTTGGGAAATAGAATTAAAAGGAGGGCATTGGAGTCCTGCTCCAGCTTCTACCAGGTGCTGCAGGACGTGGAAGATGGGACAGGCATCAGGTGAGCTGCTTGTTTCATCTTTTATTGCTGTTGCCTGGACCTTACAGACAGGCAAAAAAAACAAAGCTCATTGGGAAAGAGTCGAAGAACTTGATTTTGAGACGTTTTGGACTATGGAAAAATGGTGAGTATGGCTTTGTTCTGTTTTCTTTGCCTGACCAGTCCCTTTAGGATAATGTATTAGCATGATTGTAAACAGCAACCTGTCAGTCTCACTTTCTGTACCCAGTTCCGTCCCAGCTGTCATGTTAGGATATTTTGTCTCATCCTGTTAATCCTGACCCTGATTTCTCCTAGCTGGAGCAGACACTAATTATTCTTCATGTCCTGAAGAGACATCATTGGTGACTGTGCAGACTGAACAGACATTGAATGGCACGTGTTTATAACCAGCTTGAAAAAACAGCGTAGGCAATAACTGGGTCACGGGGCGATTAGAGCTGCAGATTAGGGTGTGTTAGATATGATGATGTCTTTACTCCGCATGCATCAAGCTGTCGTGAGAGTTTTAATGAGGCATAAATACATGCTACTAAATAAACAGTATATCAATCTTCTATATAACTTTGCCATGTGTGTTATGTGCATTATCTTGTGGCACACATGGGCAATACATAAAAAGAGAGACGTGTCCCCTCATTTCTGAGTGACATTTTCAGAGGAAAAGGACATGTTAAATGCAGTACTCATATATGAGGGATTTACATGAGGGAAACACTTGATAAAGAAACACATACATTTGGGAGAAGTAGAAAACGTTCCAGGGATACCTCAAAACATGAGCCTTGTGGGAGGTTTTGCGGGGAACCCGGGGTTTCCAGGCGCTCCTACAGAAGAACTGGGAGATGGGAGGTGGCTAGCAGGGCATGGGGAGAGGCTGTTGGGGACAAAGGCATGTGAATGGTGGTTCTTGGGTTCGGGACTGGAACTAGGTGCTCCGGGTCCCTGTTTTCTTCGTTTCTTCTTTTCCTTCTTCTTTTCTTTCTGCTTCTTTAGTTTCCTTCTTTTCCCTGACCTTCTTCCTGAGAGAGGCAGGTGGGGCGGACGTTGCAGTACAGACTTTAGTGAGTGGTCTACTGGGGTCGGCACGAGGTAAACGAGTGGATCAGAGGATTAATGAGGGGCTTGAATGGCCCGTATCACCTCGTGCAGCGATTCTGATAAGTGGATGCAGCCCATAAGGCCTAGGAGTAACCCTAGAGTCATGGTGATAGGAGATCTAGACTCATGGCCTAGAGGAGGCCAATAGTGAATGTCTGTTGCGGATACGTTCGCTCTACATGCTACATTTCTCCATATGCTGTATTTTCTTTTTAACTGTATACCGGTAGAAATTCAATAAAGATATATTGCAAAAAAAAAAAAAAAACATAAATAAAGGGAATGGTACCATAGTGTATGAGGCTGAGAGAAAAGTGGATTAGAAATAGTATATGTATGCAGCCACAGTAAATTAATGCAGTCAATTAACATTCTGTACCAATAAAGAACTAAAGTGATGAAGGTAGGGCTTGGCATCATCCAATTTGCTTGGAAATGTTGGATGTCCACCAGAGGAATCCCTGGCGACTGCACTTGATCTCCGTAACATGTGAAAATCACACCACCAGCTCATGGTGATGGAGTTATGGGGGGGGGGGGGAAGCCAGTATGTGCTGTTTGCTCTGTTTGCTTGGACTGTCAACAAGGACTAATGCAAATTAAATGTGCACCAACTGTAGTTAAAGTGACACTGCAGACAAAGGCATTGCATTGGGTTATATTTAGCACTGTCCTAAACTATTTTCCGCTTTTAAATTGAAGTAGAATTGGCAGAGATATTGGGCTTTACAGGTTCAGCCAAGGACAAAGTCTGCCCTCTGATAACTCCGCCTGGGAGACCATTACAAAGATATCATCTTCCATATCAGAGGCCATTAAATGCTACCTTTTCACTAAAGCTTTCCTTGGAGTCCATAATTTCAAACAGCTCTCTAGACCAACCAATCTCTCCTTAATCTCCTGGAGAATATGATTAGCCTGGTTATTCTCACCAGGTTGAGCTACCAAAGGAGCCCTAGTGTCTGAGGGCCCAGCCACAGGGGTCTAAACCTTTGATGAGACACTGTCTTCCATATTCAGCAACTTCTACTGTTGCACAACCTCTGCACACCGTGTGATCCTTGTCCAGTGCCATCTGCATGCATACTGGACATGGGTTGACCCCAAGGGAACAGATCCGCTTACCCCAGATGCCTCTGTCATGCCTGATGGTCTTAAGACCAAAGTATATAACAGGACACGATAGTCACAAGTGACTACTCCGAGACCTTAGGGGGGGAACCACACCAAATGTTACTTTCCCAATTCCACAATCTTCAAGACAAAAAAAAGCATTGATAAAAATAAAAATATTATTATTAATATCAACAACAATAATAATAATAATAATCATATCAGTAATAAGAATAATAATAGTATAAATAATAATATTCATATTAGTAATAGCATTAATAATGCGTATAAATGAGTGTTCATCCAGCAGTTTGTGAATCCTGGACTGGAGTACGGGAGTGGCCATCCGACCCAGACTCTACAGCCACTCCAAAATCCCGGACCCAGAAATCCAATTTAAACAAACTGCTTGACAACCTAACTGTTGTCAGCCAGTAGCTTTATACATGACTTATGCCACTGAAAGTCTCAGCCTCAGTGGCACATATCTCCCATCCAGGACCAACCCTGTTGACTGCTTACTATGTTTAACAAAAGGGTGGATGCTGGACGAAGGATGCTGAAAAAGCCGTAAGGTGAAACATGTCCACCCAATACAAATTGACTACCTTGACAAAAAAGCTTTCATATATTCATGAAAGCCAGTTGGCCACAGCAGATCATCCTTTGGAAAGGTGTCCAGTTATGGTTGGCAGCATTACAGTTCAATCACTTTGTTGTAACTTTGATTTGAATCTATAAACCTTCTGATGATTCAAGTCAAAGGGTCTAAGGGTTCAGTCTGAATCCCTACTTGTAAATGGTTTGTATTCACCCCACTCTTTACCTGCCATCCTAATCTTCATAAAATTGTTGGGAAACCCAATACCTTTGACCCTGTCTTATTACAGATTGTATACAAAGCAATCGAATTGGCAAACACAATGCATATTTAAAAATAACATACTGAACCTTTAAATAAACTAAGGCTAATATATATTCACTTTCCTGTTAGTCACTTTTTACATGTTGATGGTATACATAATCATCTTGTAATGGCATTATTCTAAGAGAGAATTGTCATGGACAAAACAAATAGATATAACAAATAATCCTTCATGGCACACTCTGGGCAAACAGCCTATATTCAGTGATATTTGTACAATTCTAAATGATAAATCACTTGCTCTGACCATCTGCTGTAACCCAATTGCTCTATGAAATCAAATCATATCAATTCTGGCAAAAACAGTTCAGAGTTAAAGAGGAACAGTACTCAAAAATTAGGGCTGTCCCTCTTAAAAAGGCAGCATAATGGGGATTTGATTGCTGAATTAGTCATATAAAGATGTCCCAAAGTGCATTTAAAATATTTAACATACAGTATATGGTGGGGCCTCTTTGTCCCAAAACAACAGAATCCAACAGCTCACTCCTAAGGCAAAAGCGAGAAGGCAGTGCACAGAGGAGACTCCCAAAAACATCAGAAACGTACAGAAGAATCTAGCACAAGCACAGGCAAACTGTTAAAAAGTAGCAATACTTGTAGCAAAAAGGTACAAATGAGGAGAAAAACAGGGTGACGGCTTCTGCGAGAGCCAGGTGATGCGTTTCGGACGTTGGTGTTGCTCTAATCATACGAAGCGCATCACCGACTTTCATCTTGTGTGGACTTTTTTACTATGGATTAAACACAGGCTCATTGCTAGATTCTTCTACACAGTTGGGCCTCATTGCCCCAGCTGAGCTTAGAAGAACTGTATATTTTAGGCATGCAGCTGGGTGTACAGTGAAGGGAGTGTATATTTCACCCAGGATGCTGGCTTGGGTGAGATAAGAAATCCAGGAAGCACTTTGGTTTTAGAGCACTAAAGCCTTTTGTTACGGTTTTGTCTGGGCCTAGATTTCTATGGAATGGCAGGTAAACTGCATTTGACTTAACCATAAGGACTGCTTCCAGAGTTTTCATTGCTGTTAGCAATCCCCAGTCCTGACAATATATAGAATTCACATGGTCTATACAATACCTTGAAAATTATTTATACTTCTTCAGCTTTTCCACATTGTGTCCACTTTTTTAAGTGAAAAGTGTGGCATGCATTTGTATTCAGCCTTTAGCTGTAATTACAGATGCAGTGCTGTTGGGGTATGTCTCCATTCGGTTTTGCACACCTAGAGGCTGAAATATTTGCCTACTCTTCCTTAAAAAATATCTCTATCTCAAACAGATTGGATGGAGATTCATGCCACAGGTTCCCAATGGAACTCCAATGGCTTCTCAATAGAATATGGTCTGTGACTGGGCCATTCCAACACATGAATATAAATTGATTAAAACCATTCCATTGTCGCTTTGGCTGTATATTTATGGTTGTTTTCCTGCTGGAAGGTGAAACTATACTCCAAGCTCAAGTCTTTTGCAGCCACTAACAGGTTTTCCTACAGGAATTACATTTTTTTAGCTCTATCCATCTTTCCGTCAACTCTAGCTTTCAAGTCCCTGCTAAAGAAAAGCATCCCCACAGCATGATACTGCCACCATATTTCCCACTGGGAATAGTGTGTTCAGGGTGATGTGCAGTGTTAGCTTTCCTCAGCACATAGTGTTTGGCATGTAGGCCAGCTTTGGTCTTATCTGACCAGAGCATCTTCTTCAAAATGTTGCGTCCCCTACATAGCTTGAGGTAATCTCCAAATTGTCCTTCTTATTATGGCTTGCTGTCAAAATGGCTTTCTTCCTGCCACAGTTCCATAGAGACCAAAAATGTGCAGTGCATGATTAATAGTTGCCCTGTGTGGTGGTGGATCTCTGCAGCTCCTCCAGAGTGACCCTGGGACTCTTGCCTGCTTCTCTGATTAGTGCTCTCGTTGTCTGGGCTGTCAGTTTAGGTGGTTGGTCATATCTTGGTAGGTTTGCAGTTGTGCCATACTACTTCGATTTGCAGATGATAAATTGAACAGAACCTTGTGAGATGTTTTGTTTATAACCTAACCCTTCAACACAACTTTATCTTTAAATGGTCTTGAGTGTTTATTGGTTTTCATGATACTAACCTCTGAGGACTTTAGTTATATTGAGACTACATTACATAATAGTGGACAAATAGTTTACTAAACATGTCAATTCTGAGAGAAACTGGTCACACTGGATTCTGTTTAGGGGTATCTGAGTACAGAGGGCTGAGCACATATATATATATATGTTTTGCACTTATACGCTTTAAAATATGTGTTAGTTTATGAAACATGACTTTTCCTATGCACTTTTCACAAGTGAATTACTTCACTTTATACCATATATATTTATTCTATCGTACTGGCACTTTACATGTATGTTTTGCATATCAGTAGTTATTTCTGTAGATTAGGGCTCCGGTACGGACAGAGGTCGGCATTACTGGATACTTTTGGTGTATTTGTTATTGAATTGTACACTCTAGTAGTGCCAGAGTGCCCCCTTTTTTCTGCTTTGGTGTTTTTATATGTTGTGATGTTTTGTACCTAATGGGTTAAGGGGGTGATTTACTATGTTTGCTACAGTTTGCTATTAGACATAAAAGTATGTTCCTCAGACGTGCAACGTACGCGTGACAGACCAGCAAGTAAGCACAACTTACTCCAGTGAACACATCACAGATTGCCAAAATCACAGCTATTTACATTGAAAAGTGGTTTGGAGAATGCCAGCAATATGCCAGCAAACTTCTGTGGCAATAAATACACTTTTATAGCATATGTTGGCATTGGAAGGGTCTCAGAATATACGTGGGGTATCTTGGAAGTGTCTCAGAAAAAAAGTTTTTTTCAAAATATAAAAGTCATGTAAAAACATTATTATTAGTTGGGGAACTTTCTAAAGTTCACGCTCAAAAAATAATTTAAAGATGCTAAAAAAAAGGTACAATTTATTCCTAAATAACATTGATTCCGATGGGGTTCACCAATAAAAGGTGGCTAATGCAAAAGTGTTCGGCAGCATTCGCCGAGAAGTAGAAGTAAATCAAAAAATAGTGATAATAGTGCAATAGTGGCCATTGTGTGCCAACACACACATGGAATTATTTCTCCGCATTTACCCATCCATGCACTGTGAACACAACTCTGTGAACTTACAGGTAATTAAACACCATGTGAGTGACTATACACAAGTGAAACTAAGGGGCAGTGAAGGGCACATGTACCCGGAGCGGTGGATTGCCCTAAACTCGAGCACCCGAGGAGCAATTGGGGGTTAGATGCTCTTGCTCAAGGGCACTTCAGTCCCATGGTTGGGAATCAAACCGGCTGGTCACTGGCCTGTTTCCCCACCTCTAGGCCATAACTGCCCACAAAAAACATGGACATCGCCTGCAGAACATGTAAAATTTCACTTGGTAAATGTGTAAACATTGCCAGTGAATCGTTTAGTAAATTACCCCCTAACTATTTTTCTTTATATCAACAGTGATGCGATCAAACAAGCTCTTTAAAGTGGACCAACATCCTATCTATAAGATTCCCGGGCCGATCAGCTCCCTCCCTGCGCGGCATCCGAAATCAGGCATGCGCGGGCCGCATCTCGCGCGGGCCGCATCTCACGCTTCCCTCTAGCAGGGCGCGCACCCGCGCCGGCCGTTTGTGAATGGCCGGCGCGGGCGTGCTCCCTGTTAGAAGGAAGCGCGAGACGCGGCCTCCAGCTCTCAGAGCCACTGTGGTTGGACGCCGCTTGTACGTGCATACCACAGCGGCTCTGAGCTCTCTGATTGGACAAGCGCCCGCGTAGGAGTGTGGGGAGGTGAGTGTTTACGGGCGTTCTGGGGGGTTTCACACAGCGGGGCATCCCCGATCGGGACCAAAACCCAGGATAGTCAAAATCCTGGGTGTTGGTCCACTTTAAAGGTCTGTATCTTGCAATGTTGCAACATCAAGATTTAACACTGTTACTGGTATTTGTATTTGTACTGGTTACCCTCAAGGTCTTGTAGAAAGAAGCAGTCACTGTAATCTAGGTCATTAAACAAAGATAAGCTTTAAAATGTAACATGTCAAAGGTAAAAAAGGTCATCGAATAACTTGGGTTTAAAGTCCTAGAATGTAATTAGAATATGTTAGACCAGAAAATACTTCTGATATTTTCCTATCTGGGGCTCACTACAATGCTGGGAATGCACATAAATAGGGAAGTATGAAAAAAGAAGGGGGGATATGATAGTGGCATGAAAATGCAGCATAAAAGTAAAAAAAGTGTCATGCAAGGTAAAAAAAGACATCACTTAATATAGGGGTTTATAGGTTTCGACTGTACCAGAGCCCAGGAGGCCGGGGGAGGGGGCGCGTCATTATAGTTGCTCCCCCACCTTTTTATCATATTTGTTCTCACTTGGCATCATTTAGAGAAGAGAAGCAACATCTGCCTCTACTGTCTTTTGTCTAGCTGCACCCAAAAAAGAAACCAACATGGATGAACAGGGAAGAAGTATGGAATACATTCAGATATAAAAAGACTCCTACAAGCAGTTGGCATTAAATAAGGGAAATATAAGGACTGTGCAATAGGAAATGGAATATGGAAATCCAGTTAGCAAAAAGGGGAGTTTTAAAAACAAATGGAGATAATAAAACAAAACTTAAAATTGATATTAAATGCATAAGTCAGACCATTGCGTTGGGCTATGTTTGGCACTGTACTAAAGTGTTTTTGTTTTTTTTTAATTGAAGAATGAATGGAATGGAGATATCTATGTTTATAGTTTCACCTCATGATTTCTCTTCTGAAGTGGGCATGGCCCTTGGACCTGTGATGCTGCATAAAAATCAACATATGGTCTAGGGTCTGTAAGAGCTTGAGATGCTTCAGACACCCTGGCTGTGCACATGCATGCACCCTCACACTCCCAAACACATGCACGCACCCTCACACTCCCAAACACATGCATGCACCCTCACACTCCCAAACACATGCACGCACCCTCACACTCCCAAACACATGCACGCACCCTCACACTCCCAAACACATGCACGCACCCTCACACTCCCAAACACATGCATGCACCCTCACACTCCCAAACACATGCACGCACCCTCACACTCCCAAACACATGCACGCACCCTCACACTCCCAAACACATGCACGCACCCTCACACTCCCAAACACATGCATGCATCCTCACACTCCCAAACACATGCACGCATCCTCACACTCCCAAACACATGCACGCACCCTCACACTCCCAAACACATGCACGCACCCTCACACTCCCAAACACATGCACGCACCCTCACACTCTCAAACACATGCACGCACCCGCACACTCCCAAACACATGCACGCATCCTCACACTCCCAAACACATGCATGCACCCTCACACTCCCAAACACATGCACGCACCCTCACACTCCCAAACACAGGCACGCACCCTCACACTCCCAAACACATGCACGCACCCTCACACTCTCAAACACATGCACGCACCCGCACACTCCCAAACACATGCACGCATCCTCACACTCCCAAACACATGCACGCACCCTCACACTCCCAAACACATGCACGCACCCTCACACTCCCAAACACATGCACGCACCCTCACACTCCCAAACACATGCACGCACCCTCACACTCTCAAACACATGCACGCACCCGCACACTCCCAAACACATGCACGCATCCTCACACTCCCAAACACATGCACGCACCCTCACACTCCCAAACACATGCATGCACCCTCACACTCCCAAACACATGCACGCACCCTCACACTCCCAAACACATGCACGCACCCTCACACTCCCAAACACATGCACGCACCCTCACACTCCCAAACACATGCACGCACCCTCACACTCCCAAACACATGCACGCACACTCACACTCCCAAACACATGCACGCACACTCACACTCCCAAACACATGCACGCACCCTCACACTCCCAAACACATGCACGCACCCTCACACTCCCAAACACATGCACGCACCCTCACACTCCCAAACACATGCACGCACCCTCACACTCCCAAACAAATGCACGCATCCTCACACTCCCAAACACATGCACGCACCCTCACACTCCCAAACACATGCACGCACCCTCACACTCCCAAACACATGCACGCACACTCACACTCCCAAACACATGCACGCACACTCACACTCCCAAACACATGCATGCATCCTCACACTCTCAAACACATGCACGCACCCTCACACTCCCAAACACATGCACGCACCCTCACACTCCCAAACACATGCACGCACCCTCACACTCCCAAACACATGCACGCACCCTCACACTCCCAAACAAATGCACGCATCCTCACACTCCCAAACACATGCACGCACCCTCACACTCCCAAACACATGCACGCACCCTCACACTCCCAAACACATGCACGCATCCTCACACTCCCAAACACATGCATGCATCCTCACACTCCCAAACACATGCACGCACCCTCACACTCCCAAACACATGCACGCACCCTCACACTCCCAAACACATGCACGCACACTCACACTCCCAAACACATGCACGCACACTCACACTCCCAAACACATGCACGCACCCTCACACTCCCAAACACATGCACGCACCCTCACACTCCCAAACACATGCACGCACCCTCACACTCCCAAACACATGCACGCACCCTCACACTCCCAAACAAATGCACGCATCCTCACACTCCCAAACACATGCACGCACCCTCACACTCCCAAACACATGCACGCACCCTCACACTCCCAAACACATGCACGCACACTCACACTCCCAAACACATGCACGCACCCTCACACTCCCAAACACATGCACGCACCCTCACACTCCCAAACACATGCACGCATCCTCACACTCCCAAACACATGCACGCACCCTCACACTCCCAAACACATGCACGCACCCTCACACTCCCAAACACATGCACGCACCCTCACACTCCCAAACAAATGCACGCATCCTCACACTCCCAAACACATGCACGCATCCTCACACTCCCAAACACATGCACGCATCCTCACACTCCCAAACACATGCACGCACCCTCATACTCCCAAACACATGCACGCACCCTCACACTCCCAAACACATGCACGCACCCTCACACTCCCAAACACATGCACGCACCCTCACACTCCCAAACACATGCACGCATCCTCACACTCCCAAACACATGCACGCACCCTCACACTCCCAAACACATGCACGCACCCTCATACTCCCAAACACATGCACGCACCCTCACACTCCCAAACACATGCACGCACCCTCACACTCCCAAACACATGCACGCACCCTCACACTCCCAAACACATGCACGCACCCTCACACTCCCAAACACATGCATGCATCCTCACACTCCCAAACACATGCACGCACCCTCACACTCCCAAACACATGCACGCACCCTCACACTCCCAAACACATGCATGCACCCTCACACTCCCAAACACATGCACGCACCCTCACACTCCCAAACACATGCACGCACCCTCACACTCCCAAACACATGCACGCACCCTCACACTCCCAAACACATGCACGCACCCTCACACTCGCAAACGCATGCACGCACCCTCACACTCCCAAACACATGCACGCACCCTCACACTCCCAAACACATGCACGCACCCTCACACTCCCAAACACATGCACGTACCCTCACACTCCCAAACACATGCACGCAATCTCACACTCCCAAACACATGCACGCACCCTCACACTCCCAAACACATGCACGCACCCTCACACTCCCAAACACATGCACGCACCCTCACACTCCCAAACACATGCACGCACCCTCACACTCCCAAACACATGCACGCACCCTCACACTCCCAAACACATGCACGCACCCTCACACTCCCAAACACATGCACGCACCCTCACACTCCCAAACACATGCATGCACCCTCACACTCCCAAACACATGCACGCACCCTCACACTCCCAAACACATGCATGCATCCTCACACTCCCAAACACATGCACGCATCCTCACACTCCCAAACACATGCATGCATGAGGGTGCGTGCATGTGTTTGGGAGTGTGAGGGTGCGTGCATGTGTTTGGGAGTGTGAGGATGCGTGCATGTGTTTGGGAGTGTGAGGGTGCGTGCATGTGTTTGGGAGTGTGAGGGTGCGTGCATGTGTTTGGGAGTGTGAGGGTGCGTGCATGTGTTTGGGAGTATGAGGGTGCGTGCATGTGTTTGGGAGTGTGAGGATGCGTGCATGTGTTTGGGAGTGTGAGGATGCGTGCATGTGTTTGGGAGTGTGAGGATGCGTGCATTTGTTTGGGAGTGTGAGGGTGCGTGCATGTGTTTGGGAGTGTGAGGGTGCGTGCATGTGTTTGGGAGTGTGAGGATGTGTGCATTTGTTTGGGAGTGTGAGGGTGCGTGCATGTGTTTGGGAGTGTGAGGGTGCGTGCATGTGTTTGGGAGTGTGAGGATGCGTGCATGTGTTTGGGAGTGTGAGGGTGCGTGCATGTGTTTGGGAGTGTGAGGGTGCGTGCATGTGTTTGGGAGTGTGAGTGTGCGTGCATGTGTACCCTCACACTCCCAAACACATGCACGCAACCTCACACTCCCAAACACATGCACGCACCCTCACACTCCCAAACACACGCACGCATCCTCACACTCCCAAACACATGCACGCACCCTCACACTCCCAAACACACGCACGCATCCTCACACTCCCAAACACATGCACGCACCCTCACACTCCCAAACACATGCACGCACCCTCACACTCCCAAACACATGCATGCATCCTCACACTCCCAAACACATGCATGCATCCTCACACTCCCAAACACATGCATGCATCCTCACACTCCCAAACACATGCACGCACCCTCAAACTCCCAAACACATGCACGCACCCTCACACTCCCAAACACATGCACGCACCCTCACACTCCCAAACACATGCATGCATCCTCACACTCCCAAACACATGCACGCACCCTCACACTCCCAAACACATGCACGCATCCTCACACTCCCAAACACATGCACGCACCCTCACACTCCCAAACACATGCACGCACCCTCACACTCCCAAACACATGCACGCATCCTCACACTCCCAAACACATGCACGCACCCTCACACTCCCAAACACATGCACGCATCCTCACACTCCCAAACACATGCACGCATCCTCACACTCCCAAACACATGCACGCACCCTCACACTCCCAAACACATGCACGCATCCTCACACTCCCAAACACATGCACGCACCCTCACACTCCCAAACACATGCATGCATCCTCACACTCCCAAACACATGCACGCACCCTCACACTCCCAAACACATGCATGCATCCTCACACTCCCAGACACATGCACGCACCCTCACACTCCCAAACACATGCATGCATCCTCACACTCCCAAACCCATGCACGCACCCTCACACTCCCAAACACATGCATGCATCCTCACACTCCCAAACACATGCATGCACCCTCACACTCCCAAACACATGCACGCACCCTCACACTCCCAAACACATGCACGCACCCTCACACTCCCAAACACAAGCACACACCCTCACACTCCCAAACACATGCACGCACCCTCACACTCCCAAACACATGCACGCACCCTCACACTCCCAAACACATGCACGCACCCTCACACTCCCAAACACATGCACGCACACTCACACTCCCAAACACATGCACGCACCCTCACACTCCCAAACACATGCACGCATCCTCACACTCCCAAACACATGCATGCATCCTCACACTCCCAAACACATGCATGCAACCTCACACTCCCAAACACATGCACGCATCCTCACACTCCCAAACACATGCACGCATCCTCACACTCCCAAACACATGCACGCACCCTCACACTCCCAAACACAAGCACGCACCCTCACACTCCCAAACACATGCACGCACCCTCACACTCCCAAACACATGCACGCAACCTCACACTCCCAAAACCACGCACCCTCACACTCCCAAACACATGCACGCACCCTCACACTCCCAAACACATGCACGCACCCTCACACTCCCAAACACATGCACGCAACCTCACACTCCCAAACACATGCACGCACCCTCACACTCCCAAACACATGCATGCAAACTCACACTCCCAAACACATGCACGCACCCTCACACTCCCAAACACATGCACGCACCCTCACACTCCCAAACACATGCACGCATCCTCACACTCCCAAACACATGCACGCACCCTCATACTCCCAAACACATGCACGCACCCTTACACTCCCAAACACATGCACGCACCCTCACACTCCCAAACACATGCACGCACCCTCACACTCCCAAACACATGCACGCACCCTCACACTCCCAAACACATGCACGCACCCTCACACTCCCAAACACATGCACGCACCCTCACACTCCCAAACACATGCATGCAACCTCACACTCCCAAACACATGCACGCACCCTCACACTCCCAAACACATGCACGCACCCTCACACTCCCAAACACATGCACGCACCCTCACACTCCCAAACACATGCACGCAACCACACACTATCAAACCCACGCACCCTTACACTCCCAAACACATGCACGCACCCTCACACTCCCAGACACATGCACGCACCCTCACACTCCCAAACACATGCACGCACCCTCACACTCCCAGACACATGCACGCACCCTCACACTCCCAAACACATGCACGCACCCTCACACTCCCAAACACATGCATGCATCCTCACACTCCCAAACCCATGCACGCACCCTCACACTCCCAAACACATGCATGCATCCTCACACTCCCAAACACATGCACGCACCCTCACACTCCCAAACACATGCATGCATCCTCACACTCCCAAACACATGCACGCACCCTCACACTCCCAAACACATGCACGCACCCTCACACTCCCAAACACATGCACGCACCCTCACACTCCCAAACACAAGCACACACCCTCACGCTCCCAAACACATGCACGCACCCTCACACTCCCAAACACATGCACGCACCCTCACACTCCCAAACACATGCACGCATCCTCACACTCCCAAACACATGCACGCACCCTCACACTCCCAAACACATGCACGCATCCTCACACTCCCAAACACATGCACGCATCCTCACACTCCTAAACACATGCATGCAACCTCACACTCCCAAACACATGCATGCAACCTCACACTCCCAAACACATGCACGCACCCTCACACTCCCAAACACATGCACGCACCCTCACACTCCCAAACACATGCACGCAACCTCACACTCCCAAACACATGCACGCACCCTCACACTCCCAAACACATGCACGCACCCTCACACTCCCAAACACATGCATGCAAACTCACACTCCCAAACACATGCACGCACCCTCACACTCCCAAACACATGCACGCACCCTCACACTCCCAAACACATGCACGCATCCTCACACTCCCAAACACATGCACGCACCCTCATACTCCCAAACACATGCACGCACCCTTACACTCCCAAACACATGCACGCACCCTCACACTCCCAAACACATGCACGCACCCTCACACTCCCAAACACATGCACGCACCCTCACACTCCCAAACACATGCACGCACCCTCACACTCCCAAACACATGCATGCAACCTCACACTCCCAAACACATGCACGCACCCTCACACTCCCAAACACATGCACGCACCCTCACACTCCCAAACACATGCACGCACCCTCACACTCCCAAACACATGCACGCAACCACACACTATCAAACCCACGCACCCTTACACTCCCAAACACATGCACGCACCCTCACACTCCCAGACACATGCACGCACCCTCACACTCCCAAACACATGCACGCACCCTCACACTCCCAGACACATGCACGCACCCTCACACTCCCAAACACATGCATGCATCCTCACACTCCCAGACACATGCACGCACCCTCACACTCCCAAACACATGCATGCATCCTCACACTCCCAAACCCATGCACGCACCCTCACACTCCCAAACACATGCATGCATCCTCACACTCCCAAACACATGCACGCACCCTCACACTCCCAAACACATGCACGCACCCTCACACTCCCAAACACATGCACGCACCCTCACACTCCCAAACACAAGCACACACCCTCACGCTCCCAAACACATGCACGCACCCTCACACTCCCAAACACATGCACGCACCCTCACACTCCCAAACACATGCACGCATCCTCACACTCCCAAACACATGCACGCACCCTCACACTCCCAAACACATGCACGCATCCTCACACTCCCAAACACATGCACGCATCCTCACACTCCTAAACACATGCATGCAACCTCACACTCCCAAACACATGCATGCAACCTCACACTCCCAAACACATGCACGCACCCTCACACTCCCAAACACATGCACGCACCCTCACACTCCCAAACACATGCACGCACCCTCACACTCCCAAACACAAGCACACACCCTCACACTCCCAAACACATGCATGCAACCTCACACTCCCAAAACCACGCACCCTCACACTCCCAAACACATGCACGCACCCTCACACTCCCAAACACATGCACGCACCCTCACACTCCCAAACACATGCACGCACCCTCACACTCCCAAACACATGCATGCAAACTCACACTCCCAAACACATGCACGCACCCTCACACTCCCAAACACATGCATGCAAACTCACACTCCCAAACACATGCACGCACCCTCACACTCCCAAACACATGCACGCACCCTCACACTCCCAAACACATGCATGCATCCTCACACTCCCAAACACATGCACGCAACCTCACACTCCCAAACACATGCACGCATCCTCACACTCCCAAACACATGCACGCACCCTCACACTCCCAAACACATGCATGCATCCTCACACTCCCAAACACATGCATGCAACCTCACACTCCCAAACACATGCATGCAACCTCACACTCCCAAACACATGCACGCATCCTCACACTCCCAAACACATGCACGCACCCTCACACTCCCAAACACATGCACGCACCCTCACACTCCCAAACACATGCACGCACCCTCACACTCCCAAACACAAGCACACACCCTCACACTCCCAAACACATGCACGCACCCTCACACTCCCAAACACATGCATGCATCCTCACACTCCCAAACACATGCATGCAACCTCACACTCCCAAACACATGCATGCAACCTCACACTCCCAAACACATGCACGCATCCTCACACTCCCAAACACATGCACGCACCCTCACACTCCCAAACACATGCACGCACCCTCACACTCCCAAACACAAGCACACACCCTCACGCTCCCAAACACATGCACGCACCCTCACACTCCCAAACACATGCACGCACCCTCACACTCCCAAACACATGCACGCATCCTCACACTCCCAAACACATGCACGCACCCTCACACTCCCAAACACATGCACGCATCCTCACACTCCCAAACACATGCACGCATCCTCACACTCCTAAACACATGCATGCAACCTCACACTCCCAAACACATGCATGCAACCTCACACTCCCAAACACATGCACGCACCCTCACACTCCCAAACACATGCACGCACCCTCACACTCCCAAACACATGCACGCAACCTCACACTCCCAAACACATGCACGCACCCTCACACTCCCAAACACATGCACGCACCCTCACACTCCCAAACACAAGCACACACCCTCACACTCCCAAACACATGCATGCAACCTCACACTCCCAAAACCACGCACCCTCACACTCCCAAACACATGCACGCACCCTCACACTCCCAAACACATGCACGCACCCTCACACTCCCAAACACATGCATGCAAACTCACACTCCCAAACACATGCACGCACCCTCACACTCCCAAACACATGCATGCAAACTCACACTCCCAAACACATGCACGCACCCTCACACTCCCAAACACATGCACGCACCCTCACACTCCCAAACACATGCATGCATCCTCACACTCCCAAACACATGCACGCAACCTCACACTCCCAAACACATGCACGCATCCTCACACTCCCAAACACATGCACGCACCCTCACACTCCCAAACACATGCATGCATCCTCACACTCCCAAACACATGCATGCAACCTCACACTCCCAAACACATGCATGCAACCTCACACTCCCAAACACATGCACGCATCCTCACACTCCCAAACACATGCACGCACCCTCACACTCCCAAACACATGCACGCACCCTCACACTCCCAAACACATGCACGCACCCTCACACTCCCAAACACAAGCACACACCCTCACACTCCCAAACACATGCACGCACCCTCACACTCCCAAACACATGCATGCATCCTCACACTCCCAAACACATGCATGCAACCTCACACTCCCAAACACATGCATGCAACCTCACACTCCCAAACACATGCACGCATCCTCACACTCCCAAACACATGCACGCACCCTCACACTCCCAAACACATGCACGCACCCTCACACTCCCAAACACAAGCACACACCCTCACACTCCCAAACACATGCACGCACCCTCACACTCCCAAACACATGCACGCACCCTCACACTCCCAAACACATGCATGCAACCTCACACTCCCAAACACATGCACGCACCCTCACACTCCCAAACACATGCATGCAAACTCACACTCCCAAACACATGCACGCACCCTCACACTCCCAAACACATGCACGCACCCTCACACTCCCAAACACATGCACGCATCCTCACACTCCCAAACACATGCACGCACCCTCATACTCCCAAACACATGCACGTACCCTCACACTCCCAAACACATGCACGCACCCTCACACTCCCAAACACATGCACGCACCCTCACACTCCCAAACACATGCACGCACCCTCATACTCCCAAACACATGCACGTACCCTCACACTCCCAAACACATGCACGCACCCTCACACTCCCAAACACATGCACGCACCCTCACACTCCCAAACACATGCACGCACCCTCACACTCCCAAACACATGCACGCACCCTCACACTCCCAAACACATGCACGCATCCTCACACTCCCAAACACATGCACGCACCCTCACACTCCCAAACACATGCACGCACCCTCACACTCCCAAACACAAGCACACACCCTCACACTCCCAAACACATGCACGCACCCTCACACTCCCAAACACATGCACGCACCCTCACACTCCCAAACACATGCATGCAACCTCACACTCCCAAACACATGCACGCACCCTCACACTCCCAAACACATGCATGCAAACTCACACTCCCAAACACATGCACGCACCCTCACACTCCCAAACACATGCACGCACCCTCACACTCCCAAACACATGCACGCATCCTCACACTCCCAAACACATGCACGCACCCTCATACTCCCAAACACATGCACGTACCCTCACACTCCCAAACACATGCACGCACCCTCACACTCCCAAACACATGCACGCACCCTCACACTCCCAAACACATGCACGCACCCTCACACTCCCAAACACATGCACGCACCCTCACACTCCCAAACACATGCACGCACCCTCACACTCCCAAACACATGCACGCACCCTCACACTCCCAAACACATGCACGCACCCTCACACTCCCAAACACATGCACGCAACCACACACTATCAAACCCACGCACCCTTACACTCCCAAACACATGCACGCACCCTCACACTCCCAGACACATGCACGCACCCTCACACTCCCAAACACATGCACGCACCCTCACACTCCCAGACACATGCACGCACCCTCACACTCCCAAACACATGCACGCATCCTCACACTCCCAAACACATGCACGCATCCTCACACTCCCAAACACATGCACGCATCCTCACACTCCCAAACACATGCACGCATCCTCACACTCCCAAACACATGCACGCACCCTCACACTCCCAAACCCATGCACGCACCCTCACACTCCCAAACACATGCACGCACCCTCACACTCCCAAACACATGCACGCACCCTCACACTCCCAAACACATGAATGCATCCTCACACTCCCAAACCCATGCATGCACCCTCACACTGCCAAACACATGCACGCACCCTCACACTCCCAAACACATGCACGCACCCTCACACTCCCAAACACATGCACGCACCCTCACACTCCCAAACACATGCATGCACCCTCACACTGCCAAACCTATGCACGCACCCTCACACTCCCAAACACATGCACGCACCCTCACACTCCCAAACACATGCACGCACCCTCACACTCCCAAACACATGCACGCACCCTCACACTCCCAAACACATGCACGCAACCTCACACTCCCAAACACATGCACGCATCCTCACATTACCAAACACATGCACGCATCCTCACACTCCCAAACACATGCACGCACCCTCACACTCCCAAACACATGCACGCACCCTCACACTCCCAAACACATGCACGCAACCTCACACTCCCAAACACATGCACGCATCCTCACACTCCCAAACACATGCACGCATCCTCACACTCCCAAACACATGCACGCACCCTCACACTCCCAAACACATGCACGCACCCTCACACTCCCAAACACATGCACGCATCCTCACACTCCCAAACACATGCACGCACCCTCACACTCCCAAACACATGCATGCATCCTCACACTCCCAAACACATGCACGCATCCTCACACTCCCAAACACATGCACGCACCCTCACACTCCCAAACACATGCATGCATCCTCACACTCCCAAACACATGCACGCAACCTCACACTCCCAAACACATGCACGCATCCTCACACTCCCAAACACATGCACGCACCCTCACACTCCCAAACACATGCATGCATCCTCACACTCCCAAACACATGCATGCAACCTCACACTCCCAAACACATGCATGCAACCTCACACTCCCAAACACATGCACGCATCCTCACACTCCCAAACACATGCACGCACCCTCACACTCCCAAACACATGCACGCACCCTCACACTCCCAAACACATGCACGCACCCTCACACTCCCAAACACAAGCACACACCCTCACACTCCCAAACACATGCACGCACCCTCACACTCCCAAACACATGCATGCATCCTCACACTCCCAAACACATGCATGCAACCTCACACTCCCAAACACATGCATGCAACCTCACACTCCCAAACACATGCACGCATCCTCACACTCCCAAACACATGCACGCACCCTCACACTCCCAAACACATGCACGCACCCTCACACTCCCAAACACAAGCACACACCCTCACACTCCCAAACACATGCACGCACCCTCACACTCCCAAACACATGCACGCACCCTCACACTCCCAAACACATGCATGCAACCTCACACTCCCAAACACATGCACGCACCCTCACACTCCCAAACACATGCATGCAAACTCACACTCCCAAACACATGCACGCACCCTCACACTCCCAAACACATGCACGCACCCTCACACTCCCAAACACATGCACGCATCCTCACACTCCCAAACACATGCACGCACCCTCATACTCCCAAACACATGCACGCACCCTCACACTCCCAAACACATGCACGCACCCTCACACTCCCAAACACATGCACGCACCCTCACACTCCCAAACACATGCACGCACCCTCACACTCCCAAACACATGCACGCACCCTCACACTCCCAAACACATGCACGCACCCTCACACTCCCAAACACATGCACGCACCCTCACACTCCCAAACACATGCACGCACCCTCACACTCCCAAACACATGCACGCAACCACACACTATCAAACCCACGCACCCTTACACTCCCAAACACATGCACGCACCCTCACACTCCCAGACACATGCACGCACCCTCACACTCCCAAACACATGCACGCACCCTCACACTCCCAGACACATGCACGCACCCTCACACTCCCAAACACATGCACGCATCCTCACACTCCCAAACACATGCACGCATCCTCACACTCCCAAACACATGCACGCATCCTCACACTCCCAAACACATGCACGCATCCTCACACTCCCAAACACATGCACGCACCCTCACACTCCCAAACCCATGCACGCACCCTCACACTCCCAAACACATGCACGCACCCTCACACTCCCAAACACATGCACGCACCCTCACACTCCCAAACATATGCATGCATCCTCACACTCCCAAACCCATGCATGCACCCTCACACTGCCAAACACATGCACGCACCCTCACACTCCCAAACACATGCACGCACCCTCACACTCCCAAACACATGCACGCACCCTCACACTCCCAAACACATGCATGCACCCTCACACTGCCAAACCTATGCACGCACCCTCACACTCCCAAACACATGCACGCACCCTCACACTCCCAAACACATGCACGCACCCTCACACTCCCAAACACATGCACGCACCCTCACACTCCCAAACACATGCACGCAACCTCACACTCCCAAACACATGCACGCATCCTCACACTCCCAAACACATGCACGCATCCTCACACTCCCAAACACATGCACGCACCCTCACACTCCCAAACACATGCACGCACCCTCACACTCCCAAACACATGCACGCATCCTCACACTCCCAAACACATGCACGCACCCTCACACTCCCAAACACATGCATGCATCCTCACACTCCCAAACACATGCACGCATCCTCACACTCCCAAACACATGCACGCACCCTCACACTCCCAAACACATGCACGCATCCTCACACTCCCAAACACATGCACGCACCCTCACACTCCCAAACACATGCATGCATCCTCACACTCCCAAACACATGCACGCACCCTCACACTCCCAAACACATGCATGCATCCTCACACTCCCAGACACATGCACGCACCCTCACACTCCCAAACACATGCATGCATCCTCACACTCCCAAACCCATGCACGCACCCTCACACTCCCAAACACATGCATGCATCCTCACACTCCCAAACACATGCATGCACCCTCACACTCCCAAACACATGCACGCACCCTCACACTCCCAAACACATGCACGCACCCTCACACTCCCAAACACAAGCACACACCCTCACACTCCCAAACACATGCACGCACCCTCACACTCCCAAACACATGCACGCACCCTCACACTCCCAAACACATGCACGCACCCTCACACTCCCAAACACATGCACGCACACTCACACTCCCAAACACATGCACGCACCCTCACACTCCCAAACACATGCACGCATCCTCACACTCCCAAACACATGCATGCATCCTCACACTCCCAAACACATGCATGCAACCTCACACTCCCAAACACATGCACGCATCCTCACACTCCCAAACACATGCACGCATCCTCACACTCCCAAACACATGCACGCACCCTCACACTCCCAAACACAAGCACACACCCTCACACTCCCAAACACATGCACGCACCCTCACACTCCCAAACACATGCACGCAACCTCACACTCCCAAAACCACGCACCCTCACACTCCCAAACACATGCACGCACCCTCACACTCCCAAACACATGCACGCACCCTCACACTCCCAAACACATGCACGCAACCTCACACTCCCAAACACATGCACGCACCCTCACACTCCCAAACACATGCATGCAAACTCACACTCCCAAACACATGCACGCACCCTCACACTCCCAAACACATGCACGCACCCTCACACTCCCAAACACATGCACGCATCCTCACACTCCCAAACACATGCACGCACCCTCATACTCCCAAACACATGCACGCACCCTTACACTCCCAAACACATGCACGCACCCTCACACTCCCAAACACATGCACGCACCCTCACACTCCCAAACACATGCATGCATCCTCACACTCCCAAACACATGCACGCACCCTCACACTCCCAAACACATGCACGCACCCTCACACTCCCAAACACATGCACGCATCCTCACACTCCCAAACACATGCACGCACCCTCATACTCCCAAACACATGCACGCACCCTTACACTCCCAAACACATGCACGCACCCTCACACTCCCAAACACATGCACGCACCCTCACACTCCCAAACACATGCACGCACCCTCACACTCCCAAACACATGCACGCACCCTCACACTCCCAAACACATGCACGCACCCTCACACTCCCAAACACATGCATGCAACCTCACACTCCCAAACACATGCACGCACCCTCACACTCCCAAACACATGCACGCACCCTCACACTCCCAAACACATGCACGCACCCTCACACTCCCAAACACATGCACGCAACCACACACTATCAAACCCACGCACCCTTACACTCCCAAACACATGCACGCACCCTCACACTCCCAGACACATGCACGCACCCTCACACTCCCAAACACATGCACGCACCCTCACACTCCCAGACACATGCACGCACCCTCACACTCCCAAACACATGCATGCATCCTCACACTCCCAGACACATGCACGCACCCTCACACTCCCAAACACATGCATGCATCCTCACACTCCCAAACCCATGCACGCACCCTCACACTCCCAAACACATGCATGCATCCTCACACTCCCAAACACATGCACGCACCCTCACACTCCCAAACACATGCACGCACCCTCACACTCCCAAACACATGCACGCACCCTCACACTCCCAAACACAAGCACACACCCTCACGCTCCCAAACACATGCACGCACCCTCACACTCCCAAACACATGCACGCACCCTCACACTCCCAAACACATGCACGCATCCTCACACTCCCAAACACATGCACGCACCCTCACACTCCCAAACACATGCACGCATCCTCACACTCCCAAACACATGCACGCATCCTCACACTCCTAAACACATGCATGCAACCTCACACTCCCAAACACATGCATGCAACCTCACACTCCCAAACACATGCACGCACCCTCACACTCCCAAACACATGCACGCACCCTCACACTCCCAAACACATGCACGCACCCTCACACTCCCAAACACACGCACGCATCCTCACACTCCCAAACACATGCACGCACCCTCACACTCCCAAACACATGCACGCAACCTCACACTCCCAAACACATGCACGCACCCTCACACTCCCAAACACATGCACGCACCCTCACACTCCCAAACACAAGCACACACCCTCACACTCCCAAACACATGCACGCACCCTCACACTCCCAAACACATGCACGCACCCTCACACTCCCAAACACATGCACGCACCCTCACACTCCCAAACACATGCATGCAAACTCACACTCCCAAACACATGCACGCACCCTCACACTCCCAAACACATGCATGCAAACTCACACTCCCAAACACATGCACGCACCCTCACACTCCCAAACACATGCACGCACCCTCACACTCCCAAACACATGCATGCATCCTCACACTCCCAAACACATGCACGCAACCTCACACTCCCAAACACATGCACGCATCCTCACACTCCCAAACACATGCACGCACCCTCACACTCCCAAACACATGCATGCATCCTCACACTCCCAAACACATGCATGCAACCTCACACTCCCAAACACATGCATGCAACCTCACACTCCCAAACACATGCACGCATCCTCACACTCCCAAACACATGCACGCACCCTCACACTCCCAAACACATGCACGCACCCTCACACTCCCAAACACATGCACGCACCCTCACACTCCCAAACACAAGCACACACCCTCACACTCCCAAACACATGCACGCACCCTCACACTCCCAAACACATGCATGCATCCTCACACTCCCAAACACATGCACGCACCCTCACACTCCCAAACACATGCACGCAACCTCACACTCCCAAACACATGCACGCACCCTCACACTCCCAAACACATGCACGCACCCTCACACTCCCAAACACATGCACGCACCCTCACACTCCCAAACACAAGCACACACCCTCACACTCCCAAACACATGCACGCACCCTCACACTCCCAAACACATGCACGCACCCTCACACTCCCAAACACATGCATGCAACCTCACACTCCCAAACACATGCACGCACCCTCACACTCCCAAACACATGCATGCAAACTCACACTCCCAAACACATGCACGCACCCTCACACTCCCAAACACATGCACGCACCCTCACACTCCCAAACACATGCACGCATCCTCACACTCCCAAACACATGCACGCACCCTCATACTCCCAAACACATGCACGCACCCTCACACTCCCAAACACATGCACGCACCCTCACACTCCCAAACACATGCACGCACCCTCACACTCCCAAACACATGCACGCACCCTCACACTCCCAAACACATGCACGCACCCTCACACTCCCAAACACATGCACGCACCCTCACACTCCCAAACACATGCACGCACCCTCACACTCCCAAACACATGCACGCAACCACACACTATCAAACCCACGCACCCTTACACTCCCAAACACATGCACGCACCCTCACACTCCCAGACACATGCACGCACCCTCACACTCCCAAACACATGCACGCACCCTCACACTCCCAGACACATGCACGCACCCTCACACTCCCAAACACATGCACGCATCCTCACACTCCCAAACACATGCACGCATCCTCACACTCCCAAACACATGCACGCATCCTCACACTCCCAAACACATGCACGCATCCTCACACTCCCAAACACATGCACGCACCCTCACACTCCCAAACCCATGCACGCACCCTCACACTCCCAAACACATGCACGCACCCTCACACTCCCAAACCCATGCACGCACCCTCACACTCCCAAACACATGCACGCACCCTCACACTCCCAAACACATGCACGCACCCTCACACTCCCAAACACATGCATGCATCCTCACACTCCCAAACCCATGCATGCACCCTCACACTGCCAAACACATGCACGCACCCTCACACTCCCAAACACATGCACGCACCCTCACACTCCCAAACACATGCACGCACCCTCACACTCCCAAACACATGCATGCACCCTCACACTGCCAAACCTATGCACGCACCCTCACACTCCCAAACACATGCACGCACCCTCACACTCCCAAACACATGCACGCAACCTCACACTCCCAAAACCACGCACCCTCACACTCCCAAACACATGCACGCAACCTCATGCTCCCAAACCCACGCACCCTCACACTCCCAAACACATGCATGCAAACTCATACTCCCAAACACATGCACACACCCTCACACTCCCAAACACATGCATGCAAACTCACAGTCTCCCAAACACAAACTGATGGGCTAGATGTCCCACTTTGCTGACATGGAGAAGACTGTCCCACCAAATGCACAATGCTGGATGTCTGGATGGTTTACTACTGCTCTGACTCTGGTAGTGGAACTTTGTATAGAACTTTGAGCATTCGATCCATCATCAACATCTTTTATGGACCATATATTCCTCGAGCATGTGACCTGTAACTAAGCCACACACTAAACTACACCTCCCATCACTCACAAACTGGTTTAAACTGTCTTACTTTGAGGACTCCAGGAGATGGTCATTTTAACAGTCTAAACACACAAAACTCACAAGGTTTTGACATTTTCCACAGGTTTCCAGATGTCTGAAGTGGCTGTTATCTATGCAAGAAACCAAAAATGAGTTCAGCTTGAATTCTATGTTGTTGTCAGTGCAGGTTTGCCTCTAATAACAAGGTATTACTTATTGCTTTCATTTTAGATAGTATAAGAAAATTCCGTGAGAGAAAATCCTGGAATGTAGACTTTCTGATCTGCTCATAGATAAATGACGCCAGGTTTGTTCTAAGTGGCACAAAGGAAGTGGAAGTGTAGCAGCTAAATATAAAGCTGCTCAATCCTTAGTTCACCAGTAACAGATGATTTCATTGTGTCCATTCCAAGCACACGAGTTTTAAAACATGTTCCTTTCTGGAAAAAAAAAAACCCTCAGTACATAGATACAGAAATGTATTACTAATAATAAAGTACATGTATATGTATGCTGAATCCTGTCCTGCCAAGCTCTTGTTCCTGGGGAGAACCTTGATTCCTGTTTCATTGGAGTCGTTACTAATCCTGGCCTGGATTGCTGATGAGCAGGCTGATTCATCATTAGCGGCAGGTAGCGACAGATGAGCGTCTGTAACAGGCATTTTCAGAACGTCCGCTAGTAGTTGCTGTGCTCAGCCGGGAGTCGCTACTTTATAGCGACTCAGTCGCTGTTCAGTAATGTTGAATACATTGTGAGGAGTCGCTATTTGACCAGTACAGCGCTGTATGGGAGCACATGTTAGCGACTGCTTATAGCGACCGACTCACACCATATTCAGCAAAAAAACAGCCTCACAAATCTCTGGCGCTGAAAAATAGTTGTTTGAAGCCCAGAGCGCAGGAGGCGGTGTGTTTAAAGTCTGTTTTCAAGCATCTATTAACTAGTAACAAAGCGAAAACATATGGAATTACATTGTAACAACATTGTAACATGAACACTTTAATGCCAGACTTGTAATGTCATTTCTGAGGAAATATTTAAAAAATGATAAAATTATGAAAAAAATGCTATTTCAATGCCAGAAGAGGTCAAATAATTATTTGTGATTTTTTTGAAAAAAAAAAAAAAAAACAGTTTAAAGAGAAGAAAAGGATCGTCCATTGAAATGTATGGGAGAGCGCCAGGTAGCGAGAGGTCATACCTGGCGCTGTGCAAGGCTGAACGCTGGTGCTGTTCGCTGAGGCTGTGAAAATGATGAATCAGACGCTACATGGCGCTATCCCAGTCGCTGAACAGATTCTGCTTGATAAATGTGAAATTGCGTGCCGTGTCCGGCGTTGACCAGTCCCTATCAGTCGCTACCTCTCATTAACCAGGCGCTACCTGACGCTATCCCTTCTTAAAGAAGGGCCTATATCTTGCTGCAAGCCCATGACCCTCGCTAAGGACTTTGACTATGATTATTTATCACTGCCTGCCAACAACCTTTGCTTGGATTCAGTACTACGTCTTCTGCCACCTGCCCACGACCTTTGCTAGGCAGCCCAACCTGTCCTCTTTTGAGGAGATCGCTAGTGAAAACCCGAGTAGTACTTCGATTCCGAGATGCTAGGATCAGGTTTTGGGTTCAGAGTAGCATCTGTCAGTGTCCTCCTCGCTAGACCTTGGTCCCCCCAGTCAGGACTTAACCCTGGGCTGACAAGGGGTTCCCCGCACACCACTGATACACAAGATCATATCAGGAGTTATTCGGAGAGGCTGCAGACTGACCTGTACCCTATCTCAATCTTTTGATATTTATAGTTTGTCCATTTTCTCCACAAATACAAAACTGCTCCAAAATGTTGTGTTTTTATTGTTGTGTTTAATGATCAAAACATTACATGATAAGTTCCTGACCTGTCTCAATAGTTTCTACCAGTCATACACATTTAGAATCATATTAATATTACAACTAAAATCATATTATTCAGCAAGCCAGCGACTGGAGGAAAGGCTGAGATGTGAAACACTAACTAATGAATCCTCCACCCTCGTAACAAACAGCAGACATGCTGGAGTCGGACTAGATAAATTAACATCAATCATGTAGAGTTCACTAGATACTCTCTACAACACTTGGCAATTTCCTATCTGGGTGGCAAAATCTCTGTTAATATAATACATATTTACATTCTGAACTTTGCTCAACCTTTGTCCTATTTCACACTCGAGCTGCTTACAGGGTATGCAGTTGTACCAACATTCTCATTTCAATATTAATTGAATTAACACATTTTCCGAACTATCTTAGAAGTCTTTCTTTTTCAGACATAGTTTACTGACCAGTTTAGCTACCTTCAACTTAAAGTGGACCAAAACCCAGGATTTTGACTATTCTGGGTTTTGGTCTTTGGGCCCAGGGTGCCCCGATTGTGGATGCCGCACTGTGTGAAACCCCCCAGGTGGCCTGAACTAACACCTCTTTCTGGCCCTATGGCGCATGCGTGGCCTCTGGTCCAATCAGCGTGCTCGCATCCACTCCCACTCACTTGTCTAAGAATCGTCTAAGAACCCAGCATCCTGACGAGCGGAGGACAACCAGTGTCAAAAGCAAAGGATAGGTCGAGAAGAATGAGAGCAGAGTAGTGGCCTTTGGATTTGGCTGTTAGTAGATCATTGGTGACTTTGGTGAGGGCCGTTTCAGTGGAATGACTTGAGCGAAAACCAGACTGGAGGAGATCTAGGAGGGAGTTTGTAGACAGATAGTGAGCCAGGTCTGAGTGGACATGTTGCTCAAGTAGCTTGGCTGAGATAGACCTCTACAGAAAGCGGAGCCAGAGATTATAAATGAATAGGGCTCAGAAATTTCTGACAGTGGCAGTAAGGAAAAGAGTAAACACATTCATGTTAACAAATACAAAGGTATACAATAAGCCGTTAACCCCCTGTATTTGCTCTCTAAATGTGTAATTCTAGAAAGGGATGGGAGAGTTTTTAGACCTTGGGCTTTTAAGCATAATATACAGTCAATATACTCACCTTCACCTTTTGACAGCTGCTTCAGCTCTGTCACATAAAAGCAGCTTGTTCTTTTGTTAATCTCTCTCTTGGCCTTAAAGCGGACCAAAACCCACATTTTTAACTAGCATCCCCTGAATTGCTCCTCCCACAAATAGTAACTTATGCCTATTTTTACTGCTTTTGTTTCATTCTAATTCCTGATAATGGCACCTGTTTTAGCTGTAAAGCTCCGCCTCCTCCATTCATTTCCACTGCTGTGTGTGGCAATGATGTCACACTTATGCAAATGACTAATCACCTGCCATCTTACAGAGAGGGACAGCCAAAAAAACAGTGTTTCAGGCTCATTTGATAAGCGAAAATATCAATTTCTAGTTCTACCCCTTAAGAAGGGAGTATCGGCAGGGGCTTTGGTCAAAAGTATTTCACAAGTTCAGGTGGTTTTGGCCGCTTTAAAGCCAATATCACCAAATGGGGGAGTGGGGGATTAGGGATGGAGGCTTCATAGGCTGCAGCAAGAGGGCTGCTCGATATGTTTAGCAGGTGCTCAGAGAAAGCAGCTTTTATATTTCTCAACCAAGAATGTTCAGTGTATTCCGGGCTACACGGGCATCAGCAACATCCTATTACTACCTATATATTACTATATATGACTATCGTATATTTTTCAAACCCCTCATCCACATGGATTTTCTAAAATGACACAGATGGAAATAATTGCAAGCACCGCAGCCTGTGACTGTCATTCTGAGCCCTCCTAGGGACAGGTGCACTTTATTTGCCTGTGTGTGTTCTGCGTAATGCAGATTAGTATATTTGGCTTCCAGTTGGTTGACATTGCTAAAATTAAACCCTATTAGCTTCATCCCAGTGGCGTAGGCGCTGATAAAATGATAGCGCTGTGTTCTCCCCGCTAGGCGCAGGGCTCTGGTAAGGCAGGTGTTAACAGAATGCAGGCTTGTCCTTTTCACGCTGGCATAGGGGTGGGTAGGAGGGAAGGGCAGCTGTCACTTGTGGGTGACTGTGAGCTGCTTTCTAGAGACAGCTCTGCACAGAAAGCTGCGCCCACTCAATATCACTGTGAGCCAATAGCATGATTCACACTGCGCCAGAACCATCTTCGCCAAGATCGGTTTCAGATGGAGTATCACCCTTTCCTGTGGCTGTGAACAGCCATCAAGATACAAGTGTTTTTTTTAAGCTACACTTATGTTTATCTCATTGGCTTTAGATATTACAGTATAATGTGCTGACCAGTGTATGCTTATGCATACATATGAATTTGTGCTCCAGTTAGTCTCCACTGGCATTGGACAGGCATATTTATAACCTGTTTGGAACACCTAACATATGTTCAGTATTTAGCTCACTGGGTATATGTTTAGAAGCTTCTCCGCAGGGTTTAAAGTGGACCAACACCCAGGGGGGATCGGCCCGGAAATCTATAAGATTCCCGGACCGATCAGATCCCTCCCTGCGGGGCATCCGAAATCGGGATGTCCCGCGGGGAGGAACCCCCCAGGAGGCCCACAATCCTCACCTTACCGGCGATCCAACGGCGCATGCGCGAGACGCGGCCGCGTCTCTCGCTTCCCTCTAGCAGGGCGCGCTCCCGCGCCGGCCGTTTTGTGAATGGCCAGCGCAGGAGCGCGCCCTGTTAGAGGGAAGCGAGAGACGCAGCCAATGACAGCGCTCTGGTATGCGCGTCCAAGCGGCTTTGGACGCGCATACCAGAGCTGCTCTGAGCGCTGTCATTGGCCGGACGAGGTCACGTGGGAGCGGGGAGAGGTGAGTTTTTGCGGCGATCGGGGGGGTTTCAGACAGCGGGGCACCCCCGATCGGGGTGCCCCACCTAAGTGGACCAACACCCGGGATAGTCAAAATCCTGGGTGTTGGTCCACTTTCAAGTGAAACAAAACCTGGGTTTTTCACTATCCCGGGTCCTAATCCTTGCCCTGGGGCCATCCTGATTTTGGATGCCCCACTATGTATAACTCTCCCGAGCCCCCGGATTGCCCCAAAAAATGTACTTTTTTCACAGTCACACAATCCATACAGCTCTGTTTAGACACAGGGCTTGGCCATAGGTAGTGAAAGTGCCCGCAGCCTCAGACTGGGGAGCGCTTCCACCCCCAGCCTACCTGAATGGCTGGGAGTGCACCTTAGCCCAGAGATGGTGGGGATATGGCTGGCATTGTTTATCCATGCACACTTGTGTATTTATATTTCTGGGCTAATAAAGGGGTCCATAGGTACGCCACATATTATTGGGACTGAGATACAGTTCTAGCACTATGTCCGGGGGGGGGGGGGGGGGGGGCAACATGTTCTGCTATTAGTTTTGGCTTTGTGTATGGCCACAGTGTACTATTGTTACTCCACAAATAGCTAGTAATGATTACACCATCCATAGAATCAGCAGGTAACGCTGGATGTTGCTACATCAGAAGAACACAGCTTATCTACTCTCATAGCAATTGGATACTGGCAATTACTGTGACATTGAAGTGACATTAGTCCTAAAACAGGTAGGGTGTTGATGTTAAAGTAGCTATCTTCCCAAAACTATGTATTTAGTTTTGGGTAGGTTGGGGAAAGGTTAGATCCACTTGCTACAGTCATAGCATAGTTAGGGCAGAACATAGGAGGGGGTCTCCCTAGTGGGTTTAGAAGCCTTTCTAAGTGACAACCCATGTCAGTTACCCCAGGTTTTTCTTGGATAGCTGGACCCCTTCCCCAAGGGAAATTTCTTTTTGACTGAAAAGCCCCCTATTCAAAAGTAAAAGGTAAGGACAGCTTTTTTTAAACCAAAAAGTATTTGCATGGCACATACTAACCAGTCAGGGCCGGCGCCAGCAACAGACAAACCTGGGCAATTGCCAGGGCCCCGGCATCTTCAGGGGCCCACTCAGGCTCACTCTTGGTCGTAGTATTATTTTACAGTGGACCCGAACCACTGATTGTCAGGTGTTGTGTGTAGACCTGCTCATGGCTGGCCTCAGCAACAGGGGATGATCAACAACAGTAGAGAAGGTGGCATGGAATGGAGGGCAGTTGATGGAAGCTCAAAAGGTACATAATGCAGCAAGGACTAGAAGACGATTGGTGGCTATAGGGAAGGCAATATGGACTGGAGGGTGATCAGCAGTAGATGACCCATTTGTGGCAGCGGATCTGAAAGTTGACATCATGTGACATACTACTTTGGGCCCACTAAGACTCTTTTGCCCAAGGGCCCCCACAAACCTGGAGCCGGCCATGTAACCAGTAAAACCAGTATTACTGTTACCCATCAACCTAAGTGAATAGGCAGAGCCATGTAAATCATCTCTTTTATATCTCTTTGCTATTTCAAGCACTGTGAGAACTGCTAAGTGTGCAATGCATGGATAGTTATACAGCAATCATCCCCCACTTGTGGACACGTGTTTCGGCGTTTGGTCCTGAAGCCCACTATAGTAAGCCTAACATGGGTATTTCCCAGGGCCTACCCCCTTAATTAAACCTTCCCCCCCCCTGCCCCCTAAAACGTTATATGCAATATATGTGCACCCAGCACTCGAAAAAAAACGAAAATAAAACTCGGTCTGCAATGACCCTCATGAATCCCTCTAACATTAGGGTCTTGTTGACAGCCAGTGCTGCAGACGGTGTTTATCCCCCTTCACACACATACTTCTGCATATGTCTGTGGCTGCGGGGTACTTGTGGGGGGACATTAAACTGCTGGCAAACAAGACTTTTTTTAAACTATAGCAGTAATAGCACACTCTGCTGTGCCCTCTGCAGGTGGCCGACCTAGACACAGGCAGCCTAATAGGAGGGAGGGAGTTATCAGAACTTGTATAAAGTTGGGCACCAGCTAGAAGCAGTGGATTTTAATATTGATTTGTTCTGGGAGTGGAGCCTGAAAAATCCTAAGTAGGAGAAGGGACAACCAGTGAGCATTGAAGGAGAAAGAGGGGCGAATGACTATTTCATTGAAAAAAAATATTCAAAAGAAAAATCGACCTAAATCATAGGAAAGGTTTGGTAAAAAGACCTGGGAAAAGTGTTTTAGTATGTTCAGCCAGTAAAAAAATCAATAAAGGCTCATATAGACATATTGCCATCTAGTGGTCAACTGGTGCAATTGCAGTATACATAAACCCTAAAATGTGTTTGATTACATAGAAAACATATACAAAATACAACTTATAAAAAAATCTTCCACAAATGAAGCAAAGGGAAATTACAATCAGCCTACAAAGAAAATCTTAATTAAAGCCTTTGTATTTGTTTATTACCCTTTCTTTGCAAATTATTTTAGGGAAAGTAGTATGCACTGAAAGGGGGCAATGAGTAAGCTCCTACTTTAGTTCAAGAGGATCCAAGTAGTTCCATGCTGTAATGCTGGAGTACTTCATCACAGGGACATTGTGTCAGTCGTAAAAATATGTAAATAAATGTTTGAATATATACTTACACAGCAATAAATAAAGAACATGCACTAGGGCATTATTTCTCAACCGGTTTTCATGGAGCACCACTTCCCATTTTGCAATTATCCCAAGACCAACATTGCCACCACTGATACAGACCTCTCCAGGCAGGCGGGGGTTTTATACTGCCTCAACAATGCAGTCATCCCAAGATGCTCCCCTACTGCACCTTGTTGACTTGCAGTGCTTCATACTCCCCCATTTGCCCCCCAAGGCTCTGTCCTGGGCCCCATTCTTTTTAATATATTTGTAAGTGACATAGGAGAAGCTAGGGAGCCGGGGCAGTGTGGCTTCCACATGTATCTGCAGATATATGCAACCAAATCTCTGTCTTTCCACATAGCTAGACATGTTTGTTGCTTGATATTTAGTTGATGAGAGGGTTAAACTGGGCAGTAAATTAGTTCCCAGGCCCTGAATAATAATGTTGATAATTTTGTATAAATAGTGACTGAGCTGCTCCCACCCCCCTTTGTTCAGTGACATAGGAGAAGGCCTGGTAGGAAAAGTTTGTCTGTTTGCTGATGATACAAAGGTTAGTAATAGGGTGGATATTCCTGGAGGTGTCTGCAACATGGAAAATGATTTAGCTTTACTGGATAGATGGTCAAAACTGTGGAAACTAGAGTTTAATGTCTCTAAATGTAAAATCATGCACTTGGGTAGAAGGAATTCCTGCTCTGAGTACCGTATGGGCAGTACTGTGTTAGCCAGGACCTCGGAAGAGAGAGATTTAGGGGTACTGATTACTGATAGCTGCAAGATGAGTGGACAGTGTAGCCAGGCAGTGGGAAAAGCAAGCAGGATGCTCGGCTGCATAGCTCGAGGCATCACCAGTAGGAAGAGGAAGGTTGTGATGCCGCTGTATAGAGCCCTGGTAAGGCCACAGCTAGAATACTGTGTGCAGTTCTGGAGACCTTACCTGCAAAAATACATTATTCAAATAGAACGTGTCCAAAGGCGGGCAACGAAAATGGTGGAAGGACTTAAACTTAAAACTTATCAGGAGAGACTTAAAGAACTTAATTTGTACAGTCTGGAGGAAAGAAGGGAGAGGGGGGACATGATTGAGACCTTTAAATATGTGAAAGGATTGAATAAGGTTCAGGAGGGAAGTGTTTTTAAGAAGAAGCTTAATGATAGAACAAGGGGGCACAACCTGAAGCTAGTCAGGGGGAAGATCAGGAGCAATGTTAGAAAATATTATTTTACAGAAAGAGTAGTAGATGCTTGGAACAAACTTCCAGCAGAGGTAGTTGAAAAATCAACAGTCACTGAATTTAAACATGCCTGGGATAAGCACACATCTATCCTAAGAGAAAGAGTACATACAGTATACACATAAGGGCAGACTAGATGGACCGTATGGTCTCCTTCTGCCATCAACCTTCTATGTTTCTATGTTTCTATTTCAATCCCCAGTGACCCTGAGTAGCACCAGAAGGGAGCTCAAGTACCACCAGTGGTACTAGTAGCACTGGTTGGGAACCCCTGCACTAGGGTATATATATGAACATCAGCATGTGTACACAGCACACATGATATTATGAAAATGTATTAATACATTTTTGGGAATATATTTCTCAAATACACAAGTGCGTGTCCTACACCTCGGAAAGGGGAAAACACTTTGTGTTCATAATACAAAGACCAAAACCCACGGAGATTGGCCCAGAAATCTATAAGAATCCCAGGCTGATCGATTCCCTCCACTCCGCATCCAGAATCGGGATTCCCCTCTGTGTGAAACCCTCCAGGTTGCCCATAAACTCACCTTCTTTCCCGGTCCAATGACGCATGCGCAGGCAGCAGCTGCATCCCCACTATCCCTCTAGCAGGGCGAGTTCCCGCAGCAGGCACGCTCCCTGTTAGAGGGTAGCGGGGGATGCGGCAGTCAGGGTGCTCGGATCTGCTTGTATTAGATGAGCTCCTGGACGCAGGGGCTCGAGCGAATCTGAGCACGCTGATTGAACAATCGGCCATGCATGCGTCATAGGACCGGGAAGAGGCGAGTTTGTTCGGGTGACCTGGGGGGTTCACACAGCGGGGCACCCCCGATCGGGGTGAAAGGGGTCAAGAACCAAAACCCAGGATAGTCAAAATCCTGGGTTTTGGTCCACTTTGCAATGCAAGCAGGAAGTCATATATGAACACAATCCAATTCAATTCAATTTATTGTTCGCCAAGTACATCGGGAGATGAAAAATAGAGGTTTTAGAACAACATCCAATCTAGACAACATCTATTTTCAGGTAGGTCTTACATATGTCAGCAAGACAATGATAGGCCATTTATTGCATCCATTACAACAGCATGACTTTGCAGAAGAAGATCCTGGTTGCTGAATTGGCCAGCACGCAGTCCAGAACTTTCACCAGTAAAAAACCTTTTGTGCATTCAAAAATCTAGCAAACCCGGGTCTGTTGAAAAGCTAGAATCCTACATGAGACAAGAATGAGACAACACTCTCCCAACAATCCAGTAATTGGTAACCGTCTTCTCAGACCTCTAAATGTTGCCATCAATTTCTGAGTTAGTTTTGTATAACTTTCAACTTCTGAAATGTGTTCTTTGTTCTATTATTATTATTCTATATTATGAATAATATATGGCTATATGAGAGTTCCATATTATTGTATTATTGCATTTTATATGGCATCCCAATCTTTTGGGAATTTTGGTTGTATATGAAAGCTTTGCGGGAGAATTCTCGGTAGGCACGTAGTAATGTCTTGTGTGTTAGCCAACGTTGGAAGCTGTAGAAAGGGAAGAAAAAAAGTGAAAACTTTCAGAATGATGGTATTTAAGGTAAGCTTTTAAGAAATCTAAGTTCTCCTCGTTGGACATAAAGTTATGCAAAACAACAGATAAATAACAGAACAATGAACATAAAAAGGTCTTTCCATGAAGTGCAAATTTGTGGAGCATGACAAGGCTGCATCTAGTTGTCTTATCAGTGTCACAATTCAGGTAACTAACATTAGAAGAATGGCAGGAGTATGTAATTCTGTTTAAAGTGTGTAAAGTGTGTAGTTAAAGACACACTGTTGGTGGTATGAATATGTACTCAAGTCTTGCACCAGTTTTGCAAGCAGGGTGATGTTTAATTCTCTGCTGGGGCCTTCAGTGCACCTCAGACCATGAGTTGCTTCATGTTAGCTGTTTGTGGATATGATAGGAGGCTATCCTTTAAGTGGACTCCGCTGTGTGAAACCCCCCCGAACTCACCTCTCCCCGCGCCGGCGGACAAGCCGCGGACAAGCGGCTTCTCCGCCGCCGCCTCCCGCGCCAGCCATTCACAGACGGCCGGCGCGCACGTCTAGAGGGGTGCGAGGGAGGGTAAGGTAAGGAGTTTGGGGGGGTTTCACCCCGCGGGACATCCCGATCTCGGATATCCCGCGGGGAGGGAGGTGATCGGCCCGGGAATCTTATAGATTCCCGGGCCGATCACCGGTGGGTGTTGGTCCACTTTAAGTGCCAAGCACGTAGAATCTACGTGCCTGACTTTCCCCCCTGCTAGTTAAAAAAAAGAAAAAAATAAACACTTACCTCTGGTATCTGTGTAAAGCTGGGGGTCTCCTCTTCCTGGGGGGGGCACCCGATCCCTCTCCCGTTGTCCTCCGTCTTCAGGAGGGGGCTCGAAACCGCCACCGCTGACAGTAATCTGACAGTCACCAGCAACCCTGCGGACATTAGGTTATAGTACAAGGTCTTGCACAGATGTTCATTGGCTGTGGTCCATTGTACCAACAGAGTGGTCCTAGCAGTCTGGAAACTTTGCTTTATTTGCACTTCATTGTAAATACACAATCCATTAATTTGGACAACTTTCTAAAACCACTACTTATAATGCTGTAGGATTGTATGTAATATCTATTCTAATAGTAGAAATAGGTACTGTACTCAGTTATATATTGCTAATCTATTAATTTATAGATGTAAATTACATTCCCTTTGGAATCTGCAGGCCTCCCTTTATTTCCAGAAACAGATTAAAATTGCCCAACATTTAAGTTATATTTATTAAAAAAGGTGGTATGGTAAGAGGAAAAAGTTTTTGTGAAGGACAAGAATTAAACATTATCCAAAACAAATAACCAAAAGGTCCAAGTCAGAGTTGGCCGATTAGTGTGAATCATGAGATATTGCTTTATGCTTTTGGATTATTTCATTGGACCCATCTAATACAGAACATCTTTAGCATCAGCCCCACTTTATGGGCATCCTCCACTGGGATTTGGGTCCATCAAAAATCCTTGAATTTTGGAGCTGCCTACCTGCCCCAGAAATGCTTTAGCTAGCCACCCGACTTGCCTGATTAAGTGTGGTGGAGGCCCCAGATACAGCATTTTTTTTTCCTTTACAATAATAGTCCAGCCAAGTAAGCGATTTGTGATTGTTTGGCACCCGCCTACTTACTGGGACATCAGAGTCCCTTGCATGGCTGCGTGCTGCTTGAGAACTCCTGCTTTGCCATTCTGGGTGGGGGTGTGTAGTTGCCCAGCAGAAAACATTTCCCTGAATGGAGCTGCCAGCAGCTTTGCTTGGTGGCTTATGTACAGTGATCGGCCGCTGATTGACAGCTCTGCACCCACCCATCACTGCTCTAGACCCTCCGTCCTGCCCTGTGGTGGCTTTGGCTGCATGTTGGCAAAAACAAAAAAAGGTTTGTCTAGGCATGCCCAATAGCTGCCCAATAGCTGCCCCATGGCCCGTCAGACCAAAGACTGAGAAGCCTCCTAAACCAGACCATAACCCAAAGGATGGTTGAGGCCCGGGGCGTGCCCCCCCCCCCTCCATAATCCAACACTGCCAATGGGGAATAGGGCAAAGAGAAAAAAAAACCCACAGATATAGAAAATGGAACACAATGAAAGAATAGGGAGGTGGGGCACTGAAAATGGGGAGGGTCCCAGCTATCTGGCTCTGCTTTCAGGATCCAATTATGGCAGACAAGCTTATTCTAAGGAATAGTGTTGGAGCAGGAGAAAACATCCCCTGCAAGAAGAGAAAATTAATCCTGCAAAAATGGCTCTGCAAGTACCAGTAATATGAATTGGGTAACAGTATAACAAAGTGGCCCCTATCACATGACACACTGGAAAGTTCCCAACCTCAACATAAGAGGGCTACATGGTTGACCTAACCTCCCGCATTGTGTAGAAAGTCCATATTTTCACAATATGAAATAAATGAGGGATAAAGTATAGAACATAAAAAGACACTTGGGGACCGATATTACCCTTGGGTTAGGTCCCCCCAATCAGAAGACTTGACACAGTAATAAGACCTCTTCCCATTGCCCCTGTAAAGAGCCTAAATGTTGTCAAGGTGTTCCAACCGAGGGTTAGTGTGAACCCAGAATGGATTTGGTACAATGTGTATTGGGCCTTATCCAATTATTTTTTTTTTGGGGGGGGGGGGCACCACATACAAGGAGGCCTGTCCGTTACCTAACTTGAGGGATAAAATTAGCAACATTCTATCAATATCCAATTTTGTTTCACTATGTACAAGAAACTTAAATTTGAAATATAGAAAAAAACAAACATAGGCCATCAACAGAATAGTCAAGGTTTGTGGCAAAAGAACCTTCAGACCAGGGGCAGATTTTAGGAAATGTATTCCTTTAAACTTAGTCTGTGGCCCTCTGTACTTTGTAGATAGACCTATCTAGCATTTGTGTGTAAAAAGCTTGGCAGTTTGGCATTACCAGCCAAGGATGCTTGAGGACAGGGTTGAGAAAAATGGCTCTATGCTAAACATTGTGCCAAGTAGCTCTTACACTATGGTGGAGAGGAGAAAAAAAAAAAAAAAAAAAAAAAAAAAGACTTCCAGCTTTTTCTTGCTTATAAAGTGCTTGTTTAGTCATGGCGATGAGTCATGTTTAGACACGAGAATGCTGTATATTAATGAAGACTTCAGTGGCGCACATCAAGGCTACCAGCCCTTCGTTTGCTTTGGAACTACAGAACACAGCTGAACAGTTTCCTCAATGAACCTCTGCTACACTTTCGTTTCCCCACCAGCAACAGGCTTTCCAGTTTCACATAGGAACGAGAGGAACTTTGGAGGCCCTGGAGTCTAAACAGAGTTCCTGTTCTTGGGGCTTCCAGAATTTCCTAGAGCCCTCACCGCGTTTCTCCATACTGTGGCCGCACTGAGCCTTTTTTAATAAGCACGCTAGCAGGTCACAGCTGCAAGGTGAGCCGGGGATGTGGTTGGCGGTGCACTCGGCTCCGCACTCTGCTCCGCTCGGGTGCTTAGCAGTCAGCGGTGATGAAGGAAGCTAAGTGACAGCAAGCGCGCCACTCAGCCAATCAGCACACTTGCTCAAGTCTGGTCAAGTGAAATTCCTGTCTGTTGTTCGTCGTGCAATCTACAAATAGTCAGGAGCAGATTTTTTTTTTTTTAAACCGTCCAAACAATTCTAAATAGGCAGCCACCCCCTCAGGCTGTATAGTTGGGAGATCTGCAGGAAAGTCTTCCGCTCTTGAGTATACAGCTCCCTAAAGAATTGGTCCGATTACTTAGGGAACAACCAGATTCTACAGGGATTGACCGCTACAGAGTTTACTACCCTAGATCAAGCTTTCAGTGGAGTTAAGAAAGAAGCCAAGTGGGCAGCAAGGAAACCACATACATTTATTACAGGTTACACATTACAAAAAACATTAAAACACAAAATACATTTCAAGACACAGACTTTTATTATAACAATATAAGTGCTTAGAACCTCTGGAACAAATTTAAACTCCCATGTTTGAAAATATATATCACAGCCTAGGTTATGAAAACTAGTGTAAAGAACTTCACAGCAAGATCAACTGCAGCAGTACACAGGACCACAAGAATATAAAAGGATTTCTTTGTAAATGTAGGATAAGCACTAGGAGATTCAGGTTGCCGAGTCTGCTACAGATGCAGTATTTCTGGCTTCCACATTCTTACGAATTCTTCTGCGGAATTTTCATAGTCACCTGCAAAACAGAAAAACCAAGAGCTTAAACATGAAGCCTGGGCAGCCATCAGGGTGAGTACAGCTATAATTCCAGTTTAGGACCCAATCAATCCTCTTCTGTAAATAGGGCCAAGGTGAAGCCTTTTCATTAATATTTTATTACTTTAGCCATTTAATGATATACCAGTCACATTTAAAGGTGTGAATATGCCTTCTCAAGACAAGGGTCATTAATAATTAAATGTTCTAATGGAGTCATGAAGTGGTTTAGTGGTAACAGATGGTATTAAGGCCTTTTAATGGTATAGGGGCACACATTGTAGACATTGGGTTGCAAGGTGGTATACCTATAGGGGTGCATAAAGAGGCCTTCGACATAAATGATAATTAGGATTGTATGGGTGGTTTATAAATGGGGGCTCGTTCGGACAGATGAGTGGGTCTTAGCCCTGACAATAGATGAAAGGGGGCGTAGAATGGCATAGTGGTATCTTTAACCAACCTAGAGATGTTGTCCTTCTGTTGCCAGGCCATTTTTCACCATTTTGCGATATATCTGTTTAATTGATTTTTTATTTTTATTTATTTTTTTCTAACTCACAGAATATCCATTCTGTGATTTTGTTTAGTTGCATGTCAACAAACCTTACACATACTGTAGACTTAAATGAACACCTAAAGTTACAAATCAGGAAATTTAGGTTGAATATAATCTCCCCCACTGAAATGAATGCCATTTCTCTGCTAAAGTATTTTTGATCCCACTTGCAGTTTTTCACTTTCATTTAATTAGGAGAATTAAACATTATAGGGCTGCGAATTGTAGCAATGGACTTACATTTTTGATTTCTGTGTAAGCTTCCAAGCCATACTGCCCCAGCTCTCTCCCAGTTCCAGAAGCTTTGTAACCTCCAAATGGTGCTTGAGCCCCAAAGACATCATAGCAGTTGACCCTAAAATAAAGTGTTATACGTAATCAGGTCAATCCTATCTGCAATGCATTACATTGTATTAAGGATCACACAGACTACATAATACAGTTTAAATATAGTAAATTATTGGTGCATGTGGGACACACAGATGAGCCCAGTAAATAGTAGACCTTAGCTGATGGAAAAATAGAAGTGCATATGACCATCTAGTCTTGACTTTACCAGATTTTCCTAGTCCAGGAATTGATTTGGCGTTAAAAAAATAAATAAAAAAAAAACTGTTAAAATGTATTATATATTGTAAGGTGCCAGATACTGAATGTATGTGAGCCCTTTTATATTTTGGGAGGAGTTCCCATTTAAAAAAGGCAGCCCAAACTTGTTGTAACCCCCCACCCCCCTGTGCCAAGCTCAATTTGGGCATTAAAATAATAAAACATGCTCTCCTGATGCCAGAGGGGGGCAGAGCTCAGCATGGGAGCCATAGATTTAAGTGACAGGTGGACTTCAGTGACAGCCTGACCTGTCACTCAAGGGCCCCCCCCCCCAGGTTTTGTCCCTCTTTACAGGGACATCTGGATGCCCATGTGTATAAAACTGCCTCCCACAATGGAATGCGCAGGCTCTCCTCGGCATGGATTGTGGTGTAAATTATTGCCCACCAATGCCTCCTGCTGGCTGCTTCCCTCCAACAATGCGCTTCTGCTGACAGCCATTCAGATCAGCAGAAAACACAAATATGCCGCCTTACCATACTGTTCCAGCCCGCAGAGAATGAGATACATAGTTTGCCTTGTCCAGGTCCTTTGTGAACACAGCAGCTGCCAACCCATACATGGAGTTATTTGCACGATCAATCACCTCCTCAATGTTCTTGAATTTTAATATCTGCATCACAGGTCCAAAAATCTAAAAATAGAAAAATAAATAGTATTAAAAAAAAAAAAAAAAAAAAAGAAGAAGAAGGGGGGGGGGGGAGCAACACAAAGCAGCAATTCAAAACCACTTCAGACAAATGCTCGAATCCTGTTAAAACCACCTAAGTTTTACGATTTTGTGCTCACCAAAAGCATGGGCATCCTACTTAAGAGTAAAATGCCCTAATAATTTCTACAAGACCACATTCCAAAAGATACATAATGTCCCTTTCCTCTGCAAATTCACGCAGCTATAGGCTGGGATGCAGTTGTGCTTTAATTTCAGTTTAAAGTGCAGTCGCTGTGAGAGACTGGCAGCAAGGTAAGCGATTGTAGGTCACGGCAAGGGGGTTCGCACAGTGGGGAACCTACAAAGGTTCTGCACAGGGTTCACTTATTAGTCACCAAATTAACAGCACCTCGAGATTAGAGCCCACTACTGAAAACAGGAACATTAATTGCTTGATCAAAAAAGCATAAGGACCGTAGAAATCTGTACTTTGGAGCCAAAAAACTCACATTTTGACTCTTTAGACCAACCACCACGTCATTGTCATTTAAGTGGATGTAATCTACTTGGTTGGTACCCACCATGAAGCAAGAAGATATGATGTGGGGGGATAAAAAGCTGGTGATTTATTAAAAATTCAAAGCAAACAGCCTAGCTTGTACATATATATCTTTTTGGATTACTAATTTAGATCGTTTTCTTTTTCTAACTCACCCACTTTACCCTCCTGGCAGCATACCCAAACAATCAAACCTTTACACATCAAGAATTGGGACTTCTAAATCCCCCACAGGGGTTTTATACACCTACCTAGCATATTTTGTTGTATATGTATTCAATACAACATATATGTGCATTCACTTTACATGTTACACAAATGTAATTAAATATATGCTGTGTGAAATACTTACCTGTCCAGGCACACATTAACTTCCTCCCACCTAATCCCTCTTGGAAACAGTGTAAAATGAGCCATTTCAAAGTTTCATAAATTCTTTTATTATACAAAAATTATGCAAATTCACCTTCTTTGATTCAATTTCTGGGTCATGGCTCAGCTGGTAAGGGCATGTCATGGTGCAGCTTTAGGAGTTATGAGCATACTCTGGGGTGGTCAGACAGCTGCGGGATCCCGGTGACTTGCCATGCTCGCTCCTGCAGAGAGCAGCAAGGGACAGTAGCTAGACTACTAGGTGGTCCTCTAGTAGGGCCAAAGAAAGAAAGAAATAAAAAGCAGGAGAGGAACACAGGACAGGCATCAGTGGGAAATGCTTGCTACCTTTTTCTTGTCAATGGGTCTACAGAAGGACTATTGCGAAAATATAGCCCAGTAACAAATAAAATGACACTTGACCATATAAAACTTTGGCCAAGATAAATAACCTGTGGCAATATCTATAGATAAAACCCAACCCCAAATCAGGATGTCCCGGGGCCAGAGACCAATCACCCAGATTGTGACAATCATAGTGATAAGTCCCCTTTAAGTTACGTATATTATGTTATGTACATTCTCTTATTGAAAGCTATATGGCTTGTTTAAAAAGGGACACTAAAACCTGGCAGAAATAGGATCTATTCTGCTGCATTGATATATACCAGGTTTCCCTGAAAAACGTTCATTACCCTGTTCCCACACCGCAGCAGCCGTCTCCCGCCGACATAAAAACAGACATATTATTATATATATTATATTATATATCCAGCGTCCGCTTCCCACCACTGCCTCAAGCTCCCAGTCCATGCCCACCCAGAAGCCGGAACTGGCGCCCTGGGAACTAGAGGAGGCGGATATCAGCTGCTACAGCAGCAGTGTGTGCGTTTTATGTTGACAGGAGGCAGCTGCTGGGGAATGTACGTTTTTTGCTTTGGGGCACACCGTCTGTAAGGTAGGATCTGAATGAGGTGACTGAGGGGATTCTGCATCATGTCTGTAATGGAGTGATTTGGGGACTGGGGCATTTTTTAGACCATTTGGTTTGGAATATTTTTCTCCTCCAAATCCTAGGTGCGTCTTTTATAGGGCGAAAATACGATAAGCCTTACCCTCGAAAATAAGCCCTAGTTACAGAGGGACAGGGCGGTTGTGCGCCTTTTTTGTTCCTGGTTAGAAGCCTTTTTTTGTTAGGTGGTCCTATATGATAGAGGTGCACAAATCAATTGCTATAATTTTGGTTTGCTCATTGCTGGATGTGCAATCATAAAAATGCATTAAAAGTATTTCAAGCTGTAATAAAAAGTTGAAAGTTTTTTTTTTTTGTACCTCCTCTGTTGCAATGGTCATATTGTCAGTGACATCTCCAAACACAGTGGGCTGTATAAAGTATCCACGGTCAGCAGCAGGATTTCCACCATGCAAAAGTTTGGCGCCTTCTTGCTTTCCAGATTTAATGTAGCCCAAAATTTTGTTGAACTGCTCCTCATCAACCTAAAATATATACGTTTTACAATAAGAGATATAGATATAGATATATATTTATATTAAAAGCTGGCCAGGACTCAGGCACAACTGTCATGTTAGGCCACTTTAACCCCAAGCGGTTTAAGCCAAGGTTCTCATTGGATGAGCCTTCATTGGCAAAGTCTTAGGGCATCTCCTACTACAGGTAGTCTGCTCTAAAGAGGAAACTGTATAAAAAAATGCAGCTCTGACAAAGACAGTGAAGACCTTTCGATACACATTGCTTTCACAGCAGAGACTAGCAGGAGCAAGCAGGGTAAAGTAAAAATCTCAAATGGTCAGAGGTTCCGTCTACATACTGCATAAAAATAAACTCTCCTCTCCAACTAGCATGTTTACATGGATTTTTAATATTAGACAATCTCACGACAGAGCTCCTTTAAACTTCGAGACTTGAAAGATTATTAATAATAATAATATAATAAAATACAAATATAATAAAAACAACTCCTCATTGTAACATTAAGGTCCTTGTCATTTTCTTTAGGAGTGAATCCTGTTTCCAATTTTACATTTACATTGGACAGTTACTAACTAGTTTATGTATAGTGTTTCGGACACTTTGGCTTTCACATATGACCAGAAGGCTTTGAGGTATACCTGAGGTCCTTGTTCAGTTTTGAAATCAAAGGGGTTTCCAACAATCCTTTTCTTGGCTCGTTGGACACTTCTCTCCACAAACTCATTGTAGATATCTTCTTGAACATAGGTACGAGATCCAGCACAGCAGCACTGTCCTTGATTGAAAAACAGAGCAAAGTGGGCCTGTTCCACAGCCCAGTCCACTGCACAACACAAACATGAACAGGGTTAACAAATTTTTTGCTTTAAATTTTTTAAATTGTAACATCTTCAATAAAATTTACAGGAAAAAATGAAAATGGCTTTGGTTCTTCTGTGGACATCGCATTAATGAGTAATAAAAAATGTTTTGGTGTTGAGTTGCCCTGATGACTGCCTAGCTCTGCCAATCTGGTGATTCGTTTTTAATATTTTTCCATTTGGCTTCTCTTATTCCCTACACCGACCTCATATTTCCTTCAAGGTTTATATGGTTGTCACCGCTTCTGTGCTGTCCCCCCAACATTGTGGTCACTGTCAGTGAGCAACAGATTTATTTAAAATAAGCCCTTGCAGTTTTTACATAAGTTAGCACTTGTTTTATTATTGATTGTGTGAGACATTTGTATTATTACAGCTAGTCGGCACTATCATCATCTTGTAGGTTTTTTAAATTTATGTCCGAGGGGTTTCTCGTTTAATGAATTAGTATGGAAAGAATAATTTTTAGTAATAAATTGCATTTATTATCCGAGTGCGGCACTGTTGCTTCAGTGGGGTGCCTTTTTGGGCTGTTTTGACAGCCCAGCTCTTTTCTTTGTAGGCTACGCCCTTGCCAGCACCAGCAATTCAGTTAATCTTTAGGGCCGTGTTCTGCCTTCTTTGTTGTAATAAAATATTTCATGCAAAAAAAAAAAAAAGAAAATGTAAAGCTGAAAACATGAATGAGTCCACTAAAATATATTATTGACAAAGTATTAGCCAATTGTATATAAATAAGAAAAGGGGGAAATTAAGAAAGGAAAAAATACAATTCTGTGATTACTCACCTTGTAGAATTGGTATTGTAAGTATGCAGCACATCCTGCTCCAGATAGTATTCATAACAGCTGGGATATAATCCACAAGAGGGCGCTTTACTGCAGAGATGGCAAAAAAGAGGCCCCTCCCGGCCCATATATACCTGGGACCTCCCACCAATTCCCCCGTATAACAAAGCAGTAAGGGAACCAGGAGAAGCAAATAAATTTAACCATGTTAACAAGGAACAAATCACCATAAAGAGGATCCAAGAATAAAGTAATCCGGGTGGGATGGAGCAGGACGTGCTGCATACTTAGAATAATACAATTCTGTGATTACTCACCTTGTAGAATTGGTATTATAAGTATGCAGCACGTCCTGCTCCAGATAGTATTCATAACAGCTGGGACATTCAATAGCAGTGTCCATAAACGGGTGGGGATCCCAAAAAGGCAACAACGCGCAGTTCAAACCACTGCCGCCTGCAGAACCTTACGGCCAAAAACAGCATCCGCTGAGGCCCGAACATCAACCTTGTAAAACTTGGAAAAGGTATGAACAGAAGACCACGTAGCAGCCTTACAAACTTGTTCAACAGAAGCCTGGTGCTGGAAGGCCCAGGAAGCCCCAACAGCACAGGGAGAATGAGCAGTAACACGGAAAGGAGGATCCTTCCCCCTAGTAGAATAGGCCCTAACAATGGCCTGACGGATCCATTTGCTAATAGTAGACTTAGCAGGAGCCAACCCCTATCCTGGGACCCGATGGAACCACAAACAAGGCGTCCGTCTTTCTGAAAGGAGCAGTAACCACCAGGTAGTATTTCAAATTCCTGACAACATCCAGAGAGTGCAAGGCCCTCTCCTTGGGATTACCAGGATTAGGGCACAAAAAAGGAAGCACAATATCCTGATTGAGATGGAAGGCAGAGACAACCTTAGGTAAGAAGTCTGGTTTAAATCTGAAAAACCACCTTGTCCTGGTGTCTCTCAAAGTAGGGGGCCTGAATCGACAGACCCGCCAACTCAGAAACACACTGGACAGAGGTGATAGCCACCAAAAAGGCAACCTTCAGGGTAAGGAGAGACAAGGCAGCCTCATGCACAGGTTCAAAAGGAGGACCCTGAAGGGCGGACAAAACCAAATTCAAATCTTGAGCGAAGGACCTCTGGAAGAAAACAGCGGAGGCGGACACATGACCCTTCAAGGTGCTGAGCTGAAAACCCATATCCAAACCATGTTGCAGGAACTCCAGGATCCTAGGAATGGAGAACACACAACAGGGAAAGGCCCTAGACTCACACCAGTCAATGTAGGTCCGCCAGGTCCTATAGTAAATAGTGGAGGAGGACTTCTTCCTAGCGCTGACAAGAGTACGAACCACCGAATCAGACAGACCTTCCTCCTTCAGGATGGCGGTTTCAGCAGCCAGGCCATCAATGCCAGCATTTGTAAATTGGGATAACAGCCGTCCTTGAGTGAGAAGGTCCGGAACCAAGGGTAGAGCGTACTGATCCACTGCCTGCCGCACAACGTCGGCGAACCACACCTGTCTTGGCCACCTGGGGGCCACCAGAATGGCTGGCACCAGCTCCTGAACCAACTTGCGCAGAACCTTGCTCAGAAGAGGAAGAGGTACAGGAGACCGAGACCCTGCCAGGACAGAGACAGAGCATCCACCGCCAGAGCCAGGGGATCCTGGGACAGGGAAACAAATGCTGGCAGCGTGTGATTGTGGCGAGAAGCAAACAGATCCACATCTGACCTCTCCCACCGGTAACAAAGGGATAGGAAGACCTCGCTGTTGAGGGACCATTCCCCCCAGAGGGCGGTCCCCCTGCTCAGGGAATCTGCCTCCAGATTCTCCACTCCCGGAATATAAACTGCTGAGTTGCACGGGACATTGTTTTCGGCCCAGGACAGAATCGACACCTCCTGGAGGGCACTCTTCCTCAGAGTCCCTCCCCGATGATTGATATGGGCAACCGCCGTCTGGTTGTCGGAACGAACCTGTATCGGCAGACCCTTTAGGTGAGGAGTCAACTGTGCCAGTACCAACCGAACCGCCCTCAGCTCCAGGACGTTGATCGGAGCGTGAGCCTCCTGAGGGCCCCACAGCCCCTGGAATTGGAGGGCTCTCCAGTAGCCCCCCCAACCTGACAGACTGGCATCCGTAGTGACCATCTCCCAACATGGAGTCAGAAAAGATCTGCTCCCCAGAAGATTCCTCGAGTCCAGCCACCACAGGAGGGACCGCCGGACCAGAGGAGAGAACAAAAGCCTGATCCAAAGACAGGGGACTCTTGTCCCAGACTGAAAGGAGATGGAGCTGAAGGGGTCTCATGTGAAATTGAGCGTAAGGGACTGCCTCAAAGCAGGCCACCATCTGTCCCACCAATTGCATCCCTTGCCTGATGGAAGGACGAGGGCTGGACAGCATGAAATGAACCAGAACTTGGAGAATCCACCTTCTGCTGAAGAAGAAAAATCCTGGCCTGCATGGTATCCAGATTCATGCCCAGGAAGGGAGTAACCCGGGACAGGGAGAGGGAGGACTTGGGATAACTGATCACCCATTCGAACGTTTCCAGGGCCGTTACCACCATCTGGGTATCCAACTCTGCCTGCTGGAGAGAATGAGATGTAATGAGAATATCGTCCAGAAAAGGGAGAATGCGAATGCCCCCGGCTCTGAGGATGGCCATCACTCCCGCCAGTACCTTGATGAACACTCTGGGGGCTGAGGTGAGACCAAATGGAAGTGCCACAAATTGTTAGTGCTGGTCCTCCAGGGCGAACCTGAGGAAGCGCTGATGCCCTGGCATGACTGGCGCATGAAGGTAAGCATCCTTGATGTCTATGGAGGTCATGAAGTCCCCCGGGCGCAAGGAGCTGATTGCGGAGCACATGGTCTCCATGCAAAAGAGTCTGGTTCTGATGAACCTGTTGAGAAGCTTCAAGTCCAGGATGGGCCTGATGGAGCCATCCCTTTTGGGTACTGTGAAAAGATTGGAATAACCACCTTGACCTCTCTCCCCCGGAGGGACCGGACAGATGACCCCCATACAAATTCTGTACAGCTTGAAATAGACCCTGAGCGGCCAGGGGGTCTAGAGGAATCCTAGATCTGAGAAATCTTGGAGGGGGCCGTGCCGCGAACTGTAGCTTGTAGCTGGAGGACACAACCTCCAGAATCCACCTGTCTTGAGACCTGTTGTCCCCAGACATGAGCGAAGAGCCGCAGCCGTCCCCACCAGTAAGGGTGAGGGCGCCCCTTCATGGCTGAGCGGGCTTAATGAAAGATTTGGGATTAGATCCCCAGGAGGATCTGGGACAGGCACGGCCTCTACCCTTGCCCCAGAAATCCCCCCTGTGCCCCCCTCCCTGACCTGGATCCACGAAAGGAGGGGGGAAAGGACCCTGAACCCCGAAAGGGCCGCAGTTTTGCGCTGGGGTAACCAACCTCCTTTTGCAAAAAGGTCCAACCGGTCAACAAAAAGGCGCAGCCCCTTAAAGGGTAGCCCTGTGAGAGCCTTCTTAGCAGCATTGTCAGCTGCCCACTGGCACAGCCGGACCGAGCGGCGATTAGAAACAACCAGAGCCAAGGTCCTGCTGCACATCCTAATGGTGTCATCTAAGGCAGAAAGAATATAAGCAATAAACATCTCACATTGTGATAAGGCTCTAAATTTGGCACTGGAAGAATCATCAGGATAGCCTTCTAACAGGCCCTTGACCAGAGTCCTAATGGCCACAGCAGTAATAGCAGAAGCACAGACCGGGCGCAGGGCCGATCCTGCACAGGCAAAGGCATGGGAAGCCAGCTGGTCAATACGTCGGTCCTCACTATCCTTCAAGGTAGTGGAATCAGGGGAATGCACCACAGAAGTATTAGACAACCCCAAAACCGGAGCATCCACGTCTTGTGGAGTTGACCAACATTTAACTACATCGGGGGAAAAGGGTTTATCCCATCCCTTAGGAATACTAGGGAGCCGGCTAGGCCACTGCCATTCCTTGTGAAACAGTTTATGGAAATGAGCCTGTTCTGGAAATTCCAAACGTGGCTTTGTAGTACCAAACAATTCCCCCTGCTGCCTGGGTGCCGCAGCAGGGAGAGAAATGGAAAGTACTTCAAAGATTTGAGTCAAAAGTCTATGGGCGTCATCAGCATTCCAATGCTCTGAGCCGGCATCAGCGCCAGGGAAATGCTGATCATTGGAAAATTCCGAATCTAGAGAATAGTTCCCCCTCCTCAAGCGGGGTACAGTCAGACAAATCAAGGAATTCTTCCGTCTCCATAGGAAAGGCAGACGCAGCAGTGCCGTCTTTTAGCTGGGTCCTTACGGGCCACAGAGCTAGCAATCAACCTCTCAATGTTGGCCAGCCTGGAAGACACATCAGGCCGAGACTCCCCACTAGTATTACTCTCACTGGGGGTCACGATCAACCGAGGGGGCGTGGGAGAAGACATGGTGGGCGCAGGCTCAGACAAGTGCAGCCCAGAGTGCCGCGCAAGCGCCTGCTGGGCACAGGGTACACAGACCCGCACATCATCGTTTACAGGGGATGCCCCACACACCACCAGGCTTGCCCAGATGGGACCCCAAGCACAATATCCTGAGAAGCCTCCATATGGTGATTTTTGGTGTCACAATGACCAATGGGAATTACGCTGTGCAGCGACCCGGGATGCCCCTTAAATGTCCGCTAGGATAGTGGGAGGATTTTATTGTTTTTTAGGCCTCTAATATAGTAACTAGACTAATAGAAGGCACAAGACCGAGAGAAACCTCTAATTAGTTTTCCCACCTGAAAGACATAAGAAGACAATACCCGCATTAAACAGGAGTGAAAGGCAATTAAAATATAAAAGGGGGCCCGCAAGGGCACTCACAGACCGCCGAAGAGCTTACAAATCGATCCGGCAGGAGAGACAAGATGGCGCTGCAGGGCTCTGAAGGGGCTGGCCAGAGGAGGAAGCACCGCGGAGCGCGCCCAGCGTTAAGCCACGCCCCCTCCAGGAAGCGCAGGGTTACAGGCTGAAGACAGCCACCCCGCAGCCAATCAGCAGTCATCAGGTCCCTGAGTGACGTCGCAACCGACGCCGCAGGGCGCGCGAGTCAGCGGCGGGCAATTTAAAACTGAATGGGGAGAGGAGCAGAGCCAAGGAGAGTGCCATCGAGACATGAAAAACCGTGTTGATGCGGTCTCAAAACAAATATAAATTCACTGTGTCCTTAAACATCAATAACTTTGCGGGGAAAAACTCATGAAGCTAGGCCGTTAACGCCAAAGCACCTTGGGTGTGGATTATAATTCAATTCTTGTGGATCCCATCACCAAAGATCATTAAATAACGTACCAGATAGTTTTAAATTACTGGCACTTCAGGCTTAAGCACTTTCTGTAGTGTTGTCTCATTTTTTTTTAATAATGCTTACCAAACAGCAGAAGTAAAAGCGCATGTAAAAACAACTTCCAAGCAGCAATATTTTGAAAGCAGGCTTCAAAGAAGTTCCATTACCCCAAAATGACAGGTGCCTATATCTAATTTTTCCAAAGCGCAGTCTCAAAAGGTAAATGTTGTAGCGAGACCACAATCCGCCCCCCGGCCGCGGGGTACAGGAGCGCTCGCTAGCTCAAAATTCCTCCTTGCTCCGGTTACAGCGTGATGACGTAATCCAGCACTGAACATGCCCAACGAGTTTCGTCGTTCAGAAACAACTTAATCATGGGCTACGTGTGTGCTGACAGGGTCCGAATAAAAGGTGTGTGTATGCGAACATGTGATATGGGCTATTAACCCCGTAAGTCCTATATAGAACAAAATGCTCAGTGTTATATGTAAACTTATATTTTGGACTGTTACCCAACAGAAACTTAACCCTGTGAATGCTTTTCAATCATACAACGGGTCTAATAGATTCTATATAAATATATATACGGGCATATCAAGGTTATTAACCCTAGAAGTACTAAAACAAATTAATAAAAACTGATAAAATACTACAAACAAATTATTAAAGCTAATTAAAAAAATATAGGGGCTAAAGGAAATTCTTTGTAGCCTCCCCACAGAATCCAATCACATTAAAATTATTACATCAGTAGCAAGGATTATATAATTATAAAAGTGTATATACTCAAGTTAGAAATGGTTAATTAGAAACACAACAGCTCAGTTTGTTGAATAAGATAGTGTCTAAGAGCTTCTAGACTTTCTCATGTGGGATGTTCGTGTAGAATGATACATCAATTGTTATCAGTAGAGTATTGTCATTAACTGTAAGATCTTCTAATAGAGTGAGAACTTGTTGGCCATCTTTTAAATAAGATGGGAGTTTGGACACTATCGGCTGTAAATACCAATCCAAGTGCTTTCCCAAATTACTGGTAATTGACCCTATGCCACTAATTATAGGGCGATAGGGAGGGTTACTCTGGTCTTTATGAACCTTTGGTAGTCCGTATATGGTTGGAACCCTTGGGAAGCAAATGTTGCAAAACTCCATCTCCTTTTTATTCAAAATCCCCAACTCATGTCCCATTTTCATTAGCTTGTTTGACTAATCTCGTATTATCCCTCTTTAGGGATGTAATCCCTCTTTTTATCCTCCTATTCACATATGATCTCTCTACCCCAGTAAAATTATTGTGTAAGTGTATCAAGTGCAATGAGGTTTATTGTTGGTATTTAGTTGTATAAGGTGATTAAGTGGAAATATTTCTGGTGACTGTTCCTTTCTAAATCCTATTATTAATTTGTTGTGTTTCTAATTAACCATTTTATTATACTTTTATAATTATATAATCCTTGCTACTGATGTAATAATTTTAATGTGATTGGATGTGGGGAGGCTACAAAGAATTTCCTTTAGCCCCTATATTTTTTTAGTTAGTTTTAATAATTGATTAGTTTGTAGTATTTTATCAATTTTTATTAATTATTTTAATTTTATTAATTCAATTTTTATTCAGACCCTGCCAGCACACACGCAGCCCATGATTAAGTTGTTTCTGAACGACGAAACGCGTTGGGAGTGTTCAGTGCTGGATTACGTCATCACGCTTTAACCGGAGCAATTTTGAGCTAGCGAGCGCTCCTGTACCCTGCGGCCAGGGGGGGGGGGGGGCGAGTGTGGTGTCGCTACAACATTTACCTTTGAGACTGCGCTTTGGAATAATTAGATATAGGCTCCTGTCGTTTTGGGATAACGGAACTTCTTTGAAGCCCGCTTTCAAAATATTGCTGCTTGGAAGTTGTTTACATGCGCTTTTACTTCTGTTTGACTTCTCCATGCGCTTTTACTTCTGTTTGACTTCTCCAGGCTGATGGTCCAACCAAACTTTTGCAGCATCTGTATCCCCCTGAACTGAATTCTGCTTATAAGCCACCACTGAGATCAACCATAGATGTAATATTGCCAGCACTTGGGCTAATATTTTTGTGAAAACTCTTGACACGGATGCTAGACCGAATGGAAGTGCGAAACCACCCCATTTTAAGAGATTGCAAATCTGAGTATTCTCTGAGACTTTGGGTGTATCGGAAAATATGCCAAGGGAAGAATAAAACTCAACTGGACAGATAACGTTTTTGCTATTAAGGAATTCATAGCCACTGCTAATACTGGACTTTTTTTCAAAAAGGAGGTAACTCGATACACTCTCGGGGGTACCTGTAGGATATTTTGTCCTCCCAAACATTGACAAAATTCTTCAACCTCCCCCCAATCCCAGTTGGCAGTCATTGGGATTTGAAAGCAGAAGAGCTAGCACCCAGGACTTTCTTCCTGTCTGCGGATCTTGCTAAAATCTTTCCAATTCTGATCCAAAAAGGTGGTCACTGAACTGAACGGAACAGAACAAAGTCGGGATTTATATTAAACATCCCCATCCCATGTTCATCACTAGAGAGTCAGTCTGACACAACTGACAAGGGCAGTGACCCTTGCCATCACCCTGAAAGTTAACGCTGTGGAAGCATCCATTAAAAAAGAAATCCCTCTTTCAATCATTGGCAGAGACTCCATGGATTGAGAGGAGGAACCAGCCTCAAGATGAGCTCTTAAATACACAGACCTGTGCCCCACATTTCTAGAAGTACACGCCGAGACAGTCACTGGCTTAAACATAAAGGAAGCAGCTTCCAAAGATCTCTTCAATAATAGGTCCTTAAGATTGCCTAAATCTTGAAAAGGCTAAATCCGTAGCTTTTGAAACTTTAGAAAAAGGAGCGTCTAAATGCAGACACTTTCCCAGGAGCATAGTCTCTTGCGCAGCAAATTCAGAGAATTAGAGATGGACAATCTTTTCTCTGGCAAGGATTCCTTTATGGTTTCATGAACCAGAAAATAAATTACATTTAGGTGCCTTTAAATCGTCATACAATTTATCATGCAAATATAAAAGGACCCATAGGTTCCTCTACTAAACCCAAAGTATCATAAATGTCACATAACAAATTTTAAGTATCTTCTGAGGAAAATCTAGAAGAGGGTGGCTTATCAGAATCCGACTGTTACTCTTCATCCTCCCTGAAGCACTGTCCGGCCTAGCATCAGTTGTCTGTTCTGGAGTCACCACTGCAGTATCTGGTGATGATACCGGAGACCCTGGTGTTTGAGAGATGCTAACTGTCGGCTGAACTTGTGTTTGAGGGGAAAACACAGTTGTCTGTACAAGGGACTGGACAGAAGCTTCTGCTAAAAAGGATGGTTGTGAAAATTGCACAAAAGGCAGCCCTTGCATTTAGGCTAACTGTACCACTGGCTGCATCGGGGGCCCTAGCCAAATGCATCATAGACTGTCCTTGAATTTATGAAGGAAAGAGGTTTTCAATTCTTGAAAAGATCTCACCATTTCTTCTTTTAAAGTGGCTAAAATGTCTGACAAAAAGGTAGTGGCAAAGTTTATCTGAAGGGTCAGTCTTAGGCTGAAAACACAAGAACAGGCCATTCCATTAATAAAAACTCATATGCCAGGAAGGTAATACATTAACCAGTGTATCAAAAAAACTCCGATGACGTAGAGCCCTTTTTTGCAGCTTTATGAGGAATTGAGGCATGGTCCGCCTGAGGAGCGGCCATCGTCCCAAAAGCAGGTCCAGTAGGGTTGGCTGAACATTGCTGGAGGCCCTGCAGCTGACTGATTCATGTTTACCACAGCAGAAGCAAAGGACCTTATATAACACTGCCTGGCTGTTCCCTCCCCTTGGCCAACCCACAATCAGGAAATTTGCTGCTGAACAATATTGTCCCACCTGAAAAAATACAGTTCTGTGAGTACTCACCTTGATTTTGGTGGTGTCCTGTTCAGGTCGCTCCATTCCTGACAAGTGGGTTATCCGCCACAAGGTGGAGCATTGACTGCAAGATGAAAATCGTGGCTCCTCCCCAGTGGTTGAAAAGCAGTAAAAACAGACATGCCGGGAGGCCAGAGACCATGTTACTTCACGCAGTCTCAGCATGAACTCTCTCAAGAAAAAACAACAGTAATCACCATAACAGGCAAAAGAGGATAACCGAACAAGGGTGGGATGGAGCGACCTGAACAGGACACCACCAAAATCAATTCTACAGGCGAGTACTCACAGAATTGTATTTTTACTGGTGTCCTGTTCAGGTCGCTCCATTCTTGACAAGTGGGACATCCAAAAGCAGTGTCCAAAGAGGGGTGGGACCCCCAGTGAGCAACAGCACGTAGTTCATGACACTACCGCCTGAAGCACCTTACGGCCAAAAACAGCATCAGCTGAGGCCCTAACATCAACCTTGTAAAACTTTGTAAAAGTATGAACTGAAGACCAAGTAGCGGCCTTACAAACCTGTTTAACCAAAGCCTGGTGCTGAAAAGCCCAAGAAGCACCAATAGCTCTAGTAGAATGAGCTGTAACACGAAAGGGGGGGTTCCTTCCCCTTGGCAGAGTACGCTTGCATCACCACCTGTCTGATCCACCTGCCGATAGTGGACTTGGCTGGAGGCAAACCCTTCCTAGGCCCGTTAGGAAGAACAAAAAGAGAATCCGATTTCCTGAAAGATTCCGTAGCAATCCGGTAGTACTCTGACCAGGGCTCTGACCACATCCAGGGCATGAAGAGTCCTCTCCTTAGAATTAGAAGGCGCAGGACACAAGGAAGGCAAGACAATGTCCTCATGGAGATGAAAAGCAGAAACAACCTTAGGTAGAAAGTCCAGTTTAAGTCGAAAAACCACCTTATCCTGATGCTGTTCAAAGTAAGGAGGCTTCACACAAAGTGCCGCCAGCTCTGAAACGCGACGTGCCGAAGTGATAGCTACCAAAAAGACCACCTTCAGAGTCAGAATGGATAAGGCAGCATCACACAAAGGCTCAAAAGGAGGACCCTGGAGCAGAAAGCACCAAATTCAAATCCCACACCGGTAACATAGGTTTACGCGGTGGACGCACATGAGTAACTCCTTGGAAAAAGGTCTTGATAAGTCTATGGATTGGTGAAAGATCTATGGAAGAAAGATCTATGGAAGAAAATAGCCAAGGCCGAAACCTGACCCTTGAGGGTACGGAGACCCGAATCCAAACCATGTTGTAGGAACTCCAAAATCCTAGAGAAGGAGAAAATGCGACAGGGAAGACCCCTAGACTCACACCAGGCAATGTAAGCGTGCCAGACAATGTAATAAATCATGGAGGATTTCTTCCAAGCCTGAATCATGGTACGCACGACCGGAGCAGACAACCCTTTCTCCGTCAAGATGGAGGTTTCAGCAGCCAAGCCGTCAAAGCCAGCGTTTGTAAATTGGGGTGGCGCAATGTCCGCAAACCAACACTGCCTCAGCCAACGAGGAGCCACCAGAATGGTTGGCACCCCCTCCTGGGCTATCTTGCGCAGCACTCGACCCAGGAGTGGAAATTGAGGAAAGGCGTAAAGGAGTCGGAACTCCGTCCAAGGAATTGCCAGAGCGTCTGTGGCGAAGGCCAGAGGATCTCTTGACAGAGACGAACCTTGTGATTGTGTCGGGACGCAAAGAGGTCCATGTCTGGCAGAGCCCAATGGCGACACAGAGCGTGAAAGATCTGGTTGCCGAGAGACCATTCCCCCAGACGGGAGACCCCCCCCTGCTCAGGGAGTCTGCCTCTTGGTTCTCCACCCCGGGAACGTAAACCCGAGATGCAGAGAAAATTCTCCTCCACCCAATTTAGAATCTGGGTCACCTCCATTGTGATTGATGTAGGCGACAGCCGTCTGATTGTCCGAGCGGACCTGGAACGCGCGACCCCGAAGGTGGGGTGTCAAATAAAACTGGACCAACCGGATCGCTCTCAGCTCCAGGAGATTGATAGGCAAGTGAGCCTCCTGCAGGCCCCACTGGCCCTGGCGTCCGTGGTGACAATCTCCCAACGAGGAGTCAGAAAGGACCTGCCCACTAAAAGATTTCTGGAGTCCAACCACCACAAGAGGGACTGCCTGGCCAGAAGAGACAGCAGAAATTCCTGCTCCAGGGACTCCTGTGTCCACTCCCAAATGGTCAAGAGATTCAATTGAAGCGGCCTCATGTGGAACTGGGCGAAGGGCACAGCCTCGAAGCAGGACACCATGAGACCCACCAGAGAGTGGACAACACCGTCTGGGTGTCGCTCTCGGCCTGCTGAAGGGATTGAGCAGCAATCAGCAAGTCGTCCAGATACGGAAGAATACAAATGCCCTGACTCCTCAGTAGGGCCATGGCACCCGCCAGCACCTTGGTGAACACCCGGGGGGCTGAGGAAATCCCAAACGGCAGCGCCACAAACTGGTAATGCTGATCCTCCGGTGCGAACCTCAGAAACTTCTGATGCCCCTGGAAGATAGGCATGTGCAGGTAAGCATCCCCGATATCCAACGTGGTCATGAAATCGCCCGGCCGAAGCGAACTCACCGCAGACCATAAGGTCTCCATGCGAAAGTGTCTGAGGCCTATCTTGGACCTGAAGGGTCTCAACAAGTTTGTCAGATTCAAAGTACCGTCCTTCTTGGGTACTGTGAACAGACTGGAATAGAACCGTCGACCCCATTCCTGGTGAGGCACAGGACAAATCACCCTGGACAACAGAAGGCGTCGGACAGCCATTCTTAGGCCCTGTGCCGTCAACGGGTTCTGGGAGATCTGTGACCGAAGAAATCTTGGGGGCGGCCACGCTGCCAGCTCTATTTTGTAGCCAGGAGGACACCACCTCCTGAATCCACCGATCCGAGACGTGCTGTCTCCAGACGTGAGCAAGTAGCAGAAGCTGTCCCCCCACCCGGATGGGTGAGGGCGCCTCCTCATGCCTGAGGGGACTTGGCAGGGGGCTTGGACCCCCAGGAGGGATTGGGACGACCGCGGGATCTACCGCGTCCCCAGGAGTCTCTGTGGCCTCCTGAAAATGAAGGGCCTCTTCCTCCTCGAAAGGGCAGGCCATCTTCGCCAGGAGATCCAGACGCTCCCCGAATAGCCGAAGCCCCAGAAAAGGAATACCAGTGAGAGGCTTCTTGGAGGCGGAGTCAGCTGCCCACTGCCGCAGCCAGATAGAACGACGAAGAGCAAAGAGCAACCAGCAGGGCCGAAGCCCTGCCGCCAAGCCGGACAATATCGTCCATGGCCGAGATTACAAAGGCAATGAAATCCGCGCAAGCTAGGAAGTCCCTATACTCCTCCGCCCGCTTGCGAGATCTGGCGATATCAAGGCGTCTCATCTTTTTTGATGGCTATGGAGACAATGGCAGTGGCACAGACCGGACGGAGGCCAGCACCCACAAAGTTGAAAGCATGACAGGCCAGCTGATCCATGCGCCTGTCAGCAAATCACGCAAGGAGGTAGTATCGGGAGATGGCATAACCGTGGTATTGGAGAGCCCCAAAACGGGAGCATCCACCTCCAGGGGACGGGACCAAAGGCAAATCAACTCCTCAGAGAATGGATACCATCTGTCCAGACCCTTAGGCACCAACGGAAATTTATTAGCCCTCTTCCATTCCTTCAAATCCATCTTGGAGAAGTGGCCTTGCTCAGGAAAAACAAGAGGCTGTCTCTCGGGCCGAGATAACCCCCCCTGCTTCTTCTTGGCTGCCTTCGGGGGTACATTGTGCAGGGTTTCAAATACCGCAGACAACAATTTTTCCGTGTCATCGGGGAGCCACCTGTCCTCATCCGAGGAAGACCCAGGGTCACTGTCAAAACACCCGGTCGGTCCGGTGAGGAGTCAGAGTCATGAAACACCCTCCTCCATGGAGTCTCGGCCACCAAAGGCCTCATAATCAACATCATCATCGGCAAAAAGCAAATAACCCGGCTCCAAATGCCGCTTCTTACAAGTGGCCTTGCCAGCGGCCTCTCTAGACTGGCCACTTGGAACGCCAAGTCCGTTTGAGACCCCCTGCTGGCTTCCCCCTCACTGGAAGCTAAATGCAGACGCGGGGATGTTGGCGAGGCCATAGGTAAAATAGGGCTGGGGACAGCAGCGCTCACCCCATCCTGTTCCGAAATGACGCTTTGGGCGCAGGGTACACAAACAGCGCTGTGACCGCTCAGAGGGCATGTACCCCACAGGAGACAAAGCCTCACCCGCCCCAAGCTCGCTATCCCCAGAAACCTCCATTATCGTGATTAGTAGCAAAATAAAAACGGGTTACAAGGCACCGACGTCCCAAACCGGGACAATCCCCCAAAATTCCCTCTAACCCCTTACTCTGAGAAAAGGGGGGGGGGGGGGTAGAGACCGGGAGGAACCACAGTACTGATGAACAAAAAATGGGACCTGTCTGAAAGACACAAGCGAAAAACTACATGAGCATCCAACGAGCACATGCACATAAAGAAAAAAGGGGATTGACTCACGGACCAATGGCAGAGGAGCAGAATGACGCATCCGCGCCGGGGAGTCCCGCACCAAGAACGAGGGACGACTCCAGCAGCATGAGGTGGAGGAAGAGTACAGCGCTTCCTTGTCAGGGCGCAAGCAGGCCACGACCGTTCCCAGGCACCAATGAAGGAGCGATCGTGAAAATGGCACCGACAGCGCACTCTGCAGCAGGAGGAAGGCGCCCCCCCCCCCCCCCGCCACAGCGCGCCAGTGAGGAGCAAACGGCGCGAACTCCGGTGATGCAAGATGGTGCCCGGACGAGGCAAGCCCCCCCCTCCCCACCGCGGAACGCTATAACGCACCCCACAGCGTGGCGGGTGTCCGGACAGGCAGAGCCCGTAGGCTCCCGCAGGGGGCCCGCTGCCCCCCCCCCTCACAGCAGCGACGGAAGGAGAGAAGAGGAGAGGGAGGAAGGTGAGTACAAGCCAGTAAAAGTGACAAAAAACACAAAAACATTAAAAATAAAGCTTGTGGGAGACAGTCAAAAATAAGGTCCCAGAGTGGTTCCTCCCCCCCCCCCCCTCCGCATAGGCTCACCATAGCCTATGGCCGTCTACCCTTCGGGAGAGGGTCTGCGGCCCAGAGCATAGCTCTGCCGAACGTCTGACTCTCGGCGTTCCCCTACCGTCACCCATTCCGTAGCCGAGGCTGGGAGGCAGGATGGGTCCCCGGATGAAGGTGGGAATCTGCAGTAACCGCCAGGCTTGGGATGCCCCTCTCGCCTGCGATATCCATAGAGAGAGATAGCATCCATCTTCACAGTCAGACTGCAAGAAGAACTTGCGGATTTTTAAGGAGACAGATGCCTTATATGGGCCGGGAGGAGCCACGATTCTCATCTTGCAGTCACTGCGCCACCTTGTGGTGGATAACCTACTTTTCAAGAATGGAGCGACCTGAACAGGACACCAGGAAAATCACAAAATAATTTATAAATACGTATTTAGTTCACCACCACATGCCCAGAAGTTCAGAAACAGCAGAAACTGTGCTCTGCGCCCAGACGCAACCTCACCGCTGACCCAGAAGTCATTATCCAGATAGTTTAGACATGCTTCTCAGCATCACATCCAGCTGCTGCATGCTGTGCTGCTCCCTGGGCGCTGCACAGCACGCAAGCCTGGAGGAGGCTCCTGCTGACTTTCCCGAAATAAACTCCAGCTCTACCTGGGCTTTCGGCAATGTATTCAAGCAGCCGGCCTGGATCACAGAGGGAAAAAAAAAAAAAAATACAATTTTGTGAAACTCACCTGTAGAATTGTTTTTGAGTATATCCAGCCCAGTTCGTCCCAGTAATGACATGTGGGTATTCCGCCCCCTGGGGGCAGAATACCCACATGTCATCACTGGGACGACCTGGGCTGGATATAGGGAAAATAAGGAACCCAATAACCTGCTCATGGCATAGGATTGCAGGTACCATTGCCACAAATATATCCAAAAACAGACAGAAAATATCTGCACCCAAACCCGAGATTCTATGAAACAACAAAAGGGGGGATGATATGTCCTGACCAGATGACCAGAAACGCCATACTGAGGACCACATCCATAGGAAGTTTTTTTATGGAGGATGGTCGAGGGTCCTGGGGAATTTTTTGTTGTATAATGTTGAGGTGTAAGAACCCTAACTGGGAGGCCCCTAAATACATATATCTTAGAGAGAATTGTTATTTTGGCTGACAAATCTTGCCAGCCATGAAACCTCATACTTTGCCCACAGTCCATCAGAGTTTGCAGACTTCAAACCATCTGGGGGTAATTAACAGTATAGATAGTTATAGTTAGCCATATGAATTAAAAATTTAAAGTAAATTACCGCGCTAGAAATTTATGTGTTCCAATAGAATTCCTTTTACAAAGTAGCACTGCTCAACGTGTCAAAATCTGAACATCCCACAGATCTCAATAGCAATAAAAATAGTGTATGGTATCACACAGAGCAGTTAATTAATAGACATCATAATTTATCATCAAGACATTGGTATAAAGTCCCTTTTAATGTCCCATGAATTCAAGCGTGATGTCACCGTGGTTAGAAAAATCTTCAAATCACCTAAACACGTGCCCGCCACCTCCTAGTTTATGCTCTTACCAGAGGGAAATTTAATCAATCATCTTATTGGATTTAATGTTTTCATAGAAATTCCTCCTTTTTAAAGTTGTGATTTCTTTCCTTGCAAACTCCACTTGGAATAGATCCCAGTAACCTCCTTCCTCTATGTCACCAAGGTTTGTAAGCAAATGCCTTCAATTGGGGCTTAGTTAGAATTTCAACCATGCAAACAAGAGAAGGAGAAAGGGATCTAGCGCAATAGGTTTTTAATAAACTTTAAAAGCTATAAAAGGTGCCAGTATCGCACTCACATTTAAACAATAAAATTTGCGCATTAAATACCAGGAGCGGTTCTCACCCAACCTCTATTCCATCGGCCGATAGTGGAAGGAATGGGGGTACCGCCTCCAGCGTGTTGTTCCGAGGACTGCAAGGTGAATGTTCCTGATGCTGCCGCTGTCCTCAGTAACGCGCTTCATTGCTTGTAGCAACTTCTTCCTGACTGATGGCGCGGCGGCATCTGCAGCGTTTTAAATGATTAAGGTGAAGGCGCGTTAGGAGACGTATGACGTCATCGCGCAGTGTACGGACTGGGTGGCGAATCGCCTGCCCCTGGAGCAGTTTATTCCTAACTGATTGGATGTTGTGTGACAGGAGCTGGCCTATCAGAGAACTGTATATCAGGCTCTTGTCCATCCAATGCTGTGCTTCATTTCATGATTGATAGGTAAACTTGCCAATCGGCTCGGGCCTTTTCTATTAGTTTGCTTTGGGCTACTGGGCGCGTTTATTACAGTATAATAGGACACATTCCTATCAAGTGCTTCTCGCGCGCCTACGCCTGCTCGCGCAGACAAGGTGACATATCGCCTGCCCCATATGTGATTTATTCCTGGCTAGTTGGATGTTGTATAAGCAAAGCTGGCCAATCAGGGGGCTATATAAAGGGACTGGCCAATCAGAGAGCTATGTAACGGCCTCTTTTCCGCCCAATGCTGTGCTTTGTTTTGTGATTGACAGGCGGTTTCACCAATTGGCTCAAACTTTTTCCTTTAATTGGCTTTAGATTGCTGGACGCGTTCAATACAGTATGACAGGATGCACTCCTGTCAAATACTGCTGACGCGCCTGCATGTATTTACTAACAGGACCATTTGTTTGCTGAATGTTGTACTCTTATATGCAGTGACTTAGCTGTCAGCAGGAATTGTGTTGGTTAGATGAAAACCGCTCAGGTTTACAAGTAAACATTCATTAAACTTATTTAGACATATTAAGCCATATTCGTTATCCAGACGCTGTGGCACCAATGCTGTAATTATTCTAAAAGCTCTTGTTCCAGTGTTAATATGGCTGCTTGGTAGACCAAAAATGCCATGATTTATGAGGACCTAAACCATCCCAGTGTGAGTGGGGGGGGCCAAAATTTTCGCCTTATGAGGACCTAAATTGTGTCTTAATATAAACACCCGTGCTTAAAATCTTAATTATGACTGGTGTGGTGCAATGTGTGCTCATATTATTTCCTCTTACTTAATCCAATGATCACGTTTAGCTTCATGAGGGCCTAGACCATCTCTTTACACTATGTAAAGAGATGGTCTAGGCCCTCATGAAGCTAAACTTTCGGGCCTATAACATATAATTAGACAGTTTAGGTCCACCTGAAGTAACATTTACACCTCTGATCTAAATAAGGAGCCACGTGATCATTGGATTAAGTAAGAGGAAATAATATGAGCACACATTGCACCACACCAGTCATAATTAAGATTTTAAGCACGGGTGTTTATATTATATACCTATGTCTTGATGATAAATTATGATGTCTATTAATTAACTGCTCTGTGTGATACCATACACTATTTTTATAGTTAGCCATATGTTTAACTTCCAGATAGTCCAAAGATTCACGGCTCTATCTAAATGGGAAGTTAGCCTGAGACGTTTAGAACCACCAAATTAGTAATAGTAAGTAATAGTAAGAAGCACATTGTCAGCAAAAACATTTTATGGTGTATCCCCGCTACATCAACCCCCTTAATGTCAGGGTTTGACCTTATAAGTTAGGCCACAGGCTCCATGCACAATGAAAAGTTGATTCTTTTAGATTTTCAGTCAAGTCTTTGTGAAATGTTATAAAAGCCTACAACAGGATAACACCTGTCTGGGCTAAGCATACACAATATCTGCATCCAGTTCAGGTACATGTTGTGATGCCTGCGCAAGCATGTATGGTATGCTGCAGCACTGGTTTTACGCTACCCACAAACACCAACTACTGAGACGGGTTTTAACTTTTCACACTGAAAGGCTTATAGATTCATAAAAAACTTCTAAATGCATACACATGGAGGAGAATATACATATACACACACTCCCTCTCTCTAGGAGGTCATGTATCCCCATATGACATCCAAGTATATACTTTGTGGCCACTTACAGTCGGCATCTGAAAATATGATGTTAGGACTCTTTCCACCGAGTTCCAGAGTGACTTTCTTTAAATTGCTCTTTCCAGCTGCTTGTTGAATAAGCCTCCCCACCTGTGGGCATCAAGCAATACAATTAGTACAATGCATCAACCTCCATACAAGGGTTCCTATACTACAGTAGATAAATGGTCCATTCGAGTAAAAATTTCCTTTGTAAACCAAATTCTTGAGAAAAGTTTAACATGTTGCTCATTTATATATTTCTAACCTGTTTAACAAGATCTCAGTAGTGTTAATATATCCAGTTCTCGGTTCACTGATAAAATATGTCTTAGACACTTTGCACAATTTTGCCCATCTTTAGAGTATGGACACTTTGCACCATTTTGCCCATCTTTAGAGTATGACCAGAGAACGCTGCTAATTAAAGTAAAAGGGCTCGTTCGCATGTCCGCACTGCATTTTCCCCCCACAGCACCACCGCAATGCAGCCTATAGAGGTTGGCAGCACAGTACAGTCAAAAGTTCCAGATACTCACCGCCACCTTCCTATCCTTTGCAGTACTATCCAGTGAAAAAAAGAATTTTTAAATCCAGGAGTATAGATAATGGTCTGCTCTAGCCGCCTAGCATGTTAGCAATAAGGATCATTTGGGGGGGGGGGATTTTCTGTAGCCAGGTCTCCTCCAACTATAATGTTACGACACAGACCTCAATGCTACAAAAACTGCTTGGATTTTAAATCAATATTCACAATATTTGGATATATAGGTACACCGCTAAAAAAAAAAAAAAAAAAAAAAAAAAAAAAAAAAAAAAAAAAAAAAAAAAAAAAAGGACCCATGCAGTCTTTTCAGCTGACACTTCAGATTTTTAAGCACATATTAAATTGATAAAGCCATTTAATCTCTTTATGCCCATCAGAATAAAGACAAATGAGGACAAGAAAAGTCCGTAGATAACTGTAGGCATTGGTAAAGCCAATAAAAGGATCAGAAGTGAATTGGATTGCATTCATTAAACTATTACGTTAAACTCATTAACGCCAACAGGTGTCTGACTCTGCAGGGTAGTGATCTTTAGCATGGCACGGGGCAAGTACAGCAGTGTGCTGCCAGAGGAGTTTGTTTCCACTGTCTAAAAATGAAAAAAAAAATAGGTTTAGGACAGATCCTAAAATGTTGGTTAGTTTCTCAAGTTGAATATTTACTACTCAACTATTACTTTTCTTATCAGCAGTTGTGAGGCAAGTTACTAATAGTAGGTAATGCTCACACAGTTAATTGTATCCCTTACATACAATTATTAAATGAATAACTAAATAAATACCTAAAATAATATAATATATACACAAATTCCACCATCTGGGCAATAAAAACGGTGTCATCATGATCACAGTAAAGTGCCTTTGCACATTTTTCGGTGATTCCCAAGATGGCAGTCTCCTATTTTTTTGTTCACAATTTCGTAATTGTATCTAGTTTATATATATTATTTTAGTTACCACTTTATTGTGATACCTTGACATATCCTACAGCTGTAGATGACTTGGCTTATGTGCGAGCCCCCTGTAGAGTGCTGATAAACTCTAGTAAGTTTATTTTTTTGCGCTATCAAATAAGTTATTTGTATTACATTACTTGGTGGTGCAGCCTGTCTTTGGCAATTTGTCTTGGATGGCCCAGTGCCTATATAATTATTTATTAAATTGCCTAACTTTAAGAAATTAAATTGCTCAGCATTCCAGAGTTAAACGTTAACCCTTTCAGTGCCAAGCACGTAGTTTCTACGTGCTTGCTTCCACTCCACTTTAAGTGCCAAGCACGTAGAATCTACGTGCTTGACTTTCCCCCCTGCTAGTAAAAAAAAAAAATGCCGGGTCTCCCCGTGGGGGGTCGGATGGCTCCAGGAGAGCCCCCGAAATAGCCCCCCTTCCCCCTCCGGTTTGGCAGCAGCAGCTGCTAACTGTAAAAAAAGTAAAATAAAAAATGACATTTACTTACCTGCAGTCGCGCTGCCTCCCTCCGGGTCTCCTCTTCACTGGGGGGGCCTCCGATCGCCCCCCCCCCCAGCCTCTTCAGCTTCAGGGGAGAGCCTGAAAGGGCTCTCCCCCTCCTCTCCCGACGGGCGCCGGCATCTTGCTGTTAAGCTTATGACGTCACTCCCGGGCGTCTTGCTGCCTCTCCTCGGCTCAGCTGTCAGATGCCCTGGTGATCGCTGGGCAGAGCAGTGGAGGGGCAGGGGATGCTCTGATCCCCTGCCCCCCCCCTCTGGCCAGCGATCACCAAGGCATCTGACAGCTGATGAACACAGGAGCTGACAATCGGGTGAGGCGTGTAAAGTTTTTTTTTTTTTTTTTTAATAAATGAAATTTTTGTGTGTCTTTTTTTTACTGTTAACCCTTTGTGAACTGGTAAGGAGTCCATGAGACCCCTGTACCAGTTCACAAGGCTGGGGTCTGGCAAGCCACCTGCAACTAGCGGGTGACTTGCCATTAACCCCCGCACCCCCAATTACCTGCCTCCCCAAAGCCCGGGGGGGGGGGGGGGGGGGGCAGAAGAGCCCGGGCCCACACAGGGTATGTGGGCTCGTAGGCTGCAGGGTGGGGGCCACAAAAGCTGGCCCCTCCACTCTGTTCCTACAAGCCCCCATAGCTGGTCCCGGGCTGGTTATGACGGGTAAGGGGGACCCTACGCCATTTTTATTTTATTTTTAAGGGTTAGCCTAACAATGAAAAAAAAAAATTTTTAAAGGGTGAGGGTTAGGTTATGGGGGGGACCCATTTTTTTTTTGAATAACCCTAATCCTTAAAATTCCCCCCCCCCCCCCCAAAAAAAAAAGGGTCCCCCCATAGGGGGACCCTACGTCGTGATTTTTTTTTTTTTTTTTTTTTAAGTGTTAGGCTAACCCTAAATACTCTTCACTTATTGGGTTAACTCACCGCCAGGTGACGTAGTGCAGAGAGGAAGTCTTGTAACGAGCCCCCTTCCGGCCTATATATACCTGGTACCTCCCTTTAATCACCAGTATATTAAAAAGCAGAAATACAAGGTACCAGTATTCCACCGGTAACCTCAAAATCAAATTTGATATAAATAAAAAGCTTCACCATATAAAGGCTTCGGAACTACCGAAAAGGGTGGGAGTGAAGCGGGGTGTGTGGCACACCAACAATATCCATTTTTCAGGTGAGTACTCACAAAATGGTATTATTCTTGGTGTGCCACACACCCCGCTTCACTTTTAAATATTCTTCACTTATTGGGACATCCAAAAGCAGTGTCCACAAGGGAAGGGCAACTCAAGGCCAGGTGAAGCATAACTTAAATGACTGCAGTCTGCAGAACCTTGCGGCCAAAAACAGCATCCGCTGAGGCTCGCACATCAACTTTGTAAAACTTAGAAAAAGTATGAACAGAAGACCAAGTGGCGGCCTTACAAACTTGTTCAACAGAAGCTTGGTGCTGAAAAGCCCAAGACGCCCCAATGGCGCGAGTAGAATGAGCAGCAATACGAAAAGGGGGAACTTTCCCCTTAGCAGAATAGGCCGCAGTAACGGCCTGACGTATCCACTTGCTAATGGCAGATTTGGCTGGTGCCAAACCCTTCTTAGGCCCATAGGGCACAACAAAAAAGGAATCCGTCTAACGAAAAGGAGACGTGATAATCAAGTAGTACTTAACACAGCGTACTACATCCAAACAATGCAAAACCCTCTCTTTGTCATTCTTAGGATTAGGACATGAGGGAAGAACAATGTCTTGGTTCAAATGAAAAGCAGAAACAACCTTGGGAAGAAAGTCTGGCTTGAACCGAAAGACCACTTTATCCTGATGCCTCTCAAAGTAAGGCGCCTGGATAGTCAAGGCCGCCAACTCTGAGACACGCCGGACCGAAGTGATAGCTACCAAGAAGACAATCTTCTGAGTCAAGGTAGACAAAGCAATATCTTGCAAAGGCTCAAAAGGAGGAGCCTGAAGAGCAGAAAGAACCAAATTCAAATCCCAAACCGGGAGTAATGGTTTCCTGGGAGGCCGCACATGCGTAACCCCCTGGAAAAAAGTTTTAACTAAAGGCTTAAGCGCAACACGCTTCTGAAAAAAAGATAGATAAGGCAGAAACTTGCCCTTTCAACGTACTTAGCTGAAGACCAGAGTCCAGCCCAGATTGTAAAAACTCCAGAATCCTGGAGACCGAAAAGACCCTACAAGGAAAAGTTCTTATCTCGCACCAAGCGATATAGGCTTTCCAAGTCCTATAGTAGATGATAGAAGAAGACCTCTTCCGAGCACTGATCAGAGTCTTAACGACTGAATCAGAAAGACCCTCCTTCAGGATGGAGGTCTCAGCAGCCAGGCCGTCAAACCTAGCGCTGGTAAATTGGGGTAACACAATAGACCCTGAGTGAGCAGATCGGGCCAAAGAGGCAGAACGACCTGGTCCACTGCCAGCCGAACGATGTCTGCGAACCACACTCGCCTTGGCCACCTTGGGGCCACGAGAACGGCGGACACCCTTTCCAGAGCCAATTTCTGAAGCACCCTGCCTAGCATGGGTATCAGAGGAAACAGGTATAGAAATCCCAGATCCCCCCAGCTCAGGGACATGGCGTCCACTGCCAGAGCCAGAGGATCCTGGGAGAGCGACACGAAGTTCGGGAGCCTGCGATTGTGACGAAAGGCAAACAGGTCCACCTCCGGTGTCCCCCATCGGAGACACAGCGAGCGAAACACCTGAGGATGGAGAGCCCATTCTCCCAGACGGGGAGAGCCCCTGCTCAACCGGTCCGCTTCCTGGTTCTCCACTCCTGGAATGTATACCGCCGAGAGAAAAGGAACATGGGCCTCTGCCCAGGTCAGGATCAGGGACACCTCCCTGAGAGCACTCAGGCTGCGAGTCCCTCCCTGATGATTGATGTAAGCAACCGCTGTTCGGTTGTCTGAACGCACCTGGACCAGAAGGCCCAGGACGTGCTGAGTCAGGAGAGCAAGCACCTGACGGATGGCTCTCAGTTCCAGAATATTGATGGGTAAGTGGGCCTCCTGAGGCCCCCACTGCCCCTGGAACTGCAGCTCCTTCCAGAATCCGCCCCATCCCGACAGACTGGCGTCAGTGGCGACAATTTCCCAAAGGGGGGTCAAGAAAGACCTGCCCTTCACGAGATTGGTCGAGACCAACCACCACTGGAGGGACTGCCGGACCCGGGAGGACAACTGGAAGGGCTGATCCAGCAACCGAGGCCGTCGGTCCCAAGACGCCAACAGATAAAGCTGAAGCGTCCTCGTGTGGAATTGAGCAAAAGGAACTGCCTCGAAGGAGGCAACCATCAACCCTACCAGCCTCATACCCAGACGGATGGACGGCCGAGGATTGGAGAGTAGGACCCGAGCCAACTCCTGAATCAGATGAATTTTGGACTGAGGAAGAAACACACTGTGCTGATGAGAGTCCAACTGCATCCCCAGGAAGGACACCACCCTGGCCGGAGCGAGAGAGGACTTGGGGAAGTTGATCACCCAACCAAAGCTTTCCAGCGTGGAGACCACCAACCTGGTGTCTGTCTCCGATTGATTGAGCGACGGAGCCATGATGAGAAGGTCGTCCAAATAAGGTACGACACGAATGCCCCGAGATCTGAAAATGGCCATGACCCCTGCCAGCACCTTGGTGAACACTCTTGGAGCTGAGGTAAGGCCAAATGGAAGTGCCACGAATTGATAATGCTGATCCTTCATCACGAATCGAAGAAAACGTTGATGAGCGTGGCAGATGGGAACATGAAGGTAAGCATCCTTGATGTCTATGGACGTCATGAAGTCCCCTTGCCGAAGAGAGCCGACGGCAGTACGCAAGGTTTCCATGCGAAACTTCCGAAACCGGATGAACCCGTTGAGTAACTTCAGGTCCAAGACGGGACGAACTGACCCGTCTTTCTTGGGGACTGCGAACAGATTGGAGTAGAAACCGAGGCCCATCTCTAAGCATGGTACCGGCCGGATGACCGCCATCTCTAGCAGATTCTTTACCGACGCCAGTAGCCCCTGTGCGGCCAAAGGATCGATGGGCACCCGAGACCGAAAGAACCGTGAAGGAGGGCGAGACTCGAATTCCAGCTTGTAACCGGACGACACTATCTCCTGGATCCATCTGTCCGGAACTTCCCGGTTCCAAACCTGGGAGAAGTGTCGTAATCGTCCCCCCCACCCGCACGGGTGAGGGCAGCCCCTCATTGCTGAGCGGGCTTACCAGCAGGTTTGGGCTTGGAGCCCCAGGACTGGGCGGGACGGCCACGGCCCCTCCCCCGAGTCCAACCTGTACGACTGGTAGAGGGAAAGGAAGCCCCCTACCCGCTCTGTATCCTCGAAAGGAAGGCCTACCAGAACCTGCCCCCCTAAAGGGACGTCGAGGCCTCTTGCGTTGTGGCATCTTACCACCCTTTGCGACTGAATCAATTCTCTCCCAAAACAGACGCAACCCCAAAAAGGGGAGAGCTGTGAGCACCTTTTTAGAAGCCGAGTCCGCCGACCACTGTCGCAGCCATACAGACCGACGAATGGCCACCAGCATTGCCGCCGTCTTGCTACTCATAGCCAGCGCATCGTCCTGAGCGGATAGAACATAGGACACAAAAGATTCACACAGCTTAAGCGCAGTGAACTCTTTACAAGCGGTATTGAGATCCTCGTATAGCCCCTGGATTACAGATCTGACCGCCAATAGAAGAAGGGCCGAAGCGCGCACCGGGCGCATCGTCGACCCAGCATAAATAAAACCATGGCGAGCATACTGGTCAATCCGACGATCCTCCCCATCTTTAGGGACAGTGGTCTCAGCAGACTGTACCATAGCCGTGCTGGAGAGCCCTAGCACAGGGGTATCGACGTCAGGAGGGACGGACCAAAGCTTCACCAATTCTGGCGGAAAGGGATAACGCTTTTCCCAACTGGAAGGGATTCCAGATAACCGCGTGGGATGTTCCCATTCCTTAAGGACCACCCTCTCAAAGTGGTGCTGTCTGGGAAAAACCCAACGCGGCTGAGGCTCTTTAAACAACTGGCCCCTTGGCAGGGTGACAGCCTCAGGCGGATCTAAATTCAAAATCTCAAACATTTGAGCCAGAATGGAGGGGGTGTCAAGGGCAACCCCCGCCGACCAATCGCCAATCGCATCAGCCTCAAGCTGATCTGCAGGCTCATCTGACTCCAAGAGGAATTCTTCCTCGTCTGGGGAGCCATCGGACCATTCCACAGGCTCACATAACTCGTCCTGTGGAGCCGAAGGTACCGGAGTCCAGCGCTTCCGTTTTGCATGGGCCTTCAACCCTGCTTTAACGGGCAATACTTTCCGGAGGCTGGCCAACCTTGCCGCCACCTCGGATTGCGAATCCCCACTTTTGACAGTGTCATGCGGGGTCCGGAACAGGGAGGGAGAGGCAGGAGATGATGGAAGTTGCGACGGGCCAGCAGCCGGATCAACAGACTGACGCGCAATGCTCTGCTTTGCACAAGGAATGCAAATAAAGACATCATCAGCTGGGAGCGAAGCCCCACATCTTACGCACCCCCTGGACGGCTCCGAAGAGTCGTTTCCGGCAACAACGGAAGCCTCCATATTGGTGATTTATGGTATCGCAATTATTTGGGCTTTAAGGCATAAGCCAACCCGGGATGCCCCCTTATAGAAAATGTCCCGGAAGGGAGGGTTTTTTTTTTTTTTTTTTACAAAAGAAAGGTCCCCCTTAATAATCTAAAATAATATATATATATAAAATATATATATATATATATATATCTTATAAAAAATATCCCAATTTTCTTTCCTTTAAAAGAAAGACTAGCCAGGCAACATAGAGCCGGAGGGCCGCTATAATCAGGGATCCCAGGATCTGAAAGGAAAGGAAACAAACCATCAGATCCCCATATGAGTGTAACACATCCAACATGTCTTATGCACAATCATAATTATAATAATAAATGATAAGAATGCCTCCTTAAAACTCGCCCCCATATTTATAGAATACAGACACAAAAAATCCCACTCTCGGCCCCACAAGAGTGGGGCCGCTTACCTGACAGGGCCGAACGCAGGACCGGAGGGACAATGCAGCAGCAGCAGCCACAAAGGTAAACAAAAACCATGTGCTGCAGCGCACGCCCCCCCCCACGTGACCTCCTTTTACCAAGACAGGAAGGAAGTGAGGCTGGGGCCGCCGTGCGATGCTACCGCCGGCGCCACGCCCCCGTCACCGCGTCACAGGGAACCACCCCCTTCAGCCCGGTCAGCGCAGCCAATTCATTCACAGATTGCAACCAGCTGCGCCGCTTAAATATAACATAGACAGGCGGCAGAGGAGGGGGGAGGAGAAGGCATGAGCGCAGCCACACCAGCTGCCGCACGGAGACCAGAGGGGAAGGGGGGAGGCGGGAGGGGGCTGAAGAACTCAGGCGGCAAGCCAACCTGCCCAGCGCGGTCCGCCCCAACCACCCCCCTAAAGCTGACCAAAACACTGGCCACTGCTAATAAAGGATCTGCCCGAAGAGTTCCAAGAAATATCAGACTGAGTGCACCCATGCTGTGCAGTCTGTTCTATGCATAAGGTTAACACACATGTTAATGATAGTAATACAGTGAAACACATACATAATACACAACCCTCTACCCCCCCCCCCCCATAGTGAAGGGAGAAGGGACCGTAACGGGAGAGCAAGGGGCTAAGGGGACCCTCGGGACAGGGGCATCCCATTTCCGGATCACCACGCCGGATAGCCGCATTGCCCCCAAAAGAGGGGGTCGAGCGGAGGAGATAAGCTCCTAGGCACCAATAGTGCCGTCTACCGATTGCCCAGCGAGCAGCCAAGGCTGGGAGGCTTCCATTTCACCTTTAAAGGTATAAACACTCAAACCGGGCAGAAATAGACCAAAAGGGGGGTGCCGGGGTAAGACCCCGGCTACCTGTAAGCAGGAGACTTCAATCTTCTGTCTTGTCGTCAAGCAGAGAGAAAAATACTGGTGATTGAAGGGAGGTACCAGGTATATATAGGCCGGAAAGGGGCTCGTTACAAGACTTCCTCTCTGCACTACGTCACCTGGCGGTGAGTTAACCCAATAAGTGAAGAATATTTAAAAGTGAAGCGGGGTGTGTGGAACACCAAGAATAATAAAAATGACTTAGGGTCCCCCTATTTAACCCTAACCCTTAAAATTCCCCAAAAAAGTGGGAGTGGGGACCCTACGTCTTTTTTTATTTTTAAGGGTTAGGGTTAGCCTAACCCTAACCCTTAAAATTCCCCCAAAAAAGGGGTCCCCCCCCCCCTGGCAGGGGGGACCCTATGTCATTTTTTGGGGGATTTTTGAGGGTTAGGGTAACTCTTAAAATTACCCCCCCCCCCCCTTATGTTTATAGTGTGGATAGTTGTATTTTATTTGTAAATGTTATAAAGTGCTCTTTTTCAGTTTGGGGGGTCTCCAGAGCAAGAATGGGGGGCTACCGATACATATGTGGTACCGTTGTAATCGGGAGAAATGGGGCTATCACATGCAATATGGTTTTCATTTAAAAAAAAAAAAAAAAAAGATTTAAAATAAAAGGAGACAATTGTCTAAAAAATATATATTTTTTGTTTTTTTAAGCAGAAATATTCAAAAAACAGTAACATGAAATGTCTTGTTTGTAATTTTTCTAAAGCCTAAACTCTGCTGCAAAAAATGTATATGTAATGTATATAACTTTTCTGGAAATTCCAGCAAAAATCACGGTTAAACATGCCGCAAAATGGGGAAAAATGACCTGTCAACAGAGGGTGACAAAACTTCAAGTAGGCTGACAATTAAAAGGGTTAATAGTACCTATGCATGTTGGGTATTGTTCTCCTCGGGGGACCTTGCACTTTCAGATTTAGCTTGTTTTTTCTTTTTTGTATATTGATATTTTAGGAAAACATGGTTTTTATTCTGCTTTTTTATAATTGTTTTTAGGGAAACCCTGTGCAACCTAAGAAATCTTCAATGGATTACTTCCAGAAAGATGAGCCCACTATAACAAGCTCAGTACTCTTAGAAAGCTTAACATGTGCACTTTCAGGGAATATATGGTTTATGGGGATATTCTAAATGTAAAGGGTTGTTTTGGTTGAAAAATCGCAAGGTGCGCACTTTGTCTGCAGAGCTGAAATTTTCAAGTAAAATTACTGTTATGCGCACGCTTTACTTTGTATTGTTTGGCAACTCTTCCCTTGACAGTACCTATGCATGTTGGGTATTGTTCTGTTCGGGGGATGTTGCTTTTTCAGATTTTACTTGTTTTTTCCTGTTTGCATATAGTTTTTTTTTTTTTTTTTTTAGGAAAATGTGGCTTTGATTCTTCTTTTTTATTCTTTTTTAGGGAAACTCTGTGCAACCAAAGAATTGATTGAGGGATTACTTCCAGAAAACTGCGCCCATGTCAACAAACCTGGTACGCCTAGAAAGCTTGAGGTGTGTATTTCCAGAGAATATATAGTTTGTGGGGGGGGTATTTCAAATTTAAAGGGTTCTTTTTCTGGAAAGACAGCAAGGTGCGCTTAGCGTGTAGCATAGTTGTATTTTATCTGAAAGCGCCGTTTCAGTTTGGGGGAGTCTCCTGGGCAGGAAAGGGTGTCTACCAATACATATGTAGTAACACTGTGATCGGAATTGGGGTTTCACATGCAATAAGATTTTATTGACAAACTTTTTATTACCAAAAAAAAAAAACAAAAAAAAAAAAAAAAAAACACTACAAATTGCAAAAAATAGATTTTTTTTTGCACATATTTCACCCAAAAGTATTGAGAATACACTAAAAAAAGGCCAAACAAGACATCGCATGTTGAAGCTCAGACTCAGCTGAAAAAAACAATATATCATTTCACAAAAGTTGCAGGTAGGCTGGCAGCGAAAGGCAAGCCTGATTGTTGTCCCATTAGGCCAGCAGTTTGTAAGTTATTTGCAAAAGTGGTATTAGAGCAATGGAGATGCAGAGAAAAAAAAAATCAAAGCAATAAACCGTGGATGTGGCAACAGCGATGTGATGTGTGCTTTACATACATAGTAGAAAAATAAGTGCATTGTTGTGCCTTTATTTATTACTGCCAGCACATCGTGTGACCAGAAAAAGGGTGTGAGTGATGCTGCAGGCTAAAAGCGTCTCCAGTCTGCCAGCACATAGTGTGACCAGAGAGGAGGGAGGAGGACAGGATTTCATAGCTGCAGAGAAAGGCAGCTAATCAGGATGTCTGGGGAGGGAGTGGGGGGGGGGGGGGGGGGGGGGGTTCTGTCCACTGAAGGTTGATTGAAGGACGAGCCCAGTGGAGTGGAGACTGAAAGCTGAATAAGGAAGTGATTTCCTCACTAAGCAGGCCGACATAGCAGGAAGGAGAGCGCTGGAGGGACTCAAATGAGGTAAACTACTGTTATTTATTTAACTTTTGACTTGCCAATCACCAAGTTCACATTTGTTGATTTATCCCATAGACTAGACGTGCCAACAGGGACAAGGCAACCCACTTACCTGCCAGCCACGGAAGGTCCGGATGTAAACCAAGGCGCCTATTGCAATAGAGAATAGGGGTGCTCCAGCCTGAGGCTACGCCCACCTGCCATGCCGGCTTCTCACTGGCGCGGTGAGTGGAAGATGAGCGGTGTGGGAGTGGGTGGCAAGCAAGCAGACTTCCCTGTGCCTTTAGGCTCATCTGGTCTGAGGTCTGAAAGGAAAATCAATCACCAGCACTGTTGGTACAATCCCCGCTTCTTCAGACCTCCTGCAACTCCCCACTGGAAAACAAATTCCGCAGGGTGGGGATGCCACCAAAAACACGCATTAAAAGGAAATTTCTGCAGAGGAGGGACTCAAAAACAACCGGAAATGGCAGCACGCACACCCTCCAGCAAGATTAGCATGACCTTACAGCGAGCAGACATTTCCTATTCCTGTATCAGACAGAGCAGCACAAGGAATGGGTAAGGAATTGAGGCATGAGGGAGGTAGAAGTTGGGTCCTTTTGAACCCTCCATGGTATAGCGTTGCCAGGAAGACTTTAGGTCTAAAATTGAAGAGTCTGTCTTAAACTAGCCAGAAAAGACATTCATGAGTACATTTTGGTTAATTTAAGGATTTATGAGGGAATTGGCTTAGGGTTTAGTTAACCCTTTTTTTTTTTTTTTTTTAAAAAGGGGTCTGGAAGCAAAAACATAATCACCTTTTCTCTCCCCTGCTTCCTCCTGGTTCAACAGATTCTGGAAATGGGTTCCCTGTCATGCATATGACCAACAGTGCTACACTGAAGTCTATGGCAGTCGTGGCTCCGCTTCAAAATAGGTCACAGCCTGGAGCATCACCAGCTCTAGCCTCGGCAATAGAGAGGATGTGTCAGGCTTTGCCCCAGCACGCTCCCCTCCACTGCAGTGACTGGAGCTGGGTGTGCTACTGGCCGAGACCAAAGTGGAGTGGAGCCATGAATACCTGAATGGCGGAGCTGCCAATTTCTCATCAGCAAACAGGAAGAAACCAGCAGCGCAGGAGAAAAATTGAACTCACCATTTTTAATCTTTTGAACTTAGACATGAACTTAGTAAAATGTATGACAGCATAACCTCAACGATCTCTTATTATACATTCAATATATACCTCTGTTGAGCCAGTAAAGGCAACTTTATCGACATCCATGTGAGAAGAAAGGGCAGAGCCTGCTGTAGGACCCATTCCCGGAATGATGTTCACTACCCCAGGTGGGAATCCAGCCTGAAAACAATACAGATATTGTAAAATAGTATAGGGGATGAAAAAAGGCAGAAACAGCAAGTGGGAGCCAGACAAATTGACCTAGAAGCATTGTGCCTCTATATTTATAGGGCCATCTGCTGTGGGGAAAAAAATAGAATTCTGTGAAATACTCACCTGTAGCATTGATATTATTTGTATACAGTACGTCCTGCTCCAGATATAGTACTTACACTTGGGTCATCCTCCGCCTGCACTGCAGAGACATGCAAAACAGGCTCCTCCCGGCCCCTCAAACACCTGGGGACCTCCCACAAATCCCCAGCATTGAAAACCAGTGAACAAGAAGCCAGGAGAAAACCACCGAAACTGGTAACTACAGCAATGGTAACAATCACCATAGAGGGGATCCAGAATAATGCAAAAAACAAGGTTGGGTGAAGCAGGACGTACTGTATACAAATATCAATTCTACAGGTGAGCATTTCACAGAATTGTATTATTCTTAGTATACAGTACGTTCTGCTCCAGATATAGTACTTACACTTGGGACATCCAATAGCAGTGTCCATAAAGTAGGGTGGGATCCCCAACAAAAAAGGCAACAGCAGACAGTTAAAAGTCACCTGCATAACCATGCGGCCAAGACCGCATGAGCTGAGGCCCTAACATCAACCTTGTAAAACCTTTGAAAAGGTATGAACCGAAGACCAAGTAGCTGCCTAGCAAACCAGTTCAACAGAAGCCTGGTGCTGAAAAGCCCAAGAGGCACCGAAAGCACGAGTAGAATACGAAGTAAAGCGAAAAGGAAAAAGATTCTTCCACTTGGTGGAATAGGCCTGAGTAACAGCCTGAAGAATCCAATCGCTTAGACTTGGCAGAAGCCAAAAACCCTTTTCTAGGACCAGAAGGAACCATCCCATTCAAGTAATGACCAGGGCCAAAGCCGCCCAACTGCCCGAGAGCAGACGAGATCGGGCACATTCAGGATGGAGTGACCGTAGGTCCAAAGGAGCAGCAGTTCTCCTAAAGGACAGTGACTACCAAGGAAAAAACTTCCAACACCTGTTCAAGGAATGCAGAACCCGTTCCTCAGCGCTGCTAGGAATAAGGCACAGAAGGAAGAACAATATCTTGAATCAATGAACATAAGACACCACCTTAGGCAGAAAGTCCGCTTCAGGCGGAACACCACCCTATCCGGGTGTATCTCAAAGAATGGGGGCTAGATAGACAGAGCCGCCTGCCAAACATACGTCTGACCGAAGTAACAGCCACCAGAAGGACAATCTTGAGGGTAAGAACAGCCAGATAGCATCCTGAATAGGACCAAAGGGAAAACCCCCGCAAGGCAGACAGAATCAAATTCAAAACCCAACAGGGACCATAGGAACACATGGGGGCCGCACATGAGTACCCCCTGAAAGTCTTAACCAAGGAAAACTGAACAAAAGACTTCTAAAGTAAGGCGGACAGGGCAGAACCTGACCCATTAGAATACTGAGGTGGAGACCAACTCCAACTCAAGCTGTAATAACTCTAGAACCCTGGGAACCGAGAACGCCCGACAGGGTAGAGACCTAGACTCACATCAATCAATATGGGTATGCCACACCCTATAACATATGGAAGAAGAAAAAGAAGAAGCTTGCTCCTAGTCTTCCCATATTCTCAATCACCGAGACAGATAAGCCTGTCTCCATAAAGATGGAAGTTCCAGCAGTCAGTCCGTCTATGCCAGAGCCTGTAGATTGGGGTGACGTAAAGGGGCCCTGAGTGAGCAGAGCTGGCACTCCTGGCAGAACGTACAGAACTACTGCCCTCAGTACCACGTCTGCGAACCACACTCTACTAGGCCACCCGGGGACCACCAGAGTCACTGGTCCCCCTTCCAGAGCAATCTTGCGCAGAACCCTGCCTAGCAGGGGAATGGAGAAAAGACATACAGAACAGAATGTCCCGCCATAACATTACCAAAGCATCCTGACCACAGCCAGAAGATCCTGGGACTGGGAAACAAGGCCCGAGAGCTTGTGATAGCGACGGGACACAAAAAGATCCACAACTGGTTGGACCCCATAGTGACACAGGGATTAGCACATCCTGTCGCAGAGAGACCCCACCGGAGCAAAAACCACTGGTATGCAGGGAACATTGTCCTCCACCCAGATTAGGATCATAGACATTTCCTGGAGGACCCACCTGCTCCAGGTCCCTCCCAGATGATTAATGTAGGCCACTGTCGTTCAGACAGACCGAGCGCCCCCGAACAGGCCCTGAAGAGGAGTAGCCAAGCGAAATAGAACCAACCTGAACGCTCACTGTTTCAAACATTGATAGGCATATGGACCCTCTAAAGGCCCCACCTCCCCCAGAACCGCAGAGAGTTTCAGAAGAAAATCCCCCCTTTAACCTGATATATTGGCAGCCATGGTGACCATCTCCAGAAAGGGGCAATAAAGGGAACTACCCCCAGACATGTTCCTTGAGTTCATCCACTCCAAGAGGGACCTCCTCACCAGTGGGGAAGGCACACAGACCCTGCTCCAGGGATGCTGAATCCCTGTCCTGTACTAACAATAGAAGTTGTAGAAGGTCTAAAGGGGAACTGAGCATAAGGGATCTCTTCTGAGCAAGCCACCAACGGACCCACCAGCTGCATCCCTGCCTGGCGAAGGGACGGGGACAGCAATGAGGGACTGAGCCCATGCAACCAGATTGTCCACTTTATTGCTGAGGAAGGAAGGTTCTCGCCTGAACCGAATCCAGATTCATTCCTAGGAATGGAGTTACCAATCAAGGGGATAATGAGGACTTGGGGTGATTGATCACCCATCCAAACGACACCCAGTGGACGCCACCAGCCGAGTATCAACTTAGCCTGACGTAGAGACTGGGAAGTGGAAAAAGGACGTCCAGGTAGGTCATAGCGCGGACGCTCCTTTGGTCTCAGAGACATCACCCCCGTCAGCACCCTGATGAGCACTCTGGGATCTGAAGAGAGGCCAGATAACAAGGCCACAGATTAGCAGTGTTGGACTTCCAACACGAACCTGAAGAGCCTCGGTGTCCAGAAGACACAGGGATGTGAACAGAAGCATCATTGAGCTCCACAGATGGCAAGAAGCCCCCTGGGCACAAGGTGCTGAAGGCCCATCTCAGAGTTTCCATGCAGAAACTGCCTGTAATTGGAGAATTGCTGAAAACCTGTGAATCTAGAATGGGCCAGACTGACCCATCCTTTCGGGGAACTGTGGAAAGGTTGGTGTAGCGGCCCCTGCCTCTGCCTGTTAAGGGCAATCTGCAAGAGACCCCGCAGGCCTTGCATGGCCCGCACCAACACCTGAACAGAGGCAGGGACCAGGAGTACCCTGATAATCTTGGGGGAGGCCGCGCAGCAAACTCTATCCTGTATCCGGAGGACTCTACCTCCTGAATCCACCAGTATGAGGCGTGATGCCTCCTGACAAGAGCAAAGTGCCGCAACCATCCCCTCACCCAGACGGGCGAGGGCGCCCCATCATGCTTGAGGGGGTTTGGTGGAAGATTTAGGCTTAGCCCCGCCGGAGGGGCCAGAGCGTTGTCTGCTGCTCCCGGGGCAGGAGTCTGCGCGAGCCCCCACGAAGGACACCCCTGGTTCTTAACACTATGGTAGGGGGGAGGAGGGGTGCCCCTGCCCCGAGGGGGCCGAGACGGCCTCCTGCGTTGGGGTGACTTACACTTTTTACCAAACAGGTCCAGACGGACCCCAAACAGGCGTAGCCCTCTAAAAGGGAAGTCCAGTAAGAGTCTTTTTAGCAGCATCGTCAGCACCCCACTGTCGCAGCCAGACCAAGCGACGTATAGCCACCACAAGGGCAGAAGTTCTCGCACACATTTTAATGGTGTCATCCAACGCTAATAGGATACATTTTACAAACACATCACAACTGGAGAGTGCATTAAACACATACCAGGGGAGATCATCAGTGATGATCAAGCATCTTTCTGATGAGGGTTCTAGCGGCCACTGCAGTAATAGCTGCGGCACAGACCGGGCGCAGCACTGTCCCTGCACATGAAAAGGCGTGGGAGGCCAGCAGATCAATGCGCCGGTCCTCAGCATCCCGAAGGGTAGTATAAGCAGGGGCTGCAATAAGAGGGAGGGTTAGGAACCCCTATGATCGGGGCATCCATCACGGAGGGGGGGGGGTGACCAACAATTAACCACCTCAGGGGGAAAAGGGTATTTCCTATCCCAGTCCCCTGGAAGTTTACTGGGGCACTCCCATTCCTTGAGCACAAGAGTATGGAAATGAGCCTGCTCTAGGAATTCCAAACGTGCTGTTGCTGTATGGAAACGCTCCCCGCTCTGCTTGGGAGCCTCACCAGGGAGAGAGAGAGACAGAACCTTAAAGACCTTAATCAACAAGTCGTCAGTGTCACACTGGCCCCAGTATTCAGGGCCAGAATCGTCATGACTCCTCGGCCTCTCATCAGATGAGCCCAAGTCAGAGAAGAGCTCTCCTTCATCAGAAGGGGTATAGCCACACGGAGTAGTAAACTCCTCAGTTCCCATAGGAAAAGCAGTAACATGAGGCGTCAAGTGCCGCTTCTTACCAGGGCCCTTGCGTTCTGACAACCTCGCAATAATCTGTTCAGCCGTAGGCAGTCTGGAAGATACAACAGGCTGCGAATCCCCCTTTGTATGCGACTCAGCAGGAGTGAGATTTAAGCATGGGGAAATAGGTGAATTGAAACGAGGTGCAGCCACTGGCAGACCTGCTTGCAGAGCCAGTGTTTGCTCGGCACAGGGTCCGCAGACCCGTGCCCTGTCAGCATTCCCTCTAGGGAAGTGGGAGAATTTTACAAGGCCCGCTATAAATTACACCGGGCCGGGAGAAGCCAATGGTGTTCACCAGTCTGAAAGACACAATGAGAAGGGAATGGTGTCAGAACCGAAACACTACAATGAGTATAAGCCGCCCGAGAGGGCACTTACGGTACCACGGTAAGCAGGAACGTCCAGACAAGAAGGCGCCGTGTACCTCGGAAGGGCGGGCCAAAGCGTGCCATGACGTGGAGCGCACCAAACCAGACCCCGCCCTCCCGAAGAGCGCGAAGTCCAATGAGGACACAGGGGTAACTCCGCCGCGGAACATCCAAAGAAGGGAAAAAAGCGTGCGGCGGCAGTCATACGAGTAAAATGCAAATAAAGGCGCGGCGGCTGACACCATATCTATAAGAGTCCAAAGCCAGACAAAGGCCATATACGTGCAACGATCATATACAGACCACACAGATACACCCCGCCCTTCCCCCCCCCCCCCCCCCCGACTACGGGGGGAACGAGGGAGGATAGCGGCCCTTCGTACAGGACCCACCGCTACACAGGGCAAGGGGCAATAATGCGGGAGGGGCATCCCTTAGAGGCTCACCATCAGCCTACACCGCCTACCCTTTGGTGGGGGACTGCGGAGGAGCAGCGCTCCATAAGCACGCGTGGTGCTGCCTACCTTCACCCGACCAGCGCAGCCCAGGCTGGGAGGCACATCTCTACCAGGACGGGTGGGAATAGTCCAACAGGGCCGCAGGCTTTAATAGCCCCGCTCACCTGCGACAGAGTGATACTTCATGTCTTCGCAGTCAGCACTGCAGAGAAATCTGGAGATTTGTGGGAGGTCCCCGGGTGTTTGAGGGGCCGGGAGGAGCCTGTTTTGCGTGTCTCTGCAGTGCAGAGCCATCTGGCGGAGGATGACCCAAGTGTAAGTACTATATCTGGAGCAGGATGTACTGTATACTAAGAATAAATATATACTTCACAGCCTCCTCCTGGGAGCTCCCCTTAGTCTTGTGCAGGAGCAGCGTCATTTGCCTTGCTTGGCACCAGCATCTTTCCACTGCCAGCAGTTCTAAATGCTTGACTGAAAACAGGCATACAGGAGCTATGCAATACAACAGCCAGGGTGGCCAGTGCTCCATGGGCTAAACCACTAAACCACTCAGAGGCTTTCCCGAAACTGGAAAGCAGAAGGCATGTACATGCATTTCTTGTACTTTACATACCGCAGGTACATGTGGAGCAGGAAGAGAGTTCTCAGTATACTTTGCATTGGGCAGCATTTGGCGTTTCCCGAAACTGGAAAGCAGAAGGCATGTACATGCATTTCTTTTACTTTACATACCGCAGGTACATGTGGAGCAGGAAGAGAGTTCTCAGTATACTTTGCATTGGGCAGCATTTGGCGCTTCCTGTATTCTGGCAGCCAGATGCCCCGGGGGCATGAGACATCAATAAACTGTACAATCGTCTTTAAGGAGCCACAGCACTCAACCCTTTAAGCTTGCAGAACAACCTAAAATCTGTCTCTAAACTTAACAGAGGACTTGGTCCACACACACACACACACACACACACACACACACACACACACACACACACACACACACCTTCAGAAGTATGCTTAAGCTGCATCACCAAGCGCCAAGGGTTAAGGGCAACCTCAGGCAAGCCTGCTCCCAATTTATCTATTGCATTGTATGTCCCAAATGGGGATTCTCAGAGATTAGAGTTAGGACTGCACCTCACAGGGGCACCTTGGCGCTGGTGGTGCAGCTTAAGCATACTTCTGCAGATGTGTGTGACCAAGCCCTCTGTTTGTAACCAAGTTTAGAGACAGATTTTAGGTTGGTCTGCAAGCTAACAGGGTTGAGTACTGTGGCTCCTTTAAGACTTTTGTTTCCTAATTGCCCTGCTAACATGCACCTCCCAGGTTAGTTATAAAATGGTCTGAGCGGCTGCCACCCCTCCTTTGTTTCTTTTGAAACTGTACAATCGGGTCCAACTCCGTTAAAGATATACTAAAGGCAAGCCCAGTTGCAGATGTTGCAGTCCTAAACTTCAATCAGTCTTCAAAAAGACCCCGTAGTTCCCAAGTTATGTCAAAGTATTACAGCATTGGAGATGGCAAGCACACCGATTAGTGAGATGAGAGAGGAGAGCGGGGTTTCATAGCTGCAGAAAGGCAGCCAATCAGGGCGTCTGGGCAGGAAGTGGGGGGTGTTTCCGTACTTGGTCCACCGAAGGTTGATTGATGGACCAGATCAGGGGGAGGCTGAAAGCTAAAGTAATTTTCTTCACCAAGGAGACAGACACCGAAGGCAGTAACAGAGGGCATGATGCTCTTGACGTAAAAGCAAATATTGCTATAAGGAATGCTGGAGAGTACATACCTCTTTTACCAGGCTAGCCACATATAGAGCAGTGAGGGGTGTCTGCTCAGCCACCTTCATGACAATCACATTTCCAGTAGCCAAAGCCGGGCCAAATTTCCAGGCAAGCATCAACAATGGAAAGTTCCACTGAAAAACACAAATTGATCATATTTATCTGGTGAATTGTTTCTCAACCTGTAGTATGCATACCCGAGGTAGTACACAGCTTCAAGGGTGCACCAACGGGGGTGTGGGGGGGATCTGACAGGTCTGATATTATATTTAGCAGTAAAACACCTTGTTGTTTTAAAAGGGATACAATGACTGTGACCTACTTATTGCCATAATTTAAAATGGATCCACTCCATGGGGGTAGTTGTATTAAGGTTAATAGGCAAAATAATGAACGTTGTAGCAGTAAGCAAATCTTTGTGCTATATACTCAATACAGATGTTAACCATGTCAAGCAACATGTTAAAAAGGGTATTAGGTTGCTGCGGTGTATAGAGAGGAAAAAAAAAACAAAAAAGTAGCTGCACTGTTCAATTGCCAGCTAATATGGAGCTGAATGCTTCTGGTATCTCAATATCACCTGAGTGTGCACCACATGCTCAATACCTATAGTATAGGATTTCATTGAGCAAAGTTACTGTGCAACAGAAAGGGAGGAGGCTTTGATGAAAAAACCTCTTAACTAGAACTTAAGGTCAGACACTGCCCAACTTGCTTGCAGCCAGCTATGTCGGTTGAAATGCTTCTGTGTGAGAGTAGAGGGTTAACTTCCAAGTAAGACATGGAGGCTGCTGGCAAACAAGCACAATCTTATATCCTCCACTTCCCTCCAGACCCCCCTTTTCTGGAAAACGTGTGCTTTCTTGTATGTAGCAGCAAAAGACTTGACACAGCAAATCCTGTTTATTTTCAAGGTCCATAGAGCTTATTCAAAGCACGCACAGGGGAATGGGGGAATGTGTGAACACAGTTTTCACAAATAAGGTACATAGTGCAGGGCAGAGATATATATATATATATATATATATATATATATATATATATATATATATATATATATATATATATATATATATATATATATATATTACAATCCCAAACCAGAACAAAGTGAATATATACAACCCCCCCCATCACTGTCACAATAGCTGACAGTACCTCAACTCCTACTACAGATAAACTGTACCCCCTGTGCTGTAAAACACAGACACCCACCTGCTGCTGTTTAAGAAAAATGACAGAATAATTCCAAGTCAAACAGTGTTCCATCTGACCAAATAACAGCACCCAAAGATGGCCACTGGTCAGAGAGCCACAGAAGGGTCTTATGCTTCTACAATCTATCTCCTTTAGAGAATGAATATTTGTATTGAATGAATCACCCCACACCAGGGGCAGGAGCACAGTACTGGCTCCTGCATAGCAATGGTTGTAAGTAAAGCTGCTTCTTTACTGTTGCAAGACAAATTACATTAAAAACCCTTGCTGTGTGAAACCCCCCAAATGGCCCCAATTCATTCACCTCTTCCACGAGCCCATGCCACATCCCGGCATGCCTCTAGCTGCGGGCGTACCAACAGCCAGAGGCAGGACGGGGAATTCAGAGTGTGGAACAACCTGGGGGAATTCCCTCATTGGTGTGCCCCACCAGGGAGGAACACCACCCAATTTTTTTTTTTTTTTTTTTTTAAACAAAAAAGGACCTGGCATATGAGACCTCATGGGGACATTGGAGTTCATGATTGTTTCAAATAGGAAGCTGTGGTTTCACTGGTTCTATGGCATGCCAGTCTGAGCCCAGAGACAACCTACCAAGAATGGACATTGAGAACCAAGCAGAACATACAGATTTTTTTTTTTTCCTCCAGATAGTCCAGTGACTAATTACAGGCAAGATATTCTGGGAATGGATTGCTGGGTCACGTCCCGCTCTCTCCAGCTGTGCATACCCACGCCGGCCTTTCAGATAGGCCTACAATGGGATGGCACATCAGCCAGAGTGATGCTGCTGAATCCTGCACATGCAGAATGGGTTTTGAGTTTCTGGCAAACTCAGTTACACAGCGGAGCAGAGGGAATCGCCTGGCCCTCAAGTCTTTTAGACTACAGGACTGGCAGTCAAGGGTTTTGGTCTACTTTAAAGCTATGTAGAAGTGGTTTCAGTTCCAGTTGAAGCTCAGGCACAGAATCCTGACAGGTGTGAATGTAGCCAAACTGAAATGGGAAAAGCATCTGGATAGATGTGAAAGCAGCCACACTCTTCTTTATATCCCTAACATATAGGTGATGGCTCATTGCTCAGGTCTTCTATACTCACCTGGTCTGAAGATCTATTCGCAAGATCCAAATGCACCTGTGCGACGCAGCCATCACAACGAACAGAGCCAGTAGCCCTGCTTTGTAAAAGGCAGTGGGGGCTCATGCATCTTCAGGCAAGTATAGAAAATAGCAATAGGCAGCCATCCATTGCGGGGGCATAATAAGGAAAAATGGCAAATATATGGATTTTGTGAAGAATAATAAAGAATGTATAATGAATATATGTATCTTGTCCAGGGATGTGCCTCATGCTGAAGTAAAGTGTAAGTGTAAGTGTAAGTGTGTGTGTGTGTGTGTGTGTGGGGGTCACTGGAGGGTCATTTTATAGTGTGGCACACATTTCCTTTCACCACAATGACCAGGCCTAGCTTACAGCATGTAAAACAGCACCGCACCTTCTTGGCAGGCAGGCAACATTCTCCTGAGATTGAAGCAAGCCAAGAGAAGTTCATTAGACCAGCCAGATGATGGAGTGCCATTTATTTATATAACATTAAGCCGCTTGGCTACAGAAACAAAAATCACGAGGCATTTGCTTTCAGAGACAGCTTAGAGGCCCAATTCTGTGTGTAGCCTGAATGATCATGGTTCAGTGGTTGCTGCCTTCACCTCACAAACAGAACTATACCATATCTTCCTATAACCAAAAGATTTATCATGACAAACCTAACTGCTGGAAATGTTGTGAGGACATGTTAGGGTCACTGGTCTATTCAGTGTTCCACTGACACCATATGCTTAGAGATTGCCTGGATGCCCATGTCACACAACTGTTTGTGCAGTTAGAACACCATACAATTGTTGCCCAGAATATTTTAGAAGTAAACGCTTAGCCATGACATACTGGGATGATCTGCGCACAAACGCCAACAGGCTCATGTCTGGTGTAAGTAAAATAATCGCCATCGATGGGGATGGTTTGTCCGTGCCATTTGTCTGCCCATCCTGCATAGTATCTGGAAAAAAGTTATTTAGAAATGCCAGGTTACATTGTGGATTACTCAAACACAAAGCATTCAATTATAATCCATAACAAATAAGACAACATTTGAATGGTTATTAGCCTACCTCCATTTCAAAATGACTTACCTCAAAACCTTTAGCACTAGATCCAGATCTACTGCATAGGAGATAGCATAGGGTTTGCCATTATCCAGGGTTTCCAGGGACTACAAGACAAGTAAGGACAAGATCATACCATTAGGATGATAATTTTATAGTAAAATATAAGCATAGTTGATTTTTCTGGGAACATGCAAAGTTAAAATAAGAACTAGCATAGAAAAAGATCTTTGGGGACCCCTCCCACCAGGCCGTGGACTGCTTCAACTCCTCTCTGAAAGGCCCTTCAAGGTCCATGATTTTGCCATCTCTGGGGGACAGAACTAGATTCTTCTGGGGCTATGCAGCAATCAATAGACACTTGTCCAAATCACAGTAGACAGGTCCTAATGATATAATTTATACCTATTGTGCAACTAGCCAAACCGAAATCGCCGTTTCACATGTACTTGGCATTTACTTGGGCTTATGCAGCACAAAGCATTTCTAAGGGTACTAGTGAGGCGGACAGGCCATGCTGGCAAGGCAAAACTTTACAGATGGGAATGAGGAGAGGTTTTAGGAGAACTTCCACCAGTACTTTGCCAGCTTTAGAAATCCTTTTAGTTTCAATAATTGTTGTTTTGCTAAAGAAAATAACATTCCCTTTCAACAGCATTGCATGATGTGTCTCAGTATCTCTGCGATTCCAACACTCAGTATGGCAAAATAATAGAAATCCCCTTAAAGGGCATGCCCGTCTGGGTTTCCACTTTTGTGTGCTTGGGGGTGGTGGTCTAGGCTCCAATGTCACCTAGCAATGTCAGCACAGCCAGCGTGTCTGGAGCCAGTCCTGAGAATCTTCCAGAGCACGCACATTATGCAGAATCACACAGTCAAGGGCCGCGCCCACTTTTTCAGAAGATAAATCATGAGGTGAAAATTTAAACCTTGCCGGACGCAATGGTGTAACAATTAACTTTGCCTTTAATAATCAATATCAATGCCCCAAGTAAATGTCAGTGTGTGCGGCTGTATCTTTTGCACTTTACTTGTGAACTGTTAAATGGTTTAGGCCTACTTTCTGTTCTCCTACTGGCTGTCACGGCTGACAGCTTTCATTCACCATTATTTTTCAGAGTTTCTAAAAGGAATTGACTTCTGAAGGGCCCCACACATGAATGAATCTGCTGCTGAGGAGGTCCTGCAGAAGGCATAGAGTTCACTGGGAGTTATTGAGTAATATAAAGCAGGCTGCCTGATGGCTGGGTGAAAGACATAACACCTGGCAGCCAGCATGGGAAGAGCAGAAGATAAACCCATGCCTTGAAAGTTCCTTTAAGATGCATACAAAGTAACTTATGTATAGATCAATATATTTACTTACAGCTAGAATAGTTCGGTCACGCTCAATAAGATCTGCCAGTCTGTTCAGAAGTAGCCCCCTTTGAGAGGCATCCATTCTTCTCCATGGTGATCCCAGCTTAAAAGCCTCTCTTGCTGCCTTTACTGCCTTGTCAACATCTGCCTAAAAAAAAAAAAAAAGTTACGATCATTTTAAGACCATGTCCTAACCTTGACAGCAGCACATTTACACAGGGAAAGAAAACCATTAGTCACACTCTGATATTTACCTTGATAGATATTTGGAGCACAGTGAAAAAGGCATGGTAAATAATAGCATACATAATAAAGAGATTAATAACACCCTTCTGGCAGGAGGACACTACACAAATATGTGCAAGAAAGGTCATCAGATCTCTCATTATAATCTAATGTCATTTACACAACCAAACCAAAGTGACTAGTTAATTACTATATAGAGGGAGGGGTTCTGTGTCTAAAGAGACAGACAGCCTGGGTTTAACCTCCCACTAAGGTTACTGCGTCTACGCTAAACAAGGCAAACAAGAGAATTCACAGTTGAATGATGTGTATGAGCTTGAACCTGTAATTCTGCTTAGTTGTTAGCGAGGTTCACCTGCTGCAGTAGATCTTTAGTAACATGACAATGTCATTCCTGAAAGCAAGCGCAACATTTACCAAAACAATGCCTTACTGAAAGGAAAAACATAATTGGCCTTATGGAGCTGGAGCTATAACTGTGTACCTGTACTCACCTTACTCCACTTGCAGGGCTCCAATGATGCTGCCACTTCGGTGTGGGCAAATTTTGTCTTCTGCTTGCCAGGCAGAATAAAGCAGAATAAAGGCAACGCAATCAGTCATCTAATAGGAGGTGTTGGCCGGCAAATCATTGGCCAACTAGAGTCAAATGGTGGGTGAAAACAAAGGTGAAGTTTACTATAAAAAGCATGAAAGGCAAGATTCTAACATTGGAGTGGGTACAGGCTAACTTGCAGTACAAGGTCCTCCCTATTTAGGATGTGCCGCAGCTCATTCCCTCACCGGGTAGCCCATACTCGCATCTTCCACATGACCTTCAGCAACCCATCCGGTTTGCCTTGTGACCTTGCACATCACTATGCTCCTGTCAACCCAGCCAATCAGCACACTCGGCTCAGTTTGGCTTTTCTTACCTGTCTTTTCTTAGCCTTGACGGCTAACGGCTGAATTGAGCCAAGTGCGCTGGATGACACGGAGCCAGATTTGGGCCACACGTGTGCTATAGGTGAATGGTGGGGGTACCACCACGCAACGCGTCGACTGTCTGAGGGGTGAATGGTGAGGGGACCTGGCTCCATCTTTTGATCAATTGGTGATATTTTTATATTCTATTTCAAGCAGTCTGTTTCGCACATGTATGGCACTTTATATGCAGCGCTAGTCACTTTATCTATGTTGTATTGTTGAGATAGCACTACTGGCACTTTATAGTGCACATTTTGTCTTTAGCACCAGCAAGTTTAAATAATTTTTTTTTGCACTAAAATACTTTAATAGACTGCCTTTACAACATATGATTGAAATTATTATGAATGCATTAGAGCCATATTCCAAAGGTCCCTCTTCCCAGCACTTTTCTACTGTTTAAAATTGTATGTGGTTTTTAATGTATATATTGTCGGTACTTTAATAAATGCATGTTATAAAATCCTATAGCTGGGTGCGGCTTATTGGTAAAGGTCTTTTGGGCCTGTGCTGGCAGCCCAATTATTCTTAGCTTGAATGAAACATTCAGCCGTGAAGTTTTCCTGATGTTTATTAATGGGATTTTGTGGATCCTGGTCTCCACATTTGAGACATTTTAATGCATTTTAGATTTTCTACAGATTGTATGCATGCCATTTTTACAGCGATATATTTTGTATAACTAATTGATTTTAGCATAATATCTAATTTTTTAAACTCCTGCTAACCTTTTAACTTACATTGTATTAGTTAATCTAAATATATATATATTATAGTTTTCATGTAAAAGGTTATGTCAATCTTAACAAATAACTAGGTTATTGCGCTAAAGTGTTAAATATCTTCTTGTAGCTAATCCTAGCTTAGTAGCTCTTTAAATAGTGATGGAAACCCATTTATCCGAAAAGATGCTTTGTGATCTATTCACCCATCACCAGATGGACACCAGCACCAAAAGTGGATTACTGGTATCCGGACGCACGAACAAGTCTATCGGAACGGTCACTAAAGCCTAGACCATTTGCTCAATCACCACCTATCCCATAAGAGCATTACAAAAGGTTACTAATTTAATATATCTACTTACACTAATCCAAGCTTTAATGGAATTGTCAATCAAGTATGTAAACTAAAAATATGCATTGGAAGATGAAGTATTAGAGCAGTTAAAGAGGTTTAAAGTATATATGTCTGGCACAATCTGTGGTTGCAAAGCTCTGAGGAGCATACCATTATTGGTGCAAGTCCAGGGAAGTAAGCTTTAGCATCATTTTGGGGTTACTAAAGGAAAAATACTTACTGGAAATGCCCCACTGTGCATGCCATACAGCAAACCAGGAGGTCGGGCAGACATTTACCCACTTAGCCATTTGAAGCTAGCATTTAAATAAGCAAATACATCAGAGAAATTAATGTAACTCTAGCCTACAAGGCTCTCCGCAGCCAGACTCATCTTTAATGCAGTAATAACAGGCGCTCTGGTACTGACCTTTTCCCACTCTCCCCCCCCCCCCTCCAGGACCTCCCTGGGATGCCCCCCCTCCCCACCTGGCACTCCAAGCTTTCAAATAGTGCTCTCAAGACATAGCTCTTCAGACAAGCACATAACCCATTTTTTATTTTTTTTTTTAAATACATGTTTCCCATATAAGACGCACCTATTTTCCCCCAAAAGTGTGTGTGTACCTGCACACACAGACACCTGGCTTCATATGACGGCTGATGCTCGAGCGTCAGCAGCTGTATCTGCCGCCCGCGCTGTCTCTTCCCCCTCCATGGCGCAAGCACACACAGACACCCAGCCGGCATGCAGGCAGCAGATACAGCGGGAAGGATAGGAAGGAGAGTCTACATTTATTTTTATTTTTTTTTCCTATGGGGGAATGGGAGAGGAAAATGCCACACTGCCTATATGGGGAATGGGGGGGGGTAACGCAAAACTGCCTATGGGGAAAGTGAGGGGAAAATGCCTCACTGGACATGGGGGATGCGATGCCACTGTAATGGTGGGATTCTGCACCTTGCCTATTTGGTACTTGGGGGGGGGGGGGGGGGGGGGGGTTTAGCACAACATTTGGTTCAGAATATTTAATTTCTTATTTTCCTCCTCCAAATCCTAGGTGTGTCCTATGGGCAGGTGTGAAAAATAGGGTAACAGGGCATATGCAACTAAGCCCAATACCATCCACTTGCGACCCTTTTCATTCCTAAATGAAGTGTAGATGGCAGCAGATGGGCAGGATCAGTCTGCAGCCTGGCCGTGTATTTCCTAATAGAATCACATACCACTGGCAGGGAAATACTGCACTATATCATTTGCGCAGATAAAACACATACTATATTACAAATCAGGTTTCATTGCCACGATAGTAATCACACCTTTAGCACAGGCACATAGTAAATGAAAAACTCATCAGTATGACCTTTGCCATGGTTTTAGGTGGAAAGCTTGTTAAAGATTTCATCATAAAAAAATTATATGACAATGTGTCAATTCCAAGGCTGGTCTGTTACAACTACTATATAATGGCTGCTGTGTCTTCCTTGAAACATTAAAATTATACTAAAAGGCAAGCCCGTTTGTTGCCCCATTGAACTTCAGTTTTCAAAAAGACCCCGTAGTTCCTATGTTATCTTTAATAAGTATTAGAGCATTGGCAATGCAGAGAGAAAAAAAGTGAAGAGAAACAGTGGGTGTGGCTACAGCGATGTGATGTAAGCACACTGATGAGTGAGATGAGAGAGTAGGGCGGGTTTCAAAGCTGCAGAGAGGCAGCCAATCAGTACGTCTGGACAGGAAGTAGGGGGCGTTTCCGTTCTTGGTCCACCGAAGGTTGATTGATGGACCAGGTCAACTGTGTGGGGACTGAAAGGTAAATGAGGAAGTGATTTTCCTCACTCAGCAGGCAGAGGAGGAATCACAGCGCTTCAGCCACTAAATGAAAGTCTAGCAAGTAAAAAAAAGTATTTTAAGAAAGTAAAAAGTATATATGAACACATGTGTTTGAGGTAATTTGAACGTAGTTAATAAATTGGCTAACTCAGCTCTAAACAGCATATAACTTGGTATACAACACATACTTGTAACACATACTTGTAAAACAGGTTCAACAGCAATATGGAATACACAAAAAATGTATGTTTTGAAGGGTGTATGATCCTGCCATGTGTTACTGTAAGGCCTCAGAAGAGTCTGTGCTTGCCATATTATATATATGATTATGCAAGCAATTTACACTAACTGGCATCAGGAAGTTGCACAATAAGAGATTGCCCTTACACGGTGCAACAAATACAGCCTGTAATGTGCTGTGCAAACACTATTATAAGCATAGAACGTGTAGATGCAAACAACAAATTCTCATCCATCCAGGTCATGGTATATCTGTAGGCAGAAATCAAAGGATTGCTGTATAATTTTCATGAATACATTTTGATAGGCCACCAACTTTTTTTCCCAATTCAAAGCAAATGCGATCAGGAATAAGTAATGGCTCCAATCCATATCATCTGTCTAACAAACAGTGTATAGGTGAGGCATTGATTGCATTAGCATTACTGGAGCCATTAGGTGTTGCACTGCCTTAGGTTGGGCGGAAACACTGTATTTTAGGTCCCAGACAGTAGGTATTGCAGCCCCCCCACCTCTAAGCAGTGCCCAGATATGGGGGTGAAACCAAACAGCTTAAAAGATCAGCATGAATTTCCCAATCTCTATGCAACTCCCTCTTGCTAAAGTGTGTTTTCCTCAAACTAAAAAGAAAATGCTGAATCATGCCAGCATCTATCTCTCCTGGGAAATTTGCCATAAGAACAAACAACAAGGTGGGCTGGGAACCACAATTTGGCAAGTACAGATTTTCTCTATAGACTCCTCACAGCAGCTTACCACATAGCACCTTGTTCATGAAGGTCCTCTTTTCATGCACCCCATTTAGTGAGGGCACTATATTGCGCGGACCTCTGCCTAGCCTACAGCGGACCTCTGCCTAGCCTACAGCGGACCTCTGCCTAGCCTACAGCGGACCTCTGCCTAGCCTACAGCGGACCTCTGCCTAGCCTACAGCGGACCTCTGCCTAGCCTACAGCGGACCTCTGCCTAGCCTACAGCGGACCTCTGCCTAGCCTACAGCGGACCTCTGCCTAGCCTACAGCGGACCTCTGCCTAGCCTACAGCGGACCTCTGCCTAGCCTACAGCGGACCTCTGCCTAGCCTACAGCGGACCTCTGCCTAGCCTACAGCGGACCTCTGCCTAGCCTACAGCGTATAGGTGAGGCATTGATTAAATTAGCATTACTGGAGCCATTAGGTGTTGCGCTGCCTTGGGTTGGGCGCTAACACTGCATTTTAGGTAACAGACTGTTGGTATTGCAGCCCCCCCCCACCTCTGAGCAGTGGCCAGATATGTGGGTGAAACCAAACAGCTTGTGTAACAAAGGACACTTAAAACTGGACCTTCAACATCATTTAATGAAAAGCCCAAAGCTTAAAAAAAAAAAAAAAAACTATTCCCCCCCCCAACATCTAAAATGACTATTAAGTTTTTAGTCTTTCCTCCACTGGGCTTCAACTCTGTTCAGGACTCTAGGATGTGGGCGCTGCCATCTTGCCTCAGAAGCATCACATATTGAGGAGAGGGATGAAAAGTGCAGGGGCCGGGTTAAAGCTGTGCATTGCACAGGCGGAGCTGGGGTCAGGAAAAGGACAGCAATCCCAGGATGCAGAGCGGAATAGTCAGAAGACACTTCCTGTCTGTAGGCTGCCTGATGCTCCATGAGCCGTCATCTTGGATGTTTAAAAGCTCAGAATACGCATTAGGTGCAGGTAGGGCGATTTTTAATGTGGGCAATCTGTATGTACAGGGTGGCAGAAACATACAAGACAGGCTTTTCTTGAAGGTCCGGTTTAAAGAAGCCATTATGTCTAAGCTTGGATAAAAGCGAGGGGCTCCAACACGCCTTAACTTGCCACTAGATTTCTGTACAAGTCATCCCAAATTGAAAAAGCCAGTGGGAGTACTAGGGAAACATCAAGGAAATACAGCAAATTCCAACAGATATGCATGGAATCACTCCAGTTCATTACCGTCTAGGCATTGTGCCATAAAATCAGAATGTAGATTCCAAACAGTAGATTCCAGTGTGGGTAAGAGGGAAAAACGCCCGATTTCACAGCAGAATAAGGGTTTTTTTTTAATCCAAATATACACAATTTATTTTTTCACAAACAGGAAATCCACATATCACAAATGAAAAAACCAAGGACATGAAATCTGGGGTAAAGCCTTCTAAAGTTACACTTACTTTGTCACCCTCAGCAACATGGCAGATGACTTCCCCGGTGGATGGGTTGATGGTAGGGAAAGTTTTCTTGCTCACTGCATCATGCCATTCATTGTTAATGAAAATCTGGAACAAAAAGGGACAAAAAAGGGTTAATGATCCGATAATCTAGATGTTATTTGCGGAAAACTGTAGTGTTGATGCAGTCTGATGCAGGCAATTCACTGCCAAACGTCCACACTTACGGCCATATTGCAGGAAAAAGCAATGGTAGCTTAAAGAAAATGAACTATGCAAATTCCCATACAATTTTCATGGCAGCTATTAGGTTGCAGCCTACACTAGATCAGTGGCAACCTGATGAAGCATGCACAGCAATGTTTGTCTGATATGTAGGAGCTGAAGAGTTTCAGGCTAAACAAAAAGGCAGTGCTTAAAATGTCCAGGCAATGAACAAAAAGGAAAGCCGACGATCAATGTTACTTTGGTGCCCCCCCCCCCCCCCCCATATAGCACATTGAGTTTCCAACTATTACATCATAGCAGTCTCCTGTGACACATTCAGAGCAGTTGTGGGTACCAATACGTTGGTATAAAAAAAAAAAAAATAAAAAAAAAATAAAAAAAAACAATTTACACTATAAAGCTACTAGTTGTCAGAAATTGCGGTTATTTAATGTAGCATAACTCATTTTGCTTTACTTCTGCCATGCCTTTACCTCACCCCCTATACTGGTTTGGTATGGCTAAAAGACACAATTGTGACCATAACTACTGGCTCAGCATACTCCCTTACAGGAGCTGCCTAATATCCCTCTACTGTTGGCACAGTCAGCAGACTATACACCAAGGTGTTAATCTCAAACAGGCTAATAATATAAAGAAAATAACTCAAACATACATAACAGAATCAGAGAGCAGGAGTGGTATAGGGCATCACATAATGATACAAAGAAGGCAAGTAAAAAGCAGTGGAAATGGAAATTGGTAACCTGTACTATTACTAATTATTTGCACAGAATAGGTCACAATATACAATACATTGGTTGGACACATTATGCTATATGGCATGTTTTGAAGAGAAAATGATAGAAGTTTGATTTGTAAGAGAACAGCATTTAATTTAAACCACACCAACACCCTTACAAGAAACAGTGCTCAGATGCATCCCTTCCCAGGGCAATTCAGATTGCTGTACATAAAAATTTATTTACCTTTTTGTAATTACAGGAATGATCAACTTTACAAACAAAATAGCGTCCCATGGAGCTGCAGGCCATCTGCAAAAGAAAGTGCTACAGGGCTTCCTGTCTGAGCAATGCGAGTTATGGCAATTGAATCCAGGCAGCATGGCTGGGAAAAGGAACCTGCAAGATGGCCGCTACCAAGAAAAAAATCTGTGAGGCAGCATTTCAGCTTTGAATGGCTGCAGGAGCAAATTAAGTGCTGACAAGGATTCAGCATCATGCATGCAGTTTCTCCAACTGTGCCAGGCTGTTGGTCCAGTTTAACAAACTGTGTCCCCTTGAGACTGTAGGCAGAAGCACCCGAAGCTGCAGGAATCATGAGTGACACCATCGTCGCCCAATAACTACAACTGCTGAACCCAGCTGCTGCAGTCACTGGGTGACAAAATGGTCACTCTCAGTCCCTTAAAGAGGAACCTTTTCTGATGTTGCCCTCAGATAATCCCTCCAGCACTACGTTTTCCATGTCAACGTTCTCTTAAATGCAGATATCCTGGTGAATTACACCCCCTATGTCAATGAATGATGGCAGCATACTCACCTCTTCCCCGGCTGCTGTTCGAATCCCGCGTGCGTCTTGCTCCCAGTGACATTGCAGTCCATGTCGGGAAGCCTTCGGTTTACAAGATGGCACTGCCCTACGGGGAATAGTGAGGAAGCAGAGGGTTGCAGAGCATGATGGGAATGAAGAGGTACGTTTTTAATTGTTAAGTTATAACCCGGAGGGGCAGGGGGGCTGGGAAAGCCAGGTTTGGGGAGTTTTTATTAACTCCAAGACCTGTAATGTTTCTCTTTAAGTGATACAGCTAATGAGTTAATGCAGAAGGATAAATGTATTTTTGATAATAGGACTGTACACACTATACCTTCCAATGGATCCAGTAGGCGATCTGATGAGAGATGCAATACTTTAAGCTTTTTACAATAACCCTAAATGCAAAAGTGACTGCATGTCACTTACAAAAGTAGAAAGAGACCATTGATTTTGACCTCCTCCCTTAGTCTCCCATTAAGGGGGTCAGTTAACCCTGGCCTACATAAAAGTTATGTAGCCATCATGAACAGCTTTAAACCAGACCTTCAGCATGATTTAATGAAAAGCCAAAAACCTTAAAAAATGATTCCCCAGCATCTAAAATTAATATATTTTAAGTTTTTAGTCACTCACATATTCTTTCCCCCGCTAGGCTGCAACTCTGTTTAGGACTCTAGGATACAGGCGCCGGCATATTGACTCAGAAGCATCACAGATACTGAGGAGAGAGGGATAAAGTGCAGGGGGTGTGTTATAGCTGTGCTTTGCCCAGAGAGCAGAGTTGGGGTCAGGGAAAGGACAGCAATCCCAGAATGCAGGGCAACACAATCAGAAGACACTTCCTGTTTGCAGGCTGCCTGATGCTCCACGAGCCACCATCTTGGATGTTTAAGGATCATAACATGCAGTACATGCAGGTAGGATGATTTTTAATGTGGGCAATCTGTATTTACAGGGTGTGGGAAACATAAGATATGTTCTTAGGTCCGCTTTAAGTTTTGGTGTAGAAATTTACACAAGGACAACTAAAAGGAGTCCATCAGTGGATGCACCAGGTGCTGGGGAGGAGAAAAATATAGGAGGGCAAGTTAACTTGTAATATGAATGTGACAGCCAATAAAAAGCCACTTGCAGAGCTGGGGCCAGACGTTTACCTACAATGCCAAATAGCTTGTAATGGATGGATCTGTCATTTACAAGTTTGAAGAATCAGCATGCGATTTCCTTCTAAAGGTACTTTATTCTTCCATATATGTTTTTAAGCCAACATTTTGGGGCCTAGCAGGAACCCTTCACCAGTCGTTTGATGAGTCTTCAGACTAGCAATTAAAAATAGACACAGATGCCCACAACTAACGTTAGCTACCTTTATTGAAGCAGGCTATTCCAATAGGGGCAGGGAGCATTGCTTTCTGTTCATGGGGCAGCAGTTACAGAAGTAAGAAAAGCTGTAGGTATTATAGGATGGCTGTGGAATCATTATGGCGCCTGCTTTTTATTCTCACTGTCAGTTCAATGGTTGTTAAATAAACAGATTCCATGAGATCAAAACATAGCAATCTTGTTAACATTTCCTGTAACACTGCAGCCAGCATTAACAGGAAAGCCAAGTTATACAATACTTGGAGTCAGCAGTCGTCTCTGTACCCCAGGCCTGTGCATTAGGTATAGTGACACAAACATTGACCCTTTAACTACCAGCATACCTTGAGAATTTTCCACCCTCTGTTGCCAGACCATTTCACTATTTTGCGCTATACATGTGCAACTGTGATTTTTAAATACATTTCCAGGGATTTCCAAGGAAAATATATATTGTGTTTGAAATGTCGTTTGTAATTTTTTGTGTATTCTTATTTTTTTTTTATTATTATTATTGAGTGAAATATGTGCAAAAAAACCTGGTAACTTCTTTTCTAAACATCCAAAAGGGCAGCATACTGCTGAGATATTAAGGTTCCGCCCCAAGGTAGAAACACAGGACCACCAGAATACACAAAAGCTTTAGCTCCTCCTCTAGACACCAGTATGTTAAGAGAAATCAGAAAGACAAACAAATCACCAACTGGTAAATCAGCAAGATAACAAAATAATGTAGCCTGAGGAAGGGAAGCCTATATGCTGCCCTTTCGAATGTTTAGAAAAGAAGTTACCAGGTAACTAACATAAGCTTTCTCAAAACATCCTTAGGGCAGCATATCACAGAGGATAAGTGAGATATTACTCTACTGGGTGGGAAAGGCTGTCTGCAACACAATCCTGCCAAAGGATCTATGTTGCAAGGTGAGCAGATCCAGGTGGTAATGATTAATAAACGTCTTGGCTGAAGACCAGGTTGCCACTATACAAATCTGTTCAATAGATGCACCAGCTTGCTCCACCCAAGATGTAGAAATGCTTTCTTGTAGAAAGAGCTGTAATCCGCCCTGGAGAAAGATTCATTGTAAGCAAAACCGATAGTGGTCTTCATCCAGTGGGTCAAGGCTGCCTTGGAAACATGCTGACCCTTGCTGTGACCCAAGAAGGAAACGAATAAGCTATCCGCACCTGCCGGACCCCTTACAAGCCACCATATGGTATTGGAGGAGGGGGTGGTGGGAAAGGGACCCAAATTCCCCGTCGACTTGGTCTGAAGCCAGCACTGATTCTCCCCCACCCCCACTGGCTAAGAGTCAGCGATAGGAGAATCTGGCCTATCGCCTGGAGTCCCTTGGGTCCATGGTAGGCTGCCTCTGGAGCCAGGGAATGGGTCAACCTCAGACCCACAGCTACCCGTTCTACTTAACTAAATGGTTCAGGCGCTGGTGGACGTTTGTTTTGAGAAAACCATATCGCATGTGAAAGCCCCATTTGTCCCAATTACAACTGTACCACGTATTGGTAGCCACCCGTTCCTGCCCAGGAGAGCCCCCCCCTAAACTGAAAAGTGCACTTTATAACAGTTACAAATAAAATACAACCAATATCCACACTATAAAGAGTCAAACTCCTCTAAGCAGAGCACAAACTCTTTAGCAGGGAAGATTTGAAGGCAAATTTAGGGATAGGGTCAGGTGCCGGTAGTCTTACAAATCTTGGATGTTGAGTACAGGCTCTGGGGCCTACAAACTCATGCAACGCAGTCCCACAATGGTTAGCTGGATTATCCATAGCTTGTAGTACAGGTCTTATGACGAGTTTTGGTGCCAATAAATCATTTGCAAATCAGGTTTAGTGCAGCTCCAGGCCAGGGATGGGATTATAACTGATCGTTTTTAGAATCGGCGTGGAAGTAGTTCTTAAAGCTGCCTTGAGCACACATTAAGTGGCAGTAAAGGCTAGAATAAAATATGAAATATACTTCCCTCCCAACCCACAGGCTCAATACCATGTAGATTTGTTTGCCAGAGTAGTTCCGTTTTGAAGCCATCATCCACTCAAGGCACGTTTATGAGCGACCACCGCAGAACACATATAGGCAGTGGACACTGATATGTACCCCCTGGAGCCAGGCAAGGGAGCCTATTCCTTTGGCGCTGGCAGCTGGCCACAGGTATAAAGGCCGACCGGTGAGCATATCAGTATTGAAGAAGGTAGCACAGAACCAAAACTGGCTCGGCCTTCAGGTTGACAGGTAAATAGGTGGGGACCCCCCTTACTAAACCTTTAAGGGCATTATTTCTAATAACATTATTACAGATCACACGCACAAGGTCAAATCATTAGCCTCTGCTTCTACCCACATGATCTACAAAAAGGTTATCACAAGAACCCACAACCCATCATAAACAGTACAATCACAACTCCTGGCTCTGCTTACACCTACAACCTGACTTGTGGTTCAGTCAAAACATTTAAGTTTAGCAAGTTTCTCCCCTAAAGCACCTCTCTAGCTCCTCTGTGTGTAGAATAGACAAGCATCCTCCTGTTTGAGGCATACCCCCCCCCCAATGCTCATGTGTAAGCAGGACTGTCACTCCCATGTAGTTCAGAATCTTCAAGCTGTTCCACAACATCTGCATGGGGTGGACCAAAACCCACCCCGGAGTCTATGAGACTCTAGGGCAAGCTTACTCTAACATGGTGCTGCCCTACGCTGGCACCCGAAGAAGAACATATGATCGCAGAAGATCAGTAAATATTATCCATTTGTGCGATCGGAGGTCTAAAGGGAACAGAGAGTGAAGTTAGGAGAGTTTTAGAGAACTCTCCAAACTGTCCAATGTTCCTCTTTAAACAATGATATGGGAAAATGTAAAACCACAACCATGTTCTAAAACCCTGGACAGAAACCTTGCTGGCAACTCTTCACCAAGTACAGGTCTTCAGCCCATGTACTGACACTGCCCTGCAAGTCCCAAATTGATGGTGTGAGGGAGTAAGTTAGGTGAGCTTAGTGTCCTTGAGAACATATGATATGTCAGTCCTTCACTGACCTGAGTTTTGGTCCACTTAACAGGGAAATCCTGATTCAGGATGCTCCGGTGTGGGTATCCCCCTCAGATCGCAGGTAAAACTTTGCCCCCTTTCAGCACTCCCATGGCAGGAACAAGCAGCCAATCAGCATGCTCACCTAAATTCAGTTTCTTGTCTCTAACGTCAGTGCAGCAAAGAAACTGAATGAACGGAGTTTGCCATTGCGATCAGGGCTGTGGAGTCGGAGTCGAGGAGTCGGAGGAAATTTTGGGTACCTGGAGTCGGATTCGGCAAACAATGCACCGACTCCTACTAAATTTTGATTTAGCAAGTTTAAATGTCCCAATTCACAATAAGTTATAATTAATGACTTCTCTATTGTAAGAATAAAGACCAATGCATGCAGTTCATGTGCTTCACTATATGGCACGCAACGCACAATTAGAAGCGGCCATACTTATACTTTGCATAGTGTTGTGTTCTGCTGTTACAGGGAACCCATGGGTAACCTAGCCTCTCACTGATAAGGGATTAAGTAAATATGTTTTTTGCAGGACTAGAGACACTTGTATAAGTGAAGGGAATGGAGGATCAATAGTTCAAGACTGAAGCTGTACCATTGGAAAAACTGCTGTCATTCAGCAAAAGGCTATAAAAACTTGTAAACTTCGATTGTTAGCTTAAACTTTAAACATGACTATGGGATTCTACTAGGGAAATCATGTTTTATAATAAAGGCCCCTTTCTGGATCCTCCCACTGCCCTATCTTCAGCAGAAGATCAGCACACAGAAAGGAGAAGGCAGCTTCTGCCCAACTACCCCTCTCTGCTAGAAGGAATGACATGTATGTTGCCTTTCTTTCCTTCAAAGAATGTATAAAATACATTCACATATTAATACAGAGGAGTCGGAGTCGGAAGTACAAAATACTGAGGAGTCGGAACATTTATCTCACAGCCCTGATTGCGATTGCCTCTAGCTGGAAGCATTTACAAATGCCTGATGCAGGTACGTGCCTAGCTGAAGGTATAGCACAGCCATACAACTTAATGCAACAATTGCTGAGGTTTCAAACAGCAGGGCGGCCTGAACCAGGATACTCGAATAAAGGGAATTAGCTGGCACTGGGGTCCTTACAGTGGATTAAAACCCCACACCGTACCTATAAGATTCCCAGGCCATCCAAAATTGGGGTTCCCCCGCTGTGTGAAACCCCCCAGGTGGCCCCATACACTTACCTTCCGCTATCCTTTTAGCAGGGCTTGTGCCCGCACCTGGCATTTGTGAATGGCCGGCGCGGGCACGCTCCCTGTTAGAGGGAAGCAGAGGGGTGCAGCCACTAGCATGCTTGGAGCGGGGTGTCCCAGGGGAAAGGACCAAAACAACAAACAGTGCTAATATGCCCCCTCTCCAGGGCAATTTAGATTGCTGCACATAAAAATTAATTTACCTTTTTCTATGCCGACTGAGATAAATTTTAAAAACAAGATGACTGCTCATGGGCTTGCAGGCCACCTGCAAATAGGAAGTTGTGCTGGACTTCCTGTTACTGTGGATTTCAGTTATGTCAGTTGGGAGAGGAAGCTCCAAAATGGCCACTAGCTTTTATTTCCAACCGACCAGGCTGTTGGTCCGGTTTAAGACTAAGGGAGATGGGTTTTGGTCCAATTTTGGAGGACATTTTTATTAGATTGGGGTGCCATAGGGGCTTCCCAGCTGCCCTTACACCTACTCTTGCTTTGTCAATCATGCTCCTGCAGCCCTGGTATCTGAAGCTGGGTGCTGCACCTCTGGCTGGCGGAGTATGAAGCACCCATAAAAGATATAAAAAGGTCTGGCCTTGTATTCTGCACATGCCTAGCTGAGGCTGGAAGTGTAACACCAGGCATTGAATCCAATGAAGCCAGCCAGTGTCTCCTGTGAAATAAGTAATGGCACACCCAGACCAGGGAGCCTGCTTGCTCATAATGGAGGACAGGAGCGCTCACTGCCAAAGACATCCAACAGTAGAAAAGGGAAGACATTATCGGCTGGCTGCTCCACCCTGGATCTTAGGCTTTATTTTAGTTAACTGACATCAATGTAGTTTGACTGCATACTTGTCACGTCAAACCCTGATCTTAGAAAACAACCCGCATCCCCAGAGCCTGACATGAAACCCAATCTAGATCACAGGATACACAACACCCTGAACAGAAATGCAGGCAAAATACTCACCCTCTGTATGAGGCCTACTGCTGCCAGGCAAAGGAAAGCATGCTGGCCAGGGTGTAACTATAGGAGGTGCAATTGCACCAGGGCCTAGGAGGTCAGTGGGCCCCATCATTTAGATTTATTCTGTTACTCTATGCAGTGAAAAAACTTTTACACAATAAACTCCGTGCTGTGCAACTCATATAGTTTCTATTAGTTAGAATATTTAGAAAAATGTCATTTTCTAGGGGGTGGCGGTGTGGGGAGCATGTGGCAGGAGTGGAAATCCACCTGCCAGTCAATTTGAGTAAGGACGGATATTAGTAAATAGGTTTAAATCTAATTTTCAATCGCTCATACCGGTACATCATTAAACTTTAGGAGCTCAAACATTCCACATGTGCCTTAGCTACTTACTGAAATTGGCATAACTGAGACACTGTATGAATAACGACAACTCATGTCCTGGAATAGTTTATTTGTAAGTGAACAAAATGTTGTACTGTTTATCTTTATACCAAAATTTCAATAAAAAAGATTGAAACAGAAAAATGTCATTTTCTTCCCAGACCTTCTGGTTACATCGATATAGAAAAGAGCTATCCCTTCAAGTGGAACTACACTCAATTGCCGCTTTCTAGTTATATCTCTGGTTCGTTTTTTGGATATCTGGTGTTGGGATCCACATTGCTTTTAAAGTCTGATAAACACTTATGGTGTGTTCTGGTGAAGAGCTGGACATAATCTGATAAAGGAAAATCCCCACGGAGTTTTGTGTTCTGTACACTGCACAGATTATTGTGTATATTTATTCTGTGCTCACTTATTTTGAGAAGGAAGCACCATTTGTCTCTGTTTCTAATTACCTAGCTGCATCCAACTGAGTTAAAAAGACATAAAAAGTTTACTGTATGAGCCTAGACAGGGAGCTATCTAATATTGGCACCGGGGCCTCATTACATTTAGTTACATCACTTATGCTAGATGTTAAAGTGTCAGATTTGGACAATAATTTCCAAGCCCCCTGATGGGCACAGGCCATGCTAAGGGTGGGCCTAAGCATTAAAGCGGTCCTTCACTCTGAATAAGATCCTATATGTTTCCCACAACCTGTACATACAGATTACTCACATTAAAAATCATTCTACCTGCATCTACTGCATGTTATGAGCCTTTAAACATCCAAGATGGCGGCTCATGGGACATCAGGCAGCCTGCAAACAGGAAGTTCCATCTGACTGTGCTGCTCTGCATTCTGGGATTGCTGTCCTTTTCCGGAACCCAGATCTGCTCTGTCTGAGCAAAGCACAGCTATAACCTGCCCCCCTGTACTTTATCCCACTCTCCTCAGTACATGTGATGCTTCTGAGTCAAGATGGCGGTGCCCGTATCATAGAGTCCTGAACAGAGTTGCAGCCCAGTGGGGGAAAGAATAATAAGTGACTAAAAACTTAAAATATATTCATTTTAGACGCCGGAGAATAGTTTTATAAGGGTTTGGGCTTTTCATTAAATCATGGTGAAGGTCCGGTTAAGGGTGGGCCTAAGCATTAAACTGAATACAGCTTACATAGCAATGTTAGAGAATCAATGCGGGTCACACCCGCCCTGCAGCCATATCAGGGTTACACCCAGCATTGGAGAAAGTTACCTTGTTATGGGGCACATCGGGCTTGGTGATGGGCGCCGGGACGGCAGCAGCGGAGAACCTGCTGACCTGTAGGGCCAGAGCCCCTGAGGAGAACCTGGAGGAGAGACTTCCGAGTGCAGCCCGCAGCATGGTGACCCGACTACAGCAACTACACACAGCACTTACACCAACAAACTCCAGCGCCGCGGACTCCGCCCCTTTACTGCACACGCCAGCTCTCTGCCAATAGGAAGCTGCGCTCAGGCGATTGCCCCCACTGTTTCCGCCTATCAGAGCTGCTCGCTGGAGCCTGATAAAGTGCGGGAGGGTCCGCTGCCTGTCACGAAGCCTGCGAGCTGATTGCGCAATCACTGCAATGTCTCACAGACGTTACATCTGATCGGTGCTCTAACGCACTTCCTTACTTTGCCACGATCAGATCGGACGAACTTCCGGGATTGGCATTTCTGTTCCTTAGCTTTTCTAAAAATGTCTTTATTTGTTGATCCTACTCGTTTCACCCAACTAAACATTTGCAATAAAATGCAGTGTCAAAGTTAGGAAGGGGGTGTGCAAGGGTATGTAGCAACTAGCTGATTTAAAGCGGTCCTTCACCCTGAATAAGAGTCTATCTCATGTTCCCCCGTACATACAGATTGCTCACATTAAAAATCATCCTACCTGCATCTACTGCATGTTATGAGCCTTTAAACATCCAAGAAGGCGGCTCATGGAACATCAGGCAGCCTGCAAACAGAAAGTGTCTTCTGACGGTGTCGCTCTGCATTCTGGGATTGCTGACCTTTTCCTGACCCCAGCTTTGCTGTGTCTGAGCAAAGCACAGCAATGACCCGCCCCCTGTACTTTATCCCACTCTCCTCAGTAAGTGTGATGCTTCTGAGGCAAGATGGCGGCGCCTGTATCCTAAAGTCCTGAACAGAGTTGCCTCTATATTTTAAAAACTTAAAATATATTAATTTTAGATGCTGGGGTATAGTTTTATAAGGGTTTGGGCTTTTCAATAAATCATGGTGAAGGTCCGGTTTAAAGCGGACCTTCATTGCCATTTAATGAAAAGTCCAAACCCTTAAAAATGATTCCCCAGCATATGAAAGTAATATATTTCATGTTTTTAATCACTTTTTATTCCTTTCCTCATTGGCCTGCAACTTTGTTCAGGACTCTAGGATAGGGGCGCCACCATCTTGGCTCAGTAGCATCACAATCTGAGGAAAGGAGAGGGGTAAAAGTGCAGGGGGCTGAATTGTAGCTGTGATCTGCACAGACAAAGCAAAGCTGGGGTCAGGAAAAGGACAGCAATCCCAGAATGCAGAGCGGCACAGCCAGACAACACTTCCTGTTTGCAGGCTGCCTGAAACACCATGGGCCGCCATCTTGAATGTTTAAAGGCTCAGAAAATGCAGTAGACACAGGAAGGATATTTTTTAATGTAAGCAATCTGTATGTACGGGGGGACATATGAGATAGACTCTTATTCAGGGTGAAGTCATCTGTCAAAGCAGTTTTCCCATAGAGATAGGGAAGATATCGCCAGTGTTTTCAAGGATCTTCAATGCCTCCCTGGCGTAGTTCCACACTGTCTCAAAAGATCCATCATTGTCCCAGTGCCAAAGAAACCTTTGGCCACCGAGATGAATTACTTCAGACCAGTTGCACTTACATCCGTGGTCATGAAGTCATTTGAGAGGATTGTGCTAGAATACCTGAAAACAACCACCGGCAGCCTTATGGATCCCATGCAATTTGCCTACAAGGCAAACAGATCCTCAGACGATGCTGTGAATATGGCCCTCCACTATATGTATAAGCATTTGGATAAACCAGGCACCTACGTCAGAGTTCACTTTGGTGATTTTAGTTCGGCATTCAACACCATAAGTCCGAAACTGCTGGTGGAAAAGATGTCTGAGCTCAACATTCCCCAGAACATCTGTGCGTGGACAGGGAGCTTTTTAACAGAGCGTTCCCAAATAGGCTGGGTCCGGTACGGTCCAGTGTCAGGCACACTAACACCGGTGCCCCTCAAGGCTGCGTTCTGTCACCTCTCCTGTTCTCCATTTACACCAACGACTGCCCCTCCTTGGACAACTCTGTGAGGATTGTGAAGTTTGCCGACGACACAACCATCATAGGCTTGATCAGGAACGGCAAAGAGGAAACCTACCGTGGAACAGTGGAGGAGCTTGTCAATTGGTGCTCTATACACAACCTGGTCATAAACCCTTCAAAAACCCTGGAGATGGTAATAGACTTCAGGAAGAACCCGGCACCCATGTCACCCCTGACCATCAAGGGGGCAGAAATCAAGAGAGAAAAGGAGACAAAATTTCTGGGTGTGACCATCTCCAATAACTTCAACTGGGATAAGAACACCATGGCTCTACTGAAGAAAGCACACCAGAGACTTTTCTTCCTGAGGCAACTGAAGAAGACAGGTCTGTCGAGAAAGTTGCTAGTGCTCTTCTTCAATGCCGTCATTGGTTCTGTTCTGTGTTTTTCTTTCTCTGTCTGGTTCGAGGGAGCTACAAAAAGGGAAAAGTGTAGACTCCATAGAACAATAAAGACAGCAGAAAGAATAATTGGAGCCCCTTTACCATCCCTACAGGAACTGCACAACCGCAGAATCAAGACTCGGGCAGATAAGATCCTTCGGGACCCCTCCCACCCTGGACACGCCCTATTCCAGCACTTACCATCAGGGCGGCGTCTCGCGGTACCAGCTTGCAGGACTTCTGGGTCTAGGAAGGTTTTCTTTCCCTTGGCTGTCCGCATACTAAACAATAGCCAGGTATCATAGGCCCAGGCTCAAGCCGGTATCACTTGCAATTTAGAAGAGTATCTGTACCTGCATCTCTGTTTCTATGTTCCATTCCTATGTTATTGTAACTTTAGTTAACTGTGGTGTGTTTTTTTTTTTTTTGTTTTTTTTTGCACTATGTATATGCTAAAAAGAATTCCTTGTTCATCTCACGATGTACTTGGCGAACAATAAATTGAATTGAATTGAATTGATATAGAATCCTGGACTAATATATTTCCTCTTCAGTTTGTGCATCAGTGCCCAGCTTTGGTACACAGTGTCTGGAGGTGCATTCCTTTTAAGTAATTATTAAACCAAAACACTCATTTTTGGCCAATTAGAGCACTGGATTTCTCCAGATGACTGAGGAGAAAGGTAAGATTTCTCCCATTCTGCACCGTTAACGTATCGGAACACTCATTTTTAAAAAAAATAGGTGTTGTTACCGTTTAAGCGGGAGGTGGTGAAAAATGGGTGTGCTTTGTTATGAGGGGGTGTAGCCTAAATGGAACTTTTGTAATTGTAATGCACTTTGAAATTCCCAAAATAAACTTTACATAGGTATGATTAAGGGCAACCGTATGCCCGAAACGCGTCACAGGGTCCCCGCTTTGGGGCACACATTTATAAGGTCCGGGCACGTATGGTTTGATTTTGCACAAGGACACTTGCACTTTATGTGGATTACAGCATTTTAAACTTTTGAATTAAAAATTATGTTTTAATTAAATGAGAAGGCTGGACACCTCACTGACTGTTGCATTGTGGAACTGTGCCAGAGGATTTCCTCCCTGTGCCTCTCAAAGTGTCAGGTGAGCTGGTTGAACTTTCCTTTTGACAGGCAAGGTGAGATTGAGGAAGCCCCTGTGAGCTGGAGGATACCACATGTACAGGTAACTGTAAAGTTTTAGGTCTTATAACTAATCGGATGCTGGAGCCCCTTGTAAGAGAGGCTGCAGGGAGTGTCCAGGTGATGAGACCAGTGAGCTATATGTCGGAACGCTAGGCTGGGTTGACATAGTACTTGGAAAGCTGGGACCTGGAACAGGTAAGTAGCGTAATCCGTGGATGAGTGCTGGGCAGTAGGTCACAAACACAGGGGTATAAAATTATTGCCCAGGCACACTCAAAAGTATCCCCTTTGTGTAGGGCCACTGTATTCTAGCGGGCTGGGATTGACTGACAGTGTGGAGGGCTTGTTTCTAGATTATCACTAAAAGAGGGGGTGTCAAGCATGAACTTCAAAATTGTATTTGTAGTCTTGATCAGGGGGAGGCGCTGGAGGCAGCAAAGTGGAACAGGTAAGTAAAATAGGTCCTCAGTTACTGCAGTACTCTTCTAATCACTGTGGCGGCCCAGCCCTCCTGAACCGCAATAGAGAAGGTAGGACCTGCCCCCAACAACAACCGCACTGCGAATGGCTGATTCAGAGGTCCTGGCAGGTACTAGCTGATGTGGTGATTGTAAGAAGATCGCAGTATTAAAGTGGACCAACACCCAGGATTTTGACTATCCTGGGTTTTGGTCCACTTCGGCGGGGCACCCCGATCGAGGGTGCCCCGCTGTGTGAAACCCCCCAGAAACCCCAAAAAACTCACCTCTCAACGCTCCCACGTGAGCGCCGCAGCCAATCCCCGCCAACGTCCAGGCGGGGATCAGGAACGTCCAGGCCGCTTCCGCCGCCGCCGCCTCCCGCGCGTCACTCTCGGCGCGCGCGCGCCCCCGCCGGCCATTCACAGAGGGCCGGCGCGGGGGCGCGCACGTCTGGAGGGGTGCGCGGGAGGCGGAAGCGGCGGCGGATCAGGTAAGGTGTTTTTGGGGTTTCTGGGGGGTTTCACCCCGCGGGACATCCCGATCTCGGATGTCCCGCGGGGTGGGGGGTGATCGGCCCGGGAATCTTATAGATTTCCGGGCCGATCACCCCTGGGTGTTGGTCCACTTTAAGGTTAGCATGCACTTTCCTTTTTTTTATCTAAGTTAGGCTTGCCTGAGGGGGATTTAACCAGGTGCAAGGGCTCCTGAAAGCTGAAGAAACTGCAGGTAATCAGTCCAAGAGAGCAGGTATTGTCAATCCAAAGGACAGAACCATGAAACAAACGAGGAAGCCAAGTCAGGGCAGTGGTACTCAAGATGATCACAGGATTAGAAATACACAGGACACTGGGAATACTCGGGTAATTGCAGGGAATCATATGGTACTGGGCAAACACAGTAAATTGCAGGGAATCATGGGATAGTAGAAATACACAACATACCAGAATGTCAGAAGATCTTAGAATACCGGGTCACATGGAAGAGTCACTAGAATCACTGAAGATCAGGTAGCCCACTGAGGATGTAAAGTTGTTACTTTTAAACATCAGCATGCACGTGAGAAGTCCCAGGACTTCCACATGGGTGATTGCACATGAACTTAAAGTGGACCAACACCCAGGATTTTGACTATCCTGGGTTTTGGTCCACTTCCACGGGGCACCCCGATCGAGGGTGCCCCGCTGCATGAAACCCCCCAAAACGCCCTATTCAACTCACCTGATCCCGCTCCCAGCGCATGCGCGGCCACTCATCCAATAAGCGCACTCGGAGCCGCAGAGGTATGCGCGTCCAAGCATGCTGGCGGCGCATCTCACGCTTCCCTATAACCGGGAACGCCTCTGCGCCGGCCATTCACAAATGGCTGGCGCGGGCACACACCCTGCTAGAGAGAAGCGCAAGATGCAGCCCGCCCATGCGGCACTGGACCGGGAGTTAGGTAAGGTTTGCTCGCATCTTGGGGGGTTTCACACAGCGGGGCATCCCGATCTTGGATGCCCCATGGGGAGGGATTGGATCGGCCTTATAGATTATCTTATAGATTCCTGGGTGTTGGTCCACTTTAAAGACTATGGAGGCTTCAGACTGTAGTGCATTTGCCATAGGTAGACAGCTGGACAACAGGACAGAGGTTGCTAGTAGGGCAGGTGAGTCTTCATTTGAATTAAAACAAAAATAGTAACTAGGCATTAGGAAGTTGTATGTTCAGAGGGTCAGATTTTGTTACAGTGTCACATTAAATCGGTCTTTGGGACTTCCGAGTTGTGGGGGTAGAAAGAAAAATACAATTCTGTGAGTACTCACCTGTAGAATGGTTTTTACTATGCATGGCACGGCCTGTTTCAAGAAGTCCTTATGTATGGGATATTCAGCCACAAGGTGGCGCAGTGCACTGCAAAAGAGTTGTGGCTCCTCCCGGTACCGATAGACCTCTCCAGTGTTGACAAGCAGTTATACAAGAAGCCGGGAGGTAATAAAGGTAAAAAAGGTAAAAAAAAACCATAACTAACTTGGAACAATCACCATAAAGAGGCAACCAAGAATAACGATAACAAGGGTGGGGTGAAACAGGCCGTGCCATGCATAGTAAAACCATTCTACAGGTGAGTACTCACAGAATTGTATTTTTCCTATTGCATGGCACGGCCTGTTTCAAGAAGTACTTACGTAGGGGACATCCAATAACAGTGTCCGTAAGGTAGGGTGGGATCCCCAAAGAGTAACAGCAGGCAGTTCAAACCACTACCACCTGAAGTACCTTGCGGCCAAAAGCAGCATCAGCTGAGGCCTTAACATCAACCTTGTAAAACTTAGAGAAAGTATGAACAGAAGACCAAGTAGCGGCCTTACAAACTTGTTCAACAGAAGCCTGGTGCTGAAAAGCCCAAGAGGCACCAATAGCACGAGTGGAATGAGCAGTAACCCTAAAGGGAGGTACCTTCCCCTTAGCCGAATAGGCCTGCACAACCGCCTGACGAATCCACTTACTAATAGTAGACTTGGCCGGAGGCAAACCCTTCTTAGGACCAGAAGGAAGAACAAAAAGAGCATCAGATTTCCTAAAATACTCAGTAGCCACCAAGTAAAACTTCAATGCCCTGACAACATCCAAAGAATGAAGCACCCGTTCCTTAGAATTAGCAGGGTTAGGACACAAGGAAGGTAAGACTGTCCTGATTGAGATGAAAGGCAGACACAACCTTAGGCAAGAAATCCGGCTTAAGCCGAAACACCACCTTATCCTGATGCCGCTCAAAATAAGGAGGTTTAATGGAAAGCGCCGCCAGCTCAGAGACTCGCCTGACTGAAGTAATAGCCACCAAAAAGGCCACCTTAAGAGTCAGAATGGGCAACGCCGCCCCACGGATAGGCTCAAAAGGAGGACCCTGCAGAGCAGACAAAACCAGATTCAAGTCCCAAACCGGTAGCATAGGTTTACGTATCGGACGCACATGAGTAACTCCCTGGAAAAAAAAGTCTTAACCAGCCGGTGATTGGCAAAATATCTTTGGAAAAAAAATTGCCATAGCTGACACCTGTCCCTTGAGGGTACTAAGTTGAAGGCCCGAATCCAAACAATGTTGTAAAAATTCCAGAATCCTGGGGATAGAAAACACCCGACAAGGAAGAGTACTTGGACTCACACCAGGCAATGTAAGCATGCCAGATCCTGTAGTAGATAAAGGACGAGGACTTCTTCCTAGCCCGAATCATAGTATCAACAACAGAGGCCGGCAACCCCTTATCCGTCAAGATGGAGGTTTCAGCAGCCAAGCCGTCAAAGCCAGCGTTTGTAAATTGAGATGGCGCAGCTGTCCCTGAGTGAGAAGATCTGGATCCTTGGGCAAAATGTACCGATCTACTGCCAACTGCACGACGTCTGCGAACCACACCCTCCTTGGCCAACAGGGGGCCACCAGAATGGCTGGTACCCCCTCCTGGGCTATCTTGCACAGCACCCTGCCCAGCAGAGGAAAGGGAAGGAACACATAAAGGAGCCGAAACTCCATCCAACAGTATCAGGGACACTTCCTTGAGGGCTTGCTTGCTCCGAGTCCCTCCCTGATGATTGATGTAGGCAACCGCCGTCTGGTTGTCCGAGCGGATCTGAACAGCCCGACCCCGAAGGTGTGTGGTCAGCTGAGAAAGAACCAACCTGATTGCCCTCAGTTCCAGGACATTGATGGGAGCATGGGCCTCCTGGGGGCCCCACCGACCCTGGAACTTCAGAGACTTCCAAAAGCCCCCCCAACCGGTCAGACTGGCATCTGTGGTGACAGTCTCCCAGCACGGAGGCAAAAAGGTCCTGCCCACTAGAAGGTTCCTTGAGTCCAGCCACCACGAGAGGGACTGTCTGGCCAAGGGGGACAGAGCGAATTCCTGATCCAGGGACACAGGGTCCCGATCCCAAAGAGGTGCAACTGAGAGGGGACCGCCTCGAAGCAAGACACCATCAGGCCTACTAACTGCATTCCCTGCCGGATGGAGGGATGGGGACACAAGAGCAGAGCCCGTGCCTGCTTCTGAAGGCCCTCCACTTTCTGCTGAGGCAGGAATACCTTGACCTGAGAGGTATCCAGAGTCATGCCCAGAAAGGACCTCACCAAAGACGGAGACAGTGAAGACTTGGGAAAGTTGATCACCCAGCCAAAGGACTTGAGAGTGAAGGTCACCGCCTGAGTATCCTTCTCGGCCTGATGAAGGGACTGAGCCGCAATCAGAATGTCATCCAGGTAAGGGAGGATGCGAATGCCCTGGTTCCGCAGCAGAGCCATCACGTCCGCCAGCACCTTGGTGAACACCCGAGGCGCCGAGGTGATACCGAACGGTAAAGCCACAAACTGGTAATGCTGATCCTCTAGAGCGAACCTCAGGAATCTCTGATGACCTGGAAAGATTGGCACGTGAAGATAGGCATCCTTGATGTCCACGGTGGTCATGAAGTCGCCCGGGCGAAGGGTACTGACAGCCGAGCGTAGCGTCTCCATGCGAAAGTGCTTGAACCTGACAAACTTGTTGAGACCCTTCGAGTCCAGGATGGGCCTCAAAGATCCGTCCTTCTTGGGGACCATGAAAAGATTGGAGTAGTACCCCTGACCCTGTTCTTGGGAAGGCAACAGGCAAATGACTCCTGACTCCAACAGGCGTTGAACTGCGCAAACTCTGAGCTGACAGAGGGTTTTGAGACATCCGGGATCTGAGGAATCTTGGGGGCGGCCAGGCTGCAAGCTCTATCTTGTAAGGACACCACCTCCTGAATCCACCGGTCTGAGACGCGGAGCCTCCAGACGTGAGCAAAGAGCCGAAGCCATCCCCCCACCCGGATGGGTGAGGGCGCCTCCTCATGCCTGAGGAGCCTTGGGAGGGGGTTTGGGCTTGGCCCCCCAAGAGAGACCGGGGCGACCACGGGACCTGCCATGTCCCCAAGACTCTCTGCGGCTACCCGAGAAGAGGGAGCTCCTCTAAAGGAACGAAAGGAGGAGGAGGAGGAAGTACCCCGAAAGGGCCGAGGCTTCCTACGCTGAGGTTGCTTCCTACGCTGAGGTAGCCTACCATCCTTGGCTAGAACATCCAGACGCTCACCAAAGAGCCGTAGCCCCGCAAAAGGGTGACCAGTGAGAACCTTCTTAGCTGCAGTGTCAGCTGCCCACTGACGCAACCAAACAGAGTGGCGTATAGCCACCAAGAGGGCAGAGGCCCTACCACCCAGCCGGACCGCATCATCCATGGCAGATAGGAAAAAGGCAACAAAATCAGAGCAAAGCAAGAGGGCCCTATAATCCTCCCTCCTCCAACCAGCCATAGCGCCATCAGTGAGACGTTGAGCTTTTTCTTAAGAGCAATAGCTGTAATGGCAGCGGAGCAGACCGGACGCAGCCCAGCCCCCACAAATGTAAAAGCATGGCAGGCCAGCTGATCCATACGCTGGTCCGCGCTGTCCCGCAGTGTAGTAGTGTCGGGGAAGGCATGATCGAGGTGTTGGACAGCCCTAGAACAGAAGCGCCCACCTCAGGGGGACACGACCATCGCTTGACCAGGTCAGCAGAAAAGGGATACCTCTTATCCAACCCTTTGGGCACCGCGGGCCACATTATTAGGGCGTTCCCACTCCTTGAGCACCATATTAGAGAAATTGCTCTGCTCAGGGAACTCCAGACATTGTTTATCAGGACCAAAGAGCTCACCCTGCTTCCTCTTAGCCACCTCAGGGGGGGCAATGTGCAAGGTTTCAAAAATGTCAGACAACAGTCTATCAGTGTCATCAGGGAGCCATGAATCCTCCCCGGATGCAGACCCAGGGTCACTGTCGTACCCCTCCTGCTGGTCCCCAGAGGAGTGGAAAAGCTCCCCCTCCTCTAGGGGGTAACGGCCACCAAGGGCATCGATTCCCTCATCCTCCTCAGCAAAGAGGGAGGGCGTGGGAGCCAGGTGCCGCTTCTTGCCAGAGGCCTTACCTGGAACAGGCCTGGCAAGCTGCCTTTCAATGCTGGCCACACGAAGTGCCAGATCAGATTGTGACCCCTTGCTAGTATCCCCCTCACTGGGGGCTAAATGCAGGCGCGGGGGGGTTGGCGATGCCGAAGGGAGCGCAGAACTGGGAAGGGAAGCGCTCAACCCAGCCTGGGCCGCAATGATACCTTGGGCGCACACCGCGCCACTACCACTCAAAGGGGATGCCCCGCACATGGAACACAGCCGGGATTGCCCCGAAGGACCCCCGAGCACGCTATCCCCAGAAGCCTCCATATGGTGATTAACAGGTGCAATAGGCCAGCACAGGGTAAGGGCTAATAAAAAGCCACCTGGGATGCCCCCCCAAGGGATGCCCCCAGAAGAGCCAGTAAAGGGGGGGATGGGGGGGTAAGGAGCAGAATCGGGAGAAACCACAACCCACAGTTGTCCCGCCTGAAAGACATAAGTAACATGCACATAAGCATCCTGCAGCCCATGCCCAGAGGAAACAAAACCCCCAAAGGGGACTCACGGACCAAGGAGACCGAAGGCAGAGGATCACCAAGCCGCCAGACCACGGGAGGAAGCGCCACAGCCTAGGGAGGAAGAGGGGCCCCAGACATGCAGCAGGCTCAAAATGGCGCCGGCACGAGAACCTCGAGGGGCGGGCCGCGGGGGGACGACGCAATACGAGTCATCCCCTGGCCCCGCCCCCCCGAAGAGCGCGAAAAACGGCGCTCACGTGACCGCGCGCCATAGCGCCGCCCACCGTGGAGAGGAGTACAAAGCAGCGACGGCGGCGAAAAACAGCATTAAAAAACCACTCACCGCTACCACCCGCTCCCCCCCCAAACACACGCTGGGGGGAGGGGGGAGAGGAGAGCGAGCAGGCAGCGGCAGGAGCTGGGCCAGGGTAGGGGGGGAATCCCAGGAACCAGAGAAACAAGGCAAAACAAGGGGCTGACCAACCAGAACACAGTCCCCAAAAACACTCACCCCCACATAAGCTAGGACAGGAACTCTGCATCCCTCAGCAGGCTCACCATAAAGCCTATGGCCGGCTACCCTTTGTGATACAGGGTCTGCGGCTTGGAGCAGCGCTCCTTGAGCACCTGACCCTAGTGCTCCTCTACCTTCACCCGATCCGTCAGCCGAGGCTGGGAGGCACAGAGGGTCCGGAAGCGGGTGAAAATAGACATGCAGGGCCGCAGGCTTGGTTGCCCCGTTCACCTGCGCAATATAAAGAGCCATCTTCTATCTTCGCAGTATCACTGCAGAGGAAACACTGGAAAGGTCTATTGGTGATCCTGTTTTTATATGGTACCGGGAGGAGCCACAACTCTTCTGCAGTGCACTGCGCCACCTTGTGGAGGAATATCCCATACGTAAGGACTTCTTGAAACAGGCCGTGCCATGCAATAGGAAAAAAAACCCGTAACTCGCCCACAGTTTAGTGCCGTTCTCCTGGCACTCCAGGTTCTAGGCACCACCATCTTAAACAGGATTCACTAAGAGGCTTCCCACTGTGAATGGGCAGATGGCAGCTTGCACATAGCAGGAGTCTTTGTGCTACGTCTGTGCAGCAGCCGCACAGTCCTGGGAGAAATGCACTGGACTCACACCTCACACTGCCTCAGTGCCAGGGCATTGGGGGTTACGCCAAGACTGGACTGCTTTAAAGAGGACTAATACTTACCCAGGCAATGCAAGCTAGCCCTTTTCAAATAGTTCCAGTACGTGAAGGGAGAAGTATGCCACCTAGAAAGGTATCCAGTGGGACGCACCAGCTGTTTGATGGCATCTGCAACTGAGACGTTCCATTCAACAATGTTTGGGTGGCCAACAAGGCTATTTGGCTGGCAGTGGAGGTGGAAGAAAACTCCCCGGGGCAAATGATCGGAGGGCCTGGCTACATGGAGGCTATTGATCCACTTTAAACTGTTTGTCCAGGCACACTCAACAGTATTCCCATTTTTTTCTTTTTAAAATGAAATTGCCAGAGTAATTTCAGATTAATGTTTTACCTTGTGTTGTTCTGTCCTTTGTGGGGGGAATGGCAGGTCTGAGTGATGCAAGCCTATAACTAATGGGGGGGGGGGTTCAACTTGACACGAGTCTCAGGATTAAAATTGTGGTCAGGATCAGGTGGGTGGTGCTGGAGGAAGAGGAATTCCCCTTCCTTTTTGTGACCATAGCTAACAGGCAGCATGGTACTGACAATGCATCAGGAAAGCTGAGCTGCCAGACAAATGATTTTAAAGTATGACTAGACAATCTTAAAGTGGACCAACACCCAGGGGGGATCGGCCCGGAAATCTATAAGATTCCCGGACCGATCAGATCCCTCCCCGCGGGGCATCCGAAATCGGGATGTCCCGCGGGGAGGAACCCCCCAGGAGGCCCACAATCCTCACCTTACCTGCGATCCAACGGCGCATGCGCGAGACGCGGCCGCGTCTCTCGCTTCCCTCTAGCAGGGCGCGCTCCCGCGCCGGCCGTTTTGTGAATGGCCGGCGCAGGAGCGCTCCCTGTTAGAGGGAAGCGAGAGACGCAGCCAAGCGGCTTTGGACGCGCATACCAGAGCTGCTCTGACCGATGTCATTGGCCGGACGAGGTCACGTGGGAGCGGGGAGAGGTGAGTTTTTGCGGCGATCGGGGGGGTTTCAGACAGCGGGGCACCCCCGATCGGGGTGCCCCACCTAAGTGGACCAATACCCAGGATAGTCAAAATCCTGGGTGTTGGTCCACTTTAAGCAGGGGGGGTGAGACCAGGTCAGTAGGAATCTGGACACTGACGTTTAAAAAAAAAAAAGAAAGCAAAATGACCAAATAGGACTCCAGTGGTTAATAGACAATCCAGCATTGCCTTTCCAAAAGTGAAGAAATTGAATTGGGCAAATACCGGTATGTCAGTAAACAGAGCTGGGGCCTGCCAAGGTAGCCACTAGATGACAGCATGCAGCAGTATCAACATGCATCTTATCAGCCAATCTGGAATTTCATGAATTCATTACACAGGCAATTACTTAACAACAATAATTCCACAAACTAGCCATTAATGTTGGATACATTTTATTTCAGGTAAAAAGCTTTGGAACAATAAGACAAAACCTTTCTTTATAACTATAAATTGTTCATTTATAACAATTGAGTGTTCCGAGGTCTATGTACAATCTTTCTAATCAACAAAATGATGTAAAATGTATAAAAATTGTAAACCAAATCATACACACATAGTTCTTATTTGCTCAGAAATCGTATTGTAATAAATAGGCTCTATGTTCCATTTAAGTTGCCTGATTGCTTTTATAATGGCGAGAAAAGCCAGATGTTACTGGTCATTTACGATGGAGTCGGAGCCTGACTGGGGACTTTGGCATACCGACTCTACATCCCTGGCTATGACATGTCAAAATGAATGACATAATCTTGAGCAGCAATTAGCAACCACACAAACACACATTTCATTCCAATAATTATAAGCATTTAATAGAAGTGCAAAGGATATATTTTTAACATACAGCATTCATCATGATCATTTTCTTGTGATGTGCGACAGTGGAGACACTGCTTCGTTTGGAGATTGCAAAAATTTAAATAAAAACTGAACTACGGGCACAATTAAAATTCTTTAGCACTATAATTGTGCGTAAAACATCACAGGAACGGTGTATTGTGTGGCAGTGCACTGGTTAATGCTTATTCAAGCTTACTTGTCATAGGGCTTATTACTGTTGTTTCAGTGAGAGTATTATTTTAGAAAAAGCATCACTGAGCCACAAGCTAGATTAGAACTACGCACTCTTCTGTCAATGGACTAGAAATGTGCCCCTCCAACAGCATCAATGTTCTTTTCACTTGACTGACCTTTGATGTTACAATTAAAGAGTCATTTATGGTAAAAAAAAAATCTGATACACACCTTTAAAGGGGAACTTCAGTCACAATATAACCCCTGCCCTGCCACCCTACTCTGGCGCTGAGGCAGGACCTGGGGGGTTACAAAGAAAAAAACCCTTACCTTATCCAGGGGCTCCTGCCACTCCCATTCCCATGACCGCCACAGGAAAAGATAGAAAGCGGCATCCCCTGGCGGGATCCCCTTGGTCCACTTAAATGGGTGGACAGGAGCGCACAAAGCAGGGAGATGTGGTTTAAGATGCCGGCGGCCAGGCTCCAGAGCGGCGTGGATAAGGTAAGGGTTATTTTTACTTTGTAACCCCCCCATCCTGCCCCGCTTTATTAGACTGCAGTAGCTGCCTAGGATTCCAAAAGTTCAAGGCATACCCCACTTGGAGTCCTGCCAGGGGCATGTGCACATCGATTCTTCTGAAGACACCCACCCTCCACCCTAATACAGTGACTAGTGTATGCCCCTTCATTTACTGTAACAGAGGGAGCATGCTAGGCAATGTCCCGATGGGCTCCCTCTGTACAGAGCAGCAAGAATGGGCCAACACATTGCAGGACCTAAATTCAAAGACAGGTAAGTTTGAGCAACTGGGAAACTTGCCAGCTGCTGCAGAGAATTAAACGAAAGAACAGACCATTTTTATCTTTAACGTCCCTATCCAGGGACACGTTAACTTCTTCCCACTTCATTCCCCATGGTAACAGTGCAAAATGAGCCATTTCCAGGCATCATAAAATCTCTGAATATATGTAAATACCTGATTTATTCTATGCAATACCACCTTCTTATTTGTCATTTCTAGGGGCAGCTGAGCTGGGAAAGGCCCAACTTTATGAAACATGTTCATGCTCTGCTGTGGTCAGAGTCAGCTGCAGGACCACAGTGGCTTGCAAGGCTCATCTATGCTGAGTGTTCCAAGGGACAGAATTGCTTTTGTTGTGTGGTCCTGGAGGAATGGAATTGTAAAGCGGAAAAAGTTTGCAGTCATGCTAAGGCTTCTACCCAGGGCTTCAGGAAATGGAGAAAAGGCACATGGGACAGGCATCAGGTGAGTGTGCGCACCTGGCTTTTCTGAATGGGTGTCAGAGGCACTCCAAGGCTTCAATGGGGGCGGAGGATGTTGTTGGCGGTGCCACTTGGCTGCTTAGCCATCAGCGGATGACTGCTGCTTAGCCATCAGGGAGCAGAATGAGGGCGAGCGCGCTGATTGGCTGCGTGTGCCACTCAGCCAATCAGCGCACTCGCTCTCGTCCGGTCCGTGGAAGTGGAGGAAAGGTGAGTGAACTAGGGCGACCTGGTGGGGTACACACAGCGGGGCATCCCAATTCGCGATGGAACACAAGGAAAAGAGGAAGTGTTGTTCCTCTTTAAAGGCACTTTAAGGTATTAAAGCAGCCCTACTGAAAGGGTTCGCTCTGCTGCTAACCCAGATACTGGTAATACAAAAAGGTACCCACTTGCTCCCAAAAGCCCATCTTGCAGACTTGGTCACAGCAGTGCCATGGCAGATGAATTGGTTACTGCTGATCGCCTTCTACAATGATTGAGTGACAAGTGGGTCACTTAGAATCTTGGCCACATCGGCTTTGATTTGTATGCCCCAGCTTCTGCCGCTGGACCTGGCTGCTAGCATGGGGGTCTGTTTTTTTCAGTAGTTAAATCAAGGTTAGTGGGTGTTACTTATTTTGTTTGGTTAAGTATAGGTCCCTAAACATATGATTTAAAAAATACATGTTAGAAAATCTTGTAATTTTTCTTCATCTGCCTGGAGTTTAGCTTTAAGATCCAACTCTAGTCCAAGCTTTATAGGGGCAAAGAGATAAAAGATGTGGTTTTCTTTTTGCTCTCTGTGACAAAAGTTGAAGCATCACTTCATATTTCAGGTGACCAAACCAGAAGATCTTATAACTAAAAAACAGTGTAACTGGCAGAGCAACTTTGTATTGTGTCCTGGTCACCGCTTTTAGTCCCACCCTTCTATGTTAGCTGCCATAGCTGATGTTCCCCTGACCTTCAGCAGTCTATCCGGTTCACTCACCCTGGGCTCACACAGTGAGGTGCACAGCCATTGGTGAACACAATAAGCTGCTTGTGTTCACACGGAACATGGAAGAGTTGAGTATAGGTTGTCTGATAACCCGGCCACAATGCTCAGTGGGCCCTTGTATTTCAAACTTACTTTAGTGATTTTCGACAAGACTTCCGCTTTTTATATACATGCTGATTTGAATATTTGCCTAAAGATGTCCTTTAAATTATTTATAAAACCAAGGTGTAAATTAGCACATATGCGCTAGTCCTTATACTGAAATTGAATGCCTCATTTCTATTTTAGACACAGTTGCCCGGTGAACTTCATCCGGTCCATCCGCCAGTCGTAAAGCACGAGCCCAGGCATAGAACTGAGCAAGTGGAAAGTCATTGCTAAGGCCTGCTGCACCAAAAGCCTAGGGAATAAATATGGAATAAAAGAACATCCATTTCAAAGAAAAGCAAAACAACTCACAGCTAATAAAATCTTGCTTAACAGTTTGTCTCAGTTTTGCACAGCCTTTGACCACACAAACTGCTGGCACTCCTGCTCATTTTACACTACCACATTGATAATTATTAACCAAAGCTGTATTATACAATATTGGAGTGCTTTCATAAAACATAGGCCATACCTGCTATTCCTAATATACAGACAGAGCCATGTAGATCATCTTTTATATCCCTTTGGGTGACCCCAAGCACTCAGAAAGTCAATGAGCATGCATAGAACACTTGGGATTAGCTCAAAGAGACATAAAGAAATTGTTTGTATTGCTCCATCTAATTATTAATAGCATATTCAAGGCAATTGGTTAAATTAGTCTACATACAGCTTTCCTCATGCTGGCTATCAGGGCTGCATCTCCTGATAAACCCTTTTGAACTTTTTGGTTGATTCCATTTTCAGGGTCACCCGTTTGAATACACATTCCCCTATAGAAGTACATTCAGACAGCAGCAGAGCTGATGCCTCATCCTAGCATGAGAGGCCCGTTGTCAGAGAAGCCTCCGCCATGGGTTCAAAGGGTTCCAACACATTGATTGGAAGACTGCACTCCCGCTGGTCCCAGAGACCATGTCTGGTTGTCTAAAACACCACCCCAACCCTTCAGACTGGCGTCTGTGGTCAGGATGACCCACCGGACTGGCTCGAAAGACCGACCCACTGCCAGCGACTGCTGGTCCAGCCACCAATTCATGGCCGGGCATTGTCCATCAAGATGAAGTGACTCCTTCGATCAGCATTTGTAGTGCCTCCTGAAGAGCCATGCCCCGATGCACCAGAAGGACCCTTGTCCGTTGAGTATCCAATGCCATACCTAGATAAGTTCCCACCATGCAGGGAACCACCTGGCACTTGGGCTAGTTGATCACCCACCCCAAAAGTTCCAGTGTGGATAGGACCTTCAGGAACATCATGCAGTTCCTCTGCCAGAGATGGGGCTGAGATGAGCAAGTCGGTCAGGTATGGGGTGATGAGCACACCCTGCCTCCACAGGAGTGCCATCACCACCACCAAGACCTTTGTGAACACTCACGGGGCAGCGGACAGTCTGAACAAAAGTGCCACAAGTTAGAAATGTCAGGCGCCCACCACAAAGCACAGGTATTGCTGGTGACCAGGGAAAATCAGGGCATGCAGATAAGCATCCTTTATATCCACCGCGGCCAGAAAGTCACAACCAACCTTAGAGATTCCATGGGGAAAAGCCACATTGGATGCATAGGATTTTTTGTATTGCGCTATTTTTTTCTGTTAAGGAACAGCCCACGCAGACGCAGCAGGCCTCTAATCCATTTCTTCATGATCATGCTCCAGACAGGTCACAGAGAGCTTCCAGCATAAGTGAGCTTAGCAAGCATGACCACTGTGGCTTGCTGGGGTCTCTCATGTCGGGAACGCTGAGGGACACGGGCTGCCATTAAACCACATTTTGAGAGTGGTCATGGAGAAATTGAATTGAAAGGAGGGGTAACTGGAGACCAGCTACAGCATCTACAGCATGCTACAGAAAATGGCGGAGAGACACATAATGTGATAGGCTTCGTGTGAGCTCCTTGCTGCCTTTTTTTGCTATTTCCTGGACTGTCCTTTTAAGAAATGAAAAACAAATGGGTACTTATCTTTTGCTCACGCAGCTGATCGGTCCTAGTCTGGTAATCAGAAACCCCCCTGATTGCTTAAAGTGGACCAACACCCAGGATTTTGACTATCCTGGTTCTTGGTCCAATTCGGTGGGGCACCCCCGATCGGGGTGCCCCGCTGTGTGAAACCCCCCCGAACCCCCCGAACAACTCACCTCTCCCTGCTCCCAGCGCCGACGGACAAGCCGCGGACAAGCGGCTCCTCCGCCGCCGCCTCCCGCGCGTCCCTCTTGACGCGCGCGTGCCCGCGCCGGCCATTCACAGACCGCCGGCGCGGGCGCGCGCGCACGTCTAGAGGGGCGCGAGGGAGGCGGCGGCGGAGGAGCCGCTTGTCCGCGGCTTGTCCGTCGGCGCTGGGAGCGGGGAGAGGTGAGTTGTTCGGGGTGGGTTTCACCCCGCGGGACATCCCGATCTGGGATGTCCCGCGGGGAGGGAGGTGATCGGCCCGGGAATCTTATAGATTCCCGGGCCGATCACCCGTGGGTGTTGGTCCACTTTAATCCCAGCCCACGCTGCATCCAACACTGCTCAAGGCCCCAGTATGGGTCAGGATTGTAACAGGAGCACTGCCACATCCTCTCCATTCATGAAAGTGCCAGTGAATGGAGTCTGAGTCCGGGGTAGCACAGGAAGTGATACAGCGATCAGGTGAGTTGCTGATCGCCGGAGTAGAATCCATCAGCTGCATGGAACAAAAGGTGTGTACACTTTTGTTATTTTGATTGTGTGTTAAATCAGTTTAAAGTGATCCTATACCCAGAAAGGAAGTTTATGTCGTCATCTTCTATCCCCAGCCCAGTGTCCCAAAACAGCCTGAGCTGTTTTTTAACTAAAGCCTTTGTCCAATATTCATAAAAACACTGAGCAATATGATGATAAATGGCAGCCATATGCTAATTCATTTAGTTACAAGCTAAAATGTCACACAATGGCAGTTAGGCTGAAGTGTATTTATTGATACAAACTGATACGCTGGCCCCTAATGCGGAGCAGTGTGTACTGTAACTGAATGTATCATTCCTGGAAAGAATCAGGGGCAAGGATGCTCGGGTAATTGATACAGAGATGATGGTACTCCTTACCTGAATTGCTCGATCTGCAATATTTTGGGCCATAGTTGGTGCAACCATTTTTATCAAGGCAATATCCAAAGCTGCTTTCTAAACAAAATAAAGTAATCCATATTTTAGACACATTTGTAACTTGTAATTTAATGCAGCTGACCAAATATTTAGCAATCTGTATTAATCAGCAACTCTATGTATGTTCAGGTATATTTAGGTTTTTATTTTCTGTCAATTCCCAGTGCAGGCTTTAAAAGGACCAACAGCCTGGCACATTTAGTAAAAAAAAAATCCCCAAAACTTCCTTGCCCCATTTGCATGCATGATATGGACTCATTATCATCCTTAAATTTGCTACCACACCCACTTAAATCTGAAAAGCCACCTCGCAGATTTTCTCCTGGTAGCGCCCATTTTTCCTTTTCCAGCATCGCAACAGTGATATTCCTGAAGTCAATTGATAAATCCTCCGCCAGATGGCGCTGTGCACTGCAGACATGCAAAAACAGGCTCCTCCCGACCCTTCATATACCCAGGGACCTCCCACAAATCCCCAGTATTGAAAAGCAGTGAGAAAAAGAAGCCGGGAGAAACCAACCACCAAAAACTGGTAACTATAACCATGATAACAATCACCATACAGGGGATCCAGAATAATGTAAAACCAGGGTGGGGTGGAGCAGGCAGGCAGACCTGGGCAATGTACGGCCCGCGGGCCGTATACGGCCCTTTGCTAGGCTCTTACCGGCCCGGGCTGAGCTGGCCAGTAAGAGACGCAGAGGAAGGGAAAACATGCCAGACTCGACGAGCCGAGTGGCCGAACGGCTGCTGCTTAACTTAGGTGATCGCCTGTGTACAGTGTGAGAGGCTTAGGTTAAGCAGCAGCTGATCGGCCGCTCGGCTCGTCGGGTCTGGCACATTCTCCCTTCCTCTGAGGAAGCCAGACCCGATGAGCAGGTGATAGAGACCTGGGGACTTTGGAAGGACAGAGTAGGAGCTCCAGAGCATCAGTAAGTCTGCTCAGAAAGATTATGTCGTTTGCTTGTGTTTTCCCTTCCTGCCTGCTGTCTCTTTTTCACCATGTACCTGCCCACCATGCTCTCACCATGTCCCCTTCCTGCTGTCCACATGCTCTCACCATGTCCCCTTCCTGCTGTCCACCATGCTCTCACCATGTCCCCTTCCTGCTGTCCACCATGCTCTCACCATGCCCCCTTCCTGCTGTCCACATGCTCTCACCATGCCCCCTTCCTGCTGTCCACCATGCTCTCACCATGCCCCCCTCCTGCTGTCCACATGCTCTCACCATGTCCCCTTCCTGCTGCCCACCATGCTCTCACCATGTCCCCTTCCTGCTGTCCACCATGCTCTCACCATGCCCCCTTCCTGCTGTCCACCATGCTCTCACCATGCCCCCTTCCTGCTGTCCACATGCTCTCACCATGCCCCCTTCCTGCTGTCCACCATGCTCTCACCATGCCCCCTTCCTGCTGTCCACATGCTCTCACCATGCCCCCTTCCTGCTGTCCACATGCTCTCACCATGCCCCCTTCCTGCTGTCCACATGCTCTCACCATGTCCCCTTCCTGCTGTCCACCATGCTCTCACCATGCCCCCTTCCTGCTGTCCACCATGCTCTCACCATGCCCCCTTCCTGCTGTCCACCATGCTCTCACCATGCCCCCTTCCTGCTGTCCACATGCTCTCACCATGCCCCCTTCCTGCTGTCCACCATGCTCTCACCATGCCCCCTTCCTGCTGTCCACATGCTCTCACCATGTCCCCTTCCTGCTGTCCACCATGCTCTCACCATGCCCCCTTCCTGCTGTCCACATGCTCTCACCATGCCCCCTTCCTGCTGTCCACCATGCTCTCACCATGCCCCCTTCCTGCTGTCCACATGCTCTCACCATGCCCCCTTCCTGCTGTCCACATGCTCTCACCATGCCCCCTTCCTGCTGTCCACCATGCTCTCACCATGTCCCCTTCCTGCTGTCCACATGCTCTCACCATGTCCCCTTCCTGCTGTCCACATGCTCTCACCATGCCCCCTTCCTGCTGTCCACCATGCTCTCACCATGTCCCCTTCCTGCTGTCCACATGCTCTCACCATGCCCCCTTCCTGCTGTCCACCATGCTCTCACCATGCCCCCTTCCTGCTGTCCACATGCTCTCACCATGCCCCCTTCCTGCTGTCCACCATGCTCTCACCATGCCCCCTTCCTGCTGTCCACCATGCTCTCACCATGCCCCCTTCCTGCTGTCCACCATGCTCTCACCATGCCCCCTTCCTGCTGTCCACCATGCTCTCACCATGCCCCCTTCCTGCTGTCCACCATGCTCTCACCATGCCCCCTTCCTGCTGTCCACATGCTCTCACCATGTCCCCTTCCTGCTGTCCACCATGCTCTCACCATGCCCCCTTCCTGCTGTCCACATGCTCTCACCATGCCCCCTTCCTGCTGTCCACATGCTCTCACCATGCCCCCTTCCTGCTGTCCACCATGCTCTCACCATGCCCCCTTCCTGCTGTCCACATGCTCTCACCATGCCCCCTTCCTGCTATCCACCATGCTCTCACCATGCCCCCTTCCTGCTGTCCACCATGCTCTCACCATGCCCCCTTCCTGCTGTCCACCATGCTCTCACCATGCCCCCTTCCTGCTGTCCACATGCTCTCACCATGTCCCCTTCCTGCTGTCCACATGCTCTCACCATGTCCCCTTCCTGCTGTCCACATGCTCTCACCATGCCCCCTTCCTGCTATCCACCATGCTCTCACCATGCCCCCTTCCTGCTGTCCACATGCTCTCACCATGTCCCCTTCCTGCTGTCCACCATGCTCTCACCATGTCCCCTTCCTGCTGTCCACATGCTCTCACCATGCCCCCTTCCTGCTGTCCACATGCTCTCACCATGCCCCCTTCCTGCTGTCCACCATACTCTCACCATGCCCCCTTCCTGCTGTCCACATGCTCTCACCATGCCCCCTTCCTGCTGTCCACATGCTCTCACCATGCCCCCTTCTTGCTGTCCACCATGCTCTCACCATGCCCCCTTCCTGCTGTCCACATGCTCTCACCATGTCCCCTTCCTGCTGTCCACATGCTCTCACCATGTCCCCTTCCTGCTGTCCACATGCTCTCACCATGCCCCCTTCCTGCTGTCCACCATGCTCTCACCATGCCCCCTTCCTGCTGTCCACCATACTCTCACCATGCCCCCTTCCTGCTGTCCACATGCTCTCACCATGCCCCCTTCCTGCTGTCCACATGCTCTCACCATGCCCCCTTCTTGCTGTCCACCATGCTCTCACCATGCCCCCTTCCTGCTGTCCACATGCTCTCACCATGCCTCCTTCCTGCTGTCCACATGCTCTCACCATGTCCCCTTCCTGCTGTCCACATGCTCTCACCATGCCCCCTTCCTGCTGTCCACCATGCTCTCACCATGCCCCCTTCCTGCTGTCCACCATGCTCTCACCATGCCCCCTTCCTGCTGTCCACCATGCTCTCACCATGCCCCCTTCCTGCTGTCCACATGCTCTCACCATGTCCCCTTCCTGCTGCCCACCATGCTCTCACCATGCCCCCTTCCTGCTGTCCACATGCTCTCACCATGCCCCCTTCCTGCTGCCCACCATGCCCCCTTCCTGCTGTCCACATGCTCTCACCATGCCCCCTTCCTGCTGTCCACCATGCTCTCACCATGCCCCCTTCCTGCTGTCCACCATGCTCTCACCATGCCCCCTTCCTGCTGTCCACCATGCTCTCACCATGCCCCCTTCCTGCTGTCCACCATGCTCTCACCATGCCCCCTTCCTGCTGTCCACCATGCTCTCACCATGCCCCCTTCCTGCTGTCCACCATGCTCTCACCATGCCCCCTTCCTGCTGTCCACCATGCTCTCACCATGCCCCCTTCCTGCTGTCCACATGCTCTCACCATGTCCCCTTCCTGCTGTCCACCATGCTCTCACCATGTCCCCTTCCTGCTGTCCACATGCTCTCACCATGTCCCCTTCCTGCTGTCCACATGCTCTCACCATGCCCCCTTCCTGCTGTCCACCATGCTCTCACCATGTCCCCTTCCTGCTGTCCACATGCTCTCACCATGCCCTCTTCCTGCTGTCCATCATGCTCTCACCATGCCCCCTTCCTGCTGCCCACCATTCTTACACTTTGCCCCAGCTGATATGAGCTCTCCTTCCAGACTGCCAGAAGCCAAGGGCTTCTCTGATTGGCTGGGAAATTATCACATCAGAACGTTTGAAGTGGACCAAAACCCTGCTTTATCAGCCTGGGAATCTTATAGATCCCCTCCCCGCGGGGCATCCAAAATCGGGATGCCCCGCTGTGTGAAACCCCCAGGTCGCCCATAAACTCACCTTCTTTCCCAGTTCAACGGCGCATGCACGAGCTGCGGCCGCATGCCCGCTATCCCTCTAGCAGGGCGCGTGCCTGTGTCAGCCATTTGAGAATGGCCAGCGCGGGCGCGCTCCCTGTTAGAGGGAAGCTCGAGATGCAGCCGCCAGCGCACTCAGAGCCGCTGAGCTTAGACGTTGCTTAGACGCCCATAGCTCAGCGGCCCTCCACAATATTTTTAGTTTCTCATGTGGCCCCATGGAAAAAATAATTGCCCACCCCTGATGTACTGTATGCGTATAATACCAATTCTACAGGTGAGTATTTCACAGAATTGTATTATTCTAAGCATACAGTACGTCCTGCTCCATATATAATACTTACACGTGGGACATCCAATAGCAGTGTCCATAAAGTAGGGTGGGATCCCCAACAAAAAAGGCACAGCAGACAGTTAAAAGCACTGTCACCTGCAACTTTGCTACCAAGAGCTACGTGAGCAAAGGCTCCAACGTCAACCTCATAAAAACCTTGGAGAAGGTATAAACAGAAAAACAAGTAGCGGTCCAGCAACTCGTTCTACCAAAGCCTGGCGCTGAAAAGCCCAAGAACCAAGGCACCAATAGAATCAGAATAAGAAAGGAGAAGATTTTTCCCCGTAAAAGAACAGGCCTGAGAAACAGCCCGACCAGGCCAAACGCTAACAGTAGTCTTGGCAGAAGCCGAAACCCATCCAAGTAAAGACCAGGCCAAAGGGCCTCGTAATCCCTGAAAGCAGATGAAATCAGGCACATACGGATGGAAAAGCCCGCAAACCTCAAAGGGCATCAGTCCCCCTAAAGGACAAGAGAACATCCAGGAAAAGCTTCCAACACCTGTTGAGGGAATGTAAACCCCCTTTCTTGCAGCGTTACAAGGGATAATGCCCGGAAGAAAGACAATGTCCTGAATAAATAAGCCTAAGACACCACCTTAGCAGAAGGACCGGCGTAAAGCGGAACACCACCTCATCATGGTGTATATATCAATAAACGAGGGCTAGCTAAACAGAGCCGCCCGCTCAGGCACACGTCTGACTGAAGTAACAGCCCCCAGAAGGACAACTGGAAGGTAAGAACAGACAGACAGCATCCGGAATAGGTCCAAACAAGGCAAACAGAATAAAAAGCAATCCCAAAGAGGATCATAGAATTATGTGGGGAATGCACATGAGCAATCCCCAAAAGAAAACTCAACCAAGGAAAAAAGTGAGCAAAAGACTTCTATAGGAAGGCGGACAGGGCAGAACCTGAACCTTCAGAGCATCGAGATGGAAAGCAAACTCCAACCCATGCAGCAACAAAGCTATAACCCTGGGAACAGAGAGCGCCCAAACAGGGAAGCCCTAGACTCACACCAATCAATATGGGTATGCCATACTCTGTAATAGACAGAGGAAGAAGAAAAGGCTTGGTCCTAGACTTCCCATAGTCACAGTCACCGAGAAGGTAAGCCTGACTCCATCAAGCTGGAGGAATCAGCCGTCAGGTCGTCTTAGACCAGAACCTGTAGATTGGGGTGACATAAAAAGGCCCTGAGTGAGCAGATCAGCAAACCTGAAAGCACGTACAGGTCCGAAGTCCTCAGCACCACGACTGCAAACCACACTCCCATAGGCCACCCAGGGGCCGCCAGAATCACTGGTCGGGGGGACCAGTGATTCTGGCGGCCCCTGGCGGCCCCAGAGTAACTTGCGCAGATCCCCGCCTAGCAGAGTGAATGAAGATAAGACATAAGCATAGCATGTCCAGGCACAACTCAAGTAAGCCTCACGACCACAGTCAGGAATACTCGGACAGAGAAAAGAAGGCCGAGAACTAGTGATAGTGACGGGCCCTCAACAGGACCATACAAGTTGGATCACAAAAAGACAAAAAGATTAGCACATCCTGTCTCAGAAGGACATCCATAGGAGCGAATACCACCGACGGGCAGGGAACGTAGTCCTTCTCCCAGATCAGGAACAGATACCTTTCAGGAGAATCAACCTGCTCCGAGTCCCAAACAGATAATCAATACCGGTCACCGTCAGCAGACAGACCAAGAACCCTCAAGGAGGAGGTCCAGAAAAGGGGTAGGCCAGGCATATAGAGCCAACCCTGAAAGTTCACTGTTTCAAAATCCAAAAGATGAATGGGCCCCCCAAGGGCCCTACCTCGGAACCACAGGGGGTTTTAGAAGGAAACTCATCTCCCTGTCAACCTGATAGATATGACATCCATCTACAGGAAAAAACGCAAAGAAGGGGTGCCCCCTGACTGGTTCCTTGAGTACAACAGTCTCATAAGAAACCACCTTACCAAGGGGGAAGGTACACAGACCCAGATCCAGTGAAAATGGAATCTGACCAGCATTACCAATATAAGTAGCAGAAGAGCCCAAGGGCACTGAGTAAAATTCTGGGCAGCCACCAATGGGCCCACCAGCTGCAACCCTGCCTGGCGCAGAACGGGGACAGCAATGAGGGACAGAGCCCATATAACCAGATTGTCCACTTGAATGTCAATGAAGACGGTTCTAGCCTGAACCAAATCTAAATTCAACCCCCGAATGGAAATACTAAATAAGGGAACACAAGAAGAAATGAGGTGATAGAGCACCCAACCAAGGACTCCCAAAGGACACTGCCAGCCGAGTAACCAACTCGGCCTGACGTAGAGATTGAGAAACAAGGAAGGACTACCGGGTAGTTCATCGTGCGGATGCCCCTGGGTCTCAGCAGAGACATCACCCCCGTCAGTGCCTTGGCGAGCACTCTGGGAGCAGAAGAGAGGCCAGATAACAAGGCCACAATCAACAGTGTTGGACCTCCAACACAATCTGTAAGAGCCTCAGTGTCCATAAATGCACAGTGGAAATGAAATAAGAATCTTAGATCTCCACAAACGGCAAGAGTCCCCTGGGCGTAGGACGCTGGCGGCCCAACCCAGAGAAAACCATGCAGAAACTGCCAGTGAATGTAAAATTGTCGAACCTATGGAAGTCCAGAATGGACCAGACTGCCTCATCCTTTTGTAGGAAATGTGGACAAAGGTAGAAGTAAAAACCCTTGCCTCTGCCTGTTAAGGGCAACCTGCAAGTGGCCCCAGACCCTGCAGGCCGAGCAAGGCCTGCACAAACACCTGAAGAGAGACAGGGACCAAAGGCACCCTGACAATCACGGGAAGGGACCGCCCAGCAACTCTATCCTGCTTCCAGAGGAAACTACCTCCTGAATCCACCAGAAGGAGGCATGACGCCTCCTGATAGGAGCAAGGTGCTGCGGCCATCCCCTCACCCAGAAGGGCGAGGGCGTCCCATCATGCTTGGGGAGTTTTGGTGAAAGATTTGGACTTAGTTCTGCCGGAGGGGCCAGGGCGTTGTCTGCCAACCCTGGGACAGGAATCTACACCAAATAGCTGGAAGCACACCCATGGTTCCTGTTTGACACTAACATAGGGGGGAGGAGGGGTGGTCCTGCCCCGAGGAGGCCGAGACAGCCTTCTGCGTAGGGGTGTTTTGCCCTTTTTTCCAAAAAGGTCCAGACGGGCCCCAAATAGGCGTCGCCCTTTAAAGGGGAGCCCAGTAAGAGTCTTTTTTGTAGCATCGTCCACACCCCACTGTCGCAGCCAGAGCAAGCGACGTATAGCTACCACAAGGGCAGAAGTTCTTGCACACATCCTAATGGTGTCATCCAGCGCTAAAAGGATAAACCTTACAAATACATCGCAACTGGAGAGTACGTTAAACACCTCCCAGGGAAGATCCTCAGGTTGATGGTCAATCATCTTTCTGATGAGGGTTCTAGCGGCCACTGCAGTGATGGCCGCGGCACAGACCGGGCGCAGCGCCGTCCCTGCACAAGAAAAGGCATGGAAAGCCAGCCTATCAATGCGCCGGTCCTCAGCATCCCGAAGGGTACGATAAGAAGGAGCTGCAATGAAGGGGGGGTTAAGAACCCCTATGATTGTTGCATCCACCACGGGAGGCGATGACCAACAGTTAACCACATCAGGGGGAAAAGGGTATTTCCAATCCCAGTCCCCTAGGACCCCTGGAAGTTTACTAGGGGATTCCCATTCTTTGAGTACGAGAGCCTGGAAATGATCCTGCTCCAGAAATTCCAAGCAAAATTATATACAATAAAGGGGTCCTAGATTCACCCCTAAACAACCATCCCCATATAGAAAGGCCGCACTCAAAGAATAAAATTAACAATAGTATTTTATTGAATAATTCCTTAAAATTGATAGCACAATGCCCAACACATCACAATACAATACACAGATTAAAAAACATATAAACACACAACGGGGGATTCACCTAATATATGTGACTATATTAATTAAGCCATAATTATGGCTATTTTAATTGTTATAAGTATTTATGTTGGCGTGTATGATGAAGATTTAATAAAATTATTTAACCTGAGTATACTGCTGGCAGGAATATTTAAATTAGCAACAAGTGCAATTTATTACAGAAAACCGTGATTAACTCACTTTTAATATGGGACGACTATATTCATAAAGTGCTATGTGCATATATACAAACTGTGGCATACAATTATATATTAAAGACACACCAAGAGCTGATATAAAGAGGAAGAAAATATAACAAATGAACTTACATTACCTAGTCACTAGGGGGTCCCCCGTAGCAGCCGCCACCAAGAGAAATTCCAAGCGCGGTGTCGCTGTATGGAAACTCTCCCTTCTAGGCCTGGGAACCTCACCGGAGGGAGAGGTAGACAATACCTCAAAAATTTTTATCAGCAATTCATCAGTGTCACACAGGCCCCAGGAACCAGGACCAGTATCATCATGACTCCTCGGCCCCTTGTCAGGGGAGTCCGAGTCGGAGAACAGCTCACCTTCATCAGAAGGAGCAAAAACCCACGGAGCAGCGAATTCCTCAGATTCAGTAGGAAGGGGTGAAACCGGAGGCGTCAGGGACCGCTTCTTTCCAGGGCCCAAGCGCTCTGCCAACCTCGAGACAACCTGATCAGCCGTAGGCAGAATGCGCGGCAAAACTTGCTGGTCATCCCCGCTCGAGTGCGACTCATCAGGCGTGAGATTTAAGCACGGGGAGACAGGTGTATTAAACCGAGGTGCAGCCACTGGCAACCCTGATTGCAGGGCCAGTACTTGTTCAGCACAGGGTCCGCAGACCCGTGCTCTGTCAGCATCAGCATGGTGTTGTCCACACGCTGAACACAGCCGGTCTTGTCCCCGAGGGGCCCCGGTCACATAATTCTGAGATGCCACCATATGGTGATTATCTCGATTTTCAATAAAGGTAGAAAAAAATTCTCATGATAGTAAAAAATTCAATTCATGAGAAAAAGCCTGAGAATGTCACTGTTACTGAATCACTAGATAAAAAGACAATGAAAGTCAATGGCAGCCTTTACTGCAGTGTAAAGTAGAAAGTAGTAAACAGTTCTCTACTTTTCTTAGTAGTAAAAAAAGTGCCATTGACTTTCATTGTTTTCTTAGCTGGTGATTCAGCAACAGTGAAATTCTCAGGCTTTTTTCTCATGAATTGAATCTTTTACTACCATGAGAATTTTTTTCTACCTTTATTGAATCGAGGCCAATATGTCCGTAGGGATTTACGCAATAGGCAACCCTGGATGCCCCAAGACCCGCTGATCAATGTGGGAGAATAGTAGGGAAGCCTGCTAAATTGGCGCCGAGCGAACCTCGAAGGGCGGGCCCAATCTTTGGCCGTGACGCGGAGCGCGCCAAGCCAAGTCCCCGCCCACCCCGAAGAGCGCGAAGCTCTGAGGTAGTCGTCAAATAAGCAAGGATAAAATCACTTAATATAAGCCTTGCAAAAGGAAGACGCCGCAGCGTGTATACGAAGCTGCCGCCCGCGCGGCACACTATTCATGAAAAGGAGGGACACACGTACGGCGGCAGCCAAATAATAATAAGGAGCAAGAAGCGCGGCTCTGACACCCAGATGTAAATCAAGGGCAATACTATGGCCATAAGCGTGACATTAGAGTACACTAGGACCGCCACACACAAACCCCCCCCCCCTTTCTTTTCCCCCTAACTACTGGGGGAAACGAGGGAGGATGGCGACCCTTTACGCAGGGTCCACCGCTACATGGGGCACGGGGCAATAATGCGGGAGGGGCATCCACTAGAGGCGGGGGACTGCGGTGGAGCATGGCTCCATAAGCACACATGGTGCTGCCTACCTTCACCCGACCTGCGCAGCCCAGGCTGGGAGGCACATCACAAGGAGGACGGGTGGAAATAGTCCCACAGGGCCGCAGGCTGTAATAGCCCCGCTCACCTGCGAGAGAGTGATACTTCATGTCTTCGCAGTCAGCACTGCAGAGAAATCTGGGGATTTGTGGGAGGTCCCTGGGTATATAAAGGGCCGGGAGGAGCCTGTTTTTGCATGTCTGCAGTGCACAGCGCCATCTGGCGGAGGATTACCCACGTGTAAGTATTATAGAGGGAGCAGGATGTACTCTATGCTTAGAATAAGGTAAATTACTTTTTATGTGCAGCAATCTTAATTGCCATGGGCAGGGATCCATAAAAGCACTGTTTTTAAGGATGTTGGTCTGGTAAAACTGATGGGAGAGGTGCTACTTGGAGCACTTCTGTTAAAGTCACTCTGTGCCAAAATGTAGCTCCTTTGAGAAAGCACAATATATTTTGCATAATCCTACTAATGCATATATAGTAGCAAGCACAGATTTTTAGTGGGTGTCATGTAAAAAAATTCATGGATGATCATAGCTCATAGTGATAGCTGCAGGGTATGTGCTAAAGGTTGCAGCGGCCTTGGCTTCCCAGGGATCATTAGGTAGCAAATAGGAATAGGGCTATCCTCCAATCAGCTATTTGAGCGGAAAACTGAGCGGAAAGCCAGCTGCATTCCCCACTGGACGCGTGTACCCGCACCAACCATTTGGATATACCTTGCACTGGTATGCGCAGCCTCTACAGGGATGTCTTATAGACTCAAGGGCCAGTATTGGATTCCTTTAAATAGAAACCGTTCCTGATACTTTTACTATACTGGGTTTTGTTCCTCTTGCTTGAAGCATTCCAACTTGGGATTCCCCTACTCTGTCTGTCCTTCTAGATCACCTGTGAACTCCACCAGCCAATTACCACCGCGCTCTCCATTCAGCTTTTGCTTTACCACCCTGACTATAGAGCAGCAAGCAAAGCTGAATGGAGAGCACCCGGTGATTGCTCCTCTTTACAGTGTTCAGTGTGAATATGTTTTATTTTATATTATTTGATACAAATTTTTAAATTGTAACTAAGTCTAAACCACATCCAATAGGCCAAACTAACAAGTTACCTTGTTTCCAACGGTGTCCATAAGATGGGCAGCTTTTAGCACCAGCAGCCTGGCCTGTTCAATTTCTGCCCTGGATTTTGCAATGTCTGCCAAGATGGTTCCTTGTTCAGCTAGAGGTTTGCCAAATGCAATTCTTGATTTTACCTGATAAAGAAATAGTGAGAAAATGTAGGACTAAAGTCCTAGAATACTGTTTTTATGAGCTAAATTTTGCTCCATCAATTTATTAATTTAACCAACAACATGAATCCAATAATGTATAATGTGTATATATGACCAATGTATGATTAGCCTTATACCCATCCATGCACACAACCTTTAAACCAGTGAACACACAAGTGAAATGCACCAGTAAACACACTAGAGGACAGTGAGTGCACACATGTCCAGAGAGGTGGCCTGCCCTAGCTACAGCGCTTGGGGAGCATTTAGGGGATTAGATGCCTTGCTGAAGGGCACTTCAATCATAAAAAGTAATATTAAATGCTCTATTATTAAGTATTATAGAAGCCACACAAGTGTATCTATTCTAGCCCAGTCTCTGTCATTTCAGGATAGTTGGACCTAGTTAATAATTACTCACCTGTAGAATTGGTATTATAAGTATACAGCACGTCCTGTTCCAGAAGATTCCTTACACATGGGTAATACATCCAGAAGATGGCGCTGGACTGCAGAAAACAGCTTGTGGCTCCTCCCGTCCCCATATAAGCCAGGGCCCTCCCACAAATTCCCCAGTATTGACAAGCAGTTAACAAGAAGCCGGGAGAACTATAATAACCATAATTCAAATGAACATATGAACAATCACCATACAGAGGTAACTAAGAATAATGATAACAAGGGTGGGATGGAGCAGGACGTGCTGTGTACTTATAATACCAATTATACAGGTGAGTAATCACAGAATTGTATTATTCCAAGTATACAGCATGTCCTGTTCCAGAAGATTCCTTACACATGGGACATCTAATAGCAGTGTCCGTAAGGTAGGGTGGGATCCCCAAAGCAACAGTGGGCAGTTTAAATCACTGCCACCTGCAGAACTTTGAGCCCAAAAGCAGCATCAGCTGAGGCCCTAACATCAACCAAGTAGCGGCCTTGCAAACTTGTTCAACAGAAGCTTGGTGCTGAAAAGCCCAAGAAGCACCAATAGCACAAGTAGAATGAGCAGTAAGGCGGAAAGGAGGTTCTTGCCACCTAGCAGAATAGGCTTGAATCACAGCCTGACGGATCCACTTGCTGATGGTGGACTTAGCAGGAGATAAACCCTTATTAGGCCCAGAAGGGAGAACAAAAAGAGCATCAGTCTTCCAGAAAGGTTCAGTAGCCACCAAATAGAACTTCAGGGTTCTAACCACATCCAGAGAATGTAAAACGTTCTCCTTAGAGTTACTAGGATTAGGGCACAGAGAAGGCAAGACAATGTCCTGATTGAGATGAAAAGCAGACACCACCTTAGGCAGAAAATCTGGCTTAAAACGAAACACCACCCTGTCCTGGTGTCTCTCAAAGTAAGGAGGTTTGATGGAAAGCGCCGCCAACTCATAAACACGCCTAACAGATGTGATAGCCACCAAAAAGGCTACCTTAAGCGCCAAAATAGACAAAGGGGCCGCATGCAAGGGCTCAAAGGGAGACCCCTGCAAGGCCGATAATACCAAGTTCAAATCCCAGACTGGTAACATAGGCTTAAGAGGAGGACGCACGTGAGTAACCCCCTGAAAAAGGGTCTTAACCAGACGATGGTTGGCAAAAGATCTTTGGAAGAAAATAGCCAAGGCTGACACATGACCTTTGAGGGTACTAAGTTGAAGACCCAGATCCAAACCATGTTGCAGGAATTCCAGAATCCTGGGGATAGAAAACACCCGATAGGGAAGCGACCTAGACTCACACCAGTCAATGTAAGTTTGCCATACCCTATAGTAGATAGATGACGAGGACTTCTTCCTAGCCTGAATCATGGTACTAACAACAGAGGCAGGCAGCCCCTTTTCCATCAAGATGGAGGTTTCAGCAGCCAGGCCGTTAAAGCCAGCGTTTGTAAATTGGGATGGCGTAGCTGTCCTTGAGTGAGCAGATCTGGAACCTTGGGCAGGGCATACTGATCTACTGCCAACTGCACAATGTCTGCGAACCACACTCTTCTTGGCCAACGGGGGGCCACCAGAATGGTTGGCACCCCTTCCTGGGAGATCTTGCGCAGCACTCTGCCCAGCAGAGGGAACGGGGGAAACACATAAAGGAGCTGTAAGCTCTTCCAAGACATTGCTAGCGCATCCATGGTCAAGGCCAGAGGGTCCTGGGACAGGGAAACAAAGACTGGAAGCTTGTGATTGGGCTGGGACGCAAACAGATCCACATCCGGCCAACCCCAATGGTGGCACAGGGAGTGAAACACCCTGCTGCTGAGGGACCACTCCTCCAGATGAGACATCCCCCTGCTGAGGGAATCTGCCTCCAGATTCTCCACCTCTGGCATGTACACAGCTGTGAGACAGGGGACATTCTCCTCCGCCCAGGACAGAATCAGGGACACTTCCTTGAGGGCCCTCTGGCTCCGGGTCCCTCCCTGATGATTGATGTAGGCAACCGCCGTCTGGTTGTCCGAGCGGACCTGAACAGCCCGACCCCGAAGGTGTGGAGTCAACTGAGCGAGAACCAACCTTATCGCCCTTAGTTCCAGAATGTTGATAGTATTGTGAGCCTCCTGAGGACCCCACTGACCCTGGAATTGCAGGGACTTCCAGAAGCCCCCCCCCCCCAACCGGTCAGACTGGCATCCGTGGTGACTGTCTCCCAGCAAGGGGTCAGAAAATATCTGCCCACCAACGGTTTCCTTGAGTCCAGCCACCACGAGAGAGACCACCTGGCCAGAGGGGACAGAACAAACACCTGATCCAAGGACACAGGGTCCCGATCCCATACTGACAAGAGGTGAAGTTGAAGAGGTCTCATATGAAACTGAGCGTATGGAACCGCCTCGAAGCAAGACACCATCAGGCCCACCAGCTGCATCCCTTGCTGTATGGAGGGATGAGGGCAAGACAGAAGAAGCTGGGCCTGAGCTTGAAGGCTCTCCACCTTGACCTGAGATGAATCCAGAGTCATGCCCAGAAAGGACCTCACCAATAAGGAGACAGGGAAGACTTGGGGTGGTTGATCACCCAGCCGAAAGACTCCAGTGCGGACACCACCCTCTGGGTATCCAGCTCTGCCTGCTGGAAGGACTGAGAAGTGATGAGAATGTCGTCCAAGTAAGGAAGGATGCGAATGCCCTGAGATCTCAGCCATTACTCCCGCCAGTACCTTGGTGTAAACCCTGGGAGCCGAGGTGAGACCGAAAGGCAAGGCTACAAACTGGTAGTGCTGATCTCCCAGAGCAAACCTTAGAAATTTTTGATGACCTGGAAAGATTGGTACATGAAGGTAAGCATCCTTGATGTCTACAGATGTCATGAAGTCGCCCGGGCGCAGTGAATTGACAGCTGAACGCAGAGTCTCCATGCAAAAATGTTTGAATCTGACAATCTTGTTGAGACAACTTAGCAGCGTTATCAGCTACCCACTGACGCAGCCAGACAGAGCGGCGTAAAGCCACCAGCAGAGCAGATGTCCTACCACACATTTTAATGGTATCGGTATCATCCATAGCAGACAGAACATATGCAACAAATTCATAGCAAAGCAGGAGAGAACCGTTCACTTCTCCTCTCGCGTCATCAGAGGCCCCATCTAAGAGACTCTTGAGCAGGCCTTTAATAGCAACAGCTGTAATGGCAGCGGCACAAACCGGGCGCAGCGCGGTCCCCACACAGGCCTTCAATCCTTCAGAGTAGTAGTGTCAGGGGAATGCATGACAGAAGTATTGGACAGCCCCAGAACAGGGGCATCCACTTCGGGAGGACATGACCAACACTTCAGCAGGAAAGGGATACCTCTTATCCCAACTCTTTGGCACCTCAGGAAGCTTGCTAGGCTGTTCCCATTCTTTGAGCACCAGATTATTAAAGCGAGTTTGTTCAGGAAACTCCAAGCGTGGTCTAGCCGTATGAAAAAGCTCACCCTGCTGCTGCGGAGCAACGTCAGGAGGGGAAATACAGAGCACTTCAAAAATATGAGCCAAAAGCCTGTTAGTGTCATCTGAGGACCATGGGTCAGCCCCAGACCCGGTATCACCATAAACCTTAGGCTGCTCCTCAGATTATTCTGAATCAGAAAACAATTCCCCTACCTCCAGGAGAGTATAACCGGTAATGTCAAAATGTCTCGCCCTCCACTGGAAAGAGAGAAACAGCGGGTGATAAATGCCGCTTCTTAGCAGAAGCCTTACGCGGGGCAGACTCAGCAATATGCTTTTCAATGCTGGCCACCCGTGCAGCCAAATTAGGTTGAGACTCTCCACTGGTATGCACCTCACTAGGAGTCAGATGTAAGCGTGGGGGGGTAGGCGCAGCACTAGGCCCAGCCACAAGTAACCTAGACTGCAGCGCAAGTACCTGCTGGGTGCAGGGTACACATACCCTGACGTCATCACTTACAGGGGATACTTCACACGCAATACACAGCCAGGCTTGTCCCGAAGGAACCCCAAGCACATTATCCTGAGAAGCCTCCATATGGTGATTAATGTGGCACCGCAGGCCAATATAGGATTAACACTAAATATAGCTACCCGGGATGCCCCAAGAGCCCGCTAGGGAAGTGGGAGATATACAAGTACAATAGCCCTTCAATATAGGATTAGCGCTAAAACAAGGGGAGAGGACCGGGAGAAACCAAAAAAAGTTTGACCCGCCTAAAAGACATAAGCAGACATCCCCAAAAGCATACCAATTCAAATAAATCAAACACAAAAAGGCAACCCCACAGGGGCACTGTGCACGGTAGGTAGAGAGCAGCCACGCAGCACAGAAGTCAAAATGGCGCCCGCATATACCTCGAGGGGCCGGGCGCGGATGAAGTGATGCGGAAAACGTCATTCGCAAGGCACGCCCCCCGAAGCGCGCGAAATGCGCCCACGTGATAGAGCCGGCCAATGATGGCGTGAGAGCGCCTGAGGCGAGTACAAGTGCGCTGCGGCGGCATTAAGTAAAAAACACACAGATAGAAGAGAAAGCAATCTACAACCCAGCATTAGCTGCCGCAGCACACATACGCCCCCCCCCCCCCCCCGGAGATGTCCCCAGGGAGACCCAACCTAAAGGACGGGGCCCAAATAAGGGGACAGGGAGTAAAGGGGACCACAGAGAGCGGGAGGGGCATCCCATAAGGCTCACCACGGGCCTATACCGCCTACCCTTTAAGACAGGGACTGGGGTTGGAGCAGCGCTCCTTAGCACCTGACCCCAGTGCTGCCTACATTCACCCGCACCAGTTCAGCCTAAGCTGGGAGGCAGTGGGTTCGGAACGAGTGGGAATAGTCCTACAGGGCCGCAGGCTGATAAGCCCCGCTCACCTGCGCAACATAAAGAGCCATCTTCTATTCTTCGCAGCCTACACTGCAGATAAGAACTGGGGAATTTGTGGGAGGTCCCTGGCCTATAGGGGCCAGGGGGAGCCACAAGCTGTTTTCTGCAGTCCAGCGCCATCTTGTGGATGTATTACCCATGTGTAAGGAATCTTCTGGCACAGGACGCGCTGTATACTTGGAATAAATCAATGGCTAGGCTGTGCAGATATTGTAGAGAGCCAGTAGGGCTCTAAATTGGAGAGCCAGGGTATTTTGATTCACTGAACTCCGACCTTGAAAATCTTATAAAAAAGACATGGAGGACCGAGCAGTGCTGCTGATCAAAGACTATTTATGGTGGAGGTGGATGCAAAATGTTTTGTCAGACAGTGAGGAAAGCTTCACTGATCCACGTCGCAACTGCACGCACACACAAGCAGCTGGGTCCCTGCAGCAAGTCGGCGTGGCCTGCGGCAGCACTCCTTGCATTCCACGCCCACCACACGAACCTGTTTGCGTGTGCACACGATGCGCAGAAGCAGTTTCCCTGCCCACTGGCGGCTCCTGGATCTCCTGATGGCTGTAGGAACGTTGGTTATGTGAGTTTATTTTTTGGGGGGGGGATAGGAGGGGGTATGCCACACTGTCTATGGGGAATGGGAAGGGGGGGATGGCACACTGCCTATGAGAAATGGGAAGGGGGGATTCTATACTGGCTATGGGGAATGGGATGGCGAGAATGCTACACTGCCTATGGGGAATGGGATGGCAAGAATGCCACACTGCCTATGGGAAATGGGATGGCAAGAATGCCACTATGCCTATGGGGAATGGGAAGGGGGGAATGCCACACTGCCTATGAGAAATGGGAAAGGGGATTCTATACCGCCTATGGGAAATGCAAGGGGAAAATGCCACACTGCCTATGGGAAATGCGAGGGGAGAATGCCACACTGCCTATGGGAAACGCAAGGGGAGAATGCCACACTGCCCATGGGGAATGGGAGGGAAGAAAGCCACACTGCCTATGGGGAATGGGAGGGGATAATGACACACTGCCAATGGGGAATGGGAGGGAAGAATGCCACACTGCCTATGGGGAATGGGAGGGGAGAATGTCACACTGCCTATGAGGAATGTGGTGGGTGTATGTCACACTGCCTATGTCAACTGGGAGGGGAAAATGCCACACTGCCTATGGGAAATGGGAGGGGGGAATACCACACTGCCTATAATGGGGAGTGGAAGGGGGAATAATGCCACACTGCCTGTAATTGGGGGATTCTGCACTTTGCCCAATTTTTGGTTCAGAATATTTTTTTTTTATTTTCCTCCTCCAAAACCTAGGTGTGTCTTATAGGTCGAAAAATACGGTAAATAATCGGTTATAACCTAATTAAGTTTTAAATGAAATGTTACTTTCTTTGTTTTATTATTATCTATGTATCGCCTACTTATGGATGATCCTTCTCAGCTAAGCAGTGTCAGATGAATCAGTACACAGCCTCTAGGAAAGGAAAATGACACGAAGCAGATACAACCTAAGGGCTTATTTATCTTGAGCAGCTGCCAACTGACCTTGGAGGGCACTGTGCACAATGCTAAATAAATGCAATCAGATTCTAGTCCTAGGTCTAGTTCAGAATCAAGTCTACAGATTGGAATAAAAATGGATTAGAAATAAAATGATAATTATAAGAAAGACTGAGGGACTCACCCTTTGTTTCATGAGATCCAGACACCTCTCTGCATGTCCAATAAGTCTCATGCAATGATGGATTCTTCCTGGCCCCAGCCTGCCCTGTGCAATCTCAAATCCTCTGCCCCTACCAAGGATTAGGTTTTCTTTAGGTACACGAACATTGTCAAATCTCACTTCTCCGTGGCCAGCTGGGGGGTAAGAAGGAAATCAAATATGACAGTGAGTGGATAGATCATAAATTGAGAAATTAGGCTATGTTTACATATGTTTCATTTGCGTTGCCTTTTTGATTTTTTTTTGCACAATGAATAAATGGCTGATTGCAAAGCAGGTACACTGTGTGTATACCTTGAAATGCCCTTGTGTTGCCATAGACTTGTACTGGCCTGTTCCAGAGTTCCATTTAAAACGCTGCTTGCAATGCTTACCCAATGCATTGCACAAGCCTATATGTGAACTGTACCACTGAAATGAAAAAAATGAATTTTCCCTTGCACGTTGTCCAACACTGCACAGGTGGATAAGCGTGACAGAGCCTTCGTGCTAAGCTTGAAAATGTAACATGTGACATCAAGATTTCCAATTGATTTGATTTGTTTGTTCTTGCCTACAGCTACAGACCTTACTTTTCCTTGCACTTGTCCAGACCATGACAGAATCAAAATTAGAGAGGGCTAATAACCAATGTCCATGTTTAAGACCCAACTGTGGCGATCAAATCCAAGCCAAATCAGATCAATGTTCATTTGTCACATACACAAGTCATGCAACAGCTAAGATAAAAAAAAAATCAGGTGTGTTACAGGAGATCCAAAGATGTAACCAGTACAGGAAACACATTTTGGCTGGACACCACCTATCCGTCTAATGACAATTAAGGATTTTTTGTTTAATTTAACTCCCGTTAAACTGGACCAAAAACCAGGATTTTGACTATCCTGGGTTTTGGTGCTTGCCCCCGGGACATCTCGATCGGAGATACCCCGCTGTGTGAAACTCCCTGAGTCGCCCAAACAAACTCACCTCTTCCTGGTCCTACGACGCATGCACGGCCGCTCTTCCAATCAGCGCGCTCGGATTCGTTCCAGACCTCTCATCCAGGAGCTTGTCTAATGCGAGTGAATCGAAGCACGCTGGCGGCTGCATCCCCTGCTACCCTCTAACAGGTAGCGTGCCTAGGCCAGTCACTCAGAAATGCCTAGTGTGGGCATGCTGCCTGTAAAAGGGACAGCGGGAATGCGGTCGCTGCTTGCGCATGTGTTGTTGGACCGGGAATGAGGTTGAGATTTTAGACAACCTGGGGAGTTTCACACAGCGGGGCACCCGGGATCGGGATGCCTGGGGGAGAACAAGTATGCCTGCCCTGGAGTCTTATATACTCCAGGGTGGGTTTTGGTCCTCTTTAAATTAAAATGTGTGGTGAACAAAACGGAAGTTCGGGTACCATCATTTGTAACCCCTCAAATTTAGAAAAGTGCCTAAACAGGAACTAAAGCCAAGTCAGCCAATGCATACCACGTCCTCATTCCTTATATGGCTGCCAATCACATGATTGCCAGTCACCAGTCAGATTTGCTGAGTGGGCTTGCACATCAAACCTGAATAGTTTCAGCAGCCACATAATTGGCTGCCTTACAATTAATAAGGAAATGGTAAGCATTGGCAGACTCAATTAAATCTAAGCCAAAATATTTTTGTACTTGAAAAAGATTGAATCTGAGTTCCACTTTAAGTATAGCAAAGAAAACCCTACTGAAAAGACCTACGGCTACTTTGTTGTTGGTGACACCATTGGCTCAACTGTGAGAAAAATCTCCTGGGACAGTAAGTGACAAGAATTCTGGCCACCAATTGGATGTCACCAATGAACATAATGTAACTTTTGGAAACTAAAACCAACCATTAAAACCCGCGTCATGAATATAAACACAAATACAGTAGCAACATGTGTATTTTACAAGTTATTCCAGCCTATTTGGAAATGAATATGGTCATATATACATGGGGCATCATCCAGTCCATAGACAGTGAGCGGTCTCAGAACAGTGACTCCAGGGGTATCCATGGGTATCAGGACCATTGACTGCTGCTTATGACGAGGGGCATCCGGGTCGGTCTTCCCCATAAAAATACAGAGCTTGCAGCGTGGGTCCAATGCACCTTCAAAAAAATACAGATATTGGTCAAAACTGGAGAAAAGAGCAACTGTACATAAACAATCATGTTATTGTTTTACCTACAGGGTCTGCCGTGGTGCAGACAGAATATTCTTACCTGCTCTGCATAAGCAGCCACTTCCCCCATCCTAAGATGACACGGCTTTGGAGCCGTAGGGCATTATGTTTGAGCATTTTTTTCACTGGGAAAAATATTTTTTTTAATTTATTTTTCAGGCAGAAAAGATCTTCACATAGCTCTAGACAAAGGCGGACTGGGGTTAAAAAACAGCCTGGGTCTTTTTGGGGCACACCAGCCCTGCTGTACCGTCCTTGGCAAAAGGAGCATGCAACGTGCGCTTCCGCCCCCAGCCTATCTGAATGGCTGGGGGCAGGAGTTCACTCACAGCCGGAAGATGCAGAGATATTATATTTACATCTGTGAAAAAACAAGAGTGTAGCAGCACCATGGGGGGGTTTTACACAGCATCCTGATCTGGGATGCTCCGGGGGAAGGCTAGTGGCTGGCTCTGGAATCTTTTATATTCCAGGGCTGTGTCTTGTGGGTTTTGTTCTGCTTTAATATGGCCACATGCAGAATCCAAGAAGCCTGAGAGCACACATTTGAGAAGGCAGAGGTCAAAATACCCTATTATACATTTAGGCAAGGTGCCATCATGGGAAACCCCCCTCAGCATGTGTGTTGGCAGCACAGTGTGCACATACATCAGCTCACCAAGCTCCTGATGCTTTGCCAGGTTCTGGCCTACCGGGACTTTGCCTGGTATGCCCTATGGCCAGTCCACCCCTGCTTTAGATACAGTAATGATCAATCAGATTTTAAATTATTCGAAATGAGACTTCCTAACTCCTAAAATCTTGCTTTTGGTCTCCTGTAGAATTTCCAGACTCCCAGGAGGTGGGAGCATTCAGTCTATGGGAATCAATTCTGTAGCGTGATTGTATATGTCTAGGCATACAGTTAGCACTGAGATAGTAGGAAAGTGATGAATATTTTAGAAGAGCGCTATGAGGGCATGCTGCCTTCCAGCATCTTTCTCATTAGATTGGTGGAAGGAATGATGGGGGACGTGCTAGAGGACAGTGGAAGGAAGAATTCCTCTTCAGTCCTAGCAGCATGAGGTAGGCTGCTAGTCCCTGGTTTTAAAGTTTGACTGGCCAATCCCTAAGAAATTTTCTCTTTGAGTCCACTTCAAACCTAACTGTTGTCTGTAAATAATAAAGAATAACTTTTTTCAACGCAGGCTTGAAATTGATGGACATATGTCTTATTTCAACTGTATTAACGATGTAACCAATATGTACCTGACGTCCACCACTTTTTCCCATTAATGATGTAGGAGTCCCCATCTTCCTTTATTGAAGATTCAATGTTGGCAGCATCAGAGGAAGCAACCTAGAGTTAAACACATAAAACTCATAAGCTATCGCAAATATGTGGGGCTCTTCTTCACTGACATCAAACATCCATGCTCAGGCATCTACTGTGGTATGAATAGCAGTGATTACTTGGTTGAAGCCACCAAAGTTTATCGAGACCTGTACTGTAGATAGTACCCTAATGCATATATTTTGTTGCAACGTTAAAAGGCTATGGATTAGGGTCTATAATCTGGTTAAAGTAGACCTAAACCCAGGATTTTCACTATACTGGGTCTTGTTCCTTGCCCCCGGGGCACAAATGCCTGGCGCAGGCCCTGATAAAGGTATACAGGGAGCAGCGCTGCTCACGCATGTGTCATTGGATCGGGGAGAAGGTGAGTTTACTGGGCAACCAAGGGTTTTGCGCAGTGGGGCATCCCGAATCTGGTTGCACTGGGGGAGGATGCACGCCTGGAGTCTCATGGACTCTAGGATGAGTTTTGGTCCACTTTAATTCAGTACTTTATAGAAATGTGCAAAAAGATTGAGAAGCTCTCCTGAAGTTAAACCGGACCAACACCCGTTATTACATTAACGGGTGTTGGTCCGGCTCTTTGCTGCTAGAAAGAAGCTCGAGGGGGCATCCAGAACACTGGAGCCCCCTCCCACCTAAATGCACACGACACATAGAATACTCACATTCCTTAAAAGCCAGTGCCGGGAAAGGAGTCCAGTGATTGGCCGACTGTCCGGCGGCCAATCGCGGGACTCCTTTCCCGGCGCTGGCTCGTTAGAAAGGTGAGTATTCTATGTGTCCTGTGCATTTAGGTGCGAGGGGGCTCCAGCGTTCTGGATGCCCCCTCGAGCTTATATCTAGCGGCAAAGAGCCGAACCAACACCCGTTAGTGTAATAACGGGTGTTGGTCCGGTTTAAATATATGACTAAACCAGAGAGAAAATATCTTACCTTTATGTTTACAGCGACAAGGCAAACAATGGGCTTAACCATTTAACTGCTAGCCTACCTTGAGATTTTGTCACCCTCTGTTGCCAGACCATTTTCAATATTTTGCGCTATTCCTGTTCAACTGTGATTTTTGAATGGATTTCCCAGGAAAATTATATATTGTTTGCTCAGTGGCTTTAACTTGAAATGTCGTGTTTGTCATTTTTTGGGGGGTATAAATATTGTTGGGTGAAATATATGCAAACAATTAAGAAAATACAATTCTGTGATTACTCACCTTGTAGAATTGGTATTATGGTATTATTAAGTATGCAGCACGTCCTGCTCCAGAAATGATTCATAACAGTTGGGATTACCTCCGCCAGAGGGCGCTTGACTGCAGAGATGGCAAAAAGAGGCCCCTCCCGGTCCCATATATACCCGGGACCTCCCACAAATTCCCCAGTATTAAAAAGCAGTAAGGAGAACCTGGAGAAGCCAATGATAAATAACAACGTTAACAAGGATAACAATCACCATACAGAGGATCCAAGATAATGCAAACAGGGCGGGGTGGAGCAGGACGTGCTGCATACTTATAATACCAATTCTACAAGGTGAGTAATCACAGAATTGTATTATTCTAAGTATGCAGCATGTCCTGCTCCAGAAATGATTCATAACAGTGGGGACATCCAATAGCAGTGTCCGTACATAGGGTGGGATCCCCAAAGGCAACAACGCGCAGTTCAAACCACTGCCACCTGCAGAACTTTGCGGCCAAAAACAGCATAAGCTGAGGCACGAACATCAACCTTGTAAAACAACAGCACGTGTAGAATGAGCAGTAACACGGAAAGGAGGATCCTTTCCCCTAGCAGAATAGGCCCTAAAAATAGCCTGACGAATCCATTTGCTAAAAGTGGACTTAGCAGGAGCCAGACCCTTCTTGGGACTTGAAGGAACCACAAATAAGGCATCAGTCTTTCTGAAAGGTGCAGTAGCCACCAAGTAGAACTTCAAATTCCTGACCACATCCAGGGAATGTAAGGCCCTCTCCTTGGAATTACCAGGATTAGGGCACAAGGAAGGAAGGACAATGTCCTGATTGAGATGGAAGGCAGAGACAACCTTAGGCAAGAAATCAGGTTTAAAGCGGAAAACCACCTTCCCTGGTGTCTCAGGGGGGGCCTGAATGGAAAGGGCCGCCAACTCCGAAACACGCCTGACCGAGGTGATGGCCACCAAAAAGGCAACTTTAAGAGTGAGGATAGACAGAGCAGCCTCATGCACAGGTTCAAATGGAGGGCCCCGAAGGGCAGACAAAACCAAATTCAAGTCCCAAACCAGCAACAGATTTGCGAGGGGGATGCACATAGCAATCAGCCTCTCAATGTTGGCCAACCTGAAAGACACGTCAAGCTGACACTCCCCACTAGTATTAAGCTCACTGGGAGTCATAAGCAGACGAGGGGAAGTGGGTGAGGGCATAGTGGGCGCAGGCCCAGTCACAGATAGCCCAGAATGCAGCGCAAGGGCCTGCTGGGCACAGGGTACACAGACCCGCACAGAGCCGCGGTGGCGCCGCTATGTATCCAAGTAGGTTCTCACCGCCACCCAGGGGCACTGACAGGCCCGTGACAGCGGTCTTCTACATGCCGCAGCCTCTGCATAGAGGCAGCGGTGTTCTGACAGACGCTGTCTGTCTCACGGGCCGGTGGCAGAGGCTGGGGCCGCGAACCAATTGGATCGCGGCTCCCACCGCGTCATCGGTTACCGGGCAGCCTTTTTGAGCCCGGCTGCCAGCTCCCTGTCCCCGCTGACAGACGGGGAAACCGCCGCCCGCCAGTGCAGCGAGCGGCGGCTGGCGGTGTCGGGACTTCCGCAACTTGGAGCCCCGGTGGATGCAGGTAAGTAATCACAGCCCCATCTTTATTAATTTCATTATTTCATGTAAATGTACACATTAACTATGGGGCATACTAGAATCAGCCCGCTGACGTCACAGTGACGTCAGGCGGGAATTTTGAACTCTGAACCTGTATATATATATATAGATGGGGGATGCAGCACATCCCGGTTTACAGTCCTCCTTGATAAAGGGGGCACCCGACCCCCGAAACGTTGGATAGATGAGACTGTTTCTTCTTTTTTTGGCCATGATATGGACTATATCTTTTGTACCTTATGTGTTATTGGAACTTTTTACTATTGTAACTGAATACAAGCATTTAAACTTATGCTTTGGAGTGGCGTGCCTATTTACCCATATGGTGATTAAGGTGGCACAACTGGCCAGTAGGAATTACGCCGTATAAGCAACCCGGGATGCCCCAAATGTCCGCAGGGAAGTGGGAGGATTTAAAACTAAGGAAACTAATAGAAGGGCCAGGACCGGGAGAAACCTCTTTAATACAGTGTTCTCCCGTCTGAAAGACATAATAAAAAAGCACCCATAAACACAACAACAGTGATAAAATGGATATCAAACAATAAAGCCCGCAAGGGCACTCACAGACCACGTTAAGGGGGCCAGCAGACGCTCCAGAGAAAGGCAAGATGGCGCTGGAGAAACCTCGAGGGGCGGGCCGCATGAGGGGACGACGCGGAACGCGCGCCCGATAGGCCACGCCCCCTCTGCAAGGTGCGTAATTGGCCTGCATAGGCAGCCAATAGGAGGGCCAGGAAAATTGATAGCGATGCCGCCGCTGACCGCGGACGCCACAGGGTGCGCGTGTCAGTGGCGGAAAATTCAAAAGAAGACAGGGCGCGGAGCCCTAGAAAGGATGTAGTAAAATACAGCAAAGTCAATAAACTGACATGCATGCACCCCCCCCCCCCCCGAAGGAACAAGGAGAGAGAGGGGAGATAATGGAAGGGGTCCCACTAATAGACCAGGGCATGGGAGGGAAAAGGCAAACGGGGCATCCCAACTCAGGTTCACCATAACCTGCACCGCCTACCCTTTGGTGGGGGATTGCGGCTGGAGCCAAGCTCCGTAACAGAGCACCAGTGATAGGTGCCGCCTACCATCACCCGACCAGCGCAGCCAAAGCTGGGAGGCATATGAACAAGGTGGAACGGGTGGAAATAGTCCTACAGGGTCAAGGGCTACAAAGCCCGGCTCACCTGCGAGAAGAGAAGCAATCATCTGACCTTCGCAGCCGACTGCAGAGAAGGAACTGGGGAATTTGTGGGAGGTCCCGGGTATATATGGGACCGCGAGGGGCCTCTTTTTGCCATCTTTGAAGTCAAGTGCCCTCTGGCGGAGGTAATCCCATCTGTTATGAATCATTATCGTGCTGCATACTTAGAATAATCTATTTTTACAATATGCTTTGCCTATTTCTGCTTAAAGGGAACTGTCATTCAGCAGCTCACCTCATCATGGCTGCCATCTGCCTTCCTGACAGAAAGCAGCTGCTGCTGAAAGTAGAAACAAGGCAAAGAGTAGTAGGCCCACCCCCTGAATTCATTTGCCATAGACCACCAATAATATGGCTAAGCTGGTGGTCTAAATGTCTGCAACATCAGACTGTGGACACTGTGAAAGAGGGAGAACAGCCAGGATGATTAGAATGCCTGTCTTACAGACCCCACCATTGTGCTGATTATTATGCGGCATCACAGAGCCAAGACCCACACCCAAATATTAAAAAATATAAATCATAAGGTGAAACTGTAAACCTTGATATAGCTGTAATTTCTTCTTCAATTTAAAAACAGAAAACAGTTTAGGACGATGCCAAACGTAGCCCGACACAATTGTCTAAGAAGTGCCTTTGTCTGCTGTATCACTAACTAAACCAATACTCAAAATAGATGCATGTTTAAGATGAAAAATATGCTCTGTTCACCCATACAAGGCTAAAACCTTGTGCTGCACTGTTCCGTACTATATCAGTATAGAGAAACATTGGTAAGAGCCCAGGAACACTAGGTAGCCCATGGGGAGTGCCATGGGACTAAAATAACCCAGATTTAATCCAGACCAAAGTCAAAATAGACTTTTGGCCTGGACGGTTGTTTTTCTAGGGGGTATCGCGATTTAGGATCCCCCATAGTCAGAACTATTACTACCTCTGTCAGATCCAGCACTGTAGTCAAATGCAGCAATGTAAGTGCTGGCAGTAAGTGTTCACATTGCTGCTTTGCCAGACGCACACAGTGAAGGGAGCAGGGATGTCACCGTGCGCATTTCCTTTGCCAAATCTGATGACTGCTGCTATCCCAAGGAGAGGCGAGTATGCTGTTTGGGCAAAGGGGTTTTAGAGCAGTTCTCACGGTGGCATATTCCAAATTGGGATGCCTCCTATGAAAGTTATTTTCTATTGTGGCATTTGGTCTAGTTTAAATCCGGCTCCCATGTCACCCCTGTTCATCAAGGGGGTGGAAATTAAAAGAGTGAGTGAGACTAAATTTCTTGGTGTGACTATCTCCAACAAACTCAGCTGGGAAAGGAACTCCATGGCTCTACTGAGGCAACTGAAGGAGACAGGTCTGTCAAAAAGGTTGCTAGTGCTTTTCTTTAATGCTGCCATAGGTTCCGTACTATGTTTTTCGTTTTCTGTCTGGTTTGAGGGATCTACTAAAAGAGACAAGTGTAGACTCCAAAGAACAATAAAGACTGCAGAAAGAATAATTGGAGCCCCCTTACCATCCCTGCAGGAACTGCACAAACGCAGAACAAAAACACGGGCAGAAAAGATCCTTCGGGATCCCTCCCACCCTGGACACGCCCTATTTCAGTATTTACCATCTGGGCGGCGTCTTGCGGTACCAGCTTGCAGGACTTCTAGGTCTAGGAATGGTTTCTTTCCTTTGGCTGTCCACATCCTCAACAATAGCCAGGCATCATAGGCCCAGGCTCAAAGCCGGTATCAATTGCACTATGGAAGACATCTGTATCTCTGGTTCTATGTACCCTTTTCTATGTAACTGTAGTTAACTGTTAACTGTTGCACTGTGTATATGCCAAAAATAATTCCTTGTTCATCTCACAATGTACTTGGTGAACAATAAATTGAATTGAGTTAAGTATATATAAAAATACCGTTTTGTGAGTACTCACCTTTAAAACGGGTATTATGAGTGTGCCATACACTCCACTTCTAACTTCGTGACATGTGGGTAATCTCCAGTAGGGGGCGAACTTCTGCAGAGATGAATATGCAAAAAAGAAAGCCCCTCCCGGCCCATATATACCTGGGACCTCCCACCAATTCCCCAGTGTAAAAAAGCAGTAAGGGGACCAGGAAGAACCAATTATAACCTTAACAATCAAAACCAGTGGTTCACCATATAAAAGCCCCAGATTACCTGAAAAAAAGGGGTGGGGCGAAGTGGAGTGTATGGCACACCCATAATACCCGTTTTAAAGGTGAGTACTCACAAAACGGTATTATTCTAAGTGTGCCATACACTCCACTTCGATCTTCATGACATGTGGGACATCCAATAGCAGTGTCCGTCATGGGTGGGAACCAGAAACAGTAAAGAATGTACCAACTCAAACCACTGCAGCTTGCAGAACCTTGCGGCCAAAAACAGCATCCGCTGAAGCCCGCACATCAACCTTGTAAAACTTGGAAAAAGTATGAACGGAAGACCAAGTAGCAGCCTTACAAACTTGTTCAACAGAAGCCTGGTGCTGAAAAGCCCAGGATGCACCAACAGCACGAGTAGAGTGCGCAGTGACCCTAAAAGGGGGAGTCCTCCCCTTAGCAGAATAGGCCCCAACAATGGCCTGACGAATCCATTTGCTAATCGTAGACTTAGCAGGCGCCAAACCTTTCCTGGGCTCGCAGGACACCACGAAAAAGGCGTCCGTCTTGCGGAAGGAAGAAGTAGTCACCAAATAGTACTTCACACCAGGAACAACATCCAAATTGTGCAGAACCCTCCTCTCCTTGTCATTGTTAGGCTTAGGACACAAGGAAGGGAGAACAATATCCTGATTGAGATGGAAAGCAGACACCACCTTAGGAAGAAAATCTGGCTTAAAACGAAAAACCACCTTATCTTGGTGTCTCTCAAAGTAAGGGGCCTGAATCGACAGAGCCGCCAACTCAGAGACACGCCGAACAGAGGTAATAGCCACCAAGAAAGCAACCTTCTGAGTGAGAACCGAAAGAGCAATATCCTGTAGCGGCTCAAAAGGAGGACCCTGGAGAGTCGAAAGAATCAAATTCAAATCCCAAACGGGAACCACAGCCTTCCGAGGGGGCCGCACATGCGCGACCCCTTGGAAAAAGGTCTTAACCAGCGGGTGTAAGGCAAAAGACCTCTGGATGAAAACCGACAGAGCAGAAACCTGTCCTTTCAAAGTACTAAGCTGGAACCCAAGATCCAGATTATGCTGAAGAAACTCCAAAATCCTAGGAATCGAAAACACCCTGCAAGGCAAGGCCCTAGCCTCCCACCAAACAATATAGGACCTCCAAGTTCTATAGTAAATGCCAGAAGAGGACCGCTTCCTAGCCCTAATCAAAGTCTGAACAACAGCCGCAGACAAACCTTCCTCCTTCAGAATGGAGGTTTCAGCAGCCAAGCCGTCAAAGCCAGCATTTGTAAATTGGGGTAAAGTAGTTGACCCTGAGATAACAGATCCGGCAACAAAGGAAGCCGGTACTGATCTACTGCCAGCCGTACAACGTCTGCGTACCAAAACCTCTCTCGGCCACCTTGGAGCCACCAGAATTGCTGGTGCCCCTTCTAGAACCAGTTTGCGAACTACCTTGCCCAGCATGGAGATGGGCGGAAACAGGTACAGAAAACCCAGATCCTTCCAAGCAAGGGACAAGGCATCCACTGCCAGAAATAGCGGATCCTGAGAAAGAGACACAAAGGCTGGAAGTTTGTGATTGTGCCTCGAGGCAAAGAGATCCACCTCCGGAGTCCCCCACTTGCGGCAAAGATCCAGAAAAACCTCGGGGTTGAGAGACCACTCTCCTTGGCGAGAGGATCCCCTGCTCAGGGAATCTGCCTCCGTGTTCTCCACTCCCGGAATGTAGACTGTCGAAATGCAAGGAACATTGCTCTCCGCCCAGTGCAGGATCAGAGAGACTTCCCCGAGGGCACTCCTGCTGCGAGTCCCTCCTTGGTGATTGATGTAAGCTACCGCCGTTCGGTTGTCTGAACGAACCTGAACCGGTAGACCCTGTAAATGTGAGGTCAGCCGAGCCAGAACCAGTCGGATGGCTCTGAGCTCCAAGACATTGATGGGGGTGTGAGCCTCCTGAGGACCCCACACCCCGCTGAACTGATGACTTTTCCAATAACCTCCCCAGCCCGACAGGCTGGCATCCGTGGTGACCGTCTCCCAACAAGGAACCAGAAAGGATCTGCCCTTCAACAGGTTGCTCGATTCCAGCCACCACCGAAGGGACTGCCGAACCCTGGGAGACATCCTGAAAGGTTGATCCAATGACTGCGGACACCTGTCCCAATGCGTCAATAGGTGAAGTTGAAGAGATCTCATGTGAAACTGTGCAAATAGTACCGCCTCGAAGGAGGACACCATCAATCCCACCAGTTTCATCCCCTATCGGATAGAGGGACAAGGATTGGCCAGAAGAAGGCGGATCAGACCCTGAATCCCCTGCACCTTGGTCTGGGACAGAAACACTCTGGCCTGAATGGTATCCAGATTCATGCCCAGAAATGAAATCACTCGTGACGGAGAGAGAGAAGACTTGGGGTGGTTGATCACCCACCCGAACCTCTCCAGGGTTGACACCACCTGGTGGGTGTCCAGCTCCGCCTGACGGAGGGAAGAAGCTGAGATCAACAGGTCGTCCAGATAAGGCACAATGCGAATGCCCTGAGCTCTGAGCAGAGCCATTATTCCCGCCAAGACCTTGGTGAAGACCCTCGGCGCCGAGGTCAGTCTGAAGGGAAGGGCTACAAACTGAAAATGTTGATCCTCCACCGCAAACCGGAGGAATCTCTGATGTGCCGGAAAAATCGGAACATGCAGATACGCATCCTTGATGTCTATGGATGTCATAAAATCCCCTTGGCGAAGGGAATTGATAGCCGAGCGCAGAGTCTCCATGCGGAACTTTTTGGCTCTGATAAACCTGTTGAGAACCTTGAGATCTAGAATGGGTCTCACCGAACCCTCCTTTTTGGGAACCGTGAAAAGGTTGGAGTAGTAACCCCTGCCTCTCTCCGACGGAGGCACCGGCATATAACTCCCATGTCCAGAAGGTTTTTCACCGCTAACAGGAGCCCCTGTGCAGCCTGAGGGTCTGAGGGCACCCGAGACCTTAAGAATCTTGGAGGCGGCCATTACCAGAACTCCAGTTTGTACCCGGAGGAGACCACTTCCAAGATCCAATTGTCCGTGACCTCCCGGGTCCAGACCTGGAAGAAGAGCCGCAGCCGCCCCCCCACCGCTGCAGGTGAGGGCGCCCCTTAATTGCTGAGCCGGTTTAAAGTGGACCAACACCCTCCACTGATCGGCCCGGGAATCTATAAGATTCCCGGACCGATCAGTCCCCTGACAGCGGGGCACCCCGCTGTGTGAGACCCCCTAAATCCCTACCTGATCCTCGTTCCAGCTGCGCCTCCCGCGCGTCCCTCTAGCAGGACGCGCACCCACACTGGCCGTTTGTGAATGGCGGGCGCGGGCGCGCCCTGTAAGAGTGACGCGTGGGAGGCGGCGGCGGGCGCGCTCTCTTGTCCTTCGCTGCCTCCCGCTTGTCCGTCGGCGGTGATTGGAGGCAGCGGTCACATGGGAGCGGGGAGAGGTAAGTTTTTGGGCCTTTCTGGGGGGTTTCACACAGCGGGGTGCCCCGCCGAAGTGGACCAAAACCCAGGATAGTCAAAATCCTGGGTGTTGGTCCACTTTAACCGCAGGCTTGGGCTTGGAACCCCAGGCAGCTGCGGGGGCTTGCGGACCCCAAAAAATTCCCCCTTCTTGAGAGGAGGCACCTCAGGTGAGACAATATCCAACACCTCCAATAGATGTGACAAAACAGTGGCCGTGTCTATGGCATCCCCCAGCGCCTGCCTGACATTGGCAGCACCAGACTGAACATAATCAGCCTCTGTTTCCTCATACAATTCCCCCTCTTCTAACGGGGAATAATCAGACAAATCAATGGAATCGTCGTCCACATCCCACAAGGGCTGGGCCGACGACAAATGTCTCTTTTTAGCCTGGGCCTTCTTGCCCACCGTGCTAGCAATAACTTTCTCGATGCCGGCCAACCTAGCCCAAACATCAGAGAGTGACTCCCCACCGGCACCAATGTCACTTGGGGTACGGATAAGGTGGGAAGGGGAAGGTGATGAAGCGGGAGGAGCCGACCCAGAAGGCTGGGTACATGACTGCCGCGTTATGGCCTTTTGTGCACATGGTATACAGATCAGCACATTCTCCCACGTAAGGGATGCCCCACACCCCACACATGGCCGGGATTGTCCCAGAGGGAGCCCGAGCCCAGTATCCTGCGGAGCCTCCTTATGGTGATTTTTGTGGTCAGTCGCAAGACCGCAGGGAAATTACGCCTAAGCAACCCGGGATGCCCCTTTAAAGTCCCAGTGGGAGGATTTAAGGTGAACAATTTTAACACTAGGGACCCCAGGACCAGGAAGAACCCCTTAAAATGCACAATTATGAAGCAATCTGAAACACACAATTAGGCATATAGTTACTATCCAGAGTAACACACATAATTAAATATATACATATATATATATATATATATATATCATACCAACTGGCAAAACCCATAAACCAGCACTAAAGGGGTCCCCCCACCAGAGAGGGACCCCCAATCACTAAGGAAGTGGCCACCAGGCCCTTACCGTCCCCCGGAAAAACGACAGCAGCAGTAAGGCATCAAGATGGCCCCCGTCTCTGAGGCTGAGGTGATCTGGAGAAGCAGGGAAAGAAGGGGGGCGGGCCAGCGCCGAAGGCGCCTTTTCCAGGCCCCACCCCTCCCCCAGCAGCGAGGATCTAGCCAGGGAGGCCCCCCAGACAACGCGCTGAACGAGGGGGCAGGGCTACCGCGGCCGCCCGGGCCCTTTTCTAACACAGCCTGAGGTAGAGAAGCTCCCCAGGCTGACAGGCAAAGGCACAGCAGGCTAGGCCAAGCAACCAATCCATCGAGGGACAACTACCAGATGACCCACTCCAATCACACACACACACACTACCCAAATACAGTAGTAACACATATACACATACATACACACAAAATAAAAGTTTAAACAATAAGGGAGAGGCCGAGGATGACGGCCCGCCAGACCACCCCCCCCCCCCGGAGGGAAGTAAGGGACCCTGAAGGGGGGGGGGGGACCCGGCCCGAATAAGGCCACCGGCATGTAGGGACGGGGCATCCCACACCAGGATCACCAAAACCTGGGTAACCGCCTACCCCATAATGAGGTCTAACGGTGGAGCAAGGCTGCTTCCGCACCCATAGGGTGCTCCTACCTTCACCAGGACCCGCAGCCTAAGCTGGGAGGCTCAATTAGGAGCAATTTAGAAAGGGTCCTGGCAGCAATAGGGACAATAAACGGCCGGGCGCGGGCCCGGCTTACCTGCAAGTAAAAGAAGTCTTCATCTTCTGTCTTGTCGCCTTCCCTGCAGAGAAGGAACTGGGGAATTGGTGGGAGGTCCCAGGTATATATGGACCGGGAGGGGCTTTCTTTTTTGCATATTCATCTCTGCAGAAGTTCGCCCTCTACTGGAGATTACCCACATGTCATGAAGATCGAAGTGGAGTGTATGGCACACTTAGAATAAACATGTAAACAATGTCAATACAATAAACCAAATAGATGTCAGTCTACCTGTGGTTCAGTCATTCCAAAACAGGATCGGATTTCTCCTGCCAATAATGGCTTTAGCCAACGTTCCTTCTGCTCTTCTGTGCCATAGAGAACAAGCACTTCCATATTTCCTGTGTCTGGGGCTGAACAATTGAACACCTAAACATTACAGGAGAGGATTCGCTAAATGTTGACAAGAGTAACAAAGCTCTGCTATACAGGCAGGTCTAATCAAAAACAACAATGCTAAAAATTTAAAAAAATGCAATTTCAAAAGAACTATTCAAATCTATGATAAAGTAATTTTAATTTACTGGCAGACTGCTAGGCTACTCCCAGACAAACAAACAATATTTTTAGCAATATACATATATATAAGCTGGCATACCTCAGGTGCATAGAGCGTTCTCCCCATTAATTCACAGATATGGGCATATTCCATATTTGTTAACTTGCCACCATATTTGCCCTCCGGGTCGCTTTCTAAGGGCAGGAAGAGATTCCATAACCCCTGTGACTTTGCTTTTTCCTGTGAGACAAAGTTCAACATTATTAAAATTATTAGAAGAATGCATATGGCTGCATATGGTGAATAGGAAGTTTGGTCAACATTGGTTGTAACCCTTCGTCCCTATGTCCAAGAATTAAACAAGTTGAAAATGTCTTTAAAGTGGACCAACACCCAGGATTTTGACTATCCTGGGTATTGGTCAACTTCCGTGGGGCACCCCGATAACTCACCTGACCCCGCTCCCACGTGACTCGCTCGTCCAATCGCCGCCGCCGGACAAGGACAAGCTGAGCGCGGGCCGCCGCCGCCTCCCGCGCGTCCCTCTTACACATTCACAAATGGCCGGCTAGAGGGGCGCGCGGGGAGGCGGCGGTGGCCCGCGCATGCGCCGCTGGAACGAGGATTAGGTAGGATTTTCGGGGATCTGTGGGGGGGTTTTACACACCGATCGGGGTGCCCCGCAGTCAGGGAGCTGATCGGTCTGGGAATCTTATAGATTCCCGGGCCGATCAGGGGAGGGTGTTGGTCCACTTTAAACCCGACCAAGCCAAAATATTATTTGTGTTGGATAGAGTCAGTTCAGCTAAGACAGGAAGTTCAGCAACAATCTGCCAACCCCACTTTAAATTATACATTATAGACTTGGGGTGGGGCTTTTCCTCCCAGGGGGTGGAGCATCTATCTCTCCAGTTGGTCGGTCACACTGAAGGATTCCTGAAAAGTCTGTTACCGGTAAGTCTAATGGTGGTTTTTCCTATGTCAATCTGTGGATTCATATCCAACCTGCACCCACAATCCAAAAAACTACAGCAACCTGTCAGTACTGTACTTGTTAATACTCAAGTAGTTAATGCTCAAGACCCTACCCAAAACACCCCCTTGAACATGTCACATCATTAATACAGTTGAAAAAAGACATATGTCTATCAAGTTCAACCAAGAGGAAAGTTTTTAATGCATTTTTTATGTTTTGAAGGGAGGGGACCTTCAGATGTCCTTCAAAACATGGCAGAAAATGCATAAAAAATGCATTAAAAACTTTCCTCTTGGTTGAACTTGACATATATCTTTTGTGCCAGGAAAAGCTTTGGTTTGATCCCTCTACTGTGACGGGGGAAGGCATGCTGGAGGTCTAGAGCCTCTGGGCAGGTACTCCTAAAGTGTACCCATACCCAGATAGGAAGTTTATGTTATCACCTTCTAACCCCAGCCCAGTGCCCAAAAAGAGACGGTGTTTCTTTTTTTTAGTAAAGCCTTAAAAACACTAACATGAAGCAGTATGATGTTGATGGCAAGTCATAAGCTAATTAATTCATTTCCATAATGGTGGTTGAGCTTGTACTGCTTTCAGAATTATTGCAGTTATTATAACGGATAAGGCTGACCCCCAATGCTGAACTTTGTTTTTGCTGGAAAACACAAGGGAGCAATATGGCCGACCATTCAAAAAGTAGACTGCTTCTGGTTCATGTTATGAACATTGGGCAAAGGCTGAAAAAAGAATCACAGGCTGTTTGGGGGCACTGGGCTGGGGATAGAAGATGATGACAAACTTCCTTTGTGGGTACAGGATCACTTTAAAGCATTGGTCTACTTCTTATCAGCTCAATGCCGTTTGCCACAACACACTATGTCACAAACCCTGATATCAAACTAGATCTGTACTCGAATATAACATACAGTACAACTTGATTATTTGGATTCACTAACCAAACCCATATCACAATTCCTGTACCATCTGGTATGTGAAATGAAGTGCAGGTAGCTCTTGCAATATAGTATCTCACATTAAACATTTTTCAATGCCCAGGGACCAGGGTGGAGTTGGATTACCAGACATAGAAACATATCATAGAGCTGCGGTAATAGCAAGGTTGGTAGACTGGCACCACGGTGGTAGTTCCAAACAGTGGGGCTCAATAGAACAAGACATGTTGTTCCCTGGGTAGATCCCAAGATAATTACGAACAGAGATAAAACCACTTCTGACCGCTCAGCTTCTCTTGACGTGGGAGGACTGTCTCAAAAACATGGGTATCTCAACGAGACCGGGCCCACTGACACCATTGTTTGACTGTTCCCGCCGGGGGTGGAGGCCCCCAGGTTCTTGATCTGGGAGGCTTCCACAAAAATCAAACTTAGACACACTCTGGTGCAGGGTAGGCCACCCACGGTTCAAGAACTGAGGACCTTGGGAGGAGGGAAGAGGCTGTCGTGTAGGCAGTGAATCAACTGCAACAGAATTACTTAGGATCCCTGGACAGTCTTGTGGCGATAACAAGGGAGTGTACTGAGTTTGAGAGCTTTTTAGAGGCTACAGAGTGACCGGGGAGAGTGATCTCAGGCTTATACAGCATCATGAGGGGAAGTGGGAGCATCGGAAAACCAGACTTCGTCGCGGAGTGGGAGAGGGAGATAGGGTGGCTCTTTGATAAAATAAGATTAAATATAAACATTTTTTAAATTACCTTAAGTTCTTCAATCAAAGGATGTGGTATAAATTTCTTTTCAGAAAACTGATAATCTCTCAGTTCTTGCTCAACAGAATAAATATGAGCTTCAATAAACTCCTTTACTTTGTGATGAAGCTCTTTGGCCTTTCCAGAGAGTCCTTCTGGGGAAAAGATCAGATGACCTTTCTGTGCAGAATGATGGGAGGTTCTGAATGATATTACAGGAGTTCCTTTTGGTGAAAGGCTTGATGCCCGACTCCATGTAGTGTAAGACCTTGAGGTGTTTTTAGAAGTGGAACTAGACTGAGATTTAAAAAGGCGAAAACCTTCTTTTGTAGCGAAATCCCATGCTATGTCAGCCATAAATTCCGCTAACTTTCCACCAGCATCTGCATTTGCAGAGCTAGCTTGTCCTATAAGATATAAAAGAGTAGGTTCATTATAATGTTACTTTTGCAAGAATCAGCATTATTCTGATTAAACAGCAACTCCAGCAAACATATTAATTTAGTTTTAGACTAAAATAGTTAGAACCAGTCCAACATCCCCTGCTGTAACTGTAAGTGGTCAACACCTCTTGGTCCTGATAACACCAGGGCTTTGCTGTTAAATGAACAGTCTCACACTTAAAGCAGGACTAGACCAACAGAATATGATCTTGGCAACAAGATTTCAGTATTCTCACAAAAAACTAAATTTCTCATGAAGATTCCTTTAAGGCTAAGCCATACACTGAAGCAATGTTTGGTGTGCTAGCCGTTGCTTCCTTAAACCGGACCTTCAGTCTCATTTAATGAAAAGCCGAAACCTTTAAAAAAAACTATTCCCCAGCATTTAAAATTAATATATTTTACGGTTTTTTTTGCTTACTTATTATTCTTTCCCCCGCTGGACTGCAACTCTGTTCAGGACTCTGGGATACGGGTGCTGCCATCTTGCTTCAGAAGCATCACATACTGAGGAGAGAGAGGTGGGGGCAAAAGTGCAGGGGGTGGGTTATAGCTGTGCTTTGCACAGAAAGAGCAGATCTGGGGTCAGGAAAAGGACAGCAATCCCAGAATGCAGAGCGGCACATTCAGAAGACACTTTCTGTTTGCACGCAGCCTGAAACTCCATGGGCCGCCAACTTTGACGTTTAAAGGCTCATAACATGCAGTAGATGCAGGTAGGATGATTTTTAATGTGAGCAATCTGTATGTACACGGTGGATGAAGCATACAAGATGGGCTCTTATTCAGGGCGAAGGTCCAGTTTAAGGGCTGACTCTACCCAATTAGGGCAAAGCTCTCAATTGTGAACAGATAAGGCAACAAGCTAAAGAAGGGGGGACAGTAAGCCCCTGGCCAGGCACACACTAATTTCCTCCCACCTTTTTCCTTGTGAACAGTGAAAATGAGCCATTTCAAAATCTCTAATTATATGTAAATACCTTATGTATTCGAAGCAAGAACGTTTTCTTGGCTACAATTTCAGGGTTGTGGCTGAGCTGGGAAGGGCAAGTCATGGCCCAACTTTAGCAGTCATGTGGGTGCTCTGCTGTGGTCAGAGTAAGCTCACTCCTGCTGAAAGTTTGAAGGAACTACTTTTCTGTGTGGTCCTGGAACAATGGAATTGAAAGCAAATATTGGATCCCTCTATCATTCTCCAGTGGTTAAAAAGCAGTAAACAAAAAGAGGACAGGCCGGGAGGCCAAGAACCATGTTACTTCACATAGCTTCAGCTTGTACTCTCTCTAACAAAACTTAAGAATACAAAGTCCAATGAATAAAAAATGGTAATCACCATAACAGGCAAACAGGGAATAATGAACAAAAGGGCGGGGTGGGACGAACTGGACTGGATATAATCAAAAACAAATCTACAGGTGTGTTTCACAGAATTGTTTTTTTTCCCTATATCCAGTCCAGGTCGTCCCAATGATGACATGTGGGACATCCAAAAGCAGTGTCCATTTGGGCAGGATCCCCAGTGCGGAACAGCATGTAGTTCATTTCACTACCGCCTGAAGCACCTTTCGGCCAAAAACAGCGTCAGCTGAGGCCCTGACATCCACCTTGTAAAACTTTGTAAAAATATGAACCGAAGACCAAGTTGCGGCCTTACAAACTTGTTCAACCGGTACCTGGTGCTGAAAAGCCCAAGAGGCACCAATAGCTCTGGTAGAATGAGCTGTGATCCGAAAAGGGGGTTCCTTCACCTTGGCAGAATATGCTTGCACCACCGCCTGTCTGATCCACTTACTAAGAGTGGAATTGGCTGGAGGCAAACCTTTCCTAGAACCTTCTGTGAGGACAAAGAGCAAATCCCATTTCCTGAAGGATTCAGTCACAGCCAGGTAATACTTTATGGCTCTGACCACATCCAAGGCATGGAGGGTTCTTGCCTTGGAATTAGTCGGTGCTGGACACAAGGAAGGTAAGACAACTTCCTCATTATGGTGAAAGGGAGAAACAACCTAGGCAAAAAAATAAGGTTTAAAGCGAAAAAAATCACCTTATCCTTATGCCGCTCAAAATAGGGAGGCTTCATACAAAGCACAGCTCTGATACGCGACGCACCGAGGTGATCGCTACCAAAAAGACCACTTTGAGAGTCAAAATAGACAATGCAGCATCGCACAATTGTTCGAAGGGAGGACCCTGAATAGCAGACAGTACTAAATACAAGTCCTACACCGGTAATACTGACTTACGCGGTGGCCGGACATGGGTGACTCCCTGGAAAAAAAGTCTTGATCAACCTATGGTTGAAGCCGAGACCTGACCCTTGAGGGTGCTCAGCTGGAGACCCAAGTCTAAGGCGTGTTGCAAAAACTCCAGAATCCTAGAAATAGAAAATGTGCAGCAAGGGAGACTCTTGGTCTCGCAGCAAGCAAGATAAGCGTGTCAAACTGTAGTATATCATGGAAGAAGACTTCTTCCGCGCCCGAATCATTGTCTGCACAACCGTGGGCGACAGCCCCTTTTCCATCAGGAATGAGGTTTCAATAGCCAGGCCACCAAAGCCAGCGTACGTAAATTGGGGTGCCGCAGCGACCCCTGTGTGAGAAGCCCTGGGTCGTCGGGCATGATGTAGCGATCCACTGACATCTGAACTATGTCCGCAAACCAACTCCTTCTCGGCCAGCGAGGAGACACCAGGATAGTCGGTACCCCTTCCTGGGCTATCTTGCGCAGCACTCTGCCCAGGAGTGGAAACGGAGGGAATGCATAAAGAAAACTTGAACTCCGTCCAAGGAGTCGCCAGAGCGTCTGTGGCAACAGCCAGAGGATCTCTTGAGAGGGAGACGAACCTTGGAAGCTTGTGATTGTGTCTGGACGCAAACAGGTCCACGTCTGGCCGACCCCAGCGGAAACACAGAACGTGAAAGGTCTTGCTGTTGGGAGACCATTCCCCCAGGCGCAAGGCGCTCCTACTCAGGGAGTCTGCCTCCAGGTTTTCTACCCCGGGAATGTAGACCGCCGATATGCAGGGAACATTCTCCTCTGCCCAAGTTAGAATCTGGGTCACCTCCTTGAGGGCTCTCTTGCTCCGAGTCCCGCCCTGGTGATAGATGTAGGCGACAGCCGCTTGATTGTCCGAGCGAACCTGGATCGCACGACCCCTTAAGTGGGAAGTCAAGCGAAGAAGCACCAACCGGATCACTCTCAGCTCCAAGAGATTTATGGGTAAGCGGTTCTCCTGCGGACCCCACTGACCCTGGATCTTCTGAGTCTGCCAAACGCCTCCCCAGCCTGTCAGACTGGCATCCGTGGTAACTATCTCCCAATGGGGAGTCGGAAAGGACTTGCCCACCAGCAGGTTCCAGGAGTCCAACCACCACAAGACGGACTGCCTGGCCAGGGAGACAGCGAAAATTCTTGTTCCAGAGAATGCTGCATCCGACTCCAGCCGGTCAGCAGGTTCAATAGCAGAGGTCTCATGTGGAACTGGGTGAAGGGCACTGCCTTGAAGCATGACACCATTAGGCCCACCAATCTCATCCCCCGATGTATTGACGGACGCTGACATGACAGCAGGGCCTGCACTTGCGTCTGGAGACCCAAAACCTTCTGCTGTGGCAGAAAGACCTTGACCTGAGCTGTGTCCATCATCGTTTCCAGGAAGAATCTTACTGTCGAGGGAGTGACAAATGACTTTGGGTAATTGATTACCCAGCCGAAGACCTCTAGGGTTGACAACACTGTCCGAGTATCGCTCTCGGCCTGCTGAATGGACTGGGCCGCAATCAGCTGATGTCCACCGTGGTCATGAAGTCGCCGGGCCGAAGCAACCATAAGGTTTCCATGCGGAAATGTCTGACTCTTACAAACCTGTTGAGACCCTTCAGGTCCAGGATTGGTCTTAACATTCCGTCCTTCCTTGGAACCGTGAACAGGTTGGAGTAAAACCTTGACCCTGTTCCTGACGGGGTACAGGGCAAATCACACCTAACCGCAGGAGGTGCTGCACGGCCATTCTCAAACCCTGTGCCTTCAGTGGGTTTTGGGATATCCGAGACCGGAGGAATTTTGTGGGCGGGTCCGACTGCCAGCTCTATTTTGTAACCGGAGGATACTACCTCCTGAATCCACCGATCCGAGACGTGCCGCCTCCAGATCTGAGCAAACAGCAGAAGCCGTCCCCCCACCCGGATGGGTAAGGGCGCCCCCTCATGTCTGAGGGGATTTGGCAGGGGGCTTGGACTTGGCTCCCCATGCAGGATTGGGTCGGTCGCGGGACCTACCTCTACCCCAGGTATCTCTGCGTCCACCTGAAAATGAAGAGCCTCTTCCCCCTCGAAAGGAACGATACGCAGAGGGATTCCGAAAGGACCGAGCAGGCTTGCATCTCTGAGGGAGTCTACCATCCTTGACCAAAAGGTCCAGGCGCTCCCCAAACAGCCTGTGCCCCACAAAGGGGATACTCGTAAGCCGACCATTGTCGCAGCCAGAGCGAGCGGCGGAGGGCAACAAGCAGGACCAAAATCCTGGCACCAAGCCGGACCCCATCGTCCATGGGAGAGGCAACAAAAACAATGAATTCCAAGCAGGCCTTGAGTTCCTTATACTCCTCCGCCCACTTGCAAGCCTTAGCTCTATCTCACCTCCTTTCTGATGGCCAGAGAGACAATCGCCGCGGCACACACAGGGCAATACATAAGGAAGCAGTATCAGGTGATGGCATAACAGTAGTGTTGGACAACCCCGACACGGGGGGATCCACTTCGGGAGGGTGAGACCATAGCCGAACCAGCTCCTCAGGGAAGGAATATCTTAGGCACTGACGGTAACTTGTTAGGCCTTTCCCATTCCTTGAAAATCATGTTAGAAAAACTGGGCCTGTTCCGGAAGACCCGCCTTTGTCTTTCGGGCCTAAACAAATCACCCTGCTTCCTCTTAGCCACTCTGGGAGGAACAATGTGTAGTGTCTCAAACACTGAGGTAAGCAACTTCTCCGTATCATCCGGGAGCCACGCCTCCTCGAGGAAGAGCCAGGCATACTGCCATCGCCACAGAATAATCCACAGTGGAACGGGAATCATATGGCAACTCACCTTCCTCCACAGAGCCCAGATCATCAAATAGATCGTCATTATCCGAGTAAACGGGCTCAAGGTGCTGTTTCTTACTCGTGGCCTTCTTGGGAGCAGTCCGTGAGATCTGCCTCTCGAGACTGGCCAGCCTCTGCGCCAAATCAGCATGGGACCCTCGGCTAGCTCCCCCCTCGCTGGGGGCTGAGTGCAGCAGCGGAGGGTCCAGAGAGGCCGCAGGCAGTGAAGGGCTAGGGGCAGGAACGCCCACCCGGTCATGGTCCAAAATAATGCCCCTGGCGCAAGTGGTACAAACAGTGCTGAATCTGCCCAGAGGATTCCTACTGCACAAGGGGCAGAGCTTTTCCTGCCCAAATGGGGCCCCCAGCTCACCATCCCCTGATGTCTCCATTATGGTGATTAAAAATGGTCAATAGATAAGGTTACAAGACACCAACAGCCCAAATCTAAAATGATCCCTCTTAATAGAAATAAAGGGGGGACCAGGAGGATCACAACCCTCAACCACAAGCCCACGATCTATACAAAAGCAATTGTCATAATAGGCAGTCATAAAAAAAGAGGGACTCACGACACCGACAGAGGGACAGTGCCTGGAACCGCTCGCAGCCTCCGATGACGGAATCCCCAGCAGCAGTGCCAGCAGCCAGAAGGGACACTACCTCCGCAGCACACAAATGCCCAGCAGGCCCCACAGTATCAGCAGCACCGCTCGCAGCCGCCGTACAGCCAGCCAGGGCCCTCCAGAGCGTTCCTCAAGGGGCAGTCGGCGCTGTAATGACGTGGAACGTGTCAGCGCCCGGCTCCGCAAAAAGACGCGCCCGCCCATCTCCACAGTATAGCCAAACGGCCAGTAAAAAAAAAAAAAAAAACATGGCCGCGGAGGCCCGCGGCCCCACTCAGCAGTGCGGCTCCCAGTGCAGTAGAGCCGCGATGCATCTTCCCCGCCCCCATCACAGACAGCACCGCAAGGGCGGTGAGAAGGAGGCCTGCGGGTACGGCAACCACGCAGCAGGCAGCGACGAGGGAGGCAAGTATATCAGGCTCCAAGACCCAGCTGAGCCAGCAAGGAGCCATACAGTGAACAACAACACAGGTAAAAGACACAAGTGCCAAAACACCAATAACGTTTGTGGGCAGGGAGGGTACATTAAGACAATAAGTGGTTCCCCCCCCCCCCTCAGGCTCACCATAAGCCTGTGGCCGGCTACCCTTCAGTATAGGGTCTGCGGCCCCGAGCCAAGCCCTGCCGAACGCCATAGAGACCCCGGCGTTCCCCCTACCGTCACGATCCCGTAGCAGCCAGCGGCTGGGAGGCAAGGATGGGTCAGAAGGGATCAGTGAAAATAGGGCTCGCAGTGGCCGACGGGCTAGGAGGCCCTGCTCTGCTGCTATAGTCTGAGAGAGTATCAAATGATCTTCTGCAGCCAAGACTGCAAGATGAACATTGGAGAATGATAGAGGGACACCTGCCTTTATAGGCCGGGAGGAGCTGCAGCTTTTGATCTTGCAGTCGAGCGCCCCCTGGGGGCGGAATACTCACATGTCATCACTGGGACGACCTGGACTGGATATAGGGTAAAAAGGCCTTACAGAATCAAATTGGTAAGATTCAAGTACCAGGTAACACCTTGAGAGAATATCCTAATAGTGCAACGCACACACACATCTGTTTCCTTTATTTGATTTTGTGGTCAAATTGATTTAAATAACAGCAATCAATCAATAAAAAATAAAAGCAAAATGTCAAATTGATTGATCATGTGATTCTTTTACAAAGTAAATCCACAAAGATTCAAGCAGAATAAAATACTATGTCTCGTAGACAGAAAGCACCAGGACTTCTCCTGCCAAGGGTCTCTGATGCAGCACAGATAATGAAGCCATCTAACCATTGAGAGTTGGCCTGGAAAAAAAGCCTCCTTATGGTCCATTTCCACAGATTTGTGAAAGGAAAAATGCAATTCTGTGATTACTCACCTGTAGAATGGTTTTAACGGTGTACAGCACAGCTTGCTTCATTTCAATTTTTACATGTGGGTAATCCACCACAGGTGGCGCAATTGACTGCAGGAAGACTTGTGGCCCCTCACGGCCCATAAAAGGGCCAGAATTACCCAGAAGACCCCAGTGTTTGAAAGCAGTAATGCAAGAAGCCGGGAGGCAAGGACCATGTTAGTAAAACACAGCCCACTAAAAGGAAACTCTCTCAACAAAAATTACCATAACAAGGCAAAAGAGAACAACGATAACAAGGGTGGGATGAAGCAAGCCGTGTTGTACACCGTAAAAAAATTCTACAGGTGAGTAATCACAGAATTGCATTTTTCCAGGTGTACAGCACAGCTTGCTTCATTTCAATTCTTTACATGTGGGACATCCAACAGCAGTGTCCAAAAAAGAAGGTTGGGATCCCCAGAGAGCAATGGCAGGCAGTTCAAGCCACTACCGCCTGAAGCACCTTGCGGCCAAAAACAGCGTCAGCTGAGGCCTTAACATCAACTTTGTAAAACTTGGAAAAAGTATGAACCGAAGACCAAGAAGCGGCCTTACAAACCTGTGCAACTAATCTAATCCACTTACTGATAGTGGATTTGGCTGAAGGCAAGCCCTTCCTAGGTCCGGAAGGAAGGACAAAAAGAGAATCAGACTTCTGAAATGACTCAGTGGCGATCAAATAATACTTGAGTGCCCTGACCACATCCAGAGAATGAAGGTTCCGTTCCTTGGAATTAGCAGGGGCAGGACAATAGGAAGGTAAAACAATGTCCTCATTGAGATGAAAGGCAGAAACAACCTTGGGCAAGAATTCCGGCCTAAGACGGAACACCACCTTATCCTAATGCCGCTCAAAATAAGGAGGTTTCATGGAAAGCGCTGCCAGATCAGAGACGCGACGCACTGAAGTGATAGCAACCAAAAAGGCGACCGCTGTCTGATTGTCCGTACGGACCTGGAGCGCATGACCCCGAAGGTGGGGAGTCAACAGGAAGAGAACCAACCTGATCGCTCTCAACTCCAAGAGATTGATAGGCGCATGGGCCTCTTGAGGGCCCCACTGGCCCTGGAACTTCAGCGATTGCCAAACCCCTCCCCAACCGGTCAGACTGGCGTCTGTGGTGACAATCTCCCAGCACGGAGGCAAAAAGGACCTGCCCACTAGAAGATTCCTCGAGTCCAGCCACCACGAGAGGGACTGTCTGGCCAGAGGGGAAAGAGCGAATTCCTGCTCCAAGGACTCCTGACTCCGATCCCAGACGGTCAAGAGATTCAATTGAAGGGGTCTCATGTGGAACTGAGCGAAAGGCACAGCCTCGAAGCAAGATACCATGAGACCCACCAACTGCATCCCCAGACGGATGGAGGGATGAGGGCAAGCCAACAAGGCCCGTGCCTGCATCTGAAGGCCCTCCACCTTCTGCTGAGGAAGAAACACCTTAACCTGAGAAGTATCCAGCGTCATTCCCAGGAAGGATCTTACCGATGAAGGAGAGAGAGAAGATTTGGGATAATTGATCACCCAACCGAAGGACTCGAGGGTGGACACTACCATCCGAGTATCCCTCTCTGCCTGATGCAAAGATGGAGCTGCAATCAAAAGGTTGTCCAAGTAAGGAAGAACGCGGATGCCCTGGCTCCTCAGAAAGGCCATGACACCCGCCAGCACCTTGGTGAACACCCGGGGGGCCGAGGTGATGCGAACAGCAAGGCCACAAACTGGTAGTGTTGATCCCCCAAAGCGAACCTCAGGAACCTCTGGTGTCCCAGGAAGACAGAAACGTGCAGATAGGCATCCTTGATGTCCACAGTGGTCATGAAATCGCCTGGCCGAAGAGAGCTCACCGCCGACCGTAAGGTATCCATGCGGAAGTGTTTGAACCTGACAAATCTGTTGAGACCCTTTAGATCCAGGATGGGTCTCAGGGAACAGTCTTTCTTGGGCACCATGAACAGGTTGGAGTAGAACCCCCGCCACCGTTCTTGAAGAGGCACATGGCTAACCACTCCTGATGACAGAAGATGTTGAACGGCCAGCCTCAGGCCCTGCGCCGTCACAGGATTTTGGGAGATCCGGGACCAAATGAATCTTGGGGGCGGCCAAGCTGCCAGCTCTATCTTGTATCCAGAGGACACCACCTCCTGAATCCACTGGTCTGAGACCTGTTGCCTCCAGACATGAGCAAAGAGCCAAAGCCGTCCCCCCACCCGGCTGGGTGAGGGTGTCCCCTCATGCCTGAGGGGCCTTGGAAGGGGGCTTAGGCTTGGATCCCCAGGCAAGGCCGGGACGACCTCGGGCTTTACCTCGCCCCCATGAGTCTCTGCGGCCACCAGAAAAGGAAGATCCTCGCCCTTCCCAAGAGGGACGAAAGGAAGAAGAGCCCCGAAAAGGCCGTACCTGCTTCCGACGTTGATGAAGTCTCCCGTCCTTAGCCAGGAGGTCCAACCGTTCCCTGAACAGCCGAAGTCCCAGGAAGAGAATACCTGTGAGAGCTTTTTTGGCGGCAGCATCCGCTGCCCACTGTCGTAACCAGATAGAGCGACGCAGTGCGACCATCGCAGCCGAAGCCCTACCACCAAAACGGCCGATATAACAAAGGCAAGGAAGTCCATACAAGCCAAAAGCTCCTCATACTCCTCCGCTCGCTTGTGAGATTTGGCAATATCCACGAGACGCCTTACCTTCTTCTTAATGGCTATGGAAACAATGGCCGCAGCACAGACAGGGCGCAGACCGGTTCCCACAGAAGTGAAGGCGTGACAGGCTAGCTGATCCATGCATCTGTCAACATGATCATGCAAGGAGGAAGTCTCAGGAGACGGCATAACGGAGGTATTGGAGAGCCCCAGAACAGTAGCATCCACTTCCGGAGGATGGGAACATAGGCGAACCATATCCTCCGAAAAGGGATACCGTCTGTCCAGACCCCTAGGCATCGACGGCAACCTATTAGGCTTCTCCCATTTCTTAAAAACCATCTTAGAGAAGTGCCCTTGTTCAGGAAAGACAAGGCGCTGTCTCTCCAGACGAAAAAGGTCCCTCTGTTTCTTCTTGTATCAAGAGTATCAAGTACCGCTGACAACAGCTGTTCAGTATCATCCTGGGACCACTCGTCCTCGTCAGATGAAGACCCGTGGCGACTGTCAAGGTCCCCCCGACTACCTCCGGAGGAGTCGGACCCCTGGAGCAACTCACCCTCCTCAGCGGAATCTCGGCCACCGAAGGCCTCATAATCTTCATCGTCAACGGCAAAAATGGGCCAAGCCAGCTCCAAATGCCGCTTCTTAATCTTGGTCTTGCCAGCGGTTCCCCCCCTCCGCCTATAGGCTCACCATAGCCTATGGCCTGCTTACTCTGGGGAAGAGTCTGCGGACCAGAGCGTAGCTCTGCCGAACGCCATTCCCCTACCTGCACCTGATCCGCAGCCATGGCTGGGAGGCAAGAAGGGTCCCGGAAGCAGGTGGGAATAGGGCTTGCAGCGGCCGATGGGCTAGTAATGCCACGCTTATCTGTGAAGTCCATGGAGAGAGAGAGAGAAAGAGACCATCTTCGCAGTCAGACTGCAGGAGAAGACTGGGGTCTTCTGGGTAATTCTGGCCCTTTTATGGGCCGGGAGGGGCCACAAGTCTTCCTGCAGTCGATTGCGCCACCTGTGGCGGATTACCCACATGTAAAGAATTGAAACGAAGCAAGCCGTGCTTTACACCTGGAAAATTGCTAAATCTACCACAATCAGATGGGAATAGATGTGTGGAAATGCCAGCTGTGTTCGAGTGATGAACAAGAATTTGTTTAATGGTCGAGTGTCCTAATGTTTAGGCTGACAAAAACATTTCTTGTTTGTTGCATGACCATTGACACGTGGAAATACAAGTCGACCAGAAATTGCTGTAAGGAACAGTTGGCTGACAAATCTTCTGCATCAGAATGCAAGTTGCCCACTTACATACAGATTGTATGCTTGTTAAATCTCTCAATGAATGGTGAATTTAGCAGTTCGTGGAGATGGACCATTACTCTAGAGATGCAATCACTGAGCATAATCATTTCATCCTTTTTTAAGGAGTCATTAATTTGGAGTCAATTCCTAAGCCCGGCTCTGAGGGTGATTCGAACAGTCTCCTGAATTGCAGCCATTTGTGACAGTAAGCTCTTTGTGATCAAGAAAATGGCTTTAGACTTTTTAATTTTTATAAATGTCTATTTTTTATCTGCCGTTTTTTGCAAGGTTTGAGTCAAGACCGAGCATTCCAAGAACCGACTTTATCAGTTTGTCACTTACATATCTTTTCCAATTAATTCTCAGTGTCATCCTCGAAATAGGACCTAGCAGAATGGCCTCATCATGCAGATGAGGAAGGCTTCCACAAGTCCACCTTGACTGACCTAAAACATTAAGGCACTCTGTATGACTCTTCCAAGAGTGATACTATCCTAGGATCATTCCTCATTCCAGCTGCCATCTTGGCTGATGGCCCAGTCACCAGTAAGCCCTGCAAGCTGGGTCAGTCTCCAGTTAACACTGCGATTAGGTAACTTCTGAGGCAAGCTCCGCTACTTTGGATTGCAGAAATCATGGCTCCCAAGCCTTCACATTCAACAATTGCTAGTGCGTTGTTACAAGATGCTCCTACAAAAACACCCTGCTTGAGAAGGACCTATATTCTGAACCAAGTCAGTTTACATGCTGTAAAAACAGCATGAGGTCCAGAATCCCCTTGATCCATTGTCAGGAGGAGCAAATGGTTCTATGCCAGAAATTGAGTCCTCACCATTTCTGACTCATAGTGCATTTACAGGGAGAAGATTCTTCTCACAGATAGGAAAATTTTAGAATATTCACTACCCACCACCCAAGTTATGCACCAGACCACTTTTGATTGGGAAAAAGACTTACCTACTTACTGTTTTAGGACCGTCACTATCACCTTGGTAAAAATCCAGCCCAAGTATTAAAAGCATGAACTAGAGATGTTAGAATGTAGAGAATAAACTAGGACATGACGGTATTCCGCTTTGATGTCCACTGTGACAAGAATCTATCCTGTTCCATGGATAACATGATGACTCAAGCATTTGGTGGGTTCTATATTATTGGGTGTACCTGGTTTTTGGGTACCTTACCTTCCTAGTCCAAAACCTGAAACACATTGCACATCTGATGGGACGAAGGCCAACAAACATGCTGGTATGTATGTATAGAGCATCACTTCCAGCATTTACAGCAGAAAAACAGCAAATGCAAAATGTAACAGCATGACAACTTGTTTATCATCTGTCAAAGACGAAGGTAGACCGATAATAAATTTATCGGTCTCTAAACCAATAGAATTAAAAAAATAAAATACCTGTCAGTGAGCGCTTGTATACACCTTGAAGGATTGCGGCTATTCTGAAAAAAGAAAAAGCCATGTAGAAGTTCCAGTTATCAACCTTAGGAAAACCCATGTTTTTACAGTACTGGTCAAAGTATTCTTCTGCAGTGGGAATTCCCAGTTCTGACAAGTTGCAATTCTGCAGTCCTTTAAAAGAAAAAGTATATATCAGAATATTGTACCTATAACATACACGTGCATTTTTTACATTAAAATGGACCAACACCCTCAGCGGCGAGGGTGTTGGTGGAGTCCATAGCCTCCCCTAAAATCACAGTCTGGGGGGGGGGGCATCCAGAATGCTGGAACACCCCTCTACAAAAGCCACCAGGTGGGGGAGCGAGGTTAAGGTAAGGTTTATGGGTGCCATGGGGTGTTATGTGCTGGGGCGCTCCAGCATTATGGATGCCCCTCCCCCCGACTGTGGTATCAGTGGCCACCAACACCAACCAAATTGAAGACGTGAGCTGGTCTGCTGCAAACCTGCCAACAATCTATACCTACCACTCTACACCCAATCCTGGCTTGATATGCAGCCATCATCGCCTGACACAAAACATGCGCGGCCTTGCATCCCTGCCATCCCTGCATAACCCCCCTCACATTAGTGACATTGCACACCCCATCCATTCACTGCCAGGCCCATTTTGGCACTCCCTCCCTATTGCAGTGAATATAGTTGGGACTGGTGCATTTTGTATTTGGGTGCACAGGGCCTTTAAATATTATAATTAGCATTCAAAGAATAGATAAAAAAGTGCCTGATCTGATCTCGAGACTCTATTTTCATTCCCAGGAGGACTTTAAGTTAAAAGCTCAGAATTCAGTTGGTGAAACATTAAATGGAGGAGAGGGGCATGGGAAAGGCATCCAGTGAGTTATTATTGCCGTTGGGTTTACAGTCCCTTTAAGGGCTTAAATACTACGGATAAGAAAAAACATTTCATACCTTTCTGAATAGGGAGATCTCTTGGAAGGTAGTACACCATACAGTTATACGCTACATCTGATAAGGGATCCCCCAGTGTGGACAATTCCCAATCCAGAACAGCAAGGACCTCCAATTTATCTGGATGGAATATTAGGTTATCCAACCTTGAATAAAGTAAAAAAATATTTTTTGTAAATACTGGATTATAATGTCAGCACCTAGTGAGACTTCTAAAAAAAATGGAAAATAATCAGTATGTATAACGGTCCCTTTGGCAGACTCACAGTTTTTTGTCTTGCCTTCCTCATGGCATCCTCTAAAATTAGTACTGCAGCCTGGATTTGTGCACTATGCTGGATGTGATGTTGGGACTGGGATGGGTTCTGGCTGGCGTTTGGGTGGGCATGGCCTCTGTACGCCCGGCTCCGGTTGAAAACAATGCAAGCTTCTGTACATTAAAGTTCTTGCTGTACGGATACCTCATTGTTTTCAATAGGAACCAGCCAAACAGAGACCATGCCCAACTGCCAAGTTTTTTTTGGAAAAGTCCATGAAAGTGGCCTTTTCATTTAAACCAGACCAACAGCCTGGCACAGTTGGAAAAGAAAGGTAGTGGCCATTTTTGAACTTCCTTTCCCTTGCTGCTGCCTGGATTCAACTAACAATGCACAGTAACAGGAAGCCCAGCAGCACTTCCTGTTTGAAGGTGGCCTGCAAATGCATGAGCTGCCATTTTGTTTCTAAAATTTACTACAGCAGGAGTTAGAAAAAGGTGAATTAATTTTTATGTACAGCAACCTAAAATACCCTGGGGAGGGATGCATATGAGCACTGATTGTTGTGTTGGTCTACTTTAAGTCATTTCTGACTGTTGGTCCGCTTTAAGTGACAAAATGGGGTTGATTTAGTGCCAGGTGCAAAATGTACACTTTGGGGCAAAAAATACTTTTTAATCCCCCCAAAAATGTGAGCACTTGTTACACCAGGCGCTAAACTCACCATCTAATATAAGTGTATCATTTTTAGGGGGAGTAAAAAGTGCTATTCACTTTTATTGTCTATCTAAGGGTCAATTCAGCACCACGGGTAAAGTGCAATTTATGCACATGGTGCTGAATTAGAGCATATACATATCTTCATAGACTCAAAAGCCAGGACATGCGATAGCTGAAGCTCAACTCCAGCCAAACTGGGTAAGGTTTAAAAAGTCCCTTATTATTCCTGGATTTCATGTCTGCAATCCTAGTGGAGGGAAGTGTAAATTTTCCATTCTACTACTTTGAAAATACAGAGCTGTGAAAACGACATTTATTTTTACATAAAATAATTGAATACTACTGCAAAAGGTTATGCACCACTTTTACTGCTCTGCTAGAATAGGAGTAGAAGGCAGGAGCAGAAAGAATCGGTGTCCTATGATCAACCTAGTGATAATTTTATAACAATTAAATAGTCAGATACAGATTTTCAAACATCCCTGCAATTTGTTTTATGATATTTAGTATACATTGAGGGCAAAGAGTTTACCTTAAATCGGTCCAGTGTGTCTCTCCTCCATTTTTGTGTTGTGTTGAACAAGCTGTAATCAGGTCTCCAAAATATGCAGTCGCATGGCTGCTCCATCCCTCAGCACTCCCAGTGTGAGTGAGCCCAGCAAGCCACAGGGGTCACGCTGGCAGTGCTGGTTCATGCCAGGAAAGGGGCAGCCATGCAACCACATTTGGAAGAAATGGAAAGGAACAAAAGGGCACATTTTGTAGACCTGCTACAGCATCTTCTGCATCTGCAGGAAATGGAGCAGAGGCACATGGGACAGGCTTTAAGGTGAGCTACTTGCTGCCCTATTATTGCCAACTACTTGGACTGCCCCTTTGTTAAATATCTAATTGGTCCATTTTGGGGAACTTGTGTGCAGGTGCAAGGTGTTGACCAGCACAAAATCTCTGTGCCAGTGACTTTGCCCTAATTGCAGTAACAGCCACTTGAATTGCAGTGAATAGAGTGCGCATGATTAAAGTGGGTTTTGGTCCTTGCCCCCTTTGTGAAACCCCCCCAGGTCGCCTGAACAAACTCACCTCTTCCTGGTCCTACGATGCATGTGCGGCCGCTCGTCCAATCAGCGCGCTCAGATCCACTCAAGCCCCTTAGTCCAGGAGCTTGTCTAATATGAACGGATCCAAGCGTGCTGGCGGGCTACATCCCCCCTGCTACCCTCTAACAGGGAGAGTGCCTGTGCCGACCCCATTCACAAATGCCTGGCACAGGCGTGCGCCCTGCTAGAGGGATAGGGCGGGTGCCGCCACTGCTCGTGCATGCGCCGTTGGACCGGGAAAAAGGTGAGTTTATGGGTGACCTGGGGTGTTTCACACAGCGGGGAATCGCCAACTTGGATGTTTCGGGGGGGGGGGGGGGGGGAATCTAGCGGCCCGGGAATTTTATAGATTCCTGGGCCGATCTTCATGGGTTTTGGTCCACTTTAAGTCGTCATGGCGCGAGGGATGTTTGTTTGTCCTGGAAGGGGGTGACCATTCGTCAGTAGCTCACCTGTGAATAGAGGTTGGGCCTGCTTGTTACAAAACTTGACCTCATTACCTACTAAGTTTTATGCAAGGAAACAAAAGATGAATATATATTTAAAAGGCTATGTTGTAGGCCTTGGCTAGAGACATATTCTTCCCTGTAGCTTATACCTAGCCACTTTCCACCGAATTAAAACAGATCCACAGCCCTGTGATTGGCCAATTGCAGGGCTGCATTTCTGGATGAAGATCGAGGATAAGGTAATAATTGCAGACGTTGGGGGGGCCATGTGTGAGGGAGGCTCCAGCAATCTGGATGGCCCCCAAGCCTGTCACAGTGCGTCCGGGACTGGACCCACACACATTAGTTAGGAAGTAGGTCCCCTTTAGTAGCATTCAGGAGTTTGAGGGGGAAACGGGGGGGGGGGGGAGGTAAGCTGACTTTCCACCAATATAGAGTATATATTTATATATATATTTTATAAGTCCTTGACAGTTTTGGATGTTTATCTACTTCATGCTCTCCAAGTCCACAATACAGACAGGGCATCGTTCACAAAGAAAAGCAATTTCTGCTGCCTCACATAGAAAAAAAAAACTGGATAAAAAGAAATAGCAAAAAGATAAATCCACCTGATGAACTTTGTTCATTGACCTTGTAATGAGTCAGCCAAGTTCACAGCTATATAGACGCCATGCAAACAGTGGAATTCTTGTAGGTCTACCAAACTCTACAGCATGCCAGAGGCAAATAGAGGGGAAGGTGAAAGATTTCCCCAGATAATTTCAGGGGTTAGAAAAAGGTTAATTCATCTTTATGTACAGCAATCTAAATTGCCCTGGGAAAGATGCATTTGAGCACTGTTTGTTGTGTTGGTCTGGTTTAAGATATTTTTGACTGTTGGTCCACTTTAAAGGCAGTAGTGATTTTGGGGTACACTGAGGGCACTAATGGCAGATGAAAAAACCTGTCTGTAATGCTGCTGATTCAGGGAATAAACACTAAGATCCATGCTGTACAGGGTCTTATGCCCATGAAAGCATAAATTGTACATGATTTCAAATCCTAATAGACACAGAATAATTCCATGACAAATATCACCTGAAGTCTCCATGTACAACAGCAGTGTTCTGGCCTGCTGGTAGATGCTGAGGAAGCCATTCAATAAGTCTCTCCATGGAAGGGATTTGGTGGGTTTCACTAGCTCTGTACTGCTTTGTCCATGTCTGAACCTGGCGCTGAATATAAGCACCTAAATGGAGAACGAAAAAAAATGTATGCTCATTAAATAATAAAAAGGTTAAACAACTAGTTAAACCGGACCAACAGCCTGGGACAGTTGGAAATAAAAACTCCCCCCGGACTCACTTGCCTCATCTGGTCGCATAATGACTGAATCATTGTCAGCACTTACATTTCTTCACCTCACCAATTTTCTAGTGGTAGCAGCCATTTTGGAGCTTCCTCTCCCAGCTTCTCAGGAAGCGTGGGAGCACTTCCTGTTTGCAGATTGCCTGCACATCCATGAACCGCCATTTTGTTTCTAAAATTTACTACAGCAGGAGTTAGAAAAAGGTAGCATTTCTATGTGCAACAATCTAAATTGCCCTGGGAAGGGATACATATAAGCACTGTTTGTTGTGTTGGTTGGTTTAAGTCATTTTTGACTGTTGGTCGGCTTTAAAGGTTGCTTTCTTTTATACACTCTGATATGTAATTTAGGGACAATATTACCAATTATGGGATTGATCATCATAATTTTCTATTGTGCACACACATATTCAAGCACTAAAAGAAAATGACAAACCAGTTAGAAAACACAAGGGCATCTGTGCTGAGGCTTCAAGTTTGTCACTGCATAATTGAAGGAGGACAGCTGTAATGTGTTTATGTTTAATTTTATGTATTATTTATGACAGGTGTTTCATTTTATGTATATGCAGGTATGAGATGGCAATTGCCCAGTCTGGGCATTTTAAACCGGGCCTTCACCCTGAATAGGAGTCTTTCTTCTATGGTTCCCCTGGCCTGGTCATACAGAGTGCCCTCATTAAAAATCATCCTACCTACAACTAGTGCGTATTCTGAGCCTTTAAACATCCAAGATGGTGGCTCATGAAGCATCAGGCAGCCTGCAGACAGGAAGGGTCTTCTGACTGTGCCACTCTGCATTATGGGATTGCTGTCCTTTTCCTGACCCCAGATCTGCTCTGTCTTTGAAGAACAGAGATATAACCCACCTCCCTGTACTTTTCCTCCCCCTCCTCTCCTCAGTATGTGATGCTTCTGAGGCAAGATGGCGACGCCCGTATCCTAGAGTCCTGAACAGAGTTGCTGCCCAGTGGAGGAAAGAATAAAAATTAAACAACTAAAAATGTAAAATACTGTATATTAATTTTAGATGCTGGGGAATAGATTTTTAAGGGTTTGAGCTTTTCATTAAATGAGACTGAAGCTCCACTTTAAGTGGTTAAAAATCTTATTTCTCTTATATATGCGATATGTAGTTATAGGTTGTTGGACCTATTTATTCTTTTATGGTACCAGTGGGCATGTGTACAACCTGCCCATTCATTCTGGTCTCTGTATTCTTCAGTTAAAGTTGACCATTAGCAGCCCAGGCCATTTAAAAAAGACTCGGGGGGGGGGGGGGGGGGGCAGCTGGCTAGGTGCCTCTGGGGGAGAAAATGCTACTTCTATCATTTACAGTAAAGTATTTATACACAGTCAAGTTTGTAAGCTGCATGTTTGAGAAAATGTACACATATAATACGCTGAATTGCGACCTCTGTCCTGGAGAAATGGTCCAAAGCTACGCTGGCTCCTCACAAAACTCCACCATTTTCTTGCCTTCTTAAACTGGGCTGCAGCACATCAAAAAAGGCTCATGTTGATCTGAAATGATTCACCTATACTCACCTTTCATCCAGCACAGGGTCTATCGCTGCTAGTCCGGTGCTCAGACTCTTACCAAATCCCCCGATGCCAGTGCCATGCTGGATGCCACTCCCTCCTTCTCTGCATTGACGCATGACATCACTGTGCTGTTGCAGACGAAGGTGGGAAGCGCTATTGTCACAGGAACTATGACAAGCCCCTCTCCATTCACGGCAATGGAGGGGGGTGTGCCACAGCTCCTGTGATGACATCTGTGTCATGTGGCAGAGGAGGGATCGGGGCCTGTCGCGGGACTGGTATCGGCTGCTCGGCTAAGTGTCTTAGTACCGGACTAGCAGCAATCGCCTGCACAGGATGGAAGATTAGCATTTTTTTGTGTTTTGACTAAAGTATCACTTTAAGAAGAAAGCATATGCTGGAGCCCGGCTATAGAAAGCAGGATAGGGTTGTGTGAGAAGTTTAGAATTTTTTTTTTTTACCAACCTATAAAAATATTTTTTTGAGGAAGCTCTTACTGACACTCTTACAAAATATTCCTAAGTAACCTTATTTTAGTTTTAAAATTTAGGCATATGACACAGATTAGCCTTACTGTGTGACACACTCTCGGCTTTGGAACAAGAAAATAGAGCCAGATCAACAGACTGTGGTTTAGAAATGACTCTGTTGGTATGTATAAACGGATTCTAACCAATGTATAAGAACACTTTTTAATATTTCATCAATAGATAATAAAATATTATTTGGCATCTTTTTTGTCTATTGTTTGAGTTATGTTATGTAAAATATTTGCTTATATTGTATAGATTCGTTTAAATTAATATATATATATATATATATATATATATATATATATATATATATATATGTATGTGTGTGTGTTTGTGGGAGTGTGTGCTTCAGGGCATGTGCACTTGCGTGATTATGATGCGACATCATAGAACCAAGGATCACACCTACATATTTCAAAAGAGAAATCATAAGATGAAAAGGTAAACCTTGATATCTCAGCCATTTCTTCTTTAATTTTCCTGTTTAGGAAAGTGCCAATCGTAGCCTGACACAAAGGTCTAACAAAAGCTTTTGCTTGCTGTATCCCTATAAACTTTCTTGGTCAAAAAACTGTTCCACTGATACAGGAACCCTATATTTTGCAACACACAACATTTCAATGTGAAAGGCTCTGTGTCTTTGATAACCAGAGTCTGAATCACATTGAACTTATACTCTAAATTGTCTGATTCTACCTCATCTCCCCATTTGGCATGCCTGTCTGTTAACAATGTCCTGGAAAGTTCCAAAAATTGCCAATAAAGAGATGTCAAAGCAGCAAAAAGCCTCATCTTTTGAGCACCGCAGTTCTTCTGTCTGGCTTCGGTAATCTAAAACTTACTAATTACCAGGATCGAGAACCAGCCCCCCCCCCCCTCTGCATTCTTTGCCTCCTCCATGATGGAATCAAGCCCCTCTGCATGCCCACTCTATTCATTGCAATGGAGCGGGCATGCCCCTGGCCCCTCCATTGCAATAAATAGAGTGGGCATGCATTAAAACCGGAGCTGGATGTTGGGGATCAAGATCTCAGCAATCACTAAAGTTTACAACACAGTGGCTGGGCAGAAGAGAAGCTATGGGCAAAAGGGTAGTGTAGAGGTTTTGTGTTTATGCCTGTAAAGGAACTTAAAAATCTACCTTATGCATCAAGCGTGTGAAGCAGTCAAGCTGAGTGTAATAGGCGACTGCTGTTGGGAAAAAGGTCTTGTCGGGTTAGTGTGTGCATCAACATGCATGATCACACAGCGTTGGCCACCATCAGCCACCAGTAGTCTGTAGGACAATGCAGTGCCACAAAAGCATATAGGGGTTGACAAGCAATACCTGTTTTTAGGCTATCAGGTTCATTACAGTGAATAAGACCATGGCAGATTCTTAGGCTCGAGGACCTGTAAGCCTCAGGTGAGAGAGGTGACACCAATAATTGCTAAATAGTGCATGATTTGCAAAGGTTAAAAGTCTAGACCAGTGGTGCTCAAAATGGGGGGCTGTGTTAATAAATATAAAAATAAGGCTGTTGGGTCAAGTCAGAGGCCTTACCGATTACATAAAAAGTTGACCAACACTGGCCTAGACCTAGCTTTTCTTACACAATATACATACTGTACATGGCTAGCTACTGCACACAATGCCTGGTTAATGACATTCATTTGTGAGCTATCCAATTTACTTTGTTTCCCATAATCCTCTAGTCCAGCTGCTTTGATATTCACACTGTGAATTTTGCACAGAGCTTCATTCATTGCAGAATATATGGTGTGTCTTTCTTTAGCATCCAGTCCTGGTAAAGCGGGATCCTTAAAAATGCGCCCACTGAAATATTCCATTATGTAAAAAGGAGTTCCAATGATGCTGCCAATAACATAATATAATGCAGGTTACACAATTTATTAACCGACAAATAATACATAGTCATAGATTAACTCCCTTCACTCCCCCCAAATATCACTTCAGGGTCAAAAAAATTATCTGCTCCCTGTAACCCAGCCTTCATTTTATACTGGAGCTGTAGCACAGGGGATTATGGGCGATTCATTTATGACCCATTCAATGTAGAAGCTACTGCAGTGATTGGATGATGGACAAGTCACTCATGATCTCCTGCTTTATAGAAGACCCAAAACAGCAGCTCTTTTATTTTATTATTGCAACTGTGGTAAGCGGGGAGGGGGGATGATTTGGAGTTAAGCAATAGTGTGAGAAAAGCTGCAAGAAAATGTCTAGAACATACAATACCTTGAATCTTCACAGAGGCTCAGAACTTTTGGTACAGGAACACCAGCTTCACCCAAAGCTTTCAAGACCCTACAGAGAATGTAATTACATCATCAGTCCTGAAAATAGCAAATGGTCATGCCATATTGTGGACCCTCTAAAGCCCTTAGATCAGGGGTTCTCAGTTGGTTTTCTGCATACTACTGGTGGTACACAAGATCCATAGACAGGTAGAATTCGATGAGGCCACAGACTGATCTGTACCACAACTCAATCTGTTGCCATTCATACTTTACCCAAGTCCCTAAATAAAGTTGCCTGAATATGTGCATTTTAAATGTTTCTTTTTTGCATTTTTGACTGGCTAGCTGACAATCCTTACCACCCAGCTAGGACTTGAGATGGAGGGTGGTACAGTACTTGATGAACACCTACCCTAGAGTGCGGTTTTGTAACTTTTTTATCTGGGTGAAAACATAATAAAAGTTTGCAAGAAACTGACCCACATTCTCTGTTATTCCCAAATGTGCCACCACCCAAAGCTACCGGCTGCCCTTTAGAATTTGTATTCCTTTTATATACCCAGTAGCAGCCAATACAAGCAGTTACACTGGGGATTTTGTGCCACCTATTACTCAACTGTGGCACTGATAAAGGACTACAGAACTTTTTGAGCGAAATGTAACTGTCTTCAGGCAAACCCCGGACTTGCCTGAAAACTCACTGTTCTTTCAGTCCCATCAGGTCACTCTACCAATCAGTGGCTTGCGTTCCATTCCATTTTTCTTGCCAATCTGAGCTCAGAAAAGAGTTGGGCCGCCCCATTAAAGTGGACCAAAACCTAGAATTTTGACTATCCTGGGTGTTGGTCCTTTCCCCTGGGGCACCCCGATCGGGGTTGCCCCACTGAGTGAAACCCCCCAGATTACCGCAGCTAACTCACCCCTTCTCGGTCCTATGGCTGCTCGTCCAATCAGCGCACTACAAGCCGCTGACGTCATGCCTTCTAAGCCTTTGTCTAAGGCCAGTGGCTCCAAGCGCGCTGGCATCCGCATCCCACACTGCCCTCCAACAGGGAGCGTGCCCACGCCGGCCATTCACAAATGCCTGGCGTGGGCACACGCCCTGCTAGAGGGATAGCGGGGATGCGGCTCACACATGCATGTTGGACCAGGAAACAAGATAAGTGTATGGGCAGCCTGTGGGGTTTCACACGGCGGGGCATCCCGATTTTGGATGCCTGTGGGGGAGGGAATCGATTGGCCCAGGAATCTTATAGATTCCCGGGCCGATCGCGGTGGGTTTTGGTCCACTTTAAGCGAGGGACCACCAGCCATAGAGTCTTATAGACTCTAGGGAGGTGACTGCTCTTCTTTAAAAATAATGGCTATGTAGATAACCAGGCAATGGTTTGTAAGCTTTCAAGATTCTTAATTTTAAGCAATATTACTTTACAAGGTGAATTGTCTCAAACTTCATTTTGTCGGGAGAATTTGAATAGTGTTTTGTTAAAACTCTAAAACTAATAAAATATCTCACTTAAAAAAAAAGAACTTACCTATATTCTCTTTCAATGGCATGAGCTGCTGGCAGCAGTTTTCCAGGAGGTTTCTTCCTCAGTACAAGTTGCTTTCCATTAAACTGGATATAGTAGGTGGGGTTTGACTGTCCATGACTGAACTGACGGACAAGTAAAGCTCCTAAAACAAAAGTAAAATAACAGATTTTCCTACATGTTGGGCATATTGGTTAATGCGGTACATATTGAGAAAGTGACCCGTCATAAACTGATTACATGGATCTCTATATTAGCTATGTGGAATGATTCATTAATCAACATAAATCAAAGCCAAAGTGATTTATGTCTTTCAGCAGTTCATAGGATTGGTCATGAATATAAATTGGTTCATGTTTTTTTTGTAATTTGTTATCTAGCCCATTATTATACAGTAAACCATAAAAAAACAGTAAATCAAATGCAGTCTAAATTTTGGACTGCATATTGCCAGCTGTATCCATATACAGCAATATAAATTGATGCTTTCCTGGAAAATATACGAAACAATTTAGTTAATCTTCTTTAGCGTAAAACTGAAGTACTGTATACTTTTGACTATAACTATGCACTATTGGTATATGACAATAAAGCTGATCAAAAGTTAAAAAAAAAAAATGCCAGTACATTGCTCCCCTAAAGCCCCCCTCTGGCAAAAGCTATTTTAGAAGCCTGAACTTCATGAAGATGTTCTCGAAAAGAGGCAGATGCTTTACTGTAGAATTACATGGAAGCGGTTATCTTGTCACACACATAAGCATGAGAGCAGAGCCCTGCCAGCAGCAGCCCACACCAAACAGAGAGATAAATGCCTCAGAAACATGGGCAGCTTGTGTATTATGCTATATTAACTCACACACGCGCTGAATAAACAACTGCTAGAGGATTTTGTGTGAGAGGGGAAAGCTGCTTAAAGTATACTTGAACGACAATTAGGGTCTACAATTGGGCACTCACACCACGAATGTTAAGGTTAAATTACAAATTTTTATTCAATGTGCTATATACAAGGATTAAAAAACACAAACATGACACAAGATGACAAGACCAATTAAAAAGACATGGTACCTGGGAACAACTTAATGTTAGATATATAAACAACAATCAAGGTTAGAAGGCAATAAAGTGCGGAAAGCTGCAACAAGGTTTCTTTATCACTTTTTACTGCAGAATCTGGATTTACAGCACACAATTCAGTCAGTGTAAACATATGTATCTTCTAAAATGTTACAGTTCTTTCAGCTGTGCAGCAGAACAATGAGTAATCACAGATGATTGCTTTCTACTAGAAATAAAGAAGGATTGCATCTATGTGTGAGGCAATTTTGACTGTGGGATTGGGTTATTCATAAACCTAACCTAAACTTGTATGGCAAGATGGCCGCTCTCGTGTAGTTATGCAGCATATAATCTGCCTGCTATTGCATAACATATGTATGGAGTTAAAGGAGCAGTATCGCGAATTTTTCTTGGTGACATATTTAAAAGGTACTTTGAATGTAGGTAAGGGTTGGAGTATGAATTACAAATGTAGAAAAAAATGATGTGTGTGTTGAACAGCTGGAGTCAAATAGCTCATGTATATGTCTTGTCAGTGTCGGGAGCCGACACTCTGGCCTGTTCCACACTGAGGAGAGGGAGATACAAATGTATCAGTTCCATGCTGAGGAGAGGGGTAAACAATGTATCAAAGTCTCAGCTGTTCAGTGCTGGCAGCCGTCCAGCATCAGATAACATTGCAACATTGCCTGGCCAGAACTTATATATATATAAAACAGAGAGAAAAGCTCTAGAAGCTCTAGAAATTTAGCTGATTTTGACAGTTTTCCCTTCATGTTGGCTCTGCTGCAGAATCTTTCAGTTTACCATTTTCTCTTTCATATTCTTATTTTTCATTTTTCCATATGATCTTTCTTTCAGCTTTGTGTGTTTTGAGCAAAGCCCAACCCAGGATTTTCACTATCTGGAGTTTTGTTTTGTGCCCCTAGGGGCATCCCGACTTGGGATGCCCTGATATGTGAAATCCCCAAGTTCGCCTGTGAAAACGTACCTTTTCCTGTCCCACAGCGCATGCGCAGGCTCTCATCCAATCAGCGCTGTTTGCACGCAGATGGGGAGCCTGAGCAGTAACCTTCCTGGCCGCCCGGCCTGTCTAAATGACTATCTGCGTGAGCGCGCCAGAAAAATGGGGGGATCTGTGGTTATCCAGGGGTTGTTTCACACAGTGGGGCATCCTGATTTAGAATGGGGTTTTGTTCCACTTTAATACCTTTAGATTTTCCTGCACAGTTATTCAAAGAAGAATTTCAGTCGTTTTCAGTCAGTTTAGTTTATTTTGTATAGATTTTACACATTTGAGTCACCTGGTCTCATAACAAAAGCAGCACCTCACACACACAGCCGTTACAGTGTCAGCCTCTGAGGTAAAGTGTTGCTAGGAGACCAGTGGGCTAAATGAAGCAGCTCACTAAAAACAACCCAGCAGATCCCCCTATTCAGCAAATGGACTGAGCCATTGTAATTATACAATTTAAAAGAGAGGAATATATTTTTTTCTTTTTCTATTGCCAGATTATTTATACACATGTTATAAGCTATTGTGTGGCTATTTAATTATTTATCTTTTTTAATGCAAATTTCGCGATACTGCTCCTTTAAGCAATCTCAAATAGTTTGTCGCTGATTGCCAGAGTGGGGCGTTATGGGTGCTGAACTTGCGTTTTTTTTTTAACTTTTGGTCTGCTTTAAGGTATTCAAATTGATTTATATGCTGCTTACACAAGTATTATAACCTATAACAATGTGAACAATAGTTTTAGGTATGTTAAAGTGGAGCATGTTTGTGGTGCAGTACTTGAAGGGATAATTTATGTTTTGTTGCACAGTTTCCACAGTTTAGTGTACTCCCTGTAAAATTATTTTCTTGAATGTGATTGAAAGACACAGCTTCTTTACACATGTATGAACATACAAGCTCCATCTACCAAGTTGGACACTATTCAGCGCAGTCCATATAAAGTCATCATTGGTCCTGATCATAGCTTAAAACCAAATCATTTGCTGCTTCCCAAGGCAACAATGACTGGTACTCTTCTTTTCTCCACCAGGATTCTGCCCAAAGGAGAGATGGGGGCAGCAGCAAATACTGTGGCTGCTGGCACTTTCTCCATTAGAAGTGTGTCATGTCCTCTGGTCCACCACAGAAAGTCTAGGGCAGCAGGGGATGAGGGAAATTGGGGAAAGCTAATCCCTTAGGAACAAGCTTCACATCACACCCATTTGGGTGTAGGCACTTTAACTAGGTCATTTATTTGCTGGCCTTTAATGGGAAGCCAACAAAGACCTTCAGATCCAGAATCCTCAAGGCCACATTAAATATGTGTCTAGAGAAGACAGCCAGTCCCACTGCTCTTTTTTGGAGTACATAACTGTACTTTTGGGGCAGAATTTGCAGAAGGTGTGGTTCGACTTCAATCACAGTCCATTTAATACATTTCTAAAGTTGTCTACTGTGGTATCTGTTATGAGTATCTCATTATTATCTTGCTGCCTTTACATTTTCCTAGCACTTTGACTATAGCGATACCTTTAGTGCTTTTAAAATGGGGCCCAAAATATCTTTACTTGGTGTTTTGCTTGCTCCACTGCTTCTGTATGGTAAAAACAAACTAAGAGTGGTTAGGAAAGAGTTTCTTAGATAACTCGGAGACTTCCATGAAGTACATACATCAGAAGGTCCATTATATTCTCAAGAGTGAGGAGCTACCGTCCTATGCTCAGAGTTGGAATGGATTGAAGATTCCACACAAAACAGAACTGTGCCCTGATGGTGGAAAGTAATTAGGTTTCAGGGATCTTGAAGTTAATGATTAGAAAATGAAATGGAGTAAAATGGGGTGAACAAGAATGTAGAGCCACAGTAGCCATGGCATGGTCATTGGTTTATACATTTAAGACACTTATTTTGTAAAACCTTGGATAAGACCTGTAAAAATAAGGGCATCATAATTCTTTTTTATAATAGAGGCCAGTTTAGACAAGATCAGCACTTTTCAGAATGAAATCTATTCCTAATTGCGACTCTGCATCTAGGCCACTTGTTCTCATCTACCCTTTGCAGAAACAAGTATTTATTATATACCTGATAGTGTTTCCCCAAATATATCTTCCAAATAGGTCTTCAGGGAATCTATAGGAATATCCATGGATGGTCTTACAGAACGAGTGTTTGGAACAAAATTTCTCAGGGAAATTTTCAACAGTTCTTCTAGATCATGCAATGCGTCTTTCACGTCATTAACCTGCATTATATAGAAAGTATTGCTAGTTGCAAGGCAGTCTATGGTATGAGCATGTATAATCAGCACATTTTCTTTATTGATGGCAGAGTGAACATTTACATTTATTACACTTAAATATATGGTTTACTTGTTTGTCTGGAATAGTTTCAGACTGACAGCTGCACTAAAATAAAAGTTAAGCTATTTGCATATTAATATAGTAAAAATAGTTCCTGCTGCCAGACCAAGCTACAATGTCCTCTGTTGCACACAGGGTAGTTTTGTCTTGTAGCTGGAACATGACATGTGCAAGCCATGCTGAATTATCTTCTGTGGTTCCAACAACATATTATACAAACCAATAGTATAGGGATTCCAGAAATCCATTCCTGCACCCCATGGCTGAATATCAGTTACTGTTGTGGTTAATCCCAGGGTCCCTTGGTCTTAAACCTGGCAAGTAATGCTGATGGGTTCCCCACATCTCTTCTAGCAGTCCCCATGTCACATCTACCAGTAGACAGGGGGGTCCAAGGCAGCCATTATGTCTCTAAAACACAAAAAACATTTCCTTGGACCTTTATTTGGTGTCCAGAAACACCAAATAAAGACAGTTTGGCAGCACGTGCCCTGTGAATCGAGCTTGTCTGAGGAGGAAACTTTTAAAAGCTTGAAGGGCTGGGGAGAGACAAATTGAGGGTGGGCGGGCATCTGGGTGACCAGACCAACGATTGGGAGAAGTCAGAGGCAAAGTGTAGGTTGCTTCTGGGTTAATGACAAATGTAAAGGTGGTTAGGGCATGGAACAAACATTAACAGACATCAGCTTATCAGTTTTGGTCCATACCCATGGGGCATCCTGATTTGGGATGTCCCACTGTATGAAATCACGCTGATGTGGCTCTGCTCCAATCAGCTTCTTTGGTCACGCATATTAATGTGCGTCCAAAACAAACTGAACAGGAGCTTAGCTGCACTTGCAATCAACGCCCTGACCCCTGCATCCCTCTTTGGCTGTGTGCACCCACACCAGCCCTTCGGTTGTAGTGGCCATGCACAATCCTAGAAATACTGGCAGGGTATTACACAGCGGGGCATATCAAATGATGCCCTAGAGGTAGGTATTTAACCGCACCTAGTGTCTTATACATTTGGACCACAGTACACACTAAGACAGTGTAATGGATAAAATCTCTCTGCTATTATTTTGACTTTCTACCTTGCTTGCGATAAAGAACAAGCACCATTTACACAGGCAAAACTCTAATATGACTAATTAATCGTGAGAAAAGTACCATGGTAGGGTATTGTACTGGTTAATATTATCAGCTTCTAATGATATTTAAAAAAGAGTTACTGTGGCCTTAAAGTACTGTACTTAAAGTAATGAAAGTCCACATATCACCCTTCTGATTTGGGATGACAAGCCCCTGAATGAGCCCTAAACAGGGCCCCCTAAACAGGATGAATAATTCATTTGGTCTACACTCCTGTGCCGCTCTTTTACCCCACAAGACACGTTAGCATGCCAGCCTGGTAAACCAGATTGGTCACAGACAAAGTAGAGGACAAAGGGACTGCTAAATCCCTGAAGGTTGGGTATTGTAATGATTTCTGTTCTCACCCCTCTCTCCAGTGCTCAGTCAGTGCAGGGATCACATTAAAATTAAACTCCCTTGGCCCCGGCATCCCTACTGCGGTCGCCACAAGGTTGCCCACATGGACATCCCCAATGCGAGCGCATTCACTGGCATGCATTCAAGCTGATGAGTCGGCAGGCATGTGCTGAGAAGAGATGCCAGTATGTGTAGCCAGGAGTGCCTTGGAAATACACTGGCTTCTGGGAACAGGTGAGTTAATTTTTTTATGTTACCTGACCAAAGACTGACTGAGTGCCAGATGGACCATAGAGGGGAGTGGGCAAACCTGATTTTTAAAAATACAATTCTGTGATTACTCACCTGTGGAATTGATTTTACTGTGTACAGCACGGCCTGTTTCCTTTCAATCATTACATCTGGGGTATTCCGCCACAAGGTGACGCAGTTGACTGCAGAAGACTTGTGGCTCCTCCCGGCCCGGAATAAAAGTAGAGTGAGCAGTAACACGGAAGGGAGGTTCCTTCCCTTTGGCAGAATAAGCTCGCACCACCGCCTCAGTGAGTGTGATCAGCGTGCCACCACAGAAGCCTTTGAAAAAGCTGTATTATCAGTGAAACGCATCAGGCGGGGCAGCGGCATTTATTATTTTAAAAGGTGAAGCGCACTCATTTGGGCACAGTCTTAGCTCCTACCGCACCCGTATCTACTACTGGCCATAGTGGACTAGGGAAAGGAGGACTACTTTTCCAGTGTACCTATTTGTGCATTCTTGTTTGGACTCTTGTAAGTGCAATTTTAACATTAAACACTTGAATACCATTTAGATGGGGTTGCACTATTTTTTCTATGTGTTTTCTTTTATGTGATCAATTGTCCATCACGGATTGAGCTCTATGAAATTATTGAATACACGCAATATACCTTTGGAATTATCTACGGAGCACGTTGTTTATAAGGAGTCTTTTATATCTTGTTCTGGTAAGCGCACATCGAGTGAAGGGTGATCACTTTTAAAGGTTGCATGCGTTTTGGGATATTCACTGAACTCAGCGAACATTCGTTCTTTTGGAGAACTGCTACACCTAGCACTAGTGCATGCGCTTTTGGACAAATGTGAAACATTTACTGAGGAACTTTGTAAATGTAAATAAGTGTTTTTATTGAAGATTTATTATAATTGGTGATAGCTTATGCCTTTTCTGGGCTAAGTGTGGGTTCTCATTGATGAATTGTTTGTGAACACAATTTCCCTTCTTTTTGCTCTGTACCATAAATTATATATATTGAGTCTGAGGCTTATTAGGGATAAAAGTCTGGTACGTTGTAGCATTACCACTATTTTATGCTTATGTAATCATTAAGGAGCGCAGAGTTTTATATATATACATTTTTGCACCACCGCCTGTCTAATCCACTTGCTGATAGTGGATTTGGCTGGAGGCAAGCCCTTCCTAGGTCTAGAAGGAAGAACAAAAAGAGAATCAGACTTCCAAAAGGGCTCAGTGGCAACCAAATAATACTTGAGTGCCCTGACCACATCCAGAGAATGAAGGTTCCGTTCCTTGGAATTAGCAGGGGCAGGACAATAGGAAGGTAAAACAATGTCCTCATTGGGATGAAAGGCAGATACAACCTTGGGCAAAAATTCCGGGTTATCCTGATGCCGCTCAAAATGAGGAAGTTTCATGGAAAGCGCCGCCAGCTCAGAGACTCGACGCACCGAAGTAATAGCGACCAAAAAGGCTACCTTAAAAGTCAGAATGGGCAGAGCGGCCTTGCAAAGATGCTCGAAAGGAGGGCCCTGTAGAGCAGAAAGCACCAAGTTCAAATCCCAAACCAAAAGCAGAGTCTGGAAAAAATCCTTGACGAGCCTAAGATTGGCAAAAGATCTTTGGACAAAGATTGCCAGAGCCGAAACCTGTCCCTTGAGGGTACTAAGTTGTAGACCCGAATCCAGACCATGCTGTAAAAACTCCAGAATCCTGGGAATGGAGAATTCACAACAAGATAGAGACTTGGACTCACACCAAGCAATATAAGCATGCCAGACCCTATAGTAAATCATAGACGAGGATTTATTCCGAGCCTGAATCAAAGTAGCGACAACCGAACCCAGCAAACCCTTGGCCGTCAAGATGGAGGTTTCAACACCCAAGCCATTAAAGCCAGCGTTTGTAAATTGGGATAGAGCAGCTGTCCCTGAGGGAGAAGCTCTGGATCGTCGGACAAGAAGTACCGATCCACTGCCATCTGGACAACGTCCGTGAAACATACACTCCTCGGCCAGCTGGGGGCCACTAGAATGGACGGTACCCCCTCCTGGGCTATCTTGCGCAGCACTCGACCCAGCAGAGGAAATGGAGGAAATGCATAGAGGAGCCGAAACTCCATCCAGGGAATTGCGAGCACATCCGTGGCGAAGGCCAGAGGATCCTTTGACAGGGAGACGAATCTTGGAAGCTTGTGATTGTGACGGGACTCAAACAGGTCCACATCCGGCTGACCCCAGCGGTGACACAGGGCGAGAAATACCTTGTTGCTGAGAGACCATTCCCCCAGATGAGACGTCCCCCTGCTCAGGGAGTCCGCCTCCTGGTCCTCCACCCCCGGAATGTAAACCGCCAAGATGCAGGGAACAGTCTCCTCCGCCCAAGATAAGATCAGAGACACTTCCTCGAGGGCTCGCTTGCTCCGAGTCCCTCCCAGATGATTGATATAGGCAACCGCCCTCTGATTGTCTGAGCGGACCTGCACAGCCCAACCCCGAAGGTGGGAAGTCAACTGGAAGAGAACCAACCTGATCGCCCTCAACTCTAAAATGTTAATGGGCACATGGGCCTCCTGGGGACTCCACTGACCCTGGAACTTCAGTGACTGACAAACTCCCGCCCAACCGGTCAGACTGGCATCCGTGGTGACAATCTCCCAGCGCGGAGGCAGAAAGGACCTGCCCACTAGGAGATTACTCGAATCCAGCCACCATGAAAGGGACTGCCTGGCCAGAGGAGACAGAGCAAATTCCTGATCCAGGGACTCCTGATTCCGATCCCAAACCAACAAGCGGTGTAACTGAAGAGGTCTCATGTGGAACTGAGCAAAGGAAACCGCCTCAAAGCAAGACACCATGAGGCCTACCAACTGCATCCCCAGACGGATGGAGGGATGAGGGCACAGCAGCAGCGCCCGCATCTGAATGCCCTCCACTTTCTGCTGGGGGAAAAAATACCTTTACCTTAGAAGTATCCAGCGTCATGCCCAGGAAGGACCTCACCAAAGACCGAGATAGTGAAGACTTGGGATAGTTGATCACCCAGCCGAGGGACTCGAGAGTGGACGTCACCACCTGAGTATCCTTCTCAGCCTGATGAAGAGATTGAGCAGCAATCAATAGGTCATCCAGGTAAGGGAGAATGCGAATGCCCTGGCTTCTCAGTAGAGCCATGACACCCGCCAGCACCTTGGGGCCAGCACCGAGGGGCCGATGTGATACCGAACGGCAAGGCCACAAATGGGTAGTGTTGATCCTGCAGAGCGAACCTCTGGAGACCTGGAAAGATCGGAACTTGAAGGTAGGCATCCTTGATGTCCACCGTGGTCATGAAGTCGCCCGGCCGAAGGGAACTCACATCCAAGCGTAAGATCTCCATGCGGAAATGCTTGAATCTGACAAATTTGTTGAGACCCTTTAAATCCAGGATGGGCCTCAGGGAGCCGTCCTTTTTGGGGACCGTGAACAGTATGGAGTTGTACCCCCGACCCTGTTCCTATAGAGGTAGCGGGTAAATCACTCCGGAAGCTAGAAGACGCTGTACGGCCAACCCCAGGCCCTGAGCAGCCACAGGATTTAGAGAGATCCGGGACCGGAGGAATCTTGAAGGCGGCCAGGCTGCAAACTCTATCTTGTAACCAGAGGAAACCCCCTCCTGAATCCACCGATCTGAGACGCGCAGTCTCCAGACGTGAGCAAAAAGCCGAAGCAGTCCCCCCACCCGGTTAGGTGAGGGCGCCTCTTCATGCCTGAGGGGCCTTGGTGGAGGGTATGGGCTTGGTTCCCCAGGAGAGACCGGGCGACCGCGGGATTTGCCTCGACCCCAAGAGCCTCTGCGACCACCTGAGACATAGGACCCATGACCTCCCCTTGAAGGGCGAAAGGAAGAGGGTCCCAGAAAGGGCCGAGCCTGCTTCCGACGCTGGGGGAGCCTACCATTCTTGGTCAGAGCATCACCGAAGAGACGAAGTCCAGTGAAGGGAAGCCCAGTGGGAGAATTCTTAGCGGCAGTATCGGCCGCCCACTGACGCAACCAGACAGACCTCCGCATAGCGACCAACAGAGCCGAGGCCCTACCGCCTAGCCTGACGGCGTCATCCATGGCAGATAGTAAAAATGCAACAAAATCAGAACAAAGCAAAAGATCCTTATAGTCCTCCTTTTGCTTGCGAGACCGGGCAGCCTCGGCAAGGCGCCTGACCTTCTTTTTAAGAGCGATGGCCACAATAGCCGCAGCGCAGACCGGGCGCAAACCAGCCCCTACAAAGGTGAAGGCATGAAAAACCAGCTGATCCATACGCCGGTCCGCGCTATCGCGCAAAGTAGTATTGTTGGGGGACGGCATGACTGAAGTGTTGGACAGCCCCAGGACCGGAGCGTCCACCTCAGGGGGGCACGACCAGCAATGAACCAAATCAGCCGAGAAAGGGTACCTTCTATCTAAACCCTTGGGCACCAAGAGTAACCTGTTAGGACGTTCCCACTCCTTGAGGACCATATTAGAGAAATGGCCCTGTTCCGGGAACTCTAGGCGTTGCTTGCCAGGGAGGAAGAGCTCACCCTGCTTCTTCTTCGCCACCTTAGGGGGAGCAATGTGTAGGGTATCAAACACAGCCGACAGGAGCCTGTCGTTATCATCCGGGAGCCAGGTATCCTCATCTGAGGAAGACCCTAAGTCCCTATAATGCTCGCCCTGACAATCCCCAGAGGAATCCGAGTCACGGAACAACTCCCCCTCCTCCGGGGAGTCACGGCCACCGTAAATGTCAATGCCCTCGTCCTCATCGGCAAAGAGGGACAAGTCCGCGTCGAGGTGCCTCCTCTTGTGAGAGGCCTTGCCCGCGGCCGGCCTGGCCAGTTGTCGCTCAATGCTGGCCACTCGCAGGTCCAGATCTGATTGCGACACCCCCCCCTACTGGCTTCCCCCTCGCTGGGAGCTAAATGCAGGCGCGTGGGGAGTAGGAGATGCAGTCGGGAGAACAGGACTGGAAAGAGAGGCGCTCAGCCCAACCTGTTCTGCGATAATACTTTGGGCGCACGGGACACAAACCATGCCGCCGCCACTCAAAGGGAATGCCCCGCACATGACACACAGCCGAGCCTGCCCCGAGGGGCCCCCAAGCTCGCTATCCCCAGAAGCTTCCATATGGTGATTATCAAAAAAGGCACAGTCAGCCAACACGGTGTAAAGGCTAAAGAAGAGCCCACCCGGGATGCCCCCAAGGGATGCCCCACAGAGAAGGGACGGGGGGGGTATGGAACCGGGAGAAACCACAACACTGCTATCCCATCTGAAAGACATAAGCGTGAAATATAAATGAGCATCCCACAGTACATGCACCGCAGGATACGAAGCACCGCAGGATCGACTCACGGACCAGCTGCAATGGCGTCAGCAGCACGCGAATGGCAGAAGGCATCCCCGCTATGTCACCCAGCCTGCCAGGAAGGACAGCGTCCCCAAAGAGGACCAGCACCCAGCCAGCACAGGCGCAGGTAAGATGTCGCCGCTGGAGAACCTCGAGGGGCGGGCCGCGAAGAGATGACGCATTACGCGTCATCCTGCGGCGCCGCCCCCGGCGAAAAGGCGCAAAGGCACCGACGCCTATGACAGGGAATGGCGCCCGGCGTCAGAGGGAGGCAGACAAGCGGCAGCGCGCTCAGCCGGCACCCGACCCCCCCGAAAACGGGACGGGGAGAGGGGTGGGGCAGGAAAGGGAGCAGGGACACAGCGGACCAGGGGAGGGAGGGAGGGGGGGAAAAAAGGGGGGTAGGGAACAAAAAAAAAACCCCATAACAAGAGTAACAGTGCCTGATGCAATAAAGAAGCACCCCTCACAATCAAAAGACTCACCCAAGTAAAGCATACAAGAGACACACAACACAGCAGAGTGGTTTCTCCATTCCCCCTATAGGCTCACCATTTGCCTATGGCCAGCCACCCTTCGGTTACAGGGTCTGCGGCCTGGAGCAAAGCTCACCGAACACCCAACCCAGGTGTTCCCCTACCGTCACCCTATTCATCAGCCAAGGCTGGGAGGCAGGAGGGTCCGGAAAGCAGGTGGAAATAGGCTTGCAGGGCCGCAGGCTTGGTTGCCCCGCTCGCCTGGGAATAACCAGAGAGAGCCATCTTCGGTCTTCGCAGTCAGGACAGCAGAGAAACACTGGGGGTCTATGGGTGATTCCTGGCCTTTTATTGGGCCGGGAGGAGCCACAAGTCTTCTGCAGTCAACTGCGCCACCTTGTGGCGGAATACCCCAGATGTAATGATTGAAATGAAACAGGCCGTGCTGTACACAAGGGAAAAAAAACAATTTAAATGTCTCTTTAAGGCCGCTAAAGTCTTTTTTGGTCATTAACCTTGCTTATCATATGCTCTAAATAGGGGGTAGGTGAGGTTAGCTACTTTAACATTGTGTTTTTTATTAATGTGAAAAAGCACACTGCAATGCAAATTAATGCTTACCTTTATTGTAGTGAAGCCTAGCTGAGCAGCAGCTTTTAAATTTGGTCCTAGGTCATCTAGAAAGATGGCATCTGCAGGCTGAACACCAAGTCGCTCAGCACACAGCTGATAAATGCGAGGCTCGGGTTTACACACACCTTCCAAGCATGATTCCACAATCTACAATACAATAAGGAAATAAAGGAAGGTTTAAAGGGAAAGTCCACTGGCTTTTTTGAAGGTGTATATTTTTGTGTCCTCAAGGTGCTGAGCTGATTTAGTATTTTTTAAATGTTTTATTATGTTAGAAAATGTTTTTTATGGAAGCAGTTTTCGCTATCTGCAATCTGTTGCCATTGGCAACATACGCCAAGTTTGTACACCGAGAAGAGAGATGTGAATCCTGTACAAGTAACACTGTTCTGTGTGTACAGTGTGTAAAACCTAAATTTTCTAACATAGTATAAAATAAAAAAAAACTAGATCAGCTCATCACCTTGAGGACATCCTTTGGTCACAAAAATTCCATCGAAAGTGGAAAGCCAAAAAAAAATGTTTTATATACTATCACTGAAGTTAGGACTGTCAGCCACATGCCGAAAAAAGTCCAGGTAAGAAAAGGCTGATCCCCTAGTTAAAAGGATGTCCAGACAAAATAACCAGAGCTATCTCACCTTTTGCGCTGTGCAGCTCCACAACCCAGAAATGCTGGCGTACAACTCACCGAGATCGGAGATCAAATGACCTGGTGGTCCTCTTCGGTCAAGAGGGTAGCCATGAACCTGTAGGGATTACACCCCCAATCCATTCATTGTAATGGGGGGGCGTGTCCACATGACCCCCGTCTCGGCATTGCAGCCTCCATTTAAATGAATGGAGTGGGCGTGCTGCTGGGCATAAACCAGACACATTCACGGATGCCATCTTGGACCAGAGAGGACAGCCGGGACATTCAATCTCCAATCTAGACGAGTTGTACACCAGCGGGTCTGGGCGGTGGAGCTGCACTGGTTAAAAGGTGAGTATAGACGTTTTTTTCTATTTTTGGCTGGGTAATCCATTTTATGTAATCTTTTTTTGGCTGAATCAAGGCCAGCCTTATAGGAAAGTGAGGTATTTTAGAGCATTTAAACCGGACCAACAGCCTTACAAAGTTGGAAAAAAAACTCCCCAAAACTCACTTGCCCCATATGCAGATATGACACAGAATCATTGTCAGCACTAACATTTGCTCCTGTATACACTCAAAGCTGAAACGCAGCCTCATCAATTCTCTCCAGGTAGCAGTCATTCTGGAGATTCCTTTCCCAGCATCCCAGCTGTGCTGCTGCCTGGATTCAGCTGACACAACCCACAATGCACAGTGGTAGAAAACCCAGCAGCACTTCCTCTTTACAGGCATCCTGCAGCTCCATGGGACTCCATTTTGTTTGTAAAATTGACCACAGCAGGAGTTACAAAAAAGTTAATTATTTTTTATTTGGGAAGTGCCAGTAACAATTCAAGTAAATAGATGTGTGGAGCCATGCACTTAGTGGAGGATGGTTCAAGATGGTTGCGGCAAGGACCCAAAGCGCAGGGAGAACAGCGCTGCAACAAGTTGATTTAGTGCTTTTTGGGGGCAAAGGTTGTGGTGCATAGTGTCTGATAATGGATTGGGTTCAGAAAAAAAAATATAGAAGAATGATGTGAGAGGAGGGGTTAGATTAGGAGATGTGGTAGGCTACGTTGTTAGGGAGCATCTAAAGCTATTGATGTTCTGAATCAATCCAGTTGTTGGGAGTACAGCATTCTAGAGAACTGGTGCAGCTTGGGAAAAGTCTTGTAGGCGGGAGGGTGGAAGATGCAAGTTGTATATCATTAGCAGAGTACAGGGCGCGGGTAGGGCAGTAGACAGAGATTAGAGAAGACAGTTAGGGGGGTGCAGCACCACGGAGAGGGCGAGAATGAGCAATATTAACTGAATCCTATAGCGTATGGGCAGCCAGTGCAATGACTGGCAGAGGGTGGAGGCATCAGAGTAGCGGTTAGAAAGATAGATGAGCTGGGCTACTGCATTTAAAATGAATTGGAGGGGAGAGAGTTTAGTAAGGGAGAGGCCAGTTAGTAGTGAATTACAGTAATCAAGACGAGAATGGCTCAGGGCAACTATAAGAGTTTTTGTTGTTTCCACTGTGTGAAAGGGACAGGTTCTAGAGATGTTCTGAGGTGCAGACATCATGAATTGGAAAGCGATTGAATATAGGGGGTGAATCAGAGTCAAGTGTGACACCTAGACAGCAGGTGTGCTGCTTTAGAGTTATGATGGTGTCATGCAAATGTCAGGTTGAGGTAGGTTGGCAGATGGTGAGAACACAAGTAGTTCCGTTTTAGAGGTTTAGTTTCAGATGAAGAGAGGACATAGGCCTCGATTCAATATAGGTAGAAAAAAATTCTCATGGTAGATTCACTTCATGAGAAAAAAGTCTGAGAATTTCACTGGTGCTGAATCACCAGCTAAGAAAACAATGAAAGTCAATGGCACTTTTTTACTCCTAAGAAAAGTAGAGAACTATTTACTCCTTTCTACACTGTAGTAAAAGCTGTTATTGACTTTCATTGTCTTTTTATCTAGTGATTCAGTAACAGTGACATTCTCAAGCTTTTTTCTCATTAATTGAGTTTTTTACTACCATGAAAATGTTTTTTTACCTTTATGAATCGAGGCCATAATGTTAGACACAGTAGGCAGACAGTCACTGGTGTTCTGCAGTACGTGAGGTCGTGGGCTGAAGTATATAGTTGGATGTCATCAGCATATAGATGGTACTGAAAGTCAAATCTACTGATAGTAAGCAGCGGCTTACATTGCCAAGCGTTCCTCCAGCGATGTGCCTCCTCGATGCTACGGCATTGTGAATGAGGAAATACACTTCCATCTTACCTCAGAAGCATCACATACTGAGGAGATGAGAGGGGATAAAAGTGCAGGGGGTGGGTTATAGCTGTAATTTGCACAGACAGAGCAGAGCTGGGGTTAGGAAAAGGACAGCAATCCCAGAATGCAGAGAAGCATAGTCAGAAGACACTTGCTATTTTCAGGCAGCCTGAGACTCCATGGGCCGCATCTTGGATGTTTAAATGTTCAGAAAATGCAGTGGATGCAGGTAGGATGATTTTTAATGTGGGCAATCTGTATGTACAGGGTGGGAGAAACATATGAGATAGACTCTTATTCAGGGTAAAGATCCGGTTTAAATGGCATCTTGGCTACTCATTCCCACTCGCTTTAGTAAGAGGTGGAGCTGGATAATAATTTATTATCTTTCATTGCAAGAGCAAAATACAATTTCAGCCATAACCTTTGTAGGACTATGTCTATGCACTGGCTTTGGACTCAGAATTTTGCTTGGTGTGTGCTTTTTTAAACAATCTTTATGTATGTGGATCATGCTTACCACATGAAACTGGGATCGATCAATGGGTAGAAAGCTTTCTCCGCTGTGCAGGAAGAAATTGTTGCTCAGAATAGCGGTTTTGAGGCCTTCAGCTCGGATGCACTGTATAGCCTCAGTCATGGCAGGGTGCTGCTTTGCCATCTCATTAACGGTGAGATCAGTGAGAAAACTTTCAGCTGAAACAGACTGCCCTGCCTCAAATAAATCAAACATGTTAAAAGATGTTGTTTTCTAGTGTGTGCAAACAAATCTACATAATACCTAAGCAAAAATGCTAAATATGCCCACAGAACTATATAAAGTAGAACCTAAATATTCGTGAACCATTTAGAACTTTTTTCTGTTTATCTGCCTAATGCTACATTGATTTGATCCCTCATTTTGACCTAAAACTACATCAGATTTTCACTCAAGTATTTGTGTGAAAATCTTATGTAGTTTAAAGCGGAACAAAATCCTGTGCGGTCAGCTCTGGTATCTAAACGATTCCATGGCCAACTACTGCCCTTGCCCTTATCCCAAATTGGGATGTCCCGATGCGTCAACCCCCCCCAGTTCACCTGTAACAGCTTACCTTTATTCCTGTCCAATGGCGTATGCACGGGCTCTCGTCCAATCAGAGACATTTGCCGTGCCTATGTCATTCGGCAAACGACTCTCATGTTTTACACTAATAATAATATACCAGACAAGTACAGCCACCCCTGTTGGTGCAAACTTGTACATCGCCAGGTACCACACATTGGGAAACACCGGTGAATAACATATTAAGCACGCCTTACTCCTTTTTAGAAGGAGTAATAGAGAAATCGTCTGGACATTGATTAAAAAGAAGTGCCAGTTGAGGTTTTCTCTCTGTCACGGGCAAGTTAAATATAAGATTCTAATTACGGTATGTTGTATTTAAAGATCAGCAATCAAATAAATCAGCAAATAAACAAACATGAATCCCAAGTAGTTAAGTGAAGGAGACAAAGGAACTCAAGGTGAAATATGGATAAAAAGGAAATTGTTTAGCTGTGAACACCCCCACACCCACCTGAAGAACCCTCACCCACTCTTCAATATATTAATTCTAGGACAATGAGCAAAATAGCTCGGGGTGGAAAAGAAGCACAATACATTTTTAAAGGAGCAAATTATATAGTATACATGCAGATACATAAACCACAAAGCAGACAAATATTAAGTCCAAAAATAAGGGAAAAAAATGAACAGACAGGATTAGGGAACTTTCCTTTTAAGAAATATAAAGCAGCGGCTGAATATCTGCACCCTTTGTTCCATGCTATCCCTGCCCACATGTTTAGTGTAATGTGTTTTCTGCAGCCAACTGTGCTTGTGTTGTGTGCGCAACCAACCTATGCCAGGGCAGAGGCGCCAAAAGGAAGCCAAGGAGCTGCCAGGAAGTGGCCAGGGACTAAGAGCAGGAGCTCTGACTAATGGAGACCTGAGCAGCCTGTGACCAGTGGAAACCATATACTGGTCAGAACTGTAAGCCAGAAGGTGATAAAATGGACTATGTTATGCTAAATAAAGCATTTTCTGTTTCATATATGAATGTGTGAAGAAATACAGCTTAATATCCCTGTGTTATGCCTATGTCGGTGATGCCAAAAAGATCCCAGAGTCTTAAACCATGACACATTACATTTCACATGACATGTAAACATGCTACCTACAAGTTCAGTGTTTCTTGTTAGCATCTGCTATCACGTCATTATATTTTGCCAGCCTTATTCTAAGAAATAAAAAATATTGTCTGCACCTAAATCAATGGCCCGAGAGATAATGAGAGAAAAATAGTGGACAGTCCAAGAACAGGAACAGGTTACGAACACATCTGTAACAAACAAAACTCACAATATTTGAACACAGACGCCCAAATTCTTCGACAAAACTTTGGGCAGATAATTCTCCTCTCATGTACTTCATCCAAGGTCCTCCATCACCCCCAGTTAGGATGGCTTGCTTTATAGTGCCACTAGGAACATTGTTACGATTTTCCCAGTCTGTGTAGAACAACCCAGACAACTCAGTTCAGTAGCTCAATTTCAAAACATGAAATCTAATCAAACACATGTTGCTCTTTAATGTAATAATGTATCCCAGACACCAGAAAGTAGAGTAACTATTATAAAAGGCTATGATGCTCTTAAAGTGGACCAAGCCCAGAATTGACAGATTGACTATCATAGATTTTGGTCCTTGCTCCCAGCTGTGTGAAACCCACCCAGGTCGCCCATAAAAATTGACCTTTGCCACGCAAGCTAATCCGCAAACTTAGCTCAATTTGGGATTTTCGGCTAAGAATTGGAGCCGAATGCAGCAAAACACACCGACGGCCGCATGCCCGCTGGCCTGTAGCTGCGGTGTGCTGTGCAGAATAGCTTAGTGCAGCCCGCACATGCACCGCTGGATTAGGTGTCAGGTAGATTTTACCGGGGACTCAGCAGGGCATCCTGAATAGAGATGCTTCTGGAGAGGGACTCAAGCGACTGAGAGTCTGACCTACTGCCAAAATATTTCTTAGAGTAGCCACACCATACAATTCCCATATTCTGAAACAGCAGGTGTTCCTCTCCCTAATGACCATCAATATATTCCTCTTCCACAGCCTGGATAATGTCACTGTGCTGCCAGCATAACTCAGCAACTCTGGAAGGTTATCCAATGGAAAGCTTATTGGTCAGCCCCAACTACTGGCAGGTCATTATCTTTCACAACAGTTGAGCAAGAGGAGCGTACCAATTTAGATGGTCCTGGCATGTGGAGGAGGATAATTTTTAAAATGTTGTGGGTTCTTTTTTAAGTGAAATGTCTTTTTACCTATATAATTAAGATCCTATTATATTATTAAGATCCTTCTCTCAAAGTAAATATACAGCAATCAAGTGTGATCGAAGACCTGGTAGTATGGTGCAAAGAAAATCTCTTGGATGATCTAATATGGGAGAAAAAATATCCCTACCATCTCGAGGAAAGCCCAGCAGAGATTGTTCTTTCTCAGACAGTTAAAAAGCTGGTGCTATTTTACAATTCATTAATTGGGTCTATGCTCAACTTCTCCTTCTCCACTTGGTTTCAAGGAGCAAGCAAAAGGACAAGTCCAAGCTTAAAGTGCTACTGCAGGCAAAGGTAATTGTTACACAGTTGTTTCGGGTTACATTTGGCACTGCCCTAAACTGTTTTCCATTTTAGATTGAAGAAGACATGTTCGAGATACTGAGGTTTACAGGTTCAACTTCAGAAGATTTATCTTCTGAAAAAAGTGGGTGTGGCCCTTGGATCTGTGATGAATCTGAAGGAGGAGGCAGAGGGAGGGGCGGAAGGAGGGAGGAACCAGCAATCCCGTCCCACTCTGCTGAGCTGACTGAGGGACGGGATGAAACACAATGTCATTGGCTGAACCTGTAAACCCAATATCTGGGCAATTTCTGCTCCAATTTAAAAAGGGAAAACAGTTTAGGACAGTGCCAAGTGTAGCCCAAGGCAATGGTGTAACAATTACCCTTTCCTACAGTATCGCTTTGGTTTCACAGCAGCATGATTGTGGGATGCTCTTGCTTTCAGGTGTGCCCCGCAATCACTGGTGTGCAGCGTTTGGAGGGCGTCTGGAGTCGCATTCGCTGCGCCCTCTTGAAGCTGGTGGCAGGGCTTCTGTGCCCAAAGATTTATATGGGCAGCTGTTCACAGGCTCTGCAAAAATGCTGGTGTGAAACCAGCCTCAAAGAACAACTAGAGATGTGGAAAATGTCATTGGAGCCTCTCTTCCATTCCTGGAGGAAATACACAATATTAGAAAGGAAACTAAAGCAAAGAAAATCTGAGATGACCCCTCCCACCCAGACAACAAACACTTAACTCCTTCTGTCAGGAAGAGGTTTGAAAGTCTCTGCTTGCAAGACCTTGAGGTCCAAGAGTGGGTTCTTTCCAGTGGCCATTTGAGCATTACACAAGCACTAGGAAAAGTTGCTGTAACTTATTGGAACTAAATACAACTGTCTGTGGTTCTGTGGAATTGAATCCTTTCATTTAATTTTTATCTTTTTTATTTAACATAATCTCCAATTTAATGTGTGGTCATTACTCATGTTTATTTAGGTCTGTACCCTCTGTGTAACTAGCAACAAGTAATCCATTGCGCATCCCTGATGTATTTGGCGAATAAAGGTATTCGGAGTCTGATTTATACACATCAATGATCATCTTACGATAACCTGGGGAAAAAATAAACAGCTTGTAGTTTTACCTTCAGCTAGTTTGTAGGGGGAAGGAAGGAGTACACCTCCCATATCAAAAACAACTGCCTTATATCCACGAGTTGCTGTATACCCCCATCCTAATGGACTCCTCTGTTTTACCAGGCTGTATCTCCATACTAAGGAAACCTTGGAAGGACTAAGATACGATGCTCGCAAAACCCTGGATATCAGCATTGTACCTAGAAATAAAAATAAGACACATTATAAAAAAAAAAAAAAAAAAAAAAACGGTCCTGGTATACAATTTGGCTAGCTAGCTTTATTAAAGAAGACAACAAAAATGTTGATGCATCTACCGACACTAGCAGAAAATACATCACAGAAAATCTGCTATATCTTGGGTGGTCCCTGTTCATTGTTAAGCCTTGGTTACTTGCCCAGCCTCCTCAAGTCCTCTTTGCTCCCAGCATTACAAATCACAGCATGAAGTCTGAACCCCCCATAGCACTGCTGAGACTTGTTGGATGTGGATATGCAGAAATTATTCTTTATTCTCACTTTCCCATCACAATTCCATGCTAACACAGTGGAATACTCAGTATTGGAGTTCAATATCAGGTTTAATTGCACAACAAACAGGCAGCTATCACTAGTCACGTGATCCAACTATCAATCCAGCACCTATGATCACGCAGCCCGAAGCACCGTCCGTTCGCCCACCTAGTGGGACTACAAGGCCCGTCAAGGCCACGGACACACAGATTCTTGGCTAAGGCAATAAGATCGTTCAAGTTAAATATAGGTTTTAATGAAGTAAGCACACTAGGCAGTTATTACAAACATTTGGCTATGATGGAATAAATACAAATGCTGTTCTGAGTAGTGGCATACATGTTACAGGTACAGTGAGCTACATGCAGACATACAACAGTAAGAGTTACCTTAAAATGCAGAGTAGTGATGATAGGCTCACACAGGGAAGTGTGTGGACAGCTTATGGAAAATCCCGGGCACCTCCCGCACGCATGTGACGTGACCCCCCCCCCCCCCCCCCAAAGAGTGACAAGGGCTGGCCCGGGGTCATCCCCTTCATGCCTCGGGACCCTCTCGCCCCTCCCTTCTGTGGGGGGGGACTGTACCCTCCCTGCCTTTCTTCTATAAAAAAACTGTAAGAAGTTATAACTTTGGACAAGGGGATCATATAGCTCTGGATATGGCACCAAACGATTGTGCTGGATGACGTGCATTTGATGAGCCCAAAGATGAAGTCCCTAGATGGGTCAAAACCTGAGATCTCCATTTCTTTGGTTTCCAGTGACCACACGGCACTGAGAAACGTATGTCTGTGTGCGATTTTGTGGGACTGTTCTGGTTCAGTATCTGGCTTGGTGCTGGGAGCGGCAGCGGCTGATTTGCGTCAGTGCTTTATGCCGGAGGCACTGGTGTTTGAAGAGAGGGAGCTATCTACAAGGGTCGCCTCTGCTTTAGTCCTAGTGGGACCTTATCAGCCCAGAGGTGTGAGTGAATGAGCAGGGAGTCTGATCTGAGCTTGGCTCAACTGACAGATGCTAATTCACCTTCCTGGAGAAGCCTTAATGCTACAGTGGAAAATAAATGGGGGAACTCTGGAATTGTCTCTGGGGTTTCAGGCATTTTACACAATTAAACTGTATTTTTCTTTCACAATATCCATAATCATTTACCTGAGAGAACTTTTAATGCACAGGGTGCAAATTACTTATTTTTTTTTACTTGTGCCCTGTTGCAAGCATTGATGATGGTTGTAGATCTATAAATAACAGCAACAGTCCTTAAAGAAGCACTATCACAAAATTGTGTAATATTAAAAATTCATATAAACATATCAGCTAATGAGAGGAGGGGGTCACTTATACACCCAAACTGAATAGAGCTGCTGTCAAACTTGTGGTTCAATCTCCCATGGTAGGAATAAAATCCAGGGGTGGCAGGTTTTGTGTATCAGGGAGTGACAGAGCTTGTCACACATTATTTTCTCTTCTTTCCATTAAAATAAAAAGAACAAGTCTGGCTGGATTTTTTATTGAGGCCGGGTATATAAGACCTATATGACCTATTCTCCCACCATCCAGCATATTTATATGGATTTTTATCATTGGGCCATTTTTGCGATAGTCCTTCTTTAATGTGTGTTACTGTAAGCCATACACCAAAGGTTGCATAAACAGGGTTAAAAGAGAAAATGTTGGCAGAGAGCAGTTAGTAGATGACTCAGCATTCATGTTTGAGGGCAGTAGCAGGCGCACATACACACAGAGCCACTGAGAAAGATTTCTTCCCGCATGCTAAAAGTATCCACACAAGCTTATTTTTTGTGTTCTTACTCGATCATTAATAAAAATGAAAATAAATACAATATTTATTTACCACTATGTGTCACTAGTATAACAGTAAATTACGCAATCCCTCATACATAGGTATAAACCAGGGGGTTTCCAAAACCTAGGCATCAAAACCCACGGTCCGCCAATCTATAAGATCCCAGGGCGATTGATTCCCTCCCCCCAGGGCATCCATAATCAGGATGCCCCACTGTGTGAAACCCCCAAGGTCGCCCCATACACTTAACTTCTTTCCCGGTCCAACGGCGCATGCGCAAGCCACGGCTGCATCCCCACTATCCCTCTAGCACGACGCGAGCTTACGCCAGGTATTTGTGAATGGCTGGCGTGGGCACGCTGGCGTGGGGAGATGCCGGCAGCACGTTCGGAGCCGCTCGCCTTAGAGGAAGACTTAGAGGTAGTGACGTCAGCGTCTCCGCATGCGCTGATTGGACGAGCGGCCACACGTGCGTTGTAGGATCGAGAAGAGGTGAGTTTGTTCAGGGGACCTGTAGGGTTTCACACAGCGGGACACCCCCCGATCGAGGTGCCCCGGGGCACTTATACTTCATTTCAAACTCTAACTGATGTCTAATACCAAAAATACCTCCCAATGTTATTAAATGGGAAAGGTCAGGATAGCCAAATGGCATTTATTGCCCATTTTTAGTCAAAGGTTTTGCTTTTATTCAGTGGGGAGTGGTTTGAACCATTTGAATTTTTTCGTCTCTTTGGGACATTATTGTAGACATTTAACATTTACATGGTCTCCCTGGAGAGAAAGACAATTTAACAGATTAGTTATCATCACAACCACAAGGTGCTGACCATTAAAAATGGGAAGACTTCACCAATGGAGCTCATGTTAATTATTTAGCGAAGCAAGTGTAACTCTGGGTGCACATTTGGGTGTGAATATCAACCTGCATCTCAGTGAGCTTTTTAACTTTAAAATAAATAAAAGTGCAATAATAATTTTTCCCCAAAATGAGGTAAGGATAATTTTTAGTTTGAAAGTTTGGAAATTACCACATGTCTCCAGGTCATTTCACTTACAGATCAAAGATTCACTACATCATCAATGCTGAATGCTTGATCTGATTACAGGAATACGAAACATGGTACATCAACCATTATTACAATACGTGATTTTCAAGCCCAATGAGGCAGCAAGAATAAATCATGACTGTGAAGAAAGCATCCTAGAAAGTAAATGCTAGTTCCATGTCACTAATGTAGAAGACAACTTGAATCGGGATCTTCTTCATTCTCAACAAAATCACAAAGTAACATTTAAATGTGATTCAGAGCATGTGAATGAGTTATCATCACATGTTGCTGAATCATGTTAAAAAACAACCAAAAACAAATAATGTATCAAATAATTAGCATGACCCCTTCAATGACAATGGTTCTCTGTTAATATCGTGTTCTGTTAAAATCAGTCCCTACAGAAAGCAATTGCACCCCTCCAAAGATATCACTAATACATGAACCAGAAGTTTCTTGGTGCAATCCAGGTAAAAGAGGTTTAGTATGGTGGGTTTTGAGTGCCAAATCAGTCCTTGAGAAATTACTGTATTTTTCCCCAAATAAGACGCTCCCAGGGCAGGGTTTAGAGGAAAAAAATTTCTGAACCAAATGTTATGCCAAAACACTGTATAGGGTGAAAATACAGTATATATCTAAAATACTATATATATTGTGCTACAGCGCATAACAAAAGTGTTTAACCCTTCTAGTGCCAGCTACGTGACTCTCACGTAGCTGCCTCTCCAACCGTTAAGTGCCAGCTACGTGAGAGTCACGTAGCTGACTTTAGAGGCCCATAAAACAAAAAGTAAAAAACATACAGACTTACCTTACCCCTCATTTGAAAGGGCCAGCGATTCTGTACAAAAATCCGCTGTTAGATTTCCGCCCCCATCTTCAGGAGGGGGCCCGGAATAGGCCCCCCCCTCCGCCGGCGCCGACATCTGAAAAAAAAAAAACCAGTAAATTCCATTTACTCACCTGGCAGCGCGATGGCTCTCCCCGGGTCTTCTCTTCACCAGGGGGGGGCTCCGATCCCCCCCCCCTGGGCTTTCCACGCTGCTTGTGAGGGCCCAGAAACGGGCCATCACCATCCTCTTCGGCCAACGCTGGCCCCGCCCCTAGCCCCGCCCCTAACTCCGCCCACTTGATGGCGTCATCCCGCTCCTCGGGTTACTGGCACCCGGGCTCCGATCTGTCAGTTGTCAGCAGCGATCTGAGCAGGGAGGGTGGCAGGCAGGGTGGCTCTGATCTCCCTGCCTGCCACCATCCCTGCTCTGATCACTACCGACAACTGTCATCTGCAGCAGCGTGGGACACTGGATGGGAGGTAAGTATAAGTGAAAATAGAATAATAAAGAACTTGTCTGGTGTCTTTTTTTTTAACTTAACCCTTTGTGAACTGGTAAGGGGTCCATGAGACCCCTTATACCAGTTCACAAGGCTCTGGGTATGGCAGGTCACCTGCGGCAAGCGGGTGACTTGCCATAACCCCCAGCCCCCCATTACCTGCCTCCCCAACGGCCAGGGGGGGGGCAGAAGGGCCCGGGCCACGTGGCTATGTGGGCTAGTAGCCAACGCTGGCCCCTGCGCCCTGTTCTACAAGCCCCCATAGCTGGTCCGGGTCAGTAATGCTGGGTAAGGGGGACCCTATGTCATTTTTTGGGGGGGATTTTAAGGGTTTTTAACCCTTAGAATTCCAAAAAAGAAATGAGGTCCCCCCCCCCCCCCGGGAGGGGGGACCCTATGTCATTTTTTTTTTTTTATTAACCCCTTACAACTATGCAATCATATTGCATAGTTGTATCCTATCTGGAATCTCCTAAACTGCTGTTTCAGGAAAGGGGGTATACCTATACATATGTGGTACCGTTGTAACCGGGAGAAATAGGGCTTTCACACGCAATAATATTTTATTAACAAACTTACATTTTTTATTACAAAAAAAACACTACAAGTTGTAAAAAATAGGTTTTTTTCATTTTTTTGCACATATTTCACCCAAAAGTATTGAGAATATACTAAAAAAAGGCCAAACAAGACATTTCATGTTGAAGCCCAGACTCTGCTGAAAAAAACAATATAATTTTCATCGAAATCCCTGGAAATCCCTTCAAAAATCAAGGTTGCACACGTGTAGCGCAAAAACGTGAAAAGTCGTCTGGCAACAGATTGTGACAAAAAATCTCGGTAGGCCGGCACTCAAAGGGTTAATGCTAAAGATAACTAAATAAGTACCTAAATCAATATTAAATGCCAACCTTATACCAAGCAAGGCCTTGTTTAGCAGATCTCCACCAAGAATTACAGGTAGAGTAATTAGTGCTGCAGCCAGCTATACAGAGACCCACAAAATAAGACCTGTCGAGAGGAGGCTCAAGGATCACTGCTTTAGGTTTTACCAATGCCTTATAATAATTTACTACATTAATTAGGGCAGCCCACAGCTCCGGGTATGTGTACACTCACTGCACGGATGGGTTAAATGCGGAGGACGAATTCCTGTGTGTGTGCGCAAGCATACAATGGCCATCTATGCATTAAAAATTAAAAAAATAAAATAAAAATGAATTACCAAATTACTACATTCTAAAGTGCCGTGGAAGGTAATAGCGCTTTAGAAACAATAGTAACAATAGTAACTGGATGTGTATTTTTACAATTGTACAATTACATTGTGCTTGGAAAAGGCTGCAGGTGTGTGCACATGAGAGTGTGCACGTATGTGTGTCTGTGACTGTGTGAATGCACATCTGCAGGTGTGTGCATGTGCATATGCGCCTGTGTGGGTGTGCATGTGCATCTTAGGGTCTGAGGATATGCGCATGTGTGCATCTAGCATCTAGGGGTGTGCACATAGGCGCACATGCTAATCTGGGGGGGGTACTCATGCATATCTGTGGGTGTGTGCATGTGAGTCTGTGGGAGTGCTCATGGGTGCATGAGCGACTAGTAAGGTGCCCATGCATATGTCTGGGTGTGCACATCTATTGGCGTACCCATCTGTGTGGGCAAGCACATCTGAGGATGTGTGCTTTCACATTTGGTGGTCTGCACATGCTCATCTGTACGGGTTAGACACGTGCATCTGCAGGGGGTAAAGTATAAAAAAATGTAACCGCTGCTAATACAATCATTGCATAAGCTTGATAAAAATCCCAATATCCCCTCTGTCAGTTCAATCCCTCAAGTTAATGAAAGAACGTTTCCTGAAAAGTTATCTGCATCCATTCATGGGAACTTGATTTTCTAGCCTGAATTTTGCATTTTTATCAAAGTGATTTTGAGAATACGATCCTTGTAAAGTATACCATATTTTGTGTTAACTCTGACTCTCGATGTACCCACTCTATTTCTTTTATTTAATTATTTATCTCTTCACCCCTTTCCTGATCTAAATTGGTCCAGATGATCATAAAGCAAACCAAAATCCACATTATGACCAGCATCCCCTGAATTGCTCCCCTACGAGTGTCCAATGATCCTGGTGATTGATCCTCTCCTGATTTTGGATGCTTTGCTGTGTGAAAGACCTTTCCTCTTTGGTGATCCTAAAACTCATGCGTGGGGTTTCCTCCAATGAGCGGCTAGCGCTCCATTCAGCTTTACTAAGCCAACCTGACGTCAGAGGTGCTTAGTAAAACTGAACCAATAACTAGCTCCCCCCCCCCCCCCCCCCCGGGTTCTTGTACCAGCCATTCAGAAATGCCAACCAAGGCGCTGCCCATCTATGTGTTGTGGGATCACGGTGAAGTGAGTATACAAACATTGGGGCAGCCTCAGGGACAAGCTGATTGTTTCTCTTTAAAGCAGATCTAACTCACCGGCCTGGGTATCTCTACACCGGGTAGGTTCCAGGTGTGTAATAATCCAAACTCTCCTACTACTTTAGGATTTATTTATTTTGTTGTGGGTGCTAGGGGACCAGGAAACAGCTGTACACTGCAGTGCTGCATGTCCCCTGTTGGAAGAGGTGCAGTTGCCACAAGTGTGTGCAACTGTTTCCTGTCCTGTATCAGATGGATCTCTGCTAAGAAAAGGTGAGTACCCCATTACAGTAGTGCTGACTGGATTAGATTACTTTAGTGACCCTGTGAACCATGACCCTCCCTTGCACAGAGTTACTATGCAGGAAATCTGCTGCTGTGCTCCGCACTCACCCTGTCTGTTGACAGTCGCAAGTTCTGTCCCAAGCTGCCCTCTATGCTGTGGACAGGCTGTTGTGGGCGTGGTCCAAAGGAGGGGCGGGGCGTGGCATAAGGTTAGGCGACCTTAGTAGTCGGCGAGGCTACACTAACTAAACTTAGATGTAGAGAGGGTGGCCGGGCTTTTGGAAGGCGTGTTTCCAGGGGCTCCCTTCTCAGGAACACATTTCAGCCTAGATGTAGCCGCAACACTAGAGCGCGGAAACCATAAGCACAGGTACATGGCGGCAGCCATCTTACCGGAGTCCACGCTGATGACAGCGCAGGTTTACCTCAGACAATGAAAGACGTGTTACTCGCAACCAGTGTCCAGCATCTTGTGCAGGCTTACTGGCCTGTATAAGGGCGGTTACACACAATTAATAACTTTGTGTTGGGTTTCTTTGTAGCGGGTTTGTTTACAATGGTTGCCCGAATTAAACGTGGCGCCCGCTGTTCTTTGGCAAGTCACGGGGAGCAGCCAATGAAAAGTCCCCGGCAGGGTCACGGGTTCGCGCTTCCGGAGCTGCACTTGTAACAACGCAGGAAGAAGGGAGCTAGTTGCCCGGTGGCCCGGCTGGCTGGCTGACTGGCTGCGGGTGAGGTGACAGCTCGTGCTCGGTGTGTCCGGCCTCGGCAGACCTATGAGTGTGTCACTGATTGTCATCCGGCTGGAGCTTGCGGAACACTCCGACTTCCCTGCGGGCTTCCCATACTGCGCCGGTAAGTACCAGTCCGGTACCCGGGGCCACAGAGGCAGGGACACCCTCCTGCTATGGAAACCAAGGCACTGACTGGGAAAGGTGTGCTGTCTGGCAGCAACATCAGGACTGGTATACAGGGGAACAGGTGAATTACCTGGACCTTCACCATGATTTATTGAAAAGCCCAAACCCTTAAACGATTCCCCAGCATCTAAAATTAATATATATATATATATATATTTTTTTTTTAAGTTTTTAGTCACTTACTTATTATTCTTTTCCCCCCCTGGGCTGCAACTCTGCTCAGAACTTTAGGATACGGGCGCTGCCATCTTGACTCAGAAGCATCACACTTAGGAGAGGAGAGGAGAGTGGGATAAAGTACAGGGGGCAGGGTTATAGCTGTGCTTTGCTCAGACAGAGCAGAGCTGGGGTCAGGAAAAGGTCAGCAATCCCAGAATGCAGAGCAGCACAGTCAGAAGGCACTTCCTGTTTGCAGGCTGCCTGATGTCCCATGAGCCGCCATCTTGGATGTTTAAAGGCTCATAACATGCAGTAGATGCAGGTAGGATGATTTTTAATGTGGGCAATCTGTATGTACAGGGTGTGGGAAACATATAAGAAAGACTCTTATTCAGAGTGAAGGACCGCTTTAAAGAGGAACACCACCCAAGAAATTGACGTTGTGTGTTGTCGCTATCTAATGGTGCCTACCGATTTGGGATTCCCTGTTGCAGGTATTGGCAGTAAACTCACCTTTTCCCCATGGCGTGTGCCACTCAGCCATTCAGCAGCACTTGTTTCATTTAGCTTTTTCCAAATGGAGCGAGTGGTGCCGGCCGCATTGGGGGTGCCGGCAAAGAAGAGGCAAGGACTTATGGAAGAGGTGAATGGATCAGATGATCTGGGGGGGGGGGGGGGGTTCACACAGTGGGAACAGGTAAACCATCACCCCCCCCCCCCCCCCAAGAGTTTCATAGATCAAGGGGGAAAGTGGAACAAAACCCAGGAATTTTGACTATTCTGGGTTTTGTTCCCTACCCCCGGGGGCATCTCTATATGGGATGCCCCGCTATGTGACCCCCCCCCCCCCTCCGATAGCTCAGAAAAACTCACCTTACCTATGGCGCATGCATCATACAATCAGAGCAGTTTGCTGTTCATATGTAATGTTTGGCAAATAGCTCTGTTTAGGAGCAAAGTCGCCCACATCCCCAGCAACGCAGGCACTCCTGTCCCAGAATGGCTGGGAGCGCATGCAATGATGCTGGGGATGTGACCTCCTGATATATAAATTGGCAAGGTAGGCAGGAAGGAGGTGAGTTTTGCAGTGCCCCAGTGAGGCATTTGGGTACTGAGGCAGCATTAGGAAAAAAAACTCAATCCTCACCAGTTTTGCCGTGCCCCTGCGGGGGGGAGGGGGGGTTCACACAGCGGGTCATCCCTGGTGCTGAGGCAGGACACAAAAATGTAACAAATAAAAGTGAGAAAAGCCGTCTTGTTGCAAATACTCCCGTGGGATAGTGTGACTATTTACTAGTGTAGCAAGCTTCAACACCAGTTAGGTGCCAAAGGAGTTTTTTTTTCCCAAGTGCACATCTGATTGGTTGTTTACATTGTTCCACTCTCCATAATTTACTAAATAACCCTGTTGATCCTAAATGTATGCCAAACCTGGGTGATCAGTGGTCAGCCATCTTGGAACTGGAAAAGTTGTGTTTTTATATTCTGAACCATCTAATACTCTAAAATCAATTCATAGTGATATGCTGAGTGCTTTGATGGCGTAGCAATTTTACAAGCTTTCGACCATTGCTGCATGTGCCATTGTTTCCTGTAAATCATGAGCATTAATATTTATGTTCCTGCCTAGCCGCTGAGATGTCTGATGAGGAAATTAAAGAGCAGACCCTACGTACTGCTACAGCTTGCCTGGAAGGAAAGACATCAGGCGAAAAGACTGCAGTTCTGCACCAGCACATTGGGAGGAGGGAGATGACCGACGTTATAATAGAAACCATTAGTCCAAATACAGGTGAACATCTTCATCTAGATTCTTGATGATTCTTGATTCCTTAGTTGACCCTAATAAAAGATTCCCAGCAACAACAAAAAAATATACTTGTCCTCAGATGCAGAACGTTCCTGTGCATTGAGATCTTCAGTTGAATCCATCTGGCCCTGACCTCTCTTGGCCATCCACAGTATGCACTGCTCCATCCTGATGTTGCAGTGCATGGCTCCATTTAATGTGTAGAGGGGGCGCATCAGACACTTTCTCTGCACACTCCCACTGCTTGAGACTGCAACCAGGAGCTGGACATCCAACTCCCAACAAGTGCTTGTACAGAAGATCTGTATAATGGGGAGAAAAACATGGTTGTAGGTTATTTAGTTAACAAATAGGCAAGTTTTGACAGACTTTAGGGATATGTTCACATATTTTTATAGCTTAGCCAAGTATTTATGCTTTAGATCAATTATTCACTTGTCTGTAGTCAGATATGTTATTTTACGGAATGACCCTGTTTTTTCATCTCAGTGCCTGTAGATGCATGCTGCAGGGCCTTCCCCCTGGGAAGGGGCAGGGTTCCGACACTCATCTCAATGTTTTATATACACTGAGGGTAAGTTCCATTTCAGTGTAGCTACAGGATTGGATTCCAGTTTGGTGACACTAAATAAACCATTTTAGTTGTGCTATAGGTCCTGAAAGTGTGTCAATCCCCCTAGGCCTGAATAAACTCGCCTCTCGTTCGATCTGTGTGCTCGGATCTGCTCTCAGCCCTTCAACTAAGACCCTCTATCAGGGAGCGTGCCCGCGCTGGCCATTCACAAATGGTGCACACGCCCTGCTAAAGGGATAGCGGGGAAGCGGCTGCTGCTAGCACATGCACAGTTGGACCGGGAAAGAACACGCATCGGGGACTCCCATTTTGGATGCCCCAGGGGGAGGGAGTCTAGCAGCCCTGGAATCTATAAGTTTGGGGCTGGGGCGTGGATTTTGGTCCACTTTAAAGCATGATATATTTCAGAATAAATGTATTTAAATGTTTGTAATATGTTTGTTATTTATCATGTATACATCAATATATATGATTTGGTAGCCATTAATGTTTGTGTTTTCATGTCTTCTCCTAATGTTAGATGAGGTAAAGACCTCGAAACCTAAGGATACAGAAGATTCTGTAGAACCTAGTAACAAATCCGCCCCTGACTCTCCATCAAAACAGCTGCCTGAGCAGATCACTTTCTTTAGTGGGAATCCCTCAGTGGAAATAGTCCATGGCATAATGCATCTGTATAAAACAAAGTAAGTAAAAATAGCCCCCCAAAACTGTCAGACTTTGGTGCTAAGAAACTGACCCGATCACTAGCTTGACACAGAGGCACCGGTGATTGGAGTTCTGACCTGGGTGACGCAGGACTTGGTTCTAGTGAACGGAGGAGCTGCTGAGTGTTAATAGGGGGCTTGACCGGCTGCAGGGAACACCCTTTTTTTTTTTTTTTTGAGTGGTCAGTCAATTTAAAGTCCGTTTTTATCAATAAATGCCTACCTGATCTTGCATGCTGTAAATCGAGTGGCGTCTGAGGCATGTAGGACATCCCTAGGCAGGTGGATATTGGTGGTGCTTTTCTGTATTGGTGAATGAAAAAGCTATACCCCTCCCCTTTGTTCTGCTCCGATGTGTAAAATATAGCCGGATACCGAGACTGCGCTGCCTTGTGCCGGTCTCCGTTAGCAAACAATGGCTGCCTTCACATCACAGTGGAGCAGGCATGCCGCGCCTGCCCCCCCCTAATTATTCATAGTACCACTTAATTAGATCTGTCTTAGATGAAGAGGTGAGCATTGCTAACTGCATGGCTTGTGAGCAGGGGAATGGGGGCTCCATGTCTCTGGTAGAGTGCAGGTGCGCTGTAAAATTGCCATGAAGAAACTGGTCTCTCGATTTTAATATATACTGTGGGTGGGTTCACGTTTAATAAATGTTCTTTTTTTCACATTTGAAGACAACAGCTTTCCACAGATGTAAACAACACTAAGGACAAATGTTATTGTGGCCTTTCAGTGGATGATTTTGTAGGAGGTTCCATTGACCCCCCCCCCCCCTTCCAGGTACCTGTCTCATGTGCCTCTCCACCATTTACTCCACCGTTTACTCCACCGCAGGGTAGAGGCCATAGCAGAGCTTCAAATGTTACCCCCCTTTCAATTTCAGTCCTCCAAGACCGCACCAAAAAGTGTTTCAATAGCCACTCTATCCTTAGTATAGGTGACCACCGCAATCCGCAATGGTCCGACAGCTGAGCAGACACATGAAGCTGTACCCATGACGTGCCCTTCCCAGGTCAGTCGCGACACCGAAATCAAAGCAAAGAAATCGGCTTTGCTTAGAATACAGAACAAGCGAATTGCATACAGTTAGGTCCATAAATATTAAGACAGAGACAACACAATGACAGCACATTACCACATTGAATTTTGAACTAAACAATTCAGATACAATTGAAGTTCGGACCTTCAGCTTTAATTCAGTGGGTTGAACAAAAAGATTGTATAAAAATGTGAGTAACTAAAACATGTTTTAAATTAAATAAATTGTAAATAAAATGTTAATTTCTAATACTTGGTTGAAAATCCTTTGTTGGCAATGACTGCCTGAGGTCTTGACCCCATGGACATCACCAGACATTGCTGTTTCCTCCTTTTTAATGCTCTGCCTGGCCTTTACTGCAGCGATTTTCAGATGCTCTCTCATCACACACACACTGTGTGTACCCCCCAGGTCGCCCCGTTTCACTCACCTTTCTTCTGCTCTCACGGCGCATACTCGAGCGAGTGCACTGAGCTGCGTGCTCAGCCAATCGGCGTACTCGCTGTCACTCAGCTCCCTTCGACACTGCCTGAACAGCTGATCAGCGCTGCTAGCCGCATCCCCCGCCCATCTTGCAGCTGTGGCGTGCCCGCACTGCCCATTCAGAAAGGCTGGGTGCGCACTCCGCTAGAGGTTAGCGTGGATGTGGCCGGAGCGAACAGATGCGACGAGGGCTCCAGGAGAAGGTGAGTGAAACTGGCAATCGGGGTTTCACACAGCGAGGCATCCCAGTTCGAGATGCCCCAGGGAGTGGAACTCTTTAACAAGTGAAATGCGGCTCAATTAGGTGACTGACTAGGCCATTCAAGAATATTCCACTTCTTTGCTTTAATAAACTCTTGTTAACTCTTGGTGACGAGTTCACCAGTGCTTTCTTTCTTTTTCTTTCTTTCTCCCTTTTCCCTTTTTCTTTTCCCTTTTCCCTTTTCCCTTTTTCCTTTTCCTTTTCCCTTTCCTAGAAACATAGAAGGTTGACGGCAGAAGGAGACTATACGGTCCATCTAGTCTGCCCTTATGTGTATACTGTATGTACTCTTTATCTTAGGATAGTTGTGTGCTTATCCCAGGCATGTTTAAATTCAGTGACTGTTGATTTTTCAACTACCTCTGCTGGAAGTTTGTTCCAAGCATCTACTACTCTTTCTGTAAAATAATATTTTCTAACATTGCTCCTGATCTTTCCCCCTGACTAGCTTCAGGTTGTGCCCCCTTGTTCTGTCATTAAGCTTCTTCTTAAAAACACTTCCCTCCTGAACCTTATTCAATCCTTTCACATATTTAAAGGTCTCAATCATGTCCCCCCTCTCCCTTCTTTCCTCCAGACTGTACAAATTAAGTTCTTTAAGTCTCTCCTGATAAGTTTTAAGTTTAAGTCCTTCCACCATTTTCGTTGCCCGCCTTTGGACACGTTCTATTTGAATAATGTCTTTTTGCAGGTAAGGTCTCCAGAACTGCACACAGTATTCTAGCTGTGGCCTCACCAGGGCCCTATACAGCGGCATCACAACCTCCCTCTTCCTACTGGTGATGCCTCGAGCTATGCAGCCGAGCATCCTGCTTGCTTTTCCCACTGCCTGGCTACACTGTCCACTCATCTTGCAGCTATCAGTAATCAGTACCCCTAAATCTCTCTCCTCCGAGGTCCTGGCTAACACAGTGCTGCCCATACGGTACTCAGAGCAGGGATTCCTTCTACCCAAGTGCATGATTTTACATTTAGAGACATTAAACTCTAATCCTTTTCCCTTTCCTTTTCCATTTCCTTTCTTTCTCTCTCATGTACCAAATGTAGATTTTGCCACTCTTAATATTGTAGCAATTTCTTTGATGGGTTTTTTTTTCTGCTTTCGCAGCTTAAGTATGGCTTGTTTCACCTGCATGAAGAGCACTTTTACATGTTTTCTCACAGCAATTTTTTCCAAATGCAAGCACCCACCTCTCCAATCCACTCCAAGCACTTTATATGTTTAACTGAGAATTACATAACTCCACACACCTGCCCATGAAAGAGCCTTTGAGTAAATTGTCCAATTACTTTTGGTCCCTTTAAAAACAGGGTGGCACATGTTAATGTGGATACCCTCAAATGAAAGCTGAAAGTCTGCACTTTATGTCCATTCCCATTATATTTCTAATATGTTTCAGTAAATGGGTAAAAAAATAAATACATTTGTGTCCAAATATTTATGGACCGAACTGTCGGTGTTGAAGCTTTCATATTGCTCATTTTACAGTTCCAAAGCGGATTAAGGTGAGAGGAATTTAGTGTCTGTCTGGGCAGGGACTTTAAACCTCATAATATGTTAATTAGCTGCATATTTACCCTTGTTCTCGTGTTAGATTTTCCTTTGCTATTACATGAATAAATGTGTAGTATACATTTTTCTGATTTATACTGCTCTGCCTTGCCCTAATCATTTGCTATTGTTTATCTTTGTATAATTGTGACAATCAAGTACTAATAAAAATTGGTGTTCTGCTATTTAATTATTGTCAAAGGCTTCACAGTGAACATACAACCTATAGAGGAAGGCTGGCTGTGAGGCAGGGCTTTGCTCCAATCTCTCGTTCCAGATCACTTCCTTCTCCAGGAAAGCTGGATTCCAATTCCATTTGCCAGACACAGCGTAAGCTGAAATCTATGCACGTATGAAACCAGTTGTCCAGTGCCACAGGGCAAGGTCTGGGGCATCCTGCTTTCAGGCATGCAAGAAAGTTACAAGCAGAATATACCATAATCTAATATTGATCTAATATTATATATTTGCTTCTGTTACAAGAGAGAAGTGACCTTGCTGTCAGATATTAATAGGTTTAACCCTTTAAATGCCAAGCACGTAACACCTACGTGCTGGCTTGGCTGGGCCTTAAGTGCCAAGCACGTAGGTGTTACGTGCTTGACTTTCCTCGCTTGTAGTTTAAAAAGTAAAAACAACAAATACTCACCTGACCCCTTGTTGGATCCGGCCGGGTCTCCTCTTTAATTTGGTGCCATCCGATCCCCCGTGGGGGGTCGGATGGCTCCAGGAGAGCCCCCGGAATAGGCCGCCCCCCCCCCCCCCCGCTTCTGCAGCAGCAGCTTCTAACTGTAAAAAAAAAAAAAAATAAAAATGACATTCACTTACCTGTGTGTGCGCTGGCTCCCGCTGTCCCTCCTCTTCACCTGGGGGGCCTCCGATCCCCCCCCAGGACTTACCGATCTTCAGGAGAGAGCCTGGGAGGCTCTCTCCTCTCTTCTGCACGATGGCGGCCGCCATCATGCCTCTAAGCCCCGCCCCCTTGGGGGCGGGGCTTATGAAGTCATCCCGGCCCCGATCTCAGGCTTCAGCCTTCTCAGCTTCTCAGATGCCGGTGATCGGCACAGGGGAAGGAGGTGACAGGAGATCCTCTGATCTCCTGCCTTCTCCTTCTCTGGATGCCGATCACCGGCATCTGTCAGCTGAGCGGCGAGGGACAAGAGCTTGCAATCGAAGGTAAGTACAGTAAAAAAAAATTTTTTTTTTTCTAATAAAATACTTTTTATTATTGTGTGGTGTTTTTTTTTCACATTAACCCTTTGTGAGCTGGTAAGGGGTCCATGAGACCCCTTATACCAGTTCACAAGGCTGGGGGGGTGGCAAGTCACCTGCCCTAGCGGGTGGCTTGCCATTAACCCCCGCACCCCCATTACCTGCCTCCCCAAAGGCCAGGGGGGGGCAGAAGAGCCCGGGCCCACATAGGCTATGTGGGCTCGTAGGCTGCAGGGTGGGGGGGCCACCAAAGCTGGCCCCCCCACTCTGTGCCTACAAGCCCCCATAGCTGGTCCCGGGCTGGTTACTTTGGGTAAGGGGGACCCCACGTCATTTTTTTTTTTGGATTTTGAAGGGTTTTTAACCCTTCAAAATCCAAAAAAAAATGGGGTCCCCCTCCCCGGGAAGGGGGACCCTATGTCATTTTTTTTTTTAATTAACCATTTGTCATCCAGCAGCTATAAAAGGCTTCTGGGCAGGAAAGGGTGTCTACCTATACATATGTGGTATCGCTGTAACCGGGAGAAATTGGGGTTTCTCACGCAATAAGATTTTATTGACAAACTTACATTTTTTATTACAAAAAAACTCTACAAATTGTAAAAAAATGTTTTTTTTTTGTTTTTTTTTCACACATTTCACCCAAAAAAATTGAGAATACACCTAAAAAATACAAACAAGACATTTCATGTTAAAGCCCAGACTCTGTTGAAAAAAACAATATATAATTTTCCTGGGAAATCCCTGGAAATCCCTTCAAAAATGACAGTTGAATATGTGTAGCGCAAAATGGTGAAACATCGTCTGGCAACAGGGAGTGGCAAATGCTGCAGGTAGGCTGGCAGCGAAAGGGTTAATTACACTTGAAACCCCTATTGTAGTCTTACGATAAGGTGAGAGTTTGTAAGATTATCTTTTTTTTTTATTTTTTTTTTTTTTTTTTTTTATTTCGATCAGTTAATCACTGATAAACTTGACAGAGTACATTTTGAAAGATTTTAGTAACTCTTGCCATTTCTTTTCAGTAAGATGACCTCACTGAAGGAGGATGTTCGGCGTAGCGCAATGCTTTGTATTCTTACTGTGCCCGCAGCAATGACCAGCCATGATCTAATGAAATTTGTGGCCCCATTTAATGAAGTTATTGAACATATGAAAATTATTCGGGACTCCACACCAAATCAATACATGGTTCTCATAAAATTCAGTTCCCAGGTAAAAAGTAAATCCTTTCCTTTTAAACAAAAATATTGGTTATCCTGAATCATTTTGGTAATCTAGGTTGTTGTAAGTAAACCTTTGTCACCAATCTTATGGCTCTGGTTACCACATTGGAGATGGAACACAAAAGACATTTCTAGAGTTACTTCTTCTTCATATGGTAATATCTGTGTTTGCTTAAAAGAAATCAAATAGGCTTAGACTTTCTTTCCAGCACGTTCAGCACTTCCTATTGGAGAAAAGAGCTCACATGTTGCAGTTGAATTCTAGTCATAAGCCATGTTGGGAAGATACCTATGTTGGGTGGTATATATCCTCTCCCATCCTTTGAAGAGACGGGGCCATGGCAATTAATCTCTTTATGCTTAAAACTATTCCCAAGTGTGCAGTGCTTTTGGTATAACTGATATTTCTACCCTCATCCTTCAGGACGGCCATGGAGAGAGAGAGGCTTCCCCCCAGATAGGAAGCACAAACTGGGACTGTTTAAAAGCTCCATCCCTTCTTCCAATTTTTTTGTTTCCTTTTCTAAGAAACTGCTGAGATAGCACTGTCTAGTTTAATTTTTTTTTTATTTTCAAACCCCAGGAGAACCGCTGATCCAGGGCTTTACTCACACAGAGCAGGGTATCTGATGCCTCGACGGGTCCGCTGGAGCACCATGTCATTGCGGCATCTGCGGGACTTTGTAGTTCCTCAGCGGGGTCTAGGGCTGCTGGGTAGCCTAGGCTCGGCCTGAAATCAGAAGGCCTTGGCAGACCTCTAGGGGCAGGGAGAGGGGGGGCTTCTTCATTTAGCTCCTCTCAAGTACCCAAGTCTTCGTCCCGACATCCCAGTGGGGGGAGGACTGCTCATTTTTTTTTTTTTTTTTTTTTTTTTCTATTCTTGGGAGATTTCCCAAAACCCATTTATTTTAAGAACTATTCAGAAGGGGTACCGTCTGGAATTTTCTCTTTGGCCCCAGGACTATTTTCCCCCCAGGGACAGGGTCAAGAGAGAATCCTTCCCGCCCATCATTACCGAACTCTATCGCAAGGCAGTGTTAGAACCAGTTCCGGGTCTCCAAAGGAGGGAAGGGGTGTACTCTCATGTTTTCCTGGTACAAAAACCTTAGGGAAAATTCAGCATGATTTTAAATTTGAAAAACCTTCACTGCATTATAAAATACAAAAAATTCAGGATAGAATCCATTTATTCCATACAAGATATCTTACAGGAGGCACTGATGGTGTCAGTCGATTTACAATTGCCTACCTTCACATTCGTATCCATCCTGCTCACAGAAATTTTCTGAGGTTCGCAATCCTGCTAGATGGCAAGGTGAAGCATTGGCAATTTCGGGCTCTGACATTTTTTCCCTTTTTTCAGCACCTTGAATCTTTACAAAAATTCTTTCTGAAGCAATGGCTCATGTGAGACTTCATCAGGTGAACATTATAGCTTATTTGGACAACCTGCTTCTTTTTGCGAGGAACAGGTCCTCCCTTCTAGCAGCCTTGCAGAAGACCTTACTTTGTCTCCAAGGATTAGATTGAATTTTGAATCTGGAAAGGTCCAGCCTCATCCCCGAAAGCAGATGCACATACCTGGAGTATGAGATACTGACCCAGCATAACCTTCCTGCCAGGGCTGAAATGGAAAGATGGCGGAGCATGTGAAACAAGTCCTCTCCCGCCAGTCTCCCTGAGGCAGATTCTGACCATACTCGGTCTAATGACCTCCCTTATACCAGCATTTCCATGGGCCCAGCTCGATTCTCGTCCTTTGTAGACCTTCTTGCTGGGACAAGGATCAAGCCTCCCTAAATCGGTTAGTCGTCTTACCTGAGCGGGTCCAGGAAAGTCTGGTATGGTGGATCTTCTCAGAGAATGTGGCAGGTGGGAAGCCTTGGCACCAGATAAACCACTGGCGGTAATGACAAACGCAAGTTACTTTGGCTGGGAAGCTCATTGTCAGGGTCAATACTTTCAGTGGATGTGAACAAGAGCCACGACAAGGAAATCCTCCAACTTTAGGGAACTTTTAGTCGTAAAGGAAGCTCTGTGGTAACTAGTCAGAAGTATTGGGCAGATACATCCAGATTGTCTCGGACAACGTCACAGTAGTTGTCTTTGTAAACCATCAGGGAGGAACAAGATCTCAGGAACTTTCCAGATTGACCAGATCCCTGTTGGAGAGCCTGGAGGGAAATTTCAGGTGCATCCAAGCGACCCACATAGAAGACTTCTTGAGAAGAGTAAGACTGGACAAGGAAGAATGGGTGCTACATCAGCAGGTGTTTGCCCAGATAGTGACTCAGTGGGGGCAGCCAGATATAGATTTGTTTGCCAGCAACTGGAATTCCAAGTACTGGAAGTATTTCTCCCTCAGAAGGGATCTGGTGGCCTGGGGTCTTGTTGCATTCACCAATCAGTGGGGAGAATTCAGCCCTTTACCTTTTTAGTCCTAAGGAACATCAAACAAGAGCAAGCCGGGGTTCTCTTGATCGCAACACATTGGCCCAGGAGACCGTGGTTTTCCCACCTGTCCCATATGTCAGTAGAGCATCCATGGCTTCTGCCAGAGTTTCCAGATGTCATTTATCAGGACCCAATTATCAGGACCTCCATCCACAGGTCTAGTCCATAAAATTAGCATTGTGGATCCTGAATGGGGCTTACTAAGAAAAAAGATGTTATCACATCAGACTTCTTTTTAGACCAGATCCGTTATATTTAACAAAAATTACCTCAAAATTTCACAGGGGGTCATGCTGGCAGTAAATTCGGCTCAGCCAAATCAGGACAGGTCCTTAGAGCGCCCTGATGCCAGAAAACTGGTTCTCCTGTATTTACAAATTACAGCAGAATGGAGAAAGTCGGAACATCTATTGGTCTCCTTTTGGGGGGGCATCCGTTGAAGGCATCCATAGCAAAATGTATCAGAGATGTTATAGCTCCGGCCTGGGAACTCCAGATCCTTCTAAAGCGAAGATAAGCGAAGAGGAAACCTCAACTGATCTGGACTTTCTTAATAAAGGGTTTAGTTTAGGGGTTTCAGATATGAAGGAGAAGCCCCCCCCCCCCCCAAATAAGATATTTGGGGTGGCCACATCTCTTTTGGAGAATATTTATGACACCATGAATATCCAGTGGTTGGATGATCCCTTATTTGTGCAGGATGCCATGTATCAGAAGTTGTTGGTAAAGAAAGAAAAGTGTTTTCCTATTCATTCTTCGTTAATGAAATGAAAAAGGAATGGCAATGTCCAAAAAACATTTCTTACCTGGTTCAGTTAAGAGAAAAAATCCTTTTCGAAGATGCAGACATTTCAACCTGGGCCAAGTGCCTAAAGCTGGATCCTCTGCTCGCACAGAGCAGAGAGCTGGATGCTCTAGGTCTTTAGATTTAAGTTTTGAAGATTTCTTGGCAACATCTTCAACAGTTCTCAGCAAATGATTTCTCTGCCTCCAGAGAAGCAGGAAAAGCTGACTGCCATACGCTTGCTGATAACTACAGAGGATATTTCTCTTAAGAGAAATCATGAGAGTACTGGGTCTCATGACCTCCACCATTCCTTCAGTTGCGTGGGCACAGCTGCATTCCAGGCCTTAATACTGCAGGTAAGGGACCATTCCCCAAACTCTCTACACAACAGCGTAACGATTCCAGTAGTGATCCTAAAGGATCTAGAATGGTGGTTGAACCCTTCTATGCTGCAGGCAAGTCGCCAGTGGCGGCAGACTGAGCCGGTCATTGTGACTACATATGCCCACTTGGGACCCGATCAATTACAGGAGCCTTGGACTGCAGATATAAGAAACAAGTCCTCCAAATACAGGGAGCTGTTGGCAATTCATAGAGCCTTAGCTTGCTTTAGTCGCCTAATAAAAGGGCAAAGATGTTCAGGTCCGATCGGACAACTTCACAGTAGTAACTTACATCAATCACAGGGGGCCCAAAGTCAAGGCAATCTACAGCATTTGACATACTCCTTCCTAGTGCCCCTTCAGGACCAGATAAACTCCATTTCAGCAGTCCATCTTAAAGGAACTCTAAATGTAGTTGCAGACTTCCTGAGCAGAACTCCTCTGCTGCAGGGAGATTGAACCAGCTAATATTTCTTTAGATAGTGGCAAGATTGACTCAGAGAAGACCAGAGTCATCCTCATAGCTCAGGCCAAGAAGAATCTGTCAAAAAGTCTGCCAGCGGAAGATTAGTGGGAAATTCCTCTGATCCCGGACCTGCTTTCCCAGAGCCCAGCTTACTACCAAAACTTTAGAAGTCTGAAGATGATGGCCTGGACCCTGAACAGGAGATCCGAAAGGCTAAGGGTTTATCCCATAGAGTTATTGAAACTTTAATTAGTAGCAGAAAATTGACGACTAGAGGTCCTATCTGTCTTTCTAGACAAGAGCCTATTTTTGTTCCTGACATGGCTTAGACAAACCTCCATTTGAACCACTGGAGGAGGCTACAGACAAAGATTTTATCCCCTAAAACTAGTTTCCTCCTAGCCATTACCTCTGCTAGAAGGGTTAGCGACCTTCAGGCTCTCTCCCTGTGGTAACATTACTGTATGGTTCTTTCAGACTGAGTCATTCTTAAGCCAGATCCCTTATATCGGCCCAAGATATCCTCTAAATTTCACAGTACTCAAGATATTATATTGCCTTCATTTACACTCGATTCAGAGTTGAATGAGGAAAATGCTGAATCTCTAGATGTCTTCTATCCTACTTAGAACATACATGATTTCTGAAGAAGAACAGATCATTGATTTCCTTTATTGGCAAGAATGGAGGTCTCCCAGCCTCTAAGAATACCATTGCTAGCTGGATCAGACAGGCCATCTCCTTGTCCTACTTGTCCTACACCTGGACGGATCCTCCACCTCTTGGGAAGAAAATAAGAGAAATGTATTGATATTTGTAAAGCTGCCACATGATCTTCGCTCTTCTATTTCTAAAACATTACCGCCCAGACTTATTATCTGATAAGCAACAATCCTTTGGTAGGAAAGTTGTACAGGCAGTATCCCACACTTAGGAGTGCAGTTTCCTGTTCGAGCTCTCCGTGGCCGTCCTGAAGGACTCGTAGAAACGCCATTACTGGCAAGCCTAACAGATTTTTTTTAATGCTCACGGATGTCCTTTAAATGAATAAGTGTAACAGAAAGTCAAGACTTGGGCTACTTAACTCCAGCCATACTGTACTCCAGTTCCAGGTGCTGACAATTATTTGGGATAATGAAATAAAATTGGGTTTTGCTTTGCATAGGAGACATGGATTTAAGATAAAATTCAAATAACAAATGAGCTTTACCAGACCAACATTAATACCCGTTCCCACTACCATCCAGCAGGAGGGGTGGCAGCATAGAACTCTGAGGCGCCACTCCTGGAAGGGGAACTGTTTTTTGTGTCTGGTTGGGTAAGACTTGTTTTATTTATATTATGCCCCAAAAAGATGTGTCCACACAAAATCAGATCAGTGTTGTTATTGTTTTAATTGATTTGCTGTGAAATGCTTAATATTTTTAGATGAGATGTAAAGCCATGTCATCTGAGCTTGTACTGTTATCAGTGTTCACATGCGTAGAGACTAACAAAGGGTATCCACCTCCCATGTGACACCCTGTGCCTGGTGTGTATATATAGAGCAAAACCTGACAAAAGAGATCTAGTGGATCATTGTGTATAGACTGAGTGCTGACTAACAGATGTGCACATGTCATGGGATATTCAGGACCAAACTGTTTCACCATTTCTTTACTTGTGCTGACTGATGGATGCTATGCTTCAAGCCACTCTATTCTGTTTCACCTGCAGGCAGACGCGGATAGTTTTTACATGGCAAGTAATGGGCGCCAATTTAACTCTATAGAGGATGCTGTTTGTCAGCTGGTCTATGTGGAAAGAGCAGAGGTGCTGAAGTCTGATGATGTAAGTATTTCCTGCATGGTTTTCTTATCATTTGGGATGTGAGGTGTTCCATGTGGTAAAGGCACAGTAAAGACATGTAGTAAAAAACAAATATCACTTACCTGCAACCAGAATTCTCTATGCCATAAAGACCCGTGTACTGCAGTGCTCTCAGTTTCAGCACGTCTGTCCCAGTGGCATCAGCAGCGCAGCCTGCTTTGGTTCAGACACCCTTCAGCCAGTCATGGGGGGGGAACAGGTTTCCTCGTTGATTGGCCACAGGGGTCACATCATATGAGGGTGCACTTCTGATAAGCATTCTGCAGTGAATGCTCGGAGCCAATGGCTCAAAAAATGTCAGTGCTAAAATGCAGGCTGGCAAGTAAGTGAGGTTTGCTTATTTTTTTTTCTTTAGAGGTTTGCTGTCCCCTTTTAACCTTGATTAATTTTGGTTTGGAAGGCTGGGATGCCACAGACAAGAGTAACAAAAGCAGGGTTCTGTTCTTAAAGTTTCTGAGCGCTGTATTGTTTGGTAATAACTTTAAAATACCTTTTATTTAAACTACTAAAACTGTGTTGGATACCAAAAAGTGAGCATTGCAAAATAATTATAGCCATATAATATCTATGACCCACCAGGGATTCAGTGGGCCACAATTTACACTTATCTAATGCTACACCGAGCTCAGAACTCACAAGCTTCCTTTTTGACATTTCTGTACTCCAAACAAAAATTATTTAACGTTGGTTAATACTTGTATTTTGACAGTTCTCTCTTATAACATTATTTGAAATAGGTTTTGTTTTATAAAGAGAATTTATAATTATAATAAGCGTGTGTTTCTTGGCCCTAGTAGTGATAGTATTTATAAATATATCAATGTCATTTCAGGGTGCGAGTCTGCCAGTGATGGACCTTACAGAGCTCCCCAAGTGCACCGTGTGCCTGGAAAGGATGGATGAGTCTGTAAATGGCATTCTGACAACTCTCTGCAACCACAGCTTCCACAGCCAATGCCTGCAGCGCTGGGAGGACACCACGTAGGTGATTTTCCTACTAAATGATATACTTACATCAGTGCAATTTGTAGTTTGTGTGTAGATATTGTAGACTGATACTCTCCCATACTCCATACTTCAAAAAATGAACAAAACTGCTCCACAGGGAGACTTCTATACCGCAGTTAAAGTGGAGCAACACCCAGGATTTTGACTATCCTGGGTTTTGGTCCACTTCCCCGGGGCACCCTGATCAGGGGTGCCCTGCTGCGTGAAACCCTCCAAAACTCCCTATTCAACTAACCTCACCCCGCTCCTATGGCGCACGCGCATCCGCTCATCCAATCAGTGCGCTCGGAGCCGCAGAGGTATGCGCGTCAATCCAACGTCTTACCTCTGCGGCTCGGTCGCATCTCGCGCTTCCCTCTAACAGGGAGCGCGCCAGGCCCTGCTACAGAGAAGCGCGAGATGCGGCCCGCATGTGCCGTTGGATCGGGAGTCGGGTAAGGTTTGCTCGTGTCCTAGGGGGAGTTTCACACAGCGGGGCATCCCGATCTTGGATGCCCCGTGGGGAGTGATTGGATCGGCCCGGGAATCTACATCCTCCTGGGTGTTGGTCCGCTTTAATGTATGGGAAAGTTGTTATTTTTGTTTCTTTGTTACTCCACTGGGAGAATTTTAGCCATGTTTCCTGTTAGTTTAACCAACGTGAAAATGCATAATTCAACAGGAACTTGCATATTCATGTGCTCATAAAGGGATTTATTAAAAGCAGTGGGTAAGTATTATTTGGGGAATTATTCATTAACCTGAAAATAAGTTATTTATTCTCCTTTTGGAGATGGCAGTATAAGACTACAAATGAAATAAGATTTTAATTCAGACTCTCTGAATTATAACTCAGTGGTGTTCTTTAGGATGCATAATATACATTCACTAAACAAGAAACTGCTGAGATTGGTTGGGAGATTTTTTTGGGGAAAAATGTATTGTATTAGACAGAGGTTTCATTAGCAGAAGCGAGAGGGACATACAGGGAAATCACCATCTGGATCCCTCACCCCATGTAAGACAGCTGGGGTGGGAATTGGTGTGGTGTGAACAAAGCAGAAAAATATACTGCTTCAGCATGCAAGAGTTTTGGGATGCCTCAAGAGGACCCTGGCTGGAGAGAGATGAACCTTTTGACGTGGATTTAACAGTAAGGAGCCACCTGCCGTGTGAATGGAAGAGGCCTGAGGGTGCGATTGTTGCCCCTGTTGTTGGAAATCCTTAAACCCTGGGAATGCAATTGTTGTCTCTGGACATTCTCTTGTTTTAAAGCTTAAACCAGTGAAAGCTCTGGAAACCTTACCACCCCGTGGTGCATACACAGGCTCTTGTCCATTGAGATCTGCCTGAAATGACTGTCATTTTGCAGACAGCTCTCATTGTTTACTATGCACTCTTGCCCCAGCCATTCAGTAAATGAGAGCCGCCTGCTGAATGAGGGCATTGGACAAGAGCCCATGCATGCGCTATTGCAGCCTGGACAGGTGAGATTTTTTTCTGGCTTCTTGGGGGATTTCCCGAAGCAGGATGCCCCGAGGGGCACTGAGCAAAATCTGAAAGCGTTACATTCCCAGGTTTCTGCTTTTAGCTGTAAAATGTCCCAGGAAGGTTGATACTGTGACATTTGTCTTTGGAAGTTACTGCTTGAACTATGAACTGTGTTCTTAGGAGTGAAGTACTCGGATATGGTGCTATGATACGCTGCTTTTGGAGATTGTGTGGAATTGTGATATATGCGAAGTGCTGAACTGTGATTAAAAGTTTAATAGATGAGCTACACTGGTTAAACCGGACCTTCAGCATCATTTAATGAAAAGCCCAAACCCTTAAACTAGTCCCCAGCTTTTAAAATTAATATATTTTTTGTTTTTAGTCACTTTTAATTCTTTCCACCAATGGGCTGCAACTCTGTTCAGGACTCTAGGATACGGGCGCCGCCATCTTGCCTCAGAAGCATCACTTACTGAGAAGAGGAAAGGGGGCAAAAGTCCTGGGGTGGGGGAAACGGCATTGCATTCAATTTCACAGGCAGAGGAGAGATGGGATCAGGAGAAGGACAGCAATCCCAGAATGCAGAGCGGCACAGTCAGAATACACTTCCTGAGCCTGAGACTCCATGTGCCTCCATCTTGGATGTTTAAAGGCTCAGAAAATGCAGTCGATGCAGGTAGGATGATTTTTTAATGTGGGCAATCTGTATATACAGGGTGGGGGGATGTATATAAAATATACTTACTACTAAAAGATATATTCATGCTGAAGATCTGGTTTAAAAGCTGAAGTGTGTGTCTGTTTCTCGGCTGACCATCACATCTATCTGTTGGATTGCTGTAGCCATATCTGTGGGATTACTATGGGGTTGATTCAGAGCTAGGTGAACCTGTAAACAATTTAGTCTACTAAATGGCTTGTCCCAATTTATATAAACAATTATAACTAATATCTCCTAGGACCAATATGGCCAAATAAGCAAACAATAATAATAATAATAATAATAAATTATTATTATAAAAAACATAAATAGAAATATCAATGATTAATATAATAATAACTTCAGCCTGGCTAAACCAGATATATGTAAACAATTTAATAACTAAGATAATGAGATATATAAAATCTTGCCTGGCTCGGCTAAAATAGGCAAACAAATTTTATATGTAAAAAGTGGATAAATAGGCACGGCACTCCAAAGCATAAATTTAAATGCTTATATTCAATAATAGTGATCAAAAAGTCCAATAACACACAAAGTATAAAGGAAATCATGGCCAAACATAGGAAACAGTCTTATCTTCCAACGTTTCGGGGGTCGGGTGCCCCCTTTCTCAAGGAGGACTGTAAACCGGATTGTGCTGCATCCCCCATCTATAAGTACACAGACTAAAGTGCAAAGTTCACAGATTCCCGCCTGACGTCATTATGACGTCAGTGGGCGTGCGGGTATGCCCCATGTAAATAATAAACACATACAGTATTGAAAATAATAACAATGGGGCTGTGATTACTTACCTGCGTCCACCGGGACTCCAGGCTGTGGAATTCCCGTCACCGCCAGCCGCCGCCCGCCGATGCCGCGAGCGGCGGTTTCCCCGTCTGTCAGCGGGGACAGGGAGCTGGCAGCCGGGCTCAACAAGGCTGCCCGGTAACCGATGACGCGGCAGGGGCCGCGATCCAATTGGTTCGCGGCCCCTGCCTCTGCCACCAGCCCGTGAGACAGACAGCGTCTGTCAGAGCACCGCAGTCTCAACATAGAAGCTGCAGTGTATAGAGGACCGCTGTCACGGGACTGTCAGTGTCCCTGGGTGGCGGTGAAAGCCCAGAAGAGGGCTAGTAGGAGCAGGCAAAAGGAATGCTTATAAAGTGTTAAACATTATATATACATTATGTACATTGAGGGGGAAAATAAAGAATTACGGACCACAGATGGAGTCCAGGAGAAGGAAAAGAAGGTATAGAAAGATGGGAGGATACAACACAGGGAAAGAGATGAAATATAGGGCATGAGGGGGATGACGGAAAGAGTGAATAGGTGATGGGGTCATGGGTGGATAACGGAAAGGGGGAGAAGGGAACAAAAAAGGGGGGGCAAGGGGACAGCGGTGGGGATGTAGGCAGGACTGGGAAGAGGGACTAGGAGGGGCTAAGAAGGGCTAGGAAGAAGGAACATACTAAGTGGGGGGTGGGGGGGGGAGGGGGGGGAGGGGAGATGAAGGAACGGAGAAGGGGGACAAGAAGGAGGGTACCTAGGGATATAGGCAGAGGCCAAAAGGGAGGCGTGATGTATAAGGGGGGAGGAGCAGTAACATGATATGCAGAAGTTTAAGAGAAGGGAGCTGTATTCAGCAAGGGACCACTACAGTCTCTTCAGCGTCGTGGTAAATAACAGGCGAAACCAAACGTGGTATTGAGTCCCCTCGGCTGGACAGTATCCAGTTTATGGATCCAATAAGTCTCTCTCTGTAGCAGTTTAAGGTGTCGGTCCCCTCCTCGACGTGGTCTTTCTACATGCTCAATTACCATGCCACGGAGTTCATGAGTCTGATGTTTATGTGTCACAAAATGGACTGCCACAGGCTTATCGTAGTCCAGAGATTCACCGTTATTGTGTTTGTTAATACTAATGCGCACATCACTACGGTGCTGCTGGAACCTCTTTTTAAAGGGGCCTATAGTCTTTCCAACGTATAAAAGGCCACACGGACATTTCAGTAAGTATACACAAAAATCGGTGAGACATGAGAACACTCCGCCACCGCGGCCCTGGCACCCACCAATAATGTGTTTGTAAGAGTGCACCAGCAACATTGGATTTTTGCAAATTTTATATGTATTATTAATAACTGGCCAATGATAATGGACACACGCAAAAGATTGTAGGAACTTTTAAAGCGGACCAAAACCCACTGAACTTTTGAAATACATTTGGCCAAAGCCCCTGCCCATATTCCCTTCTTACGGTGTAAAGCTAGAAATGGATATTTTCGTTGCAGGTTATCAGTCGTTGCATCAGTGGCAATGAATGGAGGAGGCGGAGCCTCTGGGCTTGTGAGTGACATTAGCCTGTCTAAATGACCTGACTTATGTATGACTGGTCAAATGCAACTGATTTTACATACAGAAATAGATTAAAACATTACATAATATTTTAACAATATTAATTACCTTACTTTTCGCCATATAAGACGCACCATTTTTTTCCCAAAATGTCAGTGCATCTTATTGGGCGAATGTAAAAAAAAAAAAAACGCTGTAGCCTCTGGAAGGGCTGGCTCCAGGTTTATGTGGGCCCTTGGGCAGAATGGTTTCCGTGAACCCCTTTGTGGTGAAGAGTCACGTCACATCACCGAGGGACGTCCCAAATCTGGATGCCCCCTAAGGATCATATTATTTGGACCAAAACTCTAGTTTTGGTATACTTTGAAGCGCACCAAACCCCTTTAAACCTGACCTCGGAGTCTAAACAAATCTAGATTCACCTGATTTTGGATGCCCCTGTGTGTGACCTTCGTTCACTTGAGTTTGAGGTAACAGCCAAACCAGGGGGGTTCTTTCACAAACAGGGGCATCCCAAGTTGAGATACTCCTGTAAAGCGGACTAAAACGTAGGGGTGAAATTGCTTGAAATTGCTTGCATAGTGGGTATGCCACACAGTATGGGTATTCACACAGTAGGGTATCACAGATTGGGATGCTCCAGGGATAGGAAATCGGCTTGGGTGGGCAACTTAAAAGCAGAACAAACCCCAGCACTTCTTCCCCTGTGAAACCGCGCCATTCGAGGAGATGTGGGCACCAGCTATGTCGGTGCCCTCCCACTCCGGCACTGGTCAAGCGCCGTCACATGCAGCCGGTGGGCGTGGCTGCATCCACGTCTCGGCTGCATGGACCAGGTCAGTAATGCGCACGCCTGTCCGAGAATTAGGCGGGGTTCAGTTACCCTGGTGGCCGCAGCACAAGGCTCCAGGCAAGGCTGTAAATGTGTGTGTATATATATATATATATATATATATATAATTTTTTTTTTTTTTTTTTCTTTATCTCCACCATCAGGGTGGGGGGGAATTCAGCCACTGTGCATATGGGAATGCCACACTGCCAATGGGAATGGGATGGGGGGAATGACACACTGCCTATGGGAATTGTATGAGGGAATGCTACAATGCCTTTGGGGATGGAATGGGGGGAATGCCAAAGTGCCTATGGGGATGGAATGGGGGAAATGCCACACTGCCTATGGGAATTAGATGGCGGGGGAATGCCACACTGCCTATGGGAATGGGAGGAGGGAATGCCACACTGCCTATGGGAATGGGATGAGAGAATGCCACACTGCCTAAGGGCTATGGGAAAGGGGGAATGCCACACTGCCTATGGGGAATGGGATGAGCGAATGCCACACTGCCTAAGGGCTATGGGAAAGGGGGAATGCCACACTGCCTAGGGAATGGGATGAGGGAATGCCACAATTACTATGGGAATGGGATGAGGGAATGCCACAATGCCTATGGGAATGGGAGGAGGGAATGCCACACTGCCTATGGGAATGGGATGAGAGAATGCCACACTGCCTAAGGGCTATGGGAAAGGGGGAATGCCACACTGCCTATGGGGAATGGGATGAGCGAATGCCACACTGCCTAAGGGCTATGGGAAAGGGGGAATGCCACACTGCCTAGGGAATGGGATGAGGGAATGCCACAATTACTATGGGAATGGGATGAGGGAATGCCACAATGCCTATGGAGACGGGATTGGGGGAATGCCACACTGCCTATGGGAATGGGTTGAGGGAATACCACACTGCCTATGGCAAAAGGGAGGGGGATGCCACACTGTCTATGGGAAATGGGAGCGGGGATAGGATGAGGGAATGCCACACTGTCTGTGTAATGGGGTGTTTTAGCACATTATTTCGTTTAGAAAGGTTTTTTTTTTCTTATTTTCCTCCTCCAAATCCTAGGTGCGTCTTATGGGCATGTGCGACTTACAGGGTGAACAATACGGTAATTGTTTACACGACACTCCTTTTGTAGGAGAGAAAACTGCCATTGACTTTCATTTTCTACCTTGGGACTGATTCAGAGCCAGGTGAAAATTTACACCCAATAGACCATCAATGGCAGTTTTCTCTCCTGCAAAAGGAGTGAATTCTCACCTGGCTCTGAATCGACCCTGATTTGTGCCCTTGTAATGTTGATTACAACTAGGTGTGACCCGAGGGTTGATAATGATCTGCCCGGTACACCCCCCAGAACACTTAATTGCACCCTGACAGGAAAAATTTAAATTCTGTGATTCTCACCTGTAGAATTGTTTTCTGTCTTCTTCTACTCCAGGGCGTTGGCGAATCAGATACAAATGGCAGGACTGCAAGACAAAGTGTGGTTCCTCCCGGCCCGTGTATACTTCCGGCTGCTCTCCTGTAATTGAAAAACAGGAGATACAGCTGCCCAGGAGGGTAAGACATCCTTAGACGCCCCATGTTTAGTTGGAAAACAGGAGAGACGAAATAAGCTCCTCTCTTACCATCTCCCTCTATTTTCCTCGCTAATTGGATACGAATGGGACCTCTAAAAGCAGTGCCCTTGATTCAGGATGGAATCCCAAATATTGATCTTATTCATCTAATGTGAGGAGTAAGCTATTACAAAAATCAAACCTTAGCTTACTACCGTCTGTAATACCTTTCAACCAAAGGTGGCATCCACCAAGGCTCTAACATCTACCTTATAAAATGTAGTAAATGTATTAACTGAAGACCAGGTAGCAGCCTTGCACACCTGCTCTACTGAAGCCTGGTGCTGAAAAGCTCGGGAATCTCCGATAGCCCGTGTAGAATAGGCCGTAAGCCGAAAAGGAGGATACTTCCCCCTGCAGACTTAGGCATTTTATTACTGCTTGTCTAATCCATCGGCGGATGATAAACTTGGCTGGGGGTAGACCCTTTTGTGGCCCCTCAAATATTATAAATAAGGATTCAGTCTTAAGAAAGGTCTGCATAGCTGAGATATGTTTCAATGCTCTTGCTCTTACTAGGTCCAGGGAGTAAAGGACTCTCTCCTTATGGCTAACTGGAGCAGGACAAAGAAGCAGGCTAACCGGAGCAGGATAAGGAGGGCAGAACCACCTCTTCCTTAAGATGTAAGGGGGAAACCACCTTAGGTGTCTATGTCCTTATGTAGGACTAAGTAAAGAGATAAGGCTGCTAACTCAGAAACCCGTTATCGAAGATGACTTTTAGCGTCCTCAACCCTTGTGAAACTTCTGCTGTTGGTTCAAATGCAGGACCCTGAAAGGCCGATAAAACTAAGTTCAAGCCCCAGACAGGTAGAAGAGGTTTACATTTCCATAAGTTTATTTTCACTTAATGGGTTTCTGAAAAAAGATGGATAAGGCATCTTTTTAGATTGCTCAATTGAAGACCTTCATCAAGACCATTCTTCAAAAATTCCAGAAGACAAAAAAAGTTCTACAAGTGAAACCTCTAGATTCACACCAACTGATAAAGACCCGCCAAACCTGCCAGGATGGACGTTTCAATAGCCAGGCCGTCATAGCCAGAACTCATAACTGTGTGAGGAGATCTGGATCATTGGCTAGCCGCCAATGCTTGCCTTCCGACATCTTTACTATGTCTGAAAACCAGCTTCTCCTCGGCCAACGGGGTGGCACCAAAATGGTTGGGATCCCCTCTCGAGCTATCTTCATTGTTTGTGGCTCCATGACACCCCTCCCCCCAACCCGCTAGGCTGACATCCACTGTACCGGAAGAAAAGTTTTGCTCACTTGAAGTAGCTGGGGATTCAGTCTGGGGGGGGGGGGGTCCAGTGACAGAAAAGGAGAGGAAAATAAATCTAGGCACAATTTTCACAGTCCAGTCCAACTGCAAGAATGAAACTGGGTTGCAGAGAGCAGCCAGGAGGAACCACACATTTTGTCTTGCAGCCCCACCCTTTGGACGAGAGTTAACCAATTCATATCTGATTCGCTGACTCCCTGGAGTGGAATATGAGAGAAAAAACACAAGTGATGCAGTGACCGGAGAGCCCTTAGAAATGTACCAACTCCAGCATAAAAAAGAACACCTCTTTCTAGTATTGTATGATTATGTAACTTTCATATGAAGTTTATTCATGATAAGTAAGACTGCTACTGTGAGGGCACCACTTTAAAATATGCCATCCAGTGGGTGCACCAGGAATTCCTCTATTCACACATATCAGAACACAAAACCCACAATCAGAATTCCAAAGATAGGGCACTCCACCAGATAAAAATCAAACAAATTTATTATGATGAAATTATGTGATACCAATTATTACTGTATAGGCACTTTATTTGTCCAGTGGTTGAATTGTTTTATTTGTGTCATGTGTTTGTGTTGTATGTTTTTTTATGATATTGCGCTAACTAATAAATTAGTTAGATTTTTATCTGGTGGAGTGCCCTATCTTTGGAATTCTGATTGTGGGTTTTGGGTTTATTCATGATAGTCATAAATATAGCTCAAATATGGGCCCATAGTTAGAATGCCAGAAAATGTGCACATGCTCCTCTAAAGACAAGAGGAAGCTTGTCACTGAGCGTGTCTACAGTCCCCTCAAAAGTGCTAGTCAGAACAGAAACACATTAAGAATTAACTGTTCAACAAACTTTACATTAATAGTCTGTTGTGTTTAGACAAGGAATTACCCTATTTCTGGACATTTTATTACTTGCATCTGACATTTTTAGCAGTTTTCCTCTGTCCTTGCTGAACATCTAGTTCATGCAGTTATCTGACATGGTGGGTGGAGACCAACTACCTTCCACTGTACAAAGAAAGTAGAGGAGAATCTGCTACCTCATCTTCTCTGATGCACTTACAAAAGCCCCATGATAGTGGAGGTCATTACAGTAGCTGGAGCTGTGCAGTCTCTTTGGTGTCTTTCCTGGAATCCTGTCTCACTCACACAAATTTGTTATTAATAATTTGCCATGCATATGTAATGTTCAGCAAACAGCTTTGTTTACATGCAGAAATTTGGCAATCAGCCGCTGGACGTTTACTTCACCGAGGGTGCCAGGAAGAAGGTTAGTTCTGTGGCACCCTGGGGGGTTTTGCCCAGCAGGTCATCCCCATTCAGGATGCCCCCGAGGGAAGGCCAGCCCTGGAAACTTGTAGATACCAGGGTCGGCCACAGAGGGTTTGTTCCGCTTTAAGAGAAAAGTGTACATAATTATTAGGAAGCTAGTTTTTCCCAGGCAAAATGCAGCAAAAAGATTTAAGACTCTGAAGTCAGATTTTTCAGAGGAATGCAGCAATATTGCAATTTCTAAAATATTGGGTTTAGATAACAAAACCTTTAGTTGTTGAAAATGATGGTAAAGTGAAGAAATAAGAGAACTTTTGAAGGCTAATTGGGTATATTTTGGGTGAGCTTTCGAGGATACTTGGTCCTCTATGTTAGACCTGGTGCATCAACAATTATTGAGCACTTGGGGTAATACATTGACGATTTTTGTCTTCAGCAAACAAATATGAATAGTACCTATTCTACAGATGCAGCATGCATTTATACCTTAAACTTTTTTTTTAACAGAACACCATAATGCCCATGAATCCAGCAGCAATCTGTAAGCTACATAGCATTTTTTTGGTCATCGTGTCGTGTGAGCTCAGTAGACAGCAACTTGCAGCCACTTCACTTTCTGCATACCAATGACAGGATTTACATATGAATAGACTGTCTTCTATGTCAGAACTTTTATTGTGCGTGGAGATGGTGCTTTCACATTTTATTATCCTACACTGTCCCTCCCTGGGTTAGATGACTTTTGATTTTATTTTTTTGTCACAATGACCTTTTATGTTATTTAAACCCCCCCCATCTCAAGCAAAACTCCTTGAATTTCTCCTGGTCCCTCGACACCATTGTGGGCCACGGCCACGTGCCTGCAGCTGTGCGCGCTACCGTGTCCGGCCATTCAGATTGGGGAGGCTGCGCAGGCAAATCGGGCAAGATGCTGCTTGGTCCAAAACTGCTTTGTGTTGTGCATTAGTAGTAGTATTAGTAGTGCTGACTGGACAAGTGCCTGCACATGCGCCATGGGAACAGCAAAAAGGTGAGTGGGCGATCTGGGGGGGGGGTTTCACACAGTGGGGCATCCCAAATAATGATGCCCCAAGTAAGGAACCAATCGAAAAGGATAGTGAAAATCCTGGTGATTCATTCACTGAAGATAATCCGAACCAGGAAGGCTTCAGAGTCTGACTGTTTTTCAGGTCTCTATTACAGAAAATGTTATTTTTTTTTCTGAACTTTGAAAACACTTTTAGCGCCTTTAGTGATGAAACCCTTCTGCATTCTGCTTCTTTGATGGCAGACATCAGCATGGTTCCAAAACATATAAGGGTAAGTTATTGGTGTGTAACTACTGACCCATATTACTACTCAATCTGGATACTTGTTATCCAGAATATTGGCAACCAGATTCCATTTTTTTTTTTTTTTTTTTTTTTTTTTTTTTTGAGAAATAATTTACAGGCAAGCTGCAGATTGTATGAGAAGTGTAGCCCGTTAAATTCACTTGCTCACTCAAAGAAAAATATCAGCCTTCCTATTATTAGCTTTTTATGCCATTTAATGGGAGAATTTATATGAAGCTTTAAAGTGGACCAAAACCCAGGATTTTGACTATACTGGGTTTTGGTCCTTGCCCCGGGGCACCCCGATCGGAGTTCCCCTGCTGCGTGAATCCCCCCAGCATCAGTGAGCTCGGAGCCGCTGACGCCACGTCGTCTAAGGCCAGCGGCTCCAAGCGTGCTGACGACCGCATCCCCTGCTACCCTCTAACGGAGAGTAGGCACGTGCCCTGCTAGAGAGATATCGGGAATGCGGCTCGCGCATGCGCCGTTGGACTGGGAAGCAAGGTTATTGTATAGGGCGAGCTGGGGGCTTTCACACAGCGGGGGATCCCGATTTTTGGATGCCCCGGGGGGAGGGAATTGATTACAAGATAATTTTCTACTGTGGATCAAATTTTATTCAACAGCTAGGGTTAGGTACACTGGATATACATTTCCAAATGTTGGGATCCATAGGGGTGTGCGGCAGTAGTGCCCATTGTCACCCATACTCTTTATTTTGGCCATGGACTGCTTGCTCTAGCCTTGCTTAGTAACATGAATATCAGGCAGATAGAAATTGCAAGTGTCTGACAAAAAATGCAATATTTACAGATGATATCCTAATGATTATTTTCCAACCTAATACTACTTTGCCCAATCTCTTTATAATATTGGATCAGTTTGTTACAAAGACAAATCTAGGGTGGTTAAACATTAGCTTGTCAAACGAGATGGTCTCCGAGTTAACTCTTACATTTCCTGTTGAACCTTAGAATCCCTTCCATACTTAGGTATTTGGATATGTAGCTAGCTATTCTCCACTATTGTGCATGATATGTTAACTGTTAAATTACTGGTTCCATATTCCTAATTCCTTGGTGGGCCATGTCAATGCGATCAAGATAACATTCCTGTCAAAGTGCCACATACAGTATATATAATGCAGAGGAGTGTGCTCTACTTAGTTTGGCGATCTTCACATCCCAAATTTTCAAGGTTGCAAGGGGGACTAGGCTTTACAAATCTATGCAACCTCTGTAAGGCTGCACAACTTGCCTGAGAAACCCAAATGCAACTCAAAGAACTTTGCCGGAGCTCCCTAATATGAATTTGACTAACTTGGACACATTGATGGGGACCCTTACTGAAGATCGCCCTAAAAATAGAAGATGAAGATTAAACATTCAATAAAGAATTCGGCAGACTATCCCTCCGCCACCCTTGTGAATATATTTGGTAATCCTACGGCTAGCTTCACACCAGGGCTTTCTGGAGTACTAGCGCTTTTCACAGTGGTTTGCGTTTGACCAACGTTCGGCCAAGCATTTGGGCTGCATTTGCAATTGCATACAATAAGCATTTCTAAAAATATCCGCAAACATTTGACACAGGAAAGAGATCTGTTGTTCCTGGGTCATTACTGTGTTTTGTGGCTGTGCTGTTTTGTGGTGCTGTTGAATAGCAATTTGGAGATGGAGTATGATGACCTGCTGAGTTTATTGTTGCTTGGCCATTATTTTCCCAGTGTTCGGTCCGGGCTGACCCAATCCTATACGTGTGGGTATTCCGCCACAAGGTGGCGCCAGTTACTGCAAGATCCAAAGCTGCAACGCCTCCCGGCCTCCTATAAAAGGGATCAGTCTCCATAGAAACCCCAGATTAGTCTTGCAGTAGCTACTGTGAAGATCGTCTGGAAACTCTCTCTGGTCATGGCAGTTGAGCGGGGCCTTTTTAAGCCTGTCTGCCGCCCTATTACCTCTGTTCCTGTGACCCAGTTTGCCTCCCAGCCTCGGCTGACGGTAACGGGTGAAGGTAGGGAAGAGCGCCGGGGTCAGGCGTTCACAGAGCTAGGCTCTGGGCCGCAGACCCTCACCCAAAGGGTAGCCGGCCATAGGCAATGGTGAGCCTATGGGGGGGGGGGGGGGACCACCGGGTGGCCAGCCTGGAAAGGCAATTATCTTGCACGGCTAAGGGTAAGGCCACGTGTAAGAAGCTGCACATAGAGAAGGCTTTTTTGGCGGTCAGGATTCCATGGAGGAGGGGGAGCTCTTTAGGGACTCTGCTTCCTCAGGGGATCGGTCGGTTGGTTATGACAGCGAGCCTGGCTCCTCCGACGAGGATATGGGGCTCCCTGACGACACGGAAAAATTGCTGGCTGCTGTTTTTAAGACCCTGCATATTGTTCCTCCTAAAGCGGTTAAGAAGAAGCAGGGAGATTTATTCCGGCCAGTGAGACAGAGGATGGTATGTCCAGAACAGGGCCATTTCTTCAACATGGTATTTAAGGAATGGGAAAGACCCATCAGTGCCTAAGAGTCTGGACAGGTGGTATCCCTTCCCTGAGGAGCTGATCTGTCTCTGGTCCCGTCCCCCCGAGGTGGATGCCCCCGTTTCGGGGTTATCCAACACTACGGTTATGCCGTCACCTGGCACTGCTTCTTTGCGCGATCCTGCTGACAGGCGCATGGATCAGCTGGCTTGTCATGCTTTTACTTTCGTGGCCGCTGGGCTTCGCCCTGTCTGTGCAGCGGCCATTGTACCATTGGCCATCAGGAAGAAGGTGAGACGCCTGGTTTATTTAGCCAAATCTAATCTCGCAAGCGGGCGGAAGAGTATACGGAACTCAAGGCCTGTGTGGATTTCATTGCTTTTGTAGTCTTGCCCATGGGCGATAGTGTCCGGCTTGTTGCGCTTTGTCGTTCGCTCAGACTGCGGCAGTGGTCGGCTGATGCTGCGGCTAAAAGGCGCTCACTAGTAACCCCTTCCTGGGACTCGGGTTATTTGGGGAGCGTTTGGACCTTCTGGCCAAGGATGGAAGACTCCCTCAGCGATGGAAGCCTGTACGTCCTTTTCGGGGTTCTTCGGGCATTCGCTCCTTTCGTGGGGGAAGAGGCTCTTCATTTTTAAGTGGCTGCAGAGATTCCTGGGGACGAGGTAGATCCCGCGGTCGAGCCAATCCCTCCTGGGGATCCAAGTCCAAGCCTACAGCCAAGCCCTCTCAGGCATGAGGAGGCGCCCTCACCCTTCCGGGTGGGGGGGCGGCTACTGCTCTTTGCTCACAGGTAGAGACAGCACGTCTCGGATCGGTGGATTCAGGAGGTGGTGTCCTCCGGGTACAAGATAGAGCTGGCAGTTTGGCCGCAGTCAAGATTTCTTCGGTCGCGAATTTCCCGGAACGCATTGACGGCGCAGGGCTTGAGGATGGCCGTTCAGAGCCTTCTTCTATCGGGTGTAATTTGTCCCGTGCCTTCCCAGGAACAGTGTTTCTATTCCAATCTGTTCACGATGCCCAAGAAGGACAGGGCGCTGCGACCTATCTTGGATCTGAAGGGTCTCAACAAGTTTGTCAGAGTCAGACATTTCCGCATGGAGACCTTACGGTCCGGTGAGCTCACTTCGGCCCGGCAACTTCATGACCATGGTGGACATCAAGGATGCCTATCTGCACATCCCGATTTTTCAGGGTCATCAGAAGTTTCTGCGTTTTGCGCTGGAGGACCACCATTATCCGTTTGTGGCTCTACCGTTCGGGATAGCTTCTGCTCCCCGGGTGTTCACCAAGGTGCTGGCAGGCGCCATGCCGATCCTGCGGAACCGTTCGTGTTCTTCCCTATCTGGACGGTTTGCTGATTACGGCTCAGTCCCTTTAGCAGGCCGAGAGCGACACCCGGACGGTGTTAGCCACTCTCGAGGATTTTGGATGGGTACCCCAAGTCTTCTATTGCTCCCTCAACGGTGAGGTCCTTTCTGGGCATGACGTTGGACACCTCTCAGGTCAAGGTCTTCCTCCCGCAGCAGAAGGTGGAGGACCTCCAGACACAGGCGCAGGCCCTACTGGCCTGTCAGCGGCCCTCGATCCGTCTGGGAATGAAGCTTGTGGGCCTCATGGTGTCCTGATTCGAGGCGGTGCCCTTCGCCCAATTCCATATGAGACCTCGCAGGAGTCTCTGGATCAGGCTTTTTCACTGTCCCCCAGTGGGGGAATGGTCTCTCAGCAACAAGATCTTTCACGCTCTGTGTCTCCGCTGGGGGCAGCCGGATGTGGACCTGTTTACGTCCAGACACAATCACAAGCTTCCAAGGTTCGTCTCCCTGTCAAGAGATCCTCTGGCCTTTGCCACAGACGCCCTGACAATTCCGTGGACAGAGTTCAGGCTCCTTTATGCCTTCCCTCCGTTTCCTCTTCTGGGCCTAGTGCTGCACAAGATAGCTCAGGAGGGGGTGCCACCATCCTGATGGCTCCTCGCTGGCCGGGGCGGAGTTGGTTCGCCGACGTCATCCAAATGTCGGTCGATCGCTGCGTCCTGCCCGACGACCCAGGGCTTCTCACGCAGGGGTCGCTGCGGCATCCCAATTTACTGTTGCTTGCTTTGACGGCCTGGCTATTGAAACCTCTATCCTAGCGGAGACGAGGCTGTCGGACACGGTTATTCAGACCATGATTCAGGCACGGAAGAAGTCTTCCTCCATTATTTACTACAGAGTTTGGCGTGCTTATATTTCTTGATGTGAATCCAAGAGTTTTCCTTGTCGTAATTTTTCCGTTTCCAGGGTTTTGGAATTCCTACAACACGGTTTAGACGTGGGTCTACAGCTGGGCTTCCTCAAGGGCCAGGTCTCGGCCTTGGCCAACTTCTTCCAAATATCCTTTGCCAAGCATAGGTTGATCAGGACTTTTTTTCCAAGGAGTGACCCATGTGCGTCCACCGCGTAAGCCTGTGCTTCCAGTGTGGGATTTGAATTTGGTGCTTTCTGCGCTCCAGGGTCCGCCCTTTGAACCATTGTGCGACGTTGCCTTGTCTATCCTGACTCTAAAGGTGGTATTTTTGGTAGCCATCACCTCGGTACGCCGGGTGTCAGAACTGGCGGCACTTTGTATGAAGCCTCCTTACTTTGAGCGGCATAAGGATAAGGTGCTTTTTCGTTTTAAACCTGATTTTTTTGCCCAAGGTCGTGTCTCCCTTTCATCTTAATGAGGAGGTCATTTTACCTTCTCTGTGTCCGGATCCGTCTAACTCTAAGGAACGGGCCCTTTATTCCCTGGATATGGTCAGAGCCATTAAAGGAGCAGTATCGCGAAATTTGCATTAAAAAAGATAAATAATTAAATAGCCACACAATAGCTTCTAACATGTGTATAAATAATGTGGCGATAGAAAAAGGAAAAAATATATGCCTTTCTTTTAAATTGTATAATGACAATGGCTCAGTCCATTTGCTGAATGGGGGGATCTGCTGGTTTGTATTTAGTGAGCTGCTTCATTTAGCCCACTGGTCTCCTAGCAACACTTTACCTCAGAGGCTGACACTGTAATCAGTGGTAACGGCTGTGTGTGTGTGTGAGGTGCTGCTTTTGTTATGAGACCAGGTGACTTGAATGTGTAAAATCTATACAAAATAAACTAAAGTGACTGAAAATAACTGAAATTCTTCTTTGAATAACTGTGCAGGCAAATCTAAAGGTATTAAAGTGGAACAAAACCCTGAGTGGCCGACCCTGAAGTCTATTAAGACCCGGCCATTGACCTTCCCCCCTTGGGCATCCTAAATCGGGATGCCCCACTGTGTGAAACGACCCCTGGATAACCACCGATCCCCCCATTTTTCTGGCGCGCTCACGCAGATAGTCATTTAGACAGGCCGGGCGGCCAGGAAGGTTACTGCTCAGGCTCCCCATCTGCGAGCAAACAGCGCTGATTGGATGAGAGCCCTCGCATGCGCTGTGGGACAGGGAAAGGTACGTTTTCACAGGCGAACTTGGGGGATTTCACATATCGGGGCATCCCAAGTCGGGATGTCCCTAGGGGCACAAAACAAAACTCCAGATAGTGAAAATCCTGGGTTGGGCTTTGCTCAAAACACACAAAGCTGAAAGAAAGATCATACGGAAAAATGAAAAATAAGAATTTGAAAGAGAAAATGGTAAACTGAAAGATTCTGCAGCAGAGCCAACATGAAGGGAAAACTGTCAAAATAAAAAATGTTTAGAGCAAAAAAACAGGATGTAAACATAAAAATCCAATTCTGAAATAAAATTCCCCCCCCCCCCCCAAAAAAAAAAAAAACTGGTGAGTCTGAGATTCGAACCAATGACTCTGGTTCAAACTGACATGAATTTACCAATGAGCTAAATGACTTCTAGAGCTTTTCTTTCTGTTTTAGATATGAGTTCTGGCCAGGCAATGTTGCAATATTATGCTGGACAGCTGCCAGTACTGAACAGCTGATAACTTTGTTACATTGTTTCCCCCTCTCCTCAACGTGGAACAGGCCAGAGTGTCGCCCGACACTCAGCAGACATAAACATTAGCTATTAGTCTCCAGCTGCACAACACAGACATCATTATTCCTAGTATGTCACACACCCGGCTTCCAACATTCATGACACTTGGGATACCGGCCGACACTCAGCAGACATAAACATGAGCTATTAGTCTCCAGCTGCACAACACAGACATCATTATTCCTAGTATGTCACACACCTGGCTTCCAACATTCATGACACTTGGGATACCGGCCTGTAGAGGGTGATCTTGCAGAGTTGACATGGGAAAAAGGAGCCCCTCCTGGTCCATAAATACCCGGGACCTCCCACTATTCCTGTCTTTTTGTCTCTGCAGTCGGCGAAGCATTCAGAAGATCTCCTTCCTGCAGGTAGCCGGGTTTTTCTATTTCTGCCTGAAGCCACATTTTTGTATTGTGATATGTATGTTATGCCTCCCAGCCTTGGCTGATGGGCTCGGGCAAAGGTAGATACACCCTTGGGTGTATATGGGAGCTTGCTCTCTCCGTGAGACCTCAAATAAGGGGTAGGCGGAATCCAGGTTAGTGTCCCCCAGCATGGGATGCCCCGTCCCTTTAAATCTCCTTGTGCCTATTGGGTGCTTATTGTTTTCCCCCCTTTTGGCCCTCCTGGACTCTGCTGGGGTGAAAGGGGGGGATCTTTATTTAGGGAGTATCTTTTGGCCTATGCATTTGTTTTTTAAGGAAAAAAAAAAAAAAAAAAAAAGGAAAAGATAAGAAAGTGACATACCTGTTTTGGGTTTTTTAAATTTCCCTCTTTTTTTCGTTCGGCCCTGTTCTATGATGTCATGCTATTGTCTTTGGCTGACCCGCCCTCTGCTCTCTAAGCAGTGCTAGGTGGTGGGCCTCAGGGTAGGTGGCTCCTGCCTCTTCCCCCACACCGCCTTGTCTTGTTCATACCCCCAGTGATATTGTCATGGGTAGAGAGTCGCTTTCTGATGTATGTACCTGATTGGCTCACATTGAAAAAAATAAATGTCTAGCTCTGTGGCCAAGAGGGCCTCAGCTAAAAAACATTTAGCTCTGGCCGTTGAGGCAAATGAGCTTGATTGTAGCGAGCATTTTTGATTTTTCTCCGTTTTGAAGAAGGAGAATTCTTTGAAGAATCGCATGTTTCAGATGTTCAGCAATTGTGGGTATTGACGCTGAACAAGGTGAAGGGGAGAATTTTGACACCCCTAAAGCTCTTGCTCAATTATATGAGGTCTTGGCTATCGATTTTCCAGAAGCAGTCCCTCCTCAGAAAGGGGAGTTCTTTGGAGCCTCCAAGCCTCGTTTTTAATTTATTTATATTTTAATTAATCAGAAGCATTTTGAAGATATCATTCTTAAGGAATGAGAAAAGCCTGCGCGGCTTCCTGGCATTCCTTTGGGCTGGGATATAAAAAAAAAAAAAGAAAAAATATATATATATATATATATATATATATATATATCTCCCTTTCCTGCAGACACTGTAAGCGTTGGTCATCCCCCCTGTGGTGGATTCACCTGTGCTCAGTTTGTCCAATTCCTCTGTTTTGCATTCTCCGGAATCTACTTCCCTTAAAGGATGGGGAGGACAAACGTATTGAACAAATGGCTTGCCATGCGTTTGCTAGCGTTGGCTCGGCCTTGCGGCCTGTGGGTGCCTCGGCACTTATGGCAGTCGCTATTAGGTCTGTTATTAGAGACCTATTGAATACCTCAGGGCTTGATCCAGCCTCTGATGAGTTTTCTGCTCTCAAGCGATGTGATTTATTTGTGTCTTTTGTACTTTCTGCTTTAGATGACTCCATGGTCTTGTGTAGCAGAACTTCTGCCTTGCTTGTTGTGATTCGGTGGTCTATTTGGCTACGCCAGTGGGCGGCTGACACGGTGGCAAAGAAGTCGCTTACAGCGCTTCCCTTTGGGGGATTACGCCTCTTTGGTGAGAAGTTGTATTCTGTCATTAAAGGAGGCAAATTGCCTCAGCGTAAGAAGCAACGTCGTTCCTTGCGGGGATCGGCTTCCTTTTAACCCTTCCTTTTGTGGTTCCAGAACGGGCAGAGGATCGGCCTTTTTCAGCCCCAAGGGGGACTGCATGGAACAGAGGAAGAGGACGTGGCTGTCCAGGTCAGAGTTGGGGATCTAAGCCCAAGTCCACTTCCAAGCCTGCCCAGCAATGAGGAGGCGCCCTCACCCGTACGGGTCGGGGGACGGCTGCAATTCTTTTTTTCCAGGCTTGGGTCAAGAGGTATCAGACAGATGGATTCTGGAAGTTGTGTCCTCCGGTTACAAGCTGGAATTCGAGGTTCGGCCTCCTCCCAGATTTTTCAGGTCTCGGATGCCCGCAGATCCGGTGATCGCACAGGGGCTCCGGGCAGCTGTGGCGAACTTTTTAAACATGGATATTATCCGCCAGGATCCTCCAGCGGAAAGAGGTCTGGGGTTTTACTCCAACCTATTTACGGTTCCCAAAAATGGACGGCTCTGTTCGGCCTATTCTAGATCTGAGACAACTCAATCAGTTTATACGTTTCCGAAGGTTCCGCATGGAGTCGTTGCGTTCAACGATCGACGCTCTCCGCCAGGGGGGTTAGACGTCCATAGACATCATGGATGCTTATCTGCACATTCCTATTTTTGCCGCTCACCAAAGGTTTCATAGATTCACAGTAGAAGACCACCATTTTCAGTTTGCGGCTCTTCCATTCGGTCTCACTCCATCCCCAAGAGTGTTTTCCAGGGCCCTGGCAGGAGTAATGGCTATTCTCAGAGTCCAGGACATTCGCATCGTGCCATTGCTGGACGACTTGCTCATCACAGCGTCATCTTTCAATCAGACGGAACTGGACACCAGAAGAGTGGTGACTACACTAGAGAGGTTTGGTTGGGTGATGAACCATGCCAAATCCTCTCTTTGTCCCGTAAGGGAGATTCCCTTTCTGGGCTTGATTCTGGATACCCTTTAGGCCAGGGTATTTCTTCCTCAGTCCAAGATTGTTCTGATTCAGGATTTAATTCATCTGTTCCTGTCCAATCCTCATCAGCCTATCCGCTTGGGGATGAGATTAGTGGGGTTGATGGTGGCCACGCTCGAAGCGGTTCCTTTTGCTCAGTTCCACATGAGGACGCTTCAGCTCTTTCTCCTGGCGAAGTGGGACAAGCGCCCGTTGTCTTTGAATCGGACTTGTCTGTTGTCTCCCCTCGTCCTGCAGTCCCTCCAGTGGTGGCTGATTTCAAGCAATCTCAGGGACGGCAAATCATTTCTGACCACTTGTTGGGAGTTGGTCACCACAGATGCCAGTCTTACGGGCTGGAGGGGGCATCTGGAGGAGAGACCGGTTTCAGGGGTTGTGAGGGCCTCTGGAGGCTCACTCCCCAATCAATTTATTGGAACTTCGGGCTATTCATCTTGTGCTTCTCCGACTGACTCATCTCTTGGGGGGTTTGCCGGTTCAGATTCGGGCAGACAACCGAACAGCAGTTGCATACATCAATCACCAGGGAGGGACTCGCAGTTGGGGTGCCCTCCGGGAAGCGTCTCTGATCCTTCAGTGGGCAGAGATCAATGTTCCCTGCATAGCGGCAGTTTACATTCCGGGGATAGAGAAGGTGGAGGCAGACTCCCTGAGCAGAGCATGCGCTCGCCAGGGAGAATGGTCTCTCAACCCCGAGGTCTTTCAGTTCCTTTGTCACAAGTGGGGGACACCGCGGCTGGACCTCTTTGCGTCTCACCACAAGCTTCCAGCCTTTGTGTCTCTATCCCAGGATCCTCTGGCAGTGGCAGTGGATGCCATGTCTCTTGCCTGGAAAGGATCTGGGGTTCCTGTATCCTTTTCCCCCATTCTCCATGATAAGCAAGGTGGTGCGCAAGTTGGTTCTGGAAGGGGCAACAGCAATTCTGGTGGCTCCAAAGTGGCCAAGACGCCTGTGGTTCGCAGAGGTCACAAGGCTGGCAGAGGATCTGTTGCCTCTGCCTCTTCTTCCAGATCTCTTAAACTCGGGGTCAACTTTGTTACCCCAATTTACCAATGCTGGCTTTGACGGCGTGTCTGCTGAAATCTCCATCTTAAAGGAGGAAGGCCTTTCTGATGCTGTCATTCTGACTCTTGTTAGAGCTAGAAAGAAGTCTTTCTCTGTGGTTTATTACAGGATTTGGAGGTCCTATATTGACTGGTGTGAGTCTAGGTCCCTGCCTTGCAGGGTATTTTCCATCCCTAAGATTTTGGAGTTTCTGCAACGGGGTCTGGATTTGGGCTTCCAGATTAGTACTTTGAAAGGGCAGGTTTCTGCTTTGGCTATTTTCTTTCAAAGGTCATTTGCTCTTCACCCTTTTGGTTAAGATTTTTTTCCAGGGGGTCACGCATGTGCGGCCTCCTAGAAAGCTCCTACTTCCAGTTTGGGATCTTAGTCTGGTGCTCTCTGCTATGCAGGCGGCTCCTTTTGAACCTTTACAGGAGGTTCCTCTTCATATTCTCACTCAGAAAGTTGCCTTTTTGGTTGCTATTACCTCTGTCCGTCGGGTTTCTGAATTGGCGGCCCTGTCAATACAGGCTCCTTATTATGAGAGGCATCAGGATAAGGTGGTTTTCCGTTTTAAACCAGATTTTCTTCCTAAAGTGGTGTCTGCCTTCCACTTAAATCAGGATATAGTTCTTCCTTCATTGTGCCCTAATCCTAGTAATAACAAGGAAAGGGTTTTACATTCTTTGGATGTTGTTCATTGTGTTGTGCCTTCTGGGCCTAGAGAGGGTTTGGCACCCGCCAAATCTTCCATTAGTAAATGGATTTGTCAGGCCATTGTTGGGGCCTATTCTGCTAAGGGGAAGGTTCCCCCTTTTCGTGTTACTGCTCATTCTACTCGTGCTGTTGGTGCGTCCTGGGCTTTTCAGCACCAGGCTTCTGTTGAACAAGTTTGCAAGGCTGCTGCTTGGTTTTCGGTTCACACTTTTACAAGGTTGATGTGCGGGCCTTAGCGGTTGCTGCTTTTGGTCGCAAGGTTCTGCAAGCTGCAGTAATTTAAGTTATGCCTTATTTTCCTTGTGGGATCCCCGCCCATTATAGACACTGCTATTGGATGTTCCAAGTGTCATGAATGTTGGAAGCGGGGTGTGTGACATACTAGGAATAATAACATTTTGTGAGTACTCACCTGTAAAATGGGTATTACGAGTATGTCACACACCCCACTTCCCCCGCCCTTTTTTGTTCTGGGATCCTTTATATGGTGTTTCTTATTATTTTTCACTATATAATTTGCTCTTCCTGGTTCTTCACTGCTTTTTTAAAAGACTGAGGAATAGTGGGAGGTCCCGGGTATTTATGGACCAGGAGGGGCTCCTTTTCTCATGTCATCTCTGCAAGATCGCCCTCTACAGGCCGGTATCCCAAGTGTCATGAATGTTGGAAGCGGGGTGTGTGACATACTCGTAATACCCATTTTACAGGTGAGTATTCACAAAATGGTATTTTTTTTCTAAATTTGTAATTCTTACTTCAACACTTACCTACATTCAAAGTACCATTTAAATATGTCCTCAAGAAAAATTTGCGATACTGCTCCTTTAAGTACTATCTGGTTGCAACTGAATCCTTCAGGAAGTCTGATTCTCTTTTTGTCCTCTCTGAAGGTGTTCGGAAGGGTTTGTCTCCGGCCAAGTCCCCTCTTAGTAGGTGGATTAGACATGCGGTGGTGTAAGCCTATTCTGCCAAGGGGAAGGATCCCCCTTTTCGTGTTACCGCTCACTCTACTAGAGCTATTGGTGCTTCCTGGGCTTTTCAGCACCAGGCCTCTGTTGAACAAGTTTGTAAGGCCGCTACCTGGTCTTTGGTTCATACCTTTACTAAGTTTTACAAGGTTGATGTTAAGGCCTCAGCTGACGCTGCTTTTGGCCGAAAGGTGCTTCAGGCGGTAGTGAAATGAACTACATGCTGTTCCGCTCTGGGAATCCCGCCCTAATGGACACTGCTTTTGGATGTCCCACACGTATAGGACAGCCCTAACCGAACACTGGGAATAATACAATTCTGTGAGTACTCACCTGTAGAATTGATTTTGCCGGTGTTCGGTCCGGGCTGTCCCACCCCACCCTTGGTTCATTTCCTCGTTTGCCTTTTATGGTGATTATTGTCTTTGGTAATGGACCTTTGTCCTTATTTGTTTGGAAAGAGTACATGCCGTAGCAAGTTAGTTAACACGTTTTTTCTTGGCCTCCCGGCCTGTCTCATTTACTGCTTTTTAACTTTCTTGGGTTTCTATGGAGACTGATCCCTTTTATAGGAGGTCGGGAGGAGTTGCAGCTTTGGATCATGCAGTAACTGGCGCCACCTTGTGGCGAAATACCCACACGTATAGGATTGGGACGGCCCGGACCGAACATCAATCTACAGGTGTGTACTCACAGAATTGTATTTACTTTGCCCATCAACGAAGAAAAAACAGATGTAAGCGAAGGTATTGGGTGTACCCCATACTACTATGTTTCATCAGGATTGTGATTGGCTGCAAAAAGCTGTAGATAAGCCTGTTTCAAAGTGCTGCTTGAACGCATATATGAAAGACTCTATAAGACTAACACTTACAGAGCTTTACTGGCAATCGCCCTGGTGTGAAACCAGCCTAAGTTACCCCCCGCGAACTAATAATTAACAAGCCTCCTAGTGGACCAGTTTGGGTATCCTCAAAGTTCATCCCCTATTGAGAGATATGGGTCTTGTAAGCAAATTGCGATCTTCAAATTGCCAGGTTACATCCCTTTTTACAGGCATGTATTCCAATCTTAATTACACAGGAATTACACAGCATACAGATCATAGTTATGTAGTGGAATGGGAGAATGACTAAGTCTACTAAATCTTCATATTCTTGGCAGCCAAACAAACCATTGTTATAGCATGAAAAAGTCAATTTGTCTCCCTAATGGAAATGAAATTGACGGTTAACAGGTTTCTTAATTAATGAAACACTTGCTAGTTGTTCACAAGACTCTCATTGAAAAATTCCTTGCTGCCTGGGAACCAGTATGCCTGATACTGATTGAATGATATTGTATTCATTGATTCATATTCTCCTAATTTCAAGTCGATTCATCACAACTACGTTCCAAATGTGGTTGCACAGCTTATCCTGTACTTCATGCCTCCCAGTGTGAGCAGACCCAGCAAGTGCGCCACCAGGCTTGCTTACGCTTTGGAGCTCAGGAACAGGCAGCTGTGCGACCATGTTTGGAGTGTAGTCCATGGCAGGCAAGTACTGGGAGCGACAGCAGGGGCATGAAGAAGGGTGGACGCGCCACGGACCTCCGTGTTTTGCTTACACACATTTACCATGGAAATTATTCTAAGTATACAGCACGTCCTGTTCCAGAATATTCCTTACACATGGGTAACACATCCACAAGATGGCGCTGGACGGCAGAAAACAGCTTGTGGCTCCTCCCGGCCCTGTATAAGTCAGGGACCTCCCACAAATTTCCCCAGTTCTTTTCTGCAGTCTGCGCTGAGAAGATAGAAGACAGCTCTCTTGTGGCGCAGGTGAGCGGGGCTTATTGCCTGCGGCCCTGCAGTACTATTCCCACCCTTTCCGTCCCATTGACTGCCTCCCAGCCCTGGCTGATAAGGTTCGGGTGAAGGTAGGCTATTGAAGCACTATGGTGCTGAGGAGCTAGGGTCCTACCGCAGTCCCTGCTCTAACAGGGTAGGCGGTTTAGGCTAATGGTGAGCTTGTTGGGATGCCCTCACTGCCTCATGGGTTTTGCCAGGTTTATCCTGTGCAGTTGAACCCTAGGCCCATTTTCCCACTCCACCCTCACTCCTCATCTTAGTCCCTGGGCGCCGTTTCTCCCTGGGAATTTTGCTGTTATACTCCCTCACTCTCCCCTTGGGAGATCTTTGGGGGGGGGGGGTTGGGCTTGTCTAGTGATTTAAGACTGTATACATATGTTGTGCTTTGTCACTTTTATTAAAATGCGCTACCGCTCTGCATTCTTCGGGGGGGCTGGCTCTGTGCATGATTCATTTTACCTCATATCTCCACAGCACGCCCCTTGAGGTCTGCGGACGCCATTTTGTCTCCTGCTGCATGCTCCTGGCTCTCTGCGGTCCGTGAGTAACCCTGGTGTGGTGATTTTTTTTTTCTCTGGGTCGTTCTTATGCCTTATTCTCATGGGAATGTCTGATTATGTCTTTCAGGCGGGTTAAAGCCTCGGTCCTGTGGTCTCTCCCGGCCTTCTCCCCTCAGCGGTTTATTAGGGCATCCCGGGTAGCTCTTTAGCGTTAACCCTTACTGGCCTACTGTGCCATTCAAATCACCATATGGAGGCTTCTGGGGATAATGGCCTGGGGTTCCTTTGGGACAAGCCCGGCTATGTGTTGCGTGTGGGGTATCCCCAATTGGTGATGATGTCAGGGTATGTGTATCCTGCGCCCAGCAGGTACTTGCACTGCAGTCTGGGTTACCTGTTGCTGGGCCTGCGCCCCCTCGGGCTTCGCCTACCCCCCCACGCTTACATCTGACCCCCTGTGAGGAGAATACCAGCGGGGAGTCTCAGCCTGATTTGGCTGCACAGGTGGCCAGCATTGAAAAACATATTGCTGGGTCTGCCTCGCGTAAGGCTTCTGCTAAGAAGCGGCCTTTATCTCCCGCCGTTTTCCTCTTTCCTGTGGAAGCTGAGGGAATTTTCAACACTACTGGTTATTCCCCCCTGGAGGAGGGGGACATTGTTCTCTGATTCAGAATCATCTGAGGAGCATGGTCCTCAGATGACACTGACAGGCTTTTGGCTCATGTTTTTGAAGTGCTCTGTATCTCCCCTCCTGCCGTGACTCCGCAGCAGCAGGGTGGGCTTTTTCATACGGTTAAACCACGTTTGGAATTCCCGGAGCAGTCGCACTTTAATAATCTGGTGCTCAAAGAATGGGAGTGGCCTAGCAAGCTGCCAGGGGTGCCCAAGAGTTGGGACAAGAGGTATCCCTTTCCTGCTGATGTGATTAAGCATTGGTCATGTCCTCCCGAGGTGGACGCGCCCGTTCTGGGGCTGTCCAATACATCTGTCATGCATTCTCCTGACAATACTACCCTGAGGGATGGTGAGGACAGGCGCATGGACCAACTGGCTTGCCATGCTTTTGCCTGTGTGGGGCCGGGCTACGCCCGGTTTGTGCCTCTGCCATTACAGCTATTGCTATTAAGGGTTTGCTTAAGAGTCTCTTAGAGGGGGCCTCTGATGACACGGGAGGAGAAGAGTATAGATCTCTCCTGCTTTGCTATGAATTTTTTGCATATGTTCTGTCTGCCATGGATGATGCCATTAGAATGTGTGGTAGGACTTCTGCCCTGTTGGTGGCTATACGCCGCTCTGTCTGGCTACGTCAGTGGGTAGCTGATAATGTTGCTAAGAAGGCTCTCACTGGTTTCCCTTTCAAGGGCCTGCGCCTCTTTGGTGAACGCTTGGATTTGTTTGCCAGGGGTGGTAGGTTGCCCCAATGTAGGAGGCGGTCCCGGTCCTTTCGGTGGATGGGTGCCTTTCTCCCATCCTTCCGTGGTTCTAAAACTGGTCGAGGAGTTTCCTTTACTGGGGCCCGCGGAGATCACTGGGGTAGGGGCAGAGGACGTGGCCGTCCTGGCCTCTCCTGAGGTCCCAAGACAAATCCCTCACCCAAGTCCCCTCAGGCATGAAGGGGCGCCCTCACCCATCCGGGTGGGGGGGCGGCTTCGGCTCTTTGCTCACGTCTGGAGGCTTCACGTCTCAGACCGGTGGATTCAGGAGGTAGTGTCCTCCGGTTACAAGATAGTTTGCAGCCTGGCCGCCCCCAAGATTCATCAAATCCTGGATGGCTCAAAACCCCCTGTCAGCTCAGGGTCTGTGCCTTGCTGTCCAAAACCTTCTGGAGTTGGGGGTCATCTGCCAGGTGCCTTTGAGGGAAAGGGGCAGATGCTACTATTCCAATCTTTTCACTGTTCCCAAAAAAGACGGGTCCATCAGACCTATCCTGGATTTAAAGCGCCTCAACAAATTTGTCAGATTCAAACATTTTCGCATGGAGACTCTGTGCTCAGCTGTCAACTCACTACGCCCAGGGGGCTTCATGACCTCTGTAGACATCAAGGATGCTTACCTTCATGTACCAATCTTTCCAGGTCATCAGAGATTCCTCAGGTTCGCTCTGGAGGATCAGCACTACCAATTTGTGGCCTTGCCTTTCGGTATCACCTCGGCTCCCAAGGTATTCACCAAGGTGCTGGCCGGCATACTGGCTCTGCTGAGATCTCAGGGCATTCGCATCCTTCCTTACTTGGACGACATTCTCATCACGTCTCAGTCCCTCCAGCGGGCTGAGCTGGATACTCAGCTGGTGGTGTCCACACTGGAGTCCTTTGGCTGGGTGATCAACCACCCCAAGTTTTTCCTGTCACCGTCAATGGTGAGGTCTTTGCTGGGCATGACTCACATGATACATCTCAGGTCAAAATTTTTCTCCCTCAGCAGAAGGTGGAGAGTCTTCAGGCCCAGGCCAGGTTCCTTATGTCTTGCCCTCATCCCTCCATCCGGCAGGGGATGCAGCTGGTGGGCCTGATGGTGACTTGCTTTGAGGCGGTTCCATACGCTCCGTTTCACATGAGACCTCTTCAACTTCACCTCTTGTCAGTTTGGGATCGGGACCCTCCCTGGATCAGGTGTTAGCTCTGTCCCCTCTTGCCAGACGGTCTCTTCGTGGTGGCTGTACTCAAGAAACCTGTTGGTTGGCAGACCCTTTCTGACCCCGTGCTGGGAGACAGTCACCACAGATACCAGTCTGACAGGTTGGTGGGGCTTCTGGAAATCCCTGAAATCCCAGGGTTAGTGGGGCCCTCAGGAGGCCCACACCCCTATCAACATTCTGGAATTGAGGGCGTTAAGGTCGGTTCTCGCCCAGTTGACTACACACCTTCGGGGTCGGGCGGTTCAGGTCCGCTCGGACAACCAGACAGCGATTGCCTACATCAATCATCAGGGAGGGACCCGGAGCAAGATGGCCCTCAGGGAAGTGTCCCTGATACTGTCTTAGGCGGAGGAGAATGTTCCCTGCATATTAGCTTTGTACATCCCCTGGGTGGAGAATCTGGAGGCAGACTTCCTCAGCAGGGGGATCTCTCGCATGGGAGAATGGTCCCTCAGCAGCAGGGTGTTTCGCTCCCTGTGCCACCGCTGGGGTTAGCCAGATGTGGATCTGTTTGCGTCCCGTCACAATCACAAGCTTCCAGTCTTTGTCTCTCTGTCCCAGGGTCCTCTGGCCTTGGCCTTGGCCATGGATGCACTAGCAATGTCTTGGAAGAGCTTTCAGCTTCTCTATGTGTCCCCTCCTTTTCCTCTGCTGGGCAAGGTGCTGCGCAAGATTGCTCAGGAAGGGGTGCCAACCATTCTGGTGGCCCCCTGTTGGGCAAGAAGGGTGTGGTTCGCAGACGTCATGCTGTTGGCAGTAGATCAGTAGGCTCTGCCCAAGGATCCAGACCTGCTCGCTCAGGGGCAGCTACGGCATCCCAATTTACAAACGCTGGCTTTGACGGCCTGGCTGCTGAAACCTCCATCTTGATGGAAAAGGGGCTGCCTGCCTCTGTTGTTAATACCATGATTCGGGCTAGGAAGCAGTCCTCGTCGTCCATCTACTATAGGGTATGGCATGCTTACATTGACTGGTGTGAGTCTGTCGCTTCCCTGTCGGGTGTTTTCTATCCCTAGGATTCTGGAATTCCTGCAACATAGTTTGGATTTGGGTCTTCAACTTAGCACCCTCAAAGGTCATGTTTCTGCTTTGGCCATTTTCTTCCAAAGATACTTTGCTCACCATCGTCTGGTTAAGACTTTCTTCCAGGAGGTTACTCACGTGTGTACTCCATGTAAGCCTATGTTACCAGTCTGGGATTTGAACTTGGTTTATCTGCCCTGCAGGGGTCTCCCTTTGAGCCTTTGCGTGAGGCCCCTTTGTCCATTTTGACTCTTAAGGTAGTCTTTTTGGTGGCTATCACTTCTGTTAGGCGTGTTTCTGAGTTGGCGGTGCTTTCCATCAAACCCCATTACTTTGAGAGACACCAGGACAAAGTGGTGTTTCGTATTAAACCAGATTTTCTGCCTAAGGTTGTGTCTGCCTTTCATATCAATCAGGACATTGTTTTGCCTGTTGAACAAGTTTGTAAGGCCGCTACTTGGTCTTCTGTTCATACCTTTTGTAAGTTTTACAAGGGTGATGTTAGGGCCTCAGCTGATGCTGCTTCTGGTCGCAAAGTTCTGCAGGCGGCAGTGGTTTAAACTGCCCGCTGTTATTTTTTGGGGATCCCACCCTACCTTACGGACACTGCTATTGGATGTCCCATGTGTAAGGAATATTCTGAAACAGGACGTGCTGTATACTTAGAATAATACAATTCTGTGATTACTCACCTGTAGAATTGGTATTATACGTATACAGCACGTCCTGTTCCACCCCACCCTTGTTATCATTATTCCTAGTTACCTCTGAATGGTGACTGTTCATATGTTAATTTTTGAATTCTGGTTATTATTGTTCTCCCGGCTTCTTGTTAACTGCTTGTCAATACTGGGGAATTTGTGGGAGGTCCCTGACTTATATTGGGCCGGGAGGAGCCACAAGCTGTTTTCTGCAGTCCAGCGCCATCTTGTGGATGTATTACCCATGTGTAAGGAATATTCTGGAACAGGACGTGCTGTATACGTATAATACCAATTCTACAATCACAGAATTTTATTTTTCCGTGCACGGCCAGCTGGAGGGCTTGCCTTTGCAGTCCCTTTGCGGCATACAGTGCTACTGCGGATCATGGCTGCTGCCTCCAAGGAGACTCGCAGCTTTTCCGTGTTCCAGGGGGTGTCCTTGGTTTGATTACTACATGTCTTGGCGATGTTCTGTCCGTTCCAAATTGAAGCAGCAGGGTCCTCGGTAGCACCCCGGATTCTAGGGTGATCTTTAGCAGCGTGGATGCAAACCTCAGCATCCTGGAAGTGAGGAGTTGGTCCTCTGCATTCCTCGAACCTTTTTTCGGGACCGGAATCAGAATACAGGATTTGGCAGCCTTGCGCAGCTGATGTGAGTCCAACAGTCACTAGGGGCAGGTTTTCGCTGCCCAGCAGGCAGTCCTTTTTTCAACGGTGCCTGGCAGGTGGGTTGCAACCCAGCAACCCTTAGTGTCATGTTTAGGCCATTTTTTTTTTCCAGTAACCGCTAGCGGAGAGCAGGTTGGTCTGCACGTGCATTCAGGTTGCTGCACATGTTCGCCCTTGTGGGGTCAGTCGTTCTGCCTTTTAGATCCTAATCTCGCCTTATCGGTGCTCCCAAGAGTTTCCCCTTGAACGGCAGTTCCTGCCTACGGCTGAGGTCAACCCACGCGTAGCTGACTGACTTTTTTTTTTTTTGTCCAGGCCTAGGTTACTACCTAGAACAGATGGCCTAAAGAGCAGCCTTGGACGTCCAAAGGAAGTGAGCAGTTGCCCAGGGCAGGGATTATTACCAACTTTTCTTACCAAGAGTAAGATAGTCGTGAGCCACATTCAGCTCAACTAGATAGATAGAAGCCAAAGAACTGATATAAAACAGAAAACTACTGTAAACTGTTCCAAATAAGAGATAATGAATTTGAATGCATCATACTTTACAGTTTAGTTTCCAGCCTCCTAATAAGCAAGGGAAGAGGACACACAATACCTGGCTGACAGGAGTAAATTCCGCTTACCAAAAGTGGAGAAGGGGGCCAGCTTACCTCCATCTGCATGTCCCGTCATCCGTGGAAATGTGGCACAAGCATTATAAAAGTGTTGGGATGCTGGGAAACATGTGGTCCTATTCTGCTTAACACCTTGGATTATGGAGTCCTTGGTAAAGGCCCCTTGTCTTTTACCCCTTTTCTCTCCAACTTTACTAGTATTTTTGGTGTTGATGATAAAATATTAAACTAATTTCAGTTGTATTGTGTCCCACTTGACATACAATGTCTTTCGTAACATGTACGTAAGCTTTGTTTGTCTTTTTATTTTTTTTATTTTTTTTTAATTGCCTAAATAGCCCATTTATGGTGGCTTCTTCTAGAAGAGACCCTATATCCAGTCCTGTCCCATAAAAACAGAAAAAAAGAAATGGTTTTAGTAATACTTCTAAAGCTAATCTTTGTTGATCAATTTAAATCAAGCTGCATATTTTTTTCAACTCTATAAAACTGTAGGTATATCCTCCTATGAACTCATGTGTTTTGCAGGGTGCCTGTAAAATAAAAAAAATTCTATGTGTTACAGATGCCCAGTGTGTAGATACTGCCAAACGCCTGAACCAGTGGAAGAAAATAAATGCTTTGAGTGTGGAGTACAGGAAGTAAGTTGACATTTTAAATCTGTGTACTGGAAACGTGGACTTGATTTTATTTGGCATGTTTCCTCTCGACACACTGAGCAAGTTGTTCTGCCGCCAGGATGGATGTTAGCGTGGTGGAGTAAAAGTGTCAGATCTGTCCATAGTCCTGTGTCCCATCCAGGCTTAAGAACTAACATTTACTACAGAGCTTGTTGAAGCAGGCTCCTGATTTCGTTTTTCTACGTTACTAGAATATGCCTTGGCATTTATGAATCAGAACCTCAGGAACTGTTGAACTATGCTACAAAATATTTTGTTAGATTCTGCAGTATTGACAGAATAGCAAGCCACCTTAAGGAGATACCCATGTCAGGCTTAAAGAGGATCTCTGTCGATGCTGGATCCGGGATCCTGCTGTGAATTAGTAGTTCAAAAGTGGTTGTACAGATAAAATAATAAAAAAAAAAAAAAATACATACTACCCTTCTGTCCTGCATCGCCTTCATGCCGTCCACCTCCAGTGATTTGCTGAAAACAAGCACCATGGCCTCCAAGTGCCCAATCTATCCATGCCACAAAACACACCTGCTTCCTAGCTCTCTTGCTAATGCAAACCTATTCCATGCATCTTTGGGCTGTGCACGCTCCATCCCCCCAGGCAAACTGAATTGAGCGCATGCTAGCGCTGCGGCCAAGTGTAGAGCTATTTGCTGAATTACATATGCACGGTAAACGGCTCTGATTGGACAAGAGCCTGTGCATGGGAAGATGTGAGTTTTACTGGGTGATCTTGGGGGTTTCTTACAGCGGGATATCTGAAATTGGGATGCCCCTGGGATAGGAAACAGGGATAGTCAAAATCCTGGGATTTGTTCTGCTTTAAATTAACTTATCTGTTCTCCTGTACTCTTTGGTGCAGAAGTATCCACTCCAGCCAAAATGGTTGGGGAAGGACTCCAATTACCCCTATGCGGTACTTGACTTTATAGGTAATATATAGCTCCATTTCCTGTTTCGGTAGCGGAAAAGGGTGCTTTATTTACTTCTGGTCAGAGGGTTATCAATGACACGATGACTAGAGATTTTTCTGTAAATTGCATAAAACTTCTAGGATCTAAGCCGCAGCAGGATGAATGTTTATCTGAGTCGCTAGGAAAAGTGACTACATGTATGGCATAGGCCTCGGTGGGGGGGGGTTGTCAAAATCTCAGATACAAAGGGCAAACTTTTATTACACAAGGGGATATGTGCAAGGATGAACTCTATGCCAATATGCAAAAGGGTTGGACTGTTATGTTCTTTTGTGACAATTTGTCTTTACACTGCAGAACCTCTGGATCTGTTTAATTTGTGGTCACATTGGCTGTGGCAGGTATGTTAGCAGGCATGCCTACAAACATTTTGAGGAGACACAGCATACTTATGCAATGCAGCTGACCAATCACAGAGTTTGGGATTATGCTGGAGGTAAGCATACATTTTCTATTTTTATTTGTCCCGTTTGTAACTTGTAGCCATATGAAAATGATTTAACGTCTACTATTTTATACATGGTCTGACAATGAAAATTAGTTATATTGTGAACAGTCAAAAAGACTACAATAAATATATACCAAACCCAATTATTGGGTTTTTACTGTGCCCCTTAAACTAAGACCGTTAACTGCCCTATTTTTCACCCCATAAGATGAGCACTTTTATTCGCCAGAAAATAGGGAAGTGTGCACACGTTTTATGGAGCGCATGTAAAAAAAAAAAAAAAAAAGACTAAAGTGAACTCTCATGTCCCAGCATTCCTCATTGCTGGTCGGGGACCAGAAGATCAAGAATAGGCTGGCAGGGTAACTGCCACCTCCCCGCCGCCACCTCCTACTGGGGTGCGTGCACGCGTAAAAACTCGGCTCTGTGCAGCAGATGGGGGCTACACAGAGCCAGGTGTTTGTACCAGTGCCCCAGAAGGAGACACCGCCAGGACATTGGGCAGAGTTCAGATGCCCCGTCTGCCCACTGCCCCTCTATCTTCTGGCTTGATCTTCAATTCTCTTTTGGACTCTAGGATATGGACGCCGCCATCTTGCATCAGAAGCATCACATATTGAGGAGAGAAGAGGGATGAAAAGTGCAGGGGGTGGGTTATAGCTGTGCTTTGCACAGACAGGGCAGAGCTGGGGGTCATCCCAGAATGCGGAGCACTACAGTCAGAGGACACTTCCTGTGTGCAGGCAGCCTGAGACTCCATGAGCCCCCATCTTGGATGTTTAAAGGCTCAGAAAATGCACTTGGTGCAGGTAGGATGAGTTTTGGCAATCTGTATGTACAAGGTGGGGGAAAACATACAAGATAGGCTCTAATTCAGGTTGATGGTCTGCTTTAACATGAAGTGATTTGTTGGTACCTTTGGTGTTGATAATAAAATGTTAAACTAATTCCAGTTGTCCTGTGCCATACATGGCTTTTAAAGCAGGTATTCACGCTGAATAAGAGTCTATCTTATATGTTTCCCACACCCTGTACATACAGATTGCCCACATTAAAAATCATCCTACCTGCATCTACTGCATGTTATGAGCCTTTAAACATCCAAGATGGCGGCTCATGGAACATCAGGCAGCCTGCAAACAGGAAGTGCCTTTGGACTGTGCTGCTCTGCATTCTGGGATTGCTGACCTTTTTTCTGACCCCAGCTCTGCTCTACCTGAGCAAAGTACAGCTATAACCTGCCCCTCTGTATTACATCCGGCTCTCCTCTCCTCAGTAAGTGTGATGCTTCTGAGCCAAGATGGCGGCGCCTGTATCCTCAAGTCCTGAACAGAGTTGCAGCCCAGTGGGGGAAAGAATAAGAAGTGACTAAAAACGTAAAATATATTAATATTCCAAGTGTGGCATAAACTCTGCTTCAATTCTTCATGACATTTGGGTTATTCTCCAGTAGAGGGCGAACTTCTGCAGAGATGAATGCAAAAAAGGAGCTCTTCCCAGTCCATAAATACCTGGGACCTCCCACCAATTCCCCAGTTTTCTTCTCTGCAGGAAGGCGAGCAAGACAGAAGATGAAGACCTCTCTTACTTGCAGGTAAGCCGGGCTCGCGCCTGGCCATTTTTTTCCCTATTGCTGCCAGGACCTTTCCTAAATTATCCCCATTCGAGCCTCCCAGCCTTGGCTGCGGGTCCTGGTAAGGGTAGGTAGCACCTTATGGGTGCGCAGGAGCATTGCTCCACCGTGAGACCCCATTACAAGGGGTAGGCGGTCGCCCGGGTTTTGTGATCCCAGTATGGGATGCCCCGTCCCTGTCATTCCTATGGCCAGATTCTGGCCATGATTTCCCCCCCCCCCCTTCCGGGTCCCTTACTTCCCTCTGGGGGGTGGGGGGGGGGGGGTCGGCCTGTATACCCTTTCGTTTATTTGTGTGTATGTCACTGTGGGTGAGTGTTTTACTGGTTTGGATGCTGACAGTTTTTTTTGCACTTTACTCAGGCCATAACTATGTTGGCCTCCCTCACGCTGCCTGGGGAGCTTCTCCCCCTCAGGCTTGTTCGGGGAGGGGGCAGGGCCGGGCTCTCGGTGCGGCCGCGGTAGCCCCGCCCCCTCATTTGGCGCAATGCTGCGGGCCAGCCAGTGCTGGGATCCGTGTTGCTGGGAGGGGGGCGTGGCCTGGCGACACGCGGTCTGCGCTGGCCCGTCCCCCCTCCTCTTCCTCCTCTTTTTACGAGGCTCCTCTCCGGGGGCCATCTTGGTGCTGCTGCTGGATCCTGGGTGCTCCTGGCAGGTATGGGCCTGTTGGCCACTTCCTTAGTTTATGCGGGGGCCTCCGGTTTTATCGCTTAGTGCATGTATATATGTTATCATTGAGTATATGTATATGTATGTTTTGTGAGACTTTTTTTTTTTTTACTTGAATGCTTCATTGTGTGTTTCAGATTGCGTCGTTTATGTGCATGTTAAGGGGTTCCTCCTAGTCCTGGGGTCCTTGGCCTTAATATAGATCACAACAGATCCTCCCACTGGGACTTTTAAGGGGCATCCCGGGTTTCTTATTGCTTAAATTCCCTGCGGTCTTGCGACTGACCACAAAAATCATCATATGGAGGCTCTGAGGATACCGGGCTCGGGCTCCATCTGGGACAATCCCGGCCATGTGTGGGTTGTGGGGCATCCCTTACGGGTGAGACTGTGCTTATTTGTATACCATGTACACAAAAGGCCATATCGCGGCAGTCGGGTGCCCAGCCTTCTGGGTCGGCGCCCCCCGCTTCATCGCCTTCCCCTCCCGGCCTTATCCGTACCCCAAGTGACATTGGTGCCAGTGGGGAGTCGCATTCCGATGTTTGTGCTAGGTTGGCCAGCATCGAGAAATTTATGGTTAGCGCGGTGGGCAAGAAGGCCCAGGCTAAAAAGAGACATTTGTCGTCGGTCCAGGCGACTTGGGATATTGATGATGATTCATTTGATATGTCGGCTTATTCCCCGTTAGAGGAGGGGGAATTGTATGAGGAGTCAGAGGCTGACGATGTACGGTTTGGCGAGGCTGATGTTGGGCATGCGCTGGGGGATGCTGTTGACACGGCCACGGTTTTGTCACACCTTTTGGAGGTTTTGGATATTGCACCGCCTGAGGCGCCCCCTCTCAAGAAGGGGGAATTTTTTGGGGCCCACAAGCCTCGTTTAGAGTTTAGTAGTAGTTTAGGGAGTGGGAGAAACCTAGTCGGCTTCCAGGTGTTCCTCAGGGATGGGATAAGAAGTATCCTTTCCCGGTGGAAGCGGTTAAGCGCTGGGCTTCTCCTCCCGAGGTCGATGCACCAGTTTTGGGGTTGACCAACTCCTCCGTGCTTCACACCCCAGACGCCACTTCCCTAAAGGATGGTGAGGATAGGCGCCTTGATCAGATGGCATGCCATGCCTTTGCCAGCGTTGGCTCGGCCTTGCGGCCTGTTTGTGCATCTGCGCTTGTGTCGGTGGGTGCTAGGTCTCTGATTAGGGACTGGTTAAATGACGCTCACCTTGATCCGGCCAGTTCACTACGCTTAAAAGGTTTGAATTGTTTATGGATTTTGTCTTGGCCGCTATGGAAGACACTATTGTTATGTGTAGTAGGACTTCAGCCTTATTGGTGGACATGCGCCGATCGGTATGGCTCCGTCAGTGGACGGCGGACTTTGCGGCCAAGAAATCGCTCACAGCTCTTCCCTTCTTGGGTACGCGGCTGTTTGGAGATAAGTTGGATGCTGTGGCAAAGGGAGGTAAGTTACCACAGCGGAATTAACAGCCCCGTCTCTTTCGGGGGGCAGGCTCTTTCAATCCTTCCTTTCGAGGCGCCAGAGCTGGTAGAGGTTTGGCCTTCTCGGGTGTCAGAGGCTCTTCCTGGAATAGGGACAGAGGTCGGGCCCGTCCCGCTTCGGCCTGGGGTTCCAAACCCAAGCCTGTGGGTAAACCAGCTCAGCAATAAAGGGGCGCCCTCACCCGCTCGGGTGGGGGGGCGGCTGCGCCTCTTCTTCCAAGTCTGGGCTCGGAAGGTCACAGACAATTGGATCTTGGAAGTGGTCTCCTCCGGGTACAAACTGGAGTTCGAGTACTGGCCTCCTCCAAGATTTTTAATGTCTCGGTTGCCCGCGGACCCTCAGGCGGCACAGGGCTCCTGTTAGCAGTAATGGACATGGGAGTTGTATGCCCGGTGCCTCCGTCGGAGAGAGGCAGGGGTTTCTATTCCAATCTTTTCACGGTTCCCAAGAAAGAAGGTTCTGTAAGACCCATTCGGGACCTCAAGGTCCTCAACAGATTCATCAAAACCAAGAAGTTCCGCATGGAGACTCTGCGCTCGGCCATCAGTTCCCTTCGTTGAGGGGACTTCATGACATCCATAGACATCAAGGATGCATATTTGCATGTTCCAATTTTTCCAGCACATCAGAGATTCCTCAGGTTCGCGGTGGACGATCAACATTTTCAGTTTGTAGCCCTTCCCTTCGGGTTGACCTCAGCACCGACGGTCTTCACCAAGATTCTGGCAGGCATAATTGCCCTATTCAGAGCTCAGGGCATTCGCATTGTGCCGTATCTGGACGACCTATTGATTTCAGCTTCTTCCCTCCGTCAGGCGGAGCTGGACACCCACCAGGTGGTGTCGACCCTGGAGAGGTTTGGGTGGGTGATCACCTGCCCCAAGTCCTCTCTCTCGCCATCAAGGGTGATTTCATTCCTGGGCATGAATCTGGATACCATTCAGGCCAGAGTGTTTCTACCCCAGACCAAGGTGCAGGGGATTCAGGGTCTGATCCGCCTTCTTCTGGCCAATCCTTGCCCCTCTATCCATCAGGGGATGAAACTGGTGGGATTGATGGTGGCCTCCTTCGAGGCGGTCCCGTTTGCGCAGTTTCACATCTCTTCAACTTCACCTATTGATGCATTGGGACAGGTGTCCGCTGTCATTGGATCAATCGTTCAAGATGTCTCCCAGGGTTCGGCAGTCCCTTCGGTGGTGGCTGGAGTCGAGCAACCTGTTGAGGGGCAGATCCTTTCTGGTTCCTCGCTGGGAGACGGTTACCACGGATGCCAGCCTGTCGGGCTGGGGAGGTTTCTGGAAACATCATCAGTTCAGCGGGGTGTGGGGTCCTCAGGAGGCTCACAACCCCATAAATGTCCTAGAGCTCAGAGCCATTTGGCTTGTCCTGTCACGGCTGACGTCGCACTTACAGGGTCTTCCGGTTCAGATTCGTTCAGACAATCGGACAGCGGTAGCCTACATCAATCACCAAGGAGGGACTCGCAGCAGGAGTGCCCTCAGGGAAGTCTCTCTGATCCTGCATTGGGCGGAGAGCAATGTTCCTTGCATTTCGGCAATCTACATTCCGGGAGTGGAGAACACGGAGGCGGACTCCCTGAGCAGGGGTTCTCTCGCCAAGGAGAGTGGGCTCTCAGCCCCGGGGTTTTTCGGAAGTGGGGGACTCCGGAGGTGGATCTCTTTGCCTCACGGCACAATCACAAACTCCCGGCCTTTGTGTCTCTATCTCAGGATCCTCTAGCTCTGGCGGTGGATGCCTTGTCCCTTCCTTCCTCCCTTCTCCATGCTGGGCAAGGTAGTGTGCAAACTGGCTCTGGAGGGGGCACCAGCAATTCTGGTGGCTCCAAGGTGGCCAAAAAGGATTTGGTACGCAGACGTTGTAAGGCTGGCAGTAGATCAGTACCGGCTTCCCACGTTTCTGGATCTGTTATCTCGGGGTCAACTACTTTACCCCAATTTACAAACGCTGGCTTTGACGGCTTGGCTGCTGAAACCTTCCTCCTGAAGGAGGAAGGTTTGTCTGAGGCTGTGGTTCAGACCCTGATTAGAGCTAGGAAGCGGTCCTCGTCTGGTATTTATTATAGGGCTTGGCGGTCCTATATTGACTGGTGTGAGGCTAGGGCCTTGCCTTAAAAGGTATTTTCGATCCCTAGGATTTTGGAGATTCTTCAGCACGGTCTAGATCTTGGGTTCCAGCTTAGTACCTTGAAAGGGCAGGTCTCTGCTCTGTCTGTTTTCTTCCAAAGATCTTTTGTCTTACACCCGCTGGTTAAGACTTTTTTCCAGGGGGTCACTCATGTTCGACCTCCTCGGAAGGCTATGGTTCCTGTTTGGGATTTGAATTTGGTTCTTTCGGCTCTCCAGGGTCCTCCTTTTGAGCCATTACAGGATATTGCTCTTTCTGTTTTCACTCAAAAGGTTGCCTTCTTGGTGGCTATTACCTCTGTTCGGCATGTCTCTGAGTTGGCGGCTCTGTCAATTCAGGCCCCTTACTTTGAAAGACACCAGGACAAGGTGGTCTTTCGCTTTAAGCCAGATTTCCTTCCTAAGGTGGTGTCTGCTTTCCATCTCAATCAGGATATTATTCTCCCTTCCTTGTGTCCTAAGCCTAGCAATGACAAGGAGAGGGTTTTGCATAATTTGGATGTGGTTCGCTGTGTTAAGTACTATTTGGTGACTACTTCATCTTTCCGCAAGATGGATGCCTTTTTCTTGGTTCCCTGCGGGCCCAGGAAAAGTTTGGCGCCTGCCAAGTCTACCATTAGCAAATGGATTTGTCAGGCCATTGTTGGGGCCTATTCTGCTAAGGGGAGAACTCCCCCTTTTAGGGTCACTGCGCATTCTACTCGTGCTGTTGGTGCGTCCTGGGCTTTTCAGCACCAGGCTTCTGTTGAACAAGTTTGTAGGGCTGCTACTTGGTCTTCCGTTCATACTTTTTCCAAGTTTTACAAGGTTGATGTGCGGGCTTCAGCGGATGCCGTTTTTGGCCGCAAGGTTCTGCAAGCTGCAGTGGTTTAATTGGTGCATTCTTTACTGTTTATAGTTCCCGCCTGTGACGGACACTGCTATTGGATGTCCCAAATGTCATGAAGAATTGAAGCGGAGTGTATGTCACACTTGGAATAATACAGTTTTGTGATTACTCACCTTTAAAACGGATATTATAAGTGTGACATACACTCCGTTTCACCCACCCTTTTTTGGTGAACCATTGTTTCTTGGTTGTTTGTATTTTTATATTTGGTTCTTCCTGGTCCCCTTACTGCTATTTTACACTGGGGAATTGGTGGGAGGTCCCAGGTATTTATGGACTGGACTCCTTTTTTGCATTCATCTCTGCAGAAGTTCGCCATCTACTGGAGAATAACCCAAATGTCATGAAGAATTGAAGCGGAGTGTATGTCACACTTATAATATCCGTTTTAAAGGTGAGTAATCACAAAACGGTATTTTTAGATGCTGGGGAATCGTTTTTTAAGGGTTTGGACTTTACAATAAATTATGGTGAAGGTCTGGTTTAAGCTAACTATTTTATCATTTGTGATAGATAACTATGTTCATCGCCTGGTTGCAAGCAAAACAGATGGAAAAATTGTGCAGTATGAATGCGAAGGGGACACATGTCAGGATGAGAAGATAGATTCATTGCAATTAGAGGTGAGTAATTAATTTCTTAGACTAAACGTAAAAAAGCCCACACTTCTTAAAGTAGACCAAAACCATTGATACCTTGCCCTAAGGTCTAACTAGACTCCAAGGCTGGGTTTCTAGGGGTACTCCAATATGGAATGTCCCGCTGTGTAAAACCACTGGGATCACTTCCCCAGCACCCCTCCATCTGATGCACCCACTCCCACCAGGAATATCTGAATGGCTAATGGCGATTGTGCGCAGCCAGAGAGCACCTGTCACTATTCATTCAGTAGATTTCTGGGGATAAATATGCACAGCAATCTATTCTGATTGGAGGAAAGCCTACACATGCAGGCCCATTCTGGAGATTTCTCACACAGGGACAACTAAAATGGGAATGCTCCTGTAAAGCAGGCCAGGTTTATTCTGAGATTTGGTAGGAGTTAAGGGCCAGCAGTAATTTTTGCTAAAATGAATGTTTGTCTGCTGCCGAAAGGGAGGGTGCATCCAAATTGATGGTGCCCCTCTGCTGCAAGCCCAGACCTTGGCACCCCTTATTTACTGCTTTCTAGGTCTTTTTTTTTTTTGGCCACAGAGATCCAACTCTATGTGACCAATGGCGACTGCCAATTAAAGAGTCGCACAGTGATGTGCAAGCACCTCTCGGCAAACACAATAAACTGGACTTATATGGGGGCAGGGCCTGGCAATGAAGCCAGAAATTGACTGTTAGTCCAGTCTGTCAAAATCTGTCAATTCGTGCTCCATTATTGCGAAAAAATGGCCCAAAATCCAAATCCATATAAATATGCTGGATGGCAGGAGGAGGGGTCACTTATACACTCAATATCAAGAAATATCCAACCAGGCTTGTTTTATTATGCTTTTAATGGAAGAACGTGGAGTCAGGGGTGGTGGGTTCTATCAACCCTGATACTCTCAAATCTGTCACGCCTAAATTTTATTCCTACCAGAAGAAGAAACCACAAGCCTGGTGGGTGTTTTATTCAGTTGGGTGTATAAGTGACTCCTCCTCTGATTAGCCAATTTGTTTATATGGATTTTTCTTTACTGCATGGCACGGCCCGCTTCGGTATTCATCTCTCTCTCTCTCCCCCCCCCCGACTTTTTTTTGGGGGGAAGGGGGGGTGGTGGTAGCGGCGTGTGGTGATATATGTGGTGTTTTGACGTTTTTTGTGTATTTTGTGGTGTTTTTAGCTGCCGCGCCGCTTTGTACTGCGTTCCGCGGCTGTGGGCGCTATAACCTGAGGTGATTTTGCTTTGTCATGGCGCCGGCCGGGTCACGTGAGCTGCGTTTTCGCGCTCTTTGGGGGGGCGGAGCCGGGTGATGACGCGTATTGCGTCGTTCCCCCCGCGGCCCGCCCCTTAAGGTACCTCTGCCGGCGCCATTTTGGACAAGCTGCGCGTCTGGATTATTTTCCCTTCCTGGCTGTAGCGCTGCTTCCTCCGGTGGGTCGCCTTATCCAACGGTCTGTGCCTGTGTGACCCCGCGGTGTCTTTGGTCCGTGAGTCCCCCTTGGGTTTTTTTTTTTTATTGATTTGGGGTGTATTTGCTGCGGGATGCTCATGTGTGTTTTTACTTATGTCTTTCAGGTGGGATACCATTGGGTTGTGGTTTCTCCCGGCTCCACTCCTTCCTCCCCCTCATTCCCCCTTTATTGACTTCTGGGGGCATCCCGTGGGAGGGCATTTCGGGTGCTTCTGTCTTAAGCCTGTACCCACTGCTGGCCTATTGCGCCTGTGTTAATCACCATATGGAGGCTTCTGGGGATAGCGTGCTCTGGGGCCCTTCGGGGCAAGCCTGGCTGTGTTTTATGTGTGGGGTATCCCCTGTGAGTAACAGTGTCACGGTGTGCGTGCCGTGTGCTGAAAGTGTCCTTGCGCTTCATGCTGGTTTGCCTGCTTCGCTTCCCAGCTCTGCGCCCTACTCGGCTTCACCTACTCCACCGCTCCTGCAATTGGGCCCCAGTGAGGGGAATGTTGGCAGGGAGTCGCATTCTGCTTTGGCTCTGCAGGTGGCTAACATTGAAAAGCAGTTTGCCAGGAATGCTCCTAGGAAGGCCTCTGGCAAGAAGAGACACCTGGATCCCAGGCCTGCTCCCCTTACTGAGATGTATGTGGGGATTGATGAGCTTGGTGACTGTCACCCCCTTGAGATGGGGAGCTCTCCCAGGATTCTGACTCCTCTGGGAACCAGCAGGAGGGTTGCGATAGTGACCCTGGGTCTGCGTCCGGAGAGGAATCCTGGTACCCTGAGGACACTGATAATCTGCTGTCACATGTTTTTAAAATTTTGCACATTGCTGCCCCTGAAGTAGCTAAGAGAAAGCAGGGGGAGCTTTTTTGCCCTGGTAAACAGCGTCTAGAGTTCCCTGAGCAGGAACATTTTACCACCTTGGTGCTTAAAGAATGGGAACATCCTAACAAGATGCCTGCTGTGCCCAAGGGTTTGGATAAAAGGTATCCCTTTCCTGCTGATCTTGTTAAGAGGTGGTCATTTCCCCCTGAAGTGGACGCTCCCGTGCTAGGCTTGTCCAATACTTCGGTCATGCCTTCCCCTGACACTACCACTCTGAGGGACGGTGAGGACCGTCGCATAGATCAATTGGCCTGCCATGCTTTTACCTGTGTGGGGGCTGGCTTGCGCCCGGTATGTGCTGCCGCCGTTACTGCTATTGCCCTTAAGAAGATGCTCAAGCGTCTCATTGATGGTGCAACAGCTGGTAGTGTGGGGGAGGAATATAGAACTCTCTTACTTTGCTCTGATTTTGTGGCCTTTATCCTTACTGCTATGGATGATGCTGTGCGGCTGTGTGGAAGGACCTCTGCGCTCTTGGTGGCTATGCGCCGCTCTGTCTGGTTGCGCCAGTGGGCAGTCTGGCATGCTTACATTGCCTGGTGTGAGTCCAAGTCTATTCCCTGTCGGGTGTTTTCTATTCCCAGGATTCTGGAATTCTTACAACATGGTTTGGATCTGGGCTTTCAACTTAATACCCTAAATGGCCATGTTTCAGCTCTGGCAATTTTTTTCCAAAGATCTTTTGCCAATCACCGGTTGGTTAAAACCGCTATCATTTCTGTAAGGCGAGCTTCTGAACTAGCCTCCTTATTTTGAGAGACATCAGGATAAGGTGGTGTTCCGGCTTAAGCCGGATTTCTTGCCAAAGGTCGTGTCTGCCTTTCATCAGGACATTGTCTTGCCTTCATTGTGTCCTAATCCTGCTAATTCCAAGGAGCGGACTCTGCATTCTCTGGATGTGGTCAGGGCTCTGAAGTTTTATTTGGTAGCTACTGAGACTTTCAGGAAGTCTGATGCTCCGGCTAAATCCACTATCAGCAAGTGGATCCGTCAGGCGGTGGTTCAAGCCTATTCTGCTAAGGGAAAGGAAACTCCCTTTAGGATTACTGCTCATTCCACTCGTGCTATTGTTGCCTCTTGGGCTTTTCAGCACCAAGCTTCTGTTGAACAAGTTTGCAAGGCCGCTACTTGGTCTTCTGGATGCTGCTTTTGGCTGCAAGGTGCTTCAGGCGGTAGTGACTTGAACTACTGGTTGTTACTCTTTGGGGATCCCACCCTACTTTGGACACTGCTTTTGGATGTCCCAACTGTTATGAATACCGAAGCGTGCCGTGCCATGCAATAAAGAAAAAAGCAATTCTGTGAGTACTCACCTGTAGAATTGTTTTTGTTCTTGAATTGCACGGCCCGCTTCGCCCGATCCTTTTTATCGTTATTCTTGGTTGCCTTTTTATGGTGATTTATGGTGATTGTTCCAAGTTAATTGTTTTTTTTTTTTTTTTTTTACCTTTTTCACATTTTTTACTTTATTCTCACCCGGGACAAGCCACAGCTTTTCTGCAGTACCACTGCGCCACCTTGTGGCGGAATAACCCAACTGTTATGAATACCGAAGCGGACCGTGCCATGCAAGAACAAAAACAATTCTACAGGTGAGTACTCACAGAATTGCTTTTTTAATGTTATAACATTTTGTGATCTAACTCCTTTTTAAAATTCATCAAATCTGGACCTAGAATCTAAAGGACTCCAGGCATGTCAGAAACTATTCCTGCCAGACCTGGAGTCTTCAAGTTTTGGTCAACTTTGGAGTCGACCAAAACCAAGGTTACACTGTTATGGAGTCTAAAAGATTCCAAGGTCTGGTTACAGCTTACTCCCAGGGCATCAAGATTCTGGATGCCCTTATGGGTGGAATCTCCTTCCCTCTGTTGCATGCAGACCTGACGGGCATTTCTGGGGAAGCACTCGGCAATCCATTCATTCAGAATTCAGTCTATTAATATGCACTTCAACTATTGCTGATTTGGGGAGAACCTGCCCATGTGCTGTGGAAGTGTTACTCTGCAAACTGACCATTTTTTCACACAGCTTTGGAAAATGTACATTGAGACAGCTTAACAAACTGCTTGGTTAAATTTTGAAAGCGACAACATTGGTGTTGATGCGTGACCAATGTTGTCGCCATCAAAAATTAACCTACTGACTTGTTTACGTTGTCAGAATTTGAGAGTCTGAAATGTGTCCTTCTGAAAAAATGGTCAGCTTAGGGATGGCCCCTTTAGAGCTCGTTGTGAGCAAAAGTTGGTAGAGGTAGACAGGTGATGTGGGAAGAAGCGGGCAGGGTTGAGGCAGGATTGAGGCAGGATAGTTGGTGAGCAGAGTTAGGTAGAAGTAGGCAAAGGTGAGGTGGGTGTGGTGTGCAGATGGAAAAAGGTGAGGTGGGTAGAGCCAGGCTGTGCGTCCATACCATAAAGGGACCTTCCACGAAAAGGGTTAAATTAGGCTGCTTTCTGCTTGCCCCATGCTGGCTGTCAGGTATGGCATTTTTCAGTCACCAGAACATTGCATTCCCTGATAAACCCTGTTGAACTTGCTGCTTTCTCAGCCCCAAAAGGATTTCACTTTGAAGGGGACTGTTACACTGAAAAATGCATGGATGAGTCATACTCTGCTGCTGAGGATGCTCAACAGAAGGGAGGGAGTTTACTAGGTCTTGTACAAAAATATAAATCGGGCTGAATAAAAGATGCAGCTCCTCACATTTAGCACAGAGAGAGTAGAAAATAGGATAATTCAATCATTTGATGAAATGTCCCTTTAAATTACCTGTCCAGGCAATAAAATACTCACCTTCTGTTCCCCCCAGCTCCTCTGTGCAGCGCTGGCATCTTCATACTTGCCAATGAGGGAGAATGAGTGATTATGTCCTCATTTGCTGGGCAAACATGGTGGCGTTTATTGCAATGGAGAGGGTGTGCCAAGGCCATGCTGAACTGGCTTTGGACCCCCCCCCCCCCCCGTTTCAAGGAATGGAGTAGGTTTGTGGGATTATAAACGAGGCTCCATGGATACTTGCCAATGGTAAGTATAAAGATGCCAGCAATGCATGGAGGAGCTGCGGAGGAACACTGGACCTGCTCGGAGGACCTGCAGGTGAGTTTTGCCAGGACTATACCTTTAAATTAATTTAAGGTTCAGGCATTAAGGGCCTTGGGGCAGCATGAACACCAGGCTGCTGCTTATCACTGATTGTTATAAGTAAGGACCTTGGATTAAAACATAAAATATGTTTATCAATTAATGCTTCTAAACGTCCTATGAAAGTGACATTAATTATACATTGGGGAGAGATTTTCTTTTATGCTGGAGGCGGAACAATTTTTTTTCAACTCCAGCCAAAACTAGCTCTGACTTCACAGCCCTGGCTGCCACGCTGTCTGACCTGCATTAGAGCTTGAGCATCTAGGAAGGCTAATGTGATAGTGGGGATACAATAATAGAAGAGTCTAAACCTACCCCAGAAGCAAATAAAAACCTCCTAAACAAAAATGTAATTGATCTAATTTAGATCATAAATGTGTTTATTAGTTACCTGCATCTGTCCGTTTCACAGCCTAATCTTTGGGTGTGGGCACAGAAACACTTATATCCTCAAGATGGCATCCGGTGTTGGGCTTGTTTTGCTAACAGTTTGCAATAACTGAAAAACCTTGTTAGCTTTTTAAACACAGGTTGGCATGTGGGTGTTTTTTTTTTTCTTCTTGCATTCTTAGAGCAAGTGATGAGGAGACTTAATACACTTGAATATCACTGATTAATCATTAAACAAATATTTGTACTCACACTGAAATGCCTTCCACAAACACTCTTAGTCTTAAGTCATCAGTACTGGTTCCAAACTGAGTACTTTCTGAGCCACATTGCCTCTATTTAGATCAGTATTATGTTGTAGTATTTTATTATATTATTATATATAATAATGGTCCGTGCGGAAGGACATCCCAGTTGCCAAGCTTACACCCTCTGCAAACCCTGATCTGCTAACCTGTACTGCACACCGCCAGCAGTCACCCAGTCTGGGCTTTAGGGTTTCTCTTTCACAAAGAAAACTTGGACCACAGGAGTTCCAGTGGCGTGGCCTGGGGAGAGTGGTCATCAGCAATCAGAATACAACCAACCCCCCGTGCTGAGACAAACTCCTGTTTTGGTGGTACACTTTAAAGGGACCTAAAACAAACATTGTATACGTGAAACTGGCATGACCATGTTATCGGCTCTCTCACCAAGGAACAGGTGTTACCAAATCAAGATAACATTGTTGCTCTACTTTCGGAAGTATACGATAAGCCTGATGAGTTCAAAAACGTTCATTAAAGGAGCAGTATCGCAAATTTTTCTTGGTGACTTATATTTAAATGGTACTTTGAATGTAGGTAAGTGTTGGAGTAAGAATTACAAATTTAGAAAAAAATTGTGTGTGTTGAACAGCTGGAGACTAATAGCTCATGTTTATGTCTTCTGAGTGTCGGAGCCCGACACTCTGGCCTGTTCCATGCTGAGGAGAGGGGTGAAACAATGTATCAAAGTATCAGCTGTTCAGTGCTGGCAGCCGTCCAGCATAAGATAACAACATTGCAACATTGCCTGGCCAGAACTTATATATCTAAAACAGAGAGAAAAGCTCTAGAAGTCACTTAGCTGATTTTGACAGTTTTCGCTTCATGTTGCCTCTGCTGCAGAATCTTTCAGTTTACCATTTTCTCTTTCATATTCTTATTTTTCATTTTTCCATATGATCTTTCTTTCAGCTTTGTGTGTTTTGAGCAAAGCCCAACCCAGGATTTTCACTATCTGGAGTTTTGTTTTGTGCCCCTAGGGGCATCCCGACTTGGGATGCCCTGATATGTGAAATCCCCAAGTTTGCCTGTGAAAACGTACCTTTCCCTGTCCCACAGCGCATGTGCGGGCTCTCATCCAATCAGCGCTGTTTGCACACAGATGGGGAGCCTGAGCAGTAACCTTCCTGGCCGCCCGGCCTGTCTAAATGACTATCTGCGTGAGCGCACCAGAAAAATGGGGGGATCTGTGGTTATCCAGGGGTTGTTTCACACAGTGGGCATCCTGATTTAGAATGCCCAAGGGGGAAGGTCAATGGCCGGGTCTTATAGACTTCAGGGTCGGCCACTCAGGGTTTTGTTCCACTTTAATACCTTAAAAGAACCTCAAAGAAAAATTTCAGTTATTTTCAGTCAGTTTTATTTTATTTTGTATAGATTTTACACATTTGAGTCACCTGGTCTCATAACAAAAGCAGCACCTCACACACACACAGCCGTTACCACTGATTACAGTGTCAGCCTCTGAGGTAAAGTGTTGCTAGGAGACCACTGGGCTAAATGAAGCAGCTCACTAAATACAACCCAGCAGATCCCCCTATTCAGCAAATGGACTGAGCCATTGTCATTATACAATTTAAAAGTAAGGCATATATTTTTTCCTTTTTCTATCGCCAGATTATTTATACACATGTTAGAAGCTATTGTGTGGCTATTTAATTATTTATCTTTTTTAATGCAAATTTCGCAAAACTGCTCCTTTAAGTGTGGGTAACCCTAAATGTATCTCCCCATGCAAGGGAAACTGCTTTATTCCTTATATGTGGCCTATCTCGGCAGCTTCCCGAACAGGAGTCGGTAAGCGATTATAATGGCTAGTAACAAAGGCCTACTCCTGAAGGGGTTAGGATCTCACTTTACTGCGCACAGTGTTTTGGTGGATGAGCACTACTATGTTCCAGATAGTAGTTGGTTTGAGGGTTGCAGCCCTTTTGTGGGTTCCAGCCATTGTTGTGCACCCATTACAGGACATTCCCAGAGATTGTCTTTCATCACTGGTATATCTAATTTAGCAGTTCTCAGTCTTCTTGAATAAAGGTCGGCCTCAAGGGTGGCAAAACCAAAGATTTTTCACTAATCCTATGACATTAAACCGGACCTTCAGCATGATTTAATTAAATGCCCAAACCCATAAAAAACTATTCCCCAGCATCTAAAATAATATATTTTACGTTTTTAGTCACTTAATTATCATTCTTACCCCCACTGGGCTGCAGCTCTGTTCAGGACTCTAGGATACGGGCGCCGCCATCTTGACTCAGAAGCATCACGTACTGAGTAGAGCAGAGCGGGATAAAGTGCAGGGGGTGAGGTTACAGCTGTGCTTTGCACAGACAGAGCAGAGTTGGGGTCAGGGAAAGGACAGCAATCCCAGAATGCAGAGCAACACAGTCAGAAGGCACCTCCTGTTTGCAGGCTGCCTGTTGCTCCATGAGCCGTCATCTTTGATGTTTAAAAGCTCATAACATGCAGTAGATACTGGTAGGATGATTTTTAATGTGAGCTATCTGTATGTACTGGGTGTGGGAAACGTATAAGATAGACTCTTATTCAGGGTGAAGGTCTGCTTTAACATATAAGCATTATGACAGGGGGCATCACTTGTTGGTACAGAAATAGCACCAAGCAGGATAGGCAGTCTCTGCAGAGGGTGGTACGCATTGCCAAATGTAAAGCACACACTCTGCTTCCTAAACTGGAAAATTATTACAGTGGTATATTTTAGCTTTAGGAGCCACCACAGAAAGGATGCAGAAGAGCTTCAATTCCCAGGCTACCCGAATCCTAACCGAGGTCAAAATTTAGACCCCTCCAATCCACCCATCACGATCATGAGGCTGAAAAAAAATCACTAGGCAAAAAAAAAAACCTAAACTGTAACGGACACCCCTCCAAAACGCAAGTCAAGAGACTCCAGATGCTGCAAGGTTTGTTGGGGTAAGCGAAAGCCACGTGGGAAACCTAGACCCCAATGGGCCAGTCAGCCAAGATCGAGTTCTGGACCAGGCCTCCACACAGGTTTGTGGCGTTCAAGCCTCCCCACTCCGTGGAAAGGGTGGCTGCTCGCGACCACGGGATAGAGCTCTTGCTGGACCAGGGAGTTGTACTACCTGTGCCCCCTGCTTTGCAGCTTGTCATTTGTACTACTTGAACTCTCTTGTACAGCCTATACGGTGGTGAATCTCCAGATGGGCAAAGCTTATATTCCACATATAATGTTGGGCAAGCCCCCAGATGAACTTTCAGAAAAATATTTTTTAGGTAATTTACGAAGTAAGCTTTTCTCAGCTTAAAGTGGACCACAACTCAGAAATGTAACTTGCCCAATTAGGGATGATGTTGTGTGTGAAACCCCTGGGATCACTTGTTTAATTACATTAATCCATGCTCCCATGCTGCGTGCTGGGGTTTTATTCCAATCAGAACTCACTGGTGGGAATATTGATGGCTGGCAATTAGATCTGAATGAAAAAAAAATGCTGTTAACCTTCCGCTGGGTACTCCCCTCTGGCTGGGGATTCCACTGGTGGGCCAAAGTGAGTATACTGCCGATCCCAGGGGTTTCACACAGCAGGGCATCCAAAATGAGAGGGCAAGCTGTAACCCAGACCTGGAGTCAAATTTAGGAAAAGCCCCTCTATAGAATGATCCAGAAGTGTACGTGTGTGTCCAGTTATACCTACACAAATGCCATGTTTCAAAGCTAATTTTAGACCATAGTATGCCAAAGTCAGGCAAAGTTTATCTGTCTTGTTACATGGGTTTATTCTTGAAGTGGACCAAAACACACTGTCGGCTGCCCTGGAATTGGGATGCCCTGCTGTGTGATCCCCACCCCCGAGTCCCCAGAAAAACCTACCTTCTCCCCAATTCATGAATGGCCAGTGCAGGCAAGCACCCTGTTAAAGGGTAGCGGGGATGCGGCCACAGCCAAGTGCACTGAATGGACAAGAGCCCGTGTATGCGCCATAGGTTCAGGAACACATGAGTTTTACTGGGCAACCTGGGGGATTTAACACAGCGGGGCCTATATTCCAAGTATGTCACACACCCCGCTTCCAATATTCATGACATATGGGTTATGGCCAGTAGAGGGCGAACTTTGCAGAGATGACAGGAAAAAAAAGGAGCCCCTCCCAGTCCATAAATACCTGGGACCTCCCACACATTCCCCAGTAATCGTCTCTGCAGACGGCGAGCAAGTCAGAAGATGGCTGTCTCCTTCCTTGCAGGTAAGCCGGGTTTACACCCGGCCATTTTAGTTCCCTATTTCTGCCCGGACTTTGTTTTTATTAAGCCCCTATGCCTCCCAGCTCTGGCTGTTGGTCCGGGTGAAGGTAGGATACACCTTAGTGGTGTGATAACTTGGAGCCATGCTCCTCCGTGAGACCCCCTCCAAGGGGTAGGCGGATACCAGGTTCGGGATGCCCTGTCCGTCATTTTCCCTGCACTGCATTAGGTGGCTTGGGACTTCCCCCACCCGTTGCTCCCTGTCCCTGGATCATGGGGGGGGGAGGGGGGCATGTCCCTCCAATTTTTTACCTCAGACTTTGCCTGGCCAATTAGCTGTCAGTGTGGCATGAGTGTATGTGTGTGTGTGTGTGTGTGTGGCTGTTTGCTTCACTTGTTGCTGGGCCGCGTCTGTTAGACGGCAGCCCGGACCACGGGCTGCTCCGCGGCCATGTTTTTTGCTTCTGTTAGTCAGGAGAGGGGCCGGGCGCTCGGCGCGCTGATGCGGCCCGCCCCCCTCTCTTTTGGCGCCCACGGCGCTGGCGCGCCCTCCTTCTCTTCCCCTGGCTTGGCTGCTGCTGCTGGGTGTCCGGTCGCCATCTTGCATCCTAACTGTGAGTGCCCTGCGGGGCTCCTTCTATTATCTGCCTTTTTTTTTTTTTTTCTTATGCATAATTGTATTTCTATTGGGGTGCCTTGTATGCTGCGTTATCTTTGACATATACTTTAAGGTTATATAGATATATTGTATGACTGTGATTATATCTGGATGTATGATTGCTGTAATGACTTCATGCTTGGGGTACCCTTTTTTATTATGTCTTCCAGGGGGATTACCTTCCTTGATAGTTAAAAGGGGGTTCTCCCGGTCCTTAGTTCCCTCACTCAAATAGGGGCTTTACAAATCCTCCCACTAACGGACATTAAGGGGCATCCCGGGTAGCTTACTGGCGTAATTCCCACTGGTCATTGCGACTACCATAAAAAATCACCATATGGAGGCTTCCCAGGATACTGGGCTCGGGCTCCCTTCGGGGCAACCCCGGCAGTGTGTGGTTTGTGGGATATCCCTTTTGGGGGGGATAATGTGTTTATTTGTATTCCATGTACACAGCAGGCCATAACGCGGCAGTCGGGGTCCCAGGCGTCTGGGTCCGTGCCGCCGTCCTCATCACCTACCCCACCCCGCCTTACCCCAAGTGACACTGTCATTAGCGGGGAGTCGCAAGCTGATGTTTGTGCTAGGCTGGCCAACATCGAAAAGTTGATTTCTAGCTCTGCAGCCAGAAGGGCCCCAGCTAAGAGAAGGCATCTGTCGCCGGCCATGCCGGTACTGGATTTTGAAGACTATGATTCCCTTGACTGGTCTGATTATTCTCCACTCGAGGAGGGGGAATTGTTTGAGAAATCTGATGCTGAGGATCAGCAGTTTTTTGATAGTGATACTGGGCAGGCGCTGGGGGATGCAGTGGATACCCCCAAGATCCTGGCCCATCTATTTGAGGTACTGGATATTTCTCCGCCAGCGGAGACCCCCCCGCAGAAGGGGGAATTTTTTGGGACTTCTAAGCCCCGCTTGGAGTTCCCAAATCAGAATAATTTTGATTGCATGATTCTTTAGGAATGGGAGAGGCCTAGCCGGCTCCCCGGTGTTCCTCAGGGATGGGATAGGAAGTATCCCTTCCCGGTGGACGCGGTGAAGCGCTGGTCGTCCCCTCCCGAGGTCGATGCGCCCGTTCTGGGATTGTCCAACACCTCCGTTTTACATTCTCCAGACGCCGCCACTCTCAAAGATGGTGAGGACAAACGCTTTGATCAGATGGCATGCCATGCCTTTGCCAGTGTGGGTTCAGCCTTGCGGCCTGTTTGTGCCTCGGCGCTCACGACTGTGGCTACCAGGTCTGTGGTTAGGGACCTGTTGAGTGGTTCCCAGCTTAACCCGGCCAGTGATGAATTCACAGCCCTTAAGCGGTGTAAATTATTTGTGACCTTTGTTTTATCTGCTATGGATGACGCGATGGATGTGTAGTAGAACCTCGGCATTGCTGGTGGCTGTTCGCCGATCGGTCTGGCTACGCCAGTGGGCGGCTGACATTGCGGCTAAGAAATCACTCGCAGCGCTACCCTTCCTGGGTATGAGGCTGTTCGGAGATAAATTGGATTCAGTGGCGAAAGGTAGAAATTTACCTCAGCGTAAGAAGCAGCGTCGCCCCTTTCGGGGGGCAGGCTCCTTCAATCCTTCCTTTCGCGGTGCCAGAGCAGGCAGAGGCTTTGCCTACTCTAATTTCAGAGGTGATTCCTGGAAAAGAGGCAGAGGACGCGCACGTCCAGGCCTTAACTGGGGTCCCAAGCCTGCTGTCAAGACAGCTCAGCAATGGGGGGACGCCCTCACCCTTGCGGGTGGGGGGACGGCTGCGGCACTTCTTCCTGGTCTGGGCCCAGGAGGTCACAGACAAATGAATATTGGAAGTGGTCTCTTCCGGGTGCAAACTGGAGTTCCAGTACCGGCCTCCTCCCAGATTCTTAAGGTCTCGGGTCCCCTCGGATCCCCGGGCTGCGCAGGGGCTCCTGTTGGCTGTAAAGAATCTTCTGGTCATGGATGTCATATGCCTGGTGCCTTTCTCAGAGGGAGGCCGGGGCTATTATTCCAACCTCTTCACGGTTCCCAAAAAGGATGGATCCATAAGACCCATTCTGGATTTGAAGGCTCTCAACAGGTTAATCAGAACCAAGAAGTTCCGCATGGAGACTGCGCCCAGCCATCAATTCCCTTCGTCAGGGGGATTTCATGACATCCATAGACATCAAGGATGCTTACCTTCATGTACCAATCTTCCCAGCACACCACAGATTTCTCAGGTTTGTGGTGGGAGATCAGCACTTTCAGTTTGTGGTCCTCCCTTTCGGGTTGACTTCGGCACCAAGGGTGTTCACCAAGTTGCTGGCGGGCATAATGGCCCTTCTCAGAGCCCAGGGCATTCACATTGTTCCGTATTTGGATGACCTCCTCATTACGGCATCCTCTCTGTCAGGCGGAGCTGGACACCAGGTATGGTGGTGGCGACGCTGGAGAGGTTCGGCTGGGTGATCAACCATCCCAAGTCTTCTCTCTCCACCTCAAGGGAGATCTCGTTTCTGGGCATGAATCTGGATACCATTCGGGTTTTCCTTCCTCAGTCCAAGGTGCAGATGGTTCAGGATCTGATACGTCTTCTCCTGTCCTGCTAGGGATGAGACTGGTGGGATTGATGGTGGCTTCCTTCGAGGCAGTTCCCTTTGCTCAGTTCCACATGAGGTCGCTCCATCTATTGTTGGCCTGGGACAGATGTCCGCAGTCATTGGATCAGTCATTCTTGATGTCTCCCCGGGTTCGGCAGTCCCTTCAGTGGTGGCTGGAACCAAGCAATCTGATGAGGGGCAGATCCTTTCTGACCCCTTGTTGGGAGACGGTTACCACGGATGCCAGCCTGTCGGGCTGGGGAGGTTTTTGGAAGACGCATCAGGGGCTGTGGGGTCCTCAGGAGGCTCACACCCCCATCAATGTCTTGGAGATGAGAGCTATTCGGTTGGTTCTGTCATGCTTGACGCATCACCTACGTGGCTTACCGGTTCAGGTTCGATCAGACAATCAAACTGCGGTAGCTTACATCAATCACCAAGGAGGGACTCGCAGCAGGAGTGCCCTCAGGGAAGTTTCTCTGATTCTTGCATGGGCGGAGAGCAATGTTCCATGCATCTCAGCAGTGTACATTCCAGGAGTGGAAAACACGGATGCGGACTCACTGAGCAGGGGATCCTCTCGCCGAGGGGGAATGGTCTCTCATCCACATGGTATTCCGGTCCCTCTGTCACACGTGGGGGTTTCCGGAAGTGGATCTCTGCCTCACGTCACAATCACAAGCTCCCAAAGTTTGTGTCTGTCTCAGGATCCTCTGGCCCTGGCAGTGGACGCCATGTCTCTTGCCTGGAGGGATCTGGGGTTCCTGTACCTGTCCCCCCCCCCCCCCATTCACGGTGGTGCGCAAGCTGGCTCTAGATGGTGCGACGGTGCACCAGCAATTCTGGTGGCTCCAAGGTGGCCAAGACAGGTTTGGTTCACAGACGTCGTAAGGCTGGCGGTAGATCAGTACTGGCTGCCCCTGTTTCCGGATCTGATCTCTCAAGGTCCACTACGTTACTCCAATTTACAAACGCTGGCTTTGACGGCGTGGTGGCTGAAACCTCCATCTTAAGGGAGGAAGGTTTGTCTGAGGCTGTGATTCAGACTCTTGTTAGAGCTAGGAAGCGATCTTCCTCTAACATATACTACAGGACTTGGATGTCCTATTTTGGCTGGTGTGAGGCTAGGGCCTTGCCTTGTAGGGTGTTTTCTAATTCTAGGATTTTGGAGTTTCTTCAACACGGTCTGGACCTGGGGTTCCAGCTTAGTACCTTGAAAGGGCAGGTCTCTGTTCTGACTGTCTTCTTTCAAAGGTCTTTTGCTCTGCATCCTCTGGTTAAGACTTTTTTCCAGGGGGTTACTCATGTGCAGTCTCCTAGAAAGCCTTTGTTGCCCGTTTGGGATTTGAATTGGTTCTGTCGGCCCTCCAGGGGCCTCCTTTTGAGCCGGATCCTGCACTTTCTCATTTTCTCAAAAAGTTGCCTTTTTGGTGGCTATTACCTCTGTTCGGCGTGTCTCTGAGTTGGCGGCTCTGTCCATTCAGGCCCCTTACTTTGAGAGACACCGGGACAAAGTGGTATTTCGCTTTAAGCCAGATTTCCTTCCTAAGGTAGTTTCTGCCTTCCACCTCAATCAGGATGTAGTTCTCCCTTCCTTGTGTCCTAAGCCTAGCAATGACAAGGAGAGGGTTTTGCACTCTTTGGATGTGGTTCGTTGTGTGAAGTACTATTTGGGGCCTATACTACCAAGGGGAAGGTTCCCCCTTTTCAGATCATTGCTCATTCGACTCGTGCTGTTGGGGCTTCTTGGGCTTTTCAGCACCAGGCTTCTGTTGAACAAGTTTGTAAGGCTGCTACTTGGTCCGCCGTTCATACCTTTTCCAAGTTTTATAAGGTTGATGTACGGGCCTCAGCGGATGCTGTTTTTGGCCGCAGGTTTCTGCAAGCTGCAGTGGTTTAAAATTTGTGCATTTTTTGCCGTATTGGGATCCCCACCCATGATGAACACTGCTATTGGATGTCCCATATGTCATGAATATTGGAAGCGGGGTGTGTGACATACTTGGAATAATACCATTTTGTGATTACTCACCTGTAAAATGGGTATTATAAGTATGTCACACACCCCGCTTCATCCCGCCCTTATTGGTATTTTGGATCTTTTATATGGTGAACCTTTTAGTGTTATGATTGTTTATATTTGGCTCTTCCTGGTCCCCTTACTGCTGTCCTATACTGGGGAATGTGTGGGAGGTATTTATGGACTGGGAGGGGCTCCTTTTTTTTTCCTGTCATCTCTGCAAAGTTCGCCCTCTACTGGCCATGACCCATATGTCATGAATATTGGAAGCGGGGTGTGTGACATACTTATAATACCCATTTTACAGGTGAGTAATCACAAAATGGTATTTTTATATGGCTTCAGTATCCAGTCTGCTTTTTTACTGCTCTATGGTAAAGGTGTTTAAAATCATAGACTGAAAAAACTTCCACGTAAGAAAACAAATATTTGATAGTATAAAATCTGAATGTCATATGCTAATATGTTATCATATTTGCCTTGTTTGCAGTACTCATACCTCCTCACTAGCCAACTGGAATCTCAGCGCATCTATTGGGAAAACAAGATTGTGCGTTTAGAGAAAGATACAGCGGATGAGGTGAGTGAGAGAGAAAAATAAATCATTGCATCATTTGCATTCCATTTGATAACAGTCTCATAGCTATGTAAAGTCATAGTGACAAGCCGTCCGTAGTTCCATGGAACAGCCTTAACAATGGAAAGCCATTTGCTCATATTTCTAATATATCATTAGAAATTCTGTTCTGCATGTTTTGAGCCTTTTCTCTGTATTTTCTCCTATATCCCATTGGGGGATCCACCACATTTATTTACTCTTGGGTTGATGGCACTCTGTTCAGCTCCTAATTTGTCTAGTAACTGACTTTTTAGAGAGCTACCATTTTAAAGGGCTCTCCTTTCCTATAACCTGATCCAAAAAAGGACAAAGTCCTGGGTAATCAGTAGCGAACAGTGGTTTACACTGTGGCCAGTGGGGAAACAGTAAATGGTTTCTGTGGAGACTTCTCAAATCCCATGTTACTCCCATATTGCCCCCATATTGCCATAGCCACCAACCACAACTTTTTTCTCTTCTCCCTCCCGATGACCTCAAGAAAAGTGTCATCTGGGCTACAGCATGGGACACATGGGATTTACAGGGTGATGCCCTCTTTTTTCTGCCTTTCAAGCTACATTTCTAGGGTTCTATCCTTCAGTTTTGTGTTGCTCTGCTGTGCTCATTCTCTCTGGGAGGGGGGGGGACCCTGCCTCTATGCTAGAGACTGTCCCCTCCTCACGAAGTACCTTCAGAGGGAGAGAGACATTTATTGTGGGGGGGGGAGGGTACCTGAACACTGACTCTAAAGTTATGCAGAATGCTTCGGTTCACTCTGCTGGCAATATAGCACCTTAAATTATGACCACATTTGCTAGAGTTGGAGCTTGTGATACTGTCACTATGTCCAGTCCCGGGACCAGGAGGGACCAGAATAATGATTCTGAAGCTTAAGCTCAATCAGAAAAGTAAGATAAGTAGGATGGGGTTGCTGTCTACACAAATCATACTGTCAAAGAGGTATTAGGATGACCACTACCTCGGCTTGCTCTTTCGCTCTGACCAAGAAACTGGGGCCCAAGGAGGTGGTACCAAATAAGGATGATTTCTGGTCTACTTTTTTTCTTGGAGCAGCTCTTGTAAGCAGGTTTTGTAAAGAATAGGACAAGTTCCTAGAAGTCTCATTGCTGTTGAGTCCATTGAACAAGTTACGGACGGTAATGAGGCCCTGTCTTCTTGAAAGCATCTGTGGATCCTAGCAAGACGCTGCTCAAAATAATGGCTGTTACTTTTCTTACAAGGACTCTGTCCTACCGCCAGAAAACTATTAATAAACGTCTCTACAAGGGGGTAAATGCTTTTGGGAAGAGTATTCTGCCTTCTCATCTTGAAGACCTTCTCCTTCTGAGGCCCCTGACCTACCATATAACTGGAGTCCTGAGTATTCTGAAGAAAATGGTTTACTCGCTTTGTGGCCCTCCAAAAGAACCAGTTTGTCTAATTTTGAATTGCAAAGTTTATACAGGTCTGTCCACACTCAAAATTTAGGATGGAATGCTTTAAATTGACCCTGGCTTCATTGAAACAGGCCAATTCCTTTTTTTAATGGCCTACAAAAAGGCCTACTATATGTTCTAATTGTAGCCATTGCAGAGTGTTTACTGAAGTGTTGGCCTTGGTCATTCTGAGGCGGTGGGGGGAGTTACTCTCTTACCTGGATTATCTTCTGGTGGGTCTTCTTTTTTCAGGATTCCATGAGTTTCTCTGTAATGTCGTCCCCACTAGACACTTTCAGGTTGATAGGTTAAAAGGTTTCAATTGACATGAGTGGCTACCCTGTCTTATCTGGCTTTACCGGTGGCTCCAGTTTGGCCAAGAAGGGACCGCAATGTAGTCATAGTAATTCTGACAATGGTTGATCCTCGGAGACTCCCCCAGCGACCAGACCTGCATTACAACGGATTTCTTAGTCACAACATTTAACAGTTAGACTCCATTCCTCTAAGAAGTTCCTCTTTCTCTGGTTGTGGTGTGTACACATCTGTGTGTTCTTAAAATGTTTGGCAAGTCATATCGGTATCTTAACTTTCATTGAGTGGCTTCAGCACTCTGCTTCCTCCTCTGTTTGTCTGCTTAGTAAGGAAAATCACTTCCTTATTCAGCTTTCAGTCTCCACCCTGCTGTCCTGGTACATCGATCAACCTTCAGTGGACCAAGAACAGAAACACTCTGAAACCCTGCCCTCCTCTCACACTCATCACAGTGTGCTAACATCACACCGTTGTTGCCGCACCCACTGTTTCTCCTCATTTTTTTCTATGAATCTCTAATACATTTAAAGATAAACTAGGAACTACAGGGTCTTTTTGAAAACAGATTGATGTTTAGGACAGTGCAACTTGTAGCCCGAGACAATAGTACAATAATCGGGCTTGCCTTTAGTATAACATTAACAGCCTCATCTGCCCAGGTTTGCCACAGATATGCTAACACTTACTTAGTGGTATAAAGACACTGGAATTCAATCCAGGGTCAAGGGCAGGGGCTTTTGCATGCCTACAGTTAAACTAGGATACCAGCCTCTCAATAAGAGTGAGGTCTTGGCATTACCTATTTTTTCTCATAGATGGTTAGCTTGCATGCCTTTAGCCTTTTTAGCCAAATTTAGTCTTTCAGTTGAAGCTGGGTTTTCTAGGTCTAACCAAAGTGTAGCAGTTCTTTCCTTTTATTCAAACCTTTCTCGCCCTCAAGGAGAGTGGCCTACATCTTCTGGCTATGTTTTAGTGTGTGTGTATGCATATATGTGCCCCCAAAACAGCCTGTGTTTCATTCAGTTAAACAGCTCAGCATTGTGGGGCAGCCGTATCGGTTATAATTACTTTGGAACTTAATGATTTAGCATGTGGCATGCCATTCGACATCATACTTCTTCCTGTTAGTGTTTTTATGAATATTGGGCAAAAGCTTTAGACATGGCTCAAAGATGGTATTCTGTGAATATGTTGTTTTCTGCTTTGCTTTTTCAGATTAACAACATGAAAGCCAAATTCAAGGAGACCATTGATAAGTGTGACAGCCTGGAGCATAGACTAAGTGATCTTGTGAAGGAAAAACAATCCCTGGAAAGAAAGTAAGTTTAAAATGTTCATTGTTCAATCTCATCGCCATACAACCACACCAGGCTGTGCACACCCCAGCCACCAGTAGGGTTCACGTGGCACGTGTCAGTTGACTCGCGCCCCAGCCTTTCAAATAGGCTGGGACGGGAGCATGCGCATCACTGGGGGTGCGGTCAGTCTCGCTCCCCAATGAAGGAAGTGAGAGGCCTTTGCCAAAGAATGTAAACACTGCAAATGGCTCTGATTGGACAAAAGCCTGCACATGCGCTGTTGGACTTAGAGGTGAGTTTTACTGGGCGAACTGGGTTTCACACAGCCAGATGCATTAAACAAAACCCAGGATAGTCACAATCCTGGCTTTTTTTCAGCTTTAAATGGCTTATTTTACACTGTCCCATGGGGTATAAGGTAGATTAGTTTGTGCCTGGACAGGGACTTTAAGTACTTCCAAGTTATAGTCAACCTACCTTTTCAGTGGTGACCACAACTGAGGCTGCTGTGGAAATAGTAAGTGGTGTCTGCCAGGTTGCTTCAGCGATCCCGGTTGCCTTCTGTCATTTGTTCCTAATCCCCTTTCTCTCATCTCTGGAGCCTTAGAGGTTGTTGGTCGTGACATTGCTTACACATAGTTAGAGGCTATATATTTGTCTCTTGCCCCTGAGTTTCATAAGCGGGATACCCCGCCTGCGATGAACAACGGGAAAGTTCCTCTTTAAGATACAAACTAATGTTGTAACCTATTAATTTTTTTTTGAAGGTGCACCCAGCTAAACACGAAGTTGACTAAATTATCCAATGAATTAAAGGAGGAACAGGAGATGAACAAATGCCTGCGAGCCAATCAGTCAATGCTCCAAACCAAGCTGCGAGAGGAGGAAAGTCTAATGAAGGAGGCCTGTGAGCAGAAAGATCTGCAGATCATGGAAATGCAGGAGCAGCTACGAGATGTCATGTTCTACTTGGAAGCTCAGAGAAAAATTGACCAGATGCCAGAGGATACTCGACAGGAAATTCAGGATGGACAAATTAACATAGCTGTAGCATCATCCAGTTCTCCTCAAACCTCAGGCAAATCTCGAAAGGGACGTGGAAAAAGAGGCAAATAACAGATCCTAAATCCCTCTATCTTCATATAAACCATAGATCTTTGTTTCCTTTGGCATGGGATCATAGAAACCCACCCAAAGAGGTCTCATGAGTCTGACTGCTGGTGTATGAATAAATTATCCAATATTTATAGAACACTTCAGTATAATTTCTAGTAGGAAATAAGAGATATAAAACTTTAATGCTTATTCTCTAGGCAAGCTGTTGAGCTTTCAACCATATGCACTCTAATATAAGAAAGTTACCATGACTTATTTTAAAGTCATTGAAGTTGTGTTTGGTAATGCAAAGTTTGTATATTTTAGTGCTCTTGTTCCATAACATGGCCTATGTCTCAGAAGTAGGGAAGATGCGTAATGCTACTTATACTAAATACTTGTAGAGCCTAAGAAGAACTTTGGTCAAATGTTGGTTTTTAATATTTTTTTGCTGGTCTGTGACCCGGAGAAAAGGGATAGGGGAGATAGAGCCACCTGTCTATGTGATTGCGACAAGGATTAAAGAGCTGTTGCTGGCACAGAAACCCCATATTTTGTGCTGGTCATCACATTAACTCTAATAATTATTTGGGGTCTGTGTCAAACAGCCGGTGTCTGGTGAATAAACGGAAAGCACAGCTAACTTATTCTAAGGGAAGAACATACCAAAAAATAATATTGAATAGAATATAACCCTTACCTCTATTGTCAAGCATGGTAGGGGTTTCCTGAAATCTGAACCTGAATGAGTTAAAAAAAAAAAAAAAAAAAAAATGCAATGACCTAGCTTTTTCAGTGTGCACCATGTGGGAGACCTACCTAAAACCTATATCGGACAACTAAAGATCTGTTCTGATAGACGGGCCTTGATCTAGGACTGTGGTCTTGCTGGCTAATTGTGTATGATGTACAGTAGTCATGTTGGCCAAGTGTGTGTGATGAGGTGTTTATATTCTCCTGCGCAACCTTTTATCTTATTGAATAATGGTGGTTTTGGAAATGTCACTGGTAAAGTCAACCCAAGGCCACACCATTTGGAAAAAGGCGTTGGTCCTCCAGCACATGGGGACCCAGTGCTGAAAGTGGTGATTATGCCTTACTTGCCTTATATTAGATATATTTTTGCTTCTGTGAGTTACACAGAAAATGCCTCTAAAAGTAAAAAATGTATTGGCAATTTTATTTTTATTTTAGTAAGTAACTCTATGACCCTCAGTGAGGGTTGATACTGGCCAGGTTTTGCATCTATCCAACCAGATGCACAGGTGTAATAATTGGGGCTATAGCCCTGTCTAATTACTTTACCTGTGCATCAGGGATTGAGAGCTGCAAAGCTTGGCCCGTTACGGCCCTCGTGGAGGTTTGAGGACCACTGCGCTACATTAATCTAATCTGTCAGTGTACACAATTTAACATGTAGTTTGTTGTAAACCAAATGATATGCATGTATAACATCAGATGATATGTGTATCTTATGTGTGGCTGTGCAATGTGTGTCATATCTCCTAAGCATCCCATGCAACCTGTCGTTCAGGAGAGGCACCAAGACAGGTCTCAGCCTTCCACTATCCACACTGGACTGCAGTGTATGCTGTACATATTATCTGCGCTTGGCATTCCTGTCACATGGTGTTTTCTTTGATTATTTCTGCAAAGCTCTGTCACATATACTTAAAAAACAAAATATATAAATAAAGGGCCTCAGTGGGCACCAAAATATTCACCTATGCTCCACCAAAATGTACCTGTCTTGTATTTAAAAAAACATACCCGTCTTGAATATCTAGCCTGACTTTCCTGTCCACCTGCTGTGTGCCACAAGCCTTAATTCCTTCTCCTCACGGTGTGTGGCAATCCAGGCCTTCGCATTTAAGGGACTGATAAGGAAGTTCATAAATTGGATCCTTAAGGAGGAAGTAAATCACAAAAGACTTCTTTACCATGGCAATTTGTGTTGCTGGAAGCCTGGGAATGGAAAGCCCCAAATGTGGACTTGCATGTTCTGTGGTTTGGTAGCCTGCTTTATATTTCTCAATAACTCTGTGAGCTCTCTCCCTTTCTGCAGGGCCTCCTCAGCAGAAGGGAGTAAGTTCTATAGGGTTTATCGTGCAATGCAAGGTGCTGGTGAATGAATGACGCAGCCCTAACAGCCACCATGGAGCAGGCAGAAAGTGGCCTAAATTAACAATTTGCCTGCAAAGTCCCTTTAAATAGACATTTAAGTCAAGGGTTATTGTTTATTTTTCCTCTTACAGTTACATTAGCCTGCTTTCTGCTTTCCCCATGCTGGCTATCAGGAGCTGCATCCTTCATAGAGCATTTCCCGTTACCTTGCTCCCTTCTGCTGAGTCTTCATTCTCAGTCCCCTCCATAAACTAATTTCTAAGTGGACCTTCACACTGAGACAGTATGGATACATGGAGTCTTCCTCTGCTCCTAAGAAGGCCCAGTCAAAGAAAATGAGTTCAGTAGGACATAAAAAAAATATAAAACACTATATAAAAGCTACCCTGACGGCCAGTGTAGAGCAAGAGCAGTAAGCAGGCTAAACTAACCTTTTGCCTGGAATGTCCCTTTAAGTTCTGTTTTACAGTACTGGACCTAACAGGATTCGCTGCTGTGCAGGAGCCAAGATAAGATTTCTTATTAATATTATTTCTGCCAATTTATTAATATAGCAACAAAAACTGACAACACAGGCAGTGACATTTAAAGCAGTTCTTAACATAAAAAATGAGACCTCATAAATATTCTACTGAATATGTAGGGGAGAGCAGGGGTGAGGGGTCTTGTTTGAGTACCCTGCATGATCCCAAACTTGTTTTTTTAATTTTACTGGAGGGAAGTCTCAGGCTTGGGAATGTCCAAATTTACTTTTAAAGGAGAGCATGTTCTGTATAGACCATCATGCACTGCTTTTGGAAGATGTTAATGCTATTGCTGTCCTTAGACTAGCTCAAAAGTAAAGCAGTTAAGAGTTAGGCCGTTCACTCCTATGAAAGAGGAATGGTACATTCCAAAACCCCCGTTTTTCTCTCTTCCGGTAATGAAAAATGACAAACTTGGATGAATTCTTTTAATGCAGCACATATAAAGAACTCTGCCTCTCACTGCATCTAGGGTTTTTATTATTGGACAGTTTTGCAATAGAGCTCCCTTATGCTTTAGGTAGACAAATTGGTTGTTACAAAGCTTAACTAATATCACCATGCTGTATAGCATCTACATGTATGGGACTTACAGGGAAGTTCAGTTGAGCTCTATTTACAAATCCCAATTTGTGTCAATGCTCCATAGTAGCTGGCAGATTCTAGAGGTTGACTGTAGTCAAACATCTTTTTACATGTATGTAAAGCCTCTTCAATGAAGGCCACATTGTTACCAAGGCAAATGTTAGAGCCTGCCCACACAGAAGTACGCACCTTACTCTCTAGATTATTGAATTTACTTGTATAATGACTTTTTACGTTGCCATTGAGCTTTTTCTGTAACTTGTATAGATCATTTGCATGTGTACTGTTCAAGTTCTAATTTTCAACTTTTGGGTTTGCTGTTATTCCCAGTACAAATAATAAAAAGATTCCTTATTTATGACCAATATTGAATATGGCTACTCATTTATATGCACACCTTATTTAAACACTGCAAAGCTGTTTGGCTAGTAGCAACAACAGTAGAATTTCCTGGTTGTATGCATGTTCTAGTTCCCCATCTCATAGACCTTTATGCGGGACCAGGTCATTATGCCAAATGGGGGAGGGGGACTGGGAGGAGATTTGATTGTAGTGGGATACAGTTGCATAGGAGGGTATGGCTCTGCTTTCACTCCACAGGATTGGGTGATTGTATATACTATATATTCTACTAGTGGTGAGAGCATTTTGAGAAACTGGGTCATGTGATTATCGTCAGATAGTCTTAGTTTATACTTTACCTCCTCGAGGCAAGTTTAAAATGTGCTTATCTCTATTTATCCCCAAACACTGGCATCATGGGGGTATCCTGAACCAGCATGCTTTTGTGGCACAGCAGGCGCAATACCAGGCATGCCAATAACTAATATTTCTGCATGTCAGCCGAAGAAGTGATTATTCAGGTTTGCTTTGTGGCCTAGCACATTACTATGCACCATCTGCCTGGTGAATCTGATTGGTCACTGGCAATAACATGTCTTAACTTGCCAGGAAAAAACTAGAGAAAGTAAAGCCTCTTTAAAGTGGACCTCTGGGTTTTTTGTCAAAATTGACCCTCTAATCCCTGTCACCCCCCTGACCATAGCTCAGTTTGGATATTAGGTAAAAAAAAAAAATTACCTTGACACCACAATCCTACTAACCCTGTGTCAGCCCAGCACTCTTCCATGGCAACAAAGTGAGGACCCACTGTGACCCTGGAGGCAGCCAATCTCTGCAATCCAAAGACTGAGGCAACCAGATAATTTTTTTTGCATCAATATATTCTTAGTATACAGTATGTCCTGCTCCAGATAGAATACTTCAATCGGGTAATACTCCCCCAGATGGCGCTGGACTGCAGAGACATCGAAAATAGGCTCCTCCCGGCCCCTCAAATACCCAGGGACCTCCCACAATCCCCATATTTTCTCTGCAGTCTGGACTGCGAAGGACAAGAAGATGGCTCTCTCTACTCGCAGGTGAGCGGGGCTATTAGCCTGCGGCCCTGTAGGACTATTCCCACCCGTTCCATTAGTAATGTGCCTCCCAGCCTTGGCTGCGCTGGTCGGGTGATGGTAGGCAGCACCGCTGTTAGGTGCTTAGGAGCGCTGCTCCACCGCAATCCCCCACCAAAGGGTAGGCGCTTCAGGCTTATGGTGAGCCTCTATGGGATGCCCCTCCCGCACTATTGCCCCTGCCTATCGGTGGGCCCTGTTAAGTGGCCGCTGTCCTCCCTCACTCTCCTTGTAGCCTTCGGGGGAAAAGAGGGGTGTGTGTGTGTATGTATATATGTGTATTGGCTTTATGCTTTATTACATTATGTTTTGTGTCAGCCGCCGCGCTGACTTGGTTTACAATGATTATACTTAAAATTGCCGCCGCCGCACGCCTTTTTGTCCCTATGTTCCGCGCTTGGCGGCGGCGTTGCCTCAGGCACCGGTGCGCCGTCATTGGCTGCTTGTCACGTGTTGGCTTCGCGCTCTTCAGGGGGGGGGGCTGTCTCTGGCGCTTTCCGCGTCATTGCTCGTGCGGGCCTGCCCCTCGAGGTATACCAACGCCATTTTGTCTGCTTGGTCGGCTTCTGCGGACGGGCTTCTACCTACCACGGTCCGTAAGTGCCCTCGCGGGCAGCTTTATTACCACTTTTTAATTATTGTCTGCTTACGGCTCATTTGATTGTGTCTTTCAGATGGGCGAACCCATTGGCTTCTCCCGGCCCTTTGTTAGTTAACTTGTGAGGCCTAGTGTAATTACTCCCACTTCCCTAGTGGGTTATTGGGGCATCCCGGGTTGCTGTATAGCGTTAATCCCTATCGGCCTATTGTGCCGCTATAATCACCATATGGAGGCATCTCGGGATAATGTGACCGGGGTTCCTTCGGGACAAGCCCGACTGTGTGTAGCTTGTGGGGTGTCCCCTATTAGCGCTGACAATGCGCGGGTCTGCGTACCTTGTGCCGAGCAGGTGCTTGCGCTGCAATCTGGCCTTCCAGTGGCTGGGCCGGCACCTCGTTTCACTTCACCTACCCCCCCAAGCTTAAATCTCACTCCTACTGAGTTGCATACAAGTGGTGATTCTCAGCCTGATGTGTCTTCTAGACTGGCTAGTGTTGAGAAGTTAATTGCTAATACCCCTGCAAAAAAGCAGCACTTAACGCCCAATGTCACTCTTATTCCTATGGAAGCTGAGGAGTCATCTATGTGGCTATACCCCCTCGGACGAAGGGGAGCTATTCTCAGACTCAGGGTCATCTGATGAGAGGCCCAGGGGTCATGACGATTCTGGCTCTGACCCCTGGGCTCCGGATGACACTGACAGATTGCTGGCCCAGATTTTTGAGGTTCTGTCCATTTCTCCCCCTGTTGCGGCTCCCAGGCAAAGGGGGGAACTTTTTCATACCGCTAAGTCACGCTTGGAATTTCCTAAGCAAGCACATTTCAATAACCTTGTGCTCAAGGAATGGGAACGTCCCAGAAGACTTCCCGGGGTACCTAAGAGTTGGGATAGGAAGTAACCCTTTCCTGCTGATGTGGTAAAGTGTTGGTCATCCCCTCCCGAAGTGGATGCCCCGGCCCTAGGGTTATCTAACACCTCTGTCATGCACTCTCCTGACTCTACTACCCTGCGGGATGCTGAGGACCGGCGCATTGACCAGCTGGTGTCCCATGCCTTTGCATGTGTGGGGACGGCGCTGCGCCCGGTCTGTGCCTCGGCCATTACGGCTGTGGCCATTAGGACCCTGCTCAGAAGTATACTTGACAGTGCCCCTGATGTGATGCCTTGTGAGGTGTTTAATGCACTCTCTAGTTGTGATGATTTTGTGAATTTTGTCCTCTCTGCCTTGGATGACACCATTAGAATGTGTGCCAGAACATCTGCCCTTGTGGTGGCTATACGCCGCTCGGTTTGGCTACGCCAGTGGGCTGCTGACAATGCTGCCAAGAAGGCCCTCACTGGTTATCCCTTCAAAGGACTACACCTGTTTGGGGGCCCCCTGGACCTTTTTGCTAAGGGAGGCAGGTTACCCCAGCGCAGGCAGCAGTCTCGGCCCTTTCGGGGTCAGGGCTCCTTTTCCTCCCCCTACCGTGGTGCTAGACAAGGGAGGGGGGTCTCCTTTACTGGGGCCCGAGGAGATTTCTGGGGTAGGGGCAGAGGACATGACGTCCTGGCTCCTCCTGGGGTTCCAAGCTTAAGTCCTCTCCCAAGCCCCCTCAGGCATGATGAGGCGCCCTCACCCATCCGGGTGGGGGGACGGCTTCAGCATTTTGCTCACGTCTGGAGGCTTCATGTCTGACCGGTGGATTCAGGAGGTAGTGTCCTCCGGTTACAAGATAGTTTGCTGCCTGCCCCCCCCCCCAAGATTCATCAGATCCCGGATTCCTCAGGGCCTTGTGTCAGCTCAGGGTCTAGTGCAGGCAGTGCAAAGCCTCCAGGAGCTGGAGGTCATCTGCAAGGTCCCTTTAAGAGAAAAAGGCAAGGGCTGCTATTCCAACCTATTCACAGTGTCCAAAAAAGATGGTTCACTCAGGCCCATCCTGGACTTGAAGATCCTCAACAAATTTGTGAGGAGCAGATGCTTTCACATGGAAACTCTGCGCTCTGCCACCAGTTCCCTGCGCCCAGGGGATTTCATGACCTCTGTGGACATCAAAGATGCTTACCTTCATATTCCTGTATTTCCAGGTCATCAAAGGTTCCTCAGGTTCGCTCTGGAGGATCAACACTACCAGTTTGTGGCATTGCCCTTTGGTCTCACTTCAGCCCCCAGGGTGTTCACCAAGGTGCTGGCTGGAGTGATGTCTCTGCTCAGGTATCAGGGCGTCTGCGTGCTGCCTTATCTGGACGACATTCTCATCACCTTCCAATCTCTACATCAGGCAGAATTGGATACTCAGCTGGTGGTGTCCACCCTGGAGTCGTTTGGATGGGTGATCAACCACCCCAAGTCCTCGCTGTCCCCTTCCTTGGTGACTCCATTCCTAGGAATGAATCTGGATACAGTTCAGGCAAGGATTTTTCTTCAACAGAAGGTGGACAGTCTGATTGCGCAGGTCCAGTTCCTGCTATCTTGTCATCATCCCTCCATCAGGCAGGGAATGCAGCTGGTGGGCCTGATGGTGTCGAGCTTCGAGGCGGTCCCTTATGCTCAGTTCCACTTGAGGCCTCTGCAACTTCACCTCTTGTCAGTGTGGGACAAGGATCCAGCGTCCCTGGACCGGGTATGTGTGCTTTCCCCCCTGGTCAGGCGGTCCCTCTCGTGGTGGATGGACTCCAGGAACCTGTTGGGGGGCAGATCCTTTCTGACCCCCTCCTGGGAGACGGTCACCACGGATGCCAGTCTGTCAGGTTGGGGGGTTTCTGGAAGTCCCTGCGGTTCCAGGGGAGGTGGGGCCCTCAGGAGGCCCACACACCTATCAACGTCTTGGAGCTGCGGGCGATCAGGTTAGTTCTGGCTCAGTTGACTACTCACCTTCGGGGCCTACCTGTTCAGGTGCGCTCGGACAACCAGACGGCAGTTGCCTACATCAATCATCAGGGAGGGACCCGGAGCAAAAGGGCCCTCCAGGAAGTGTCTCTGATCCTGACCTGGGCGGAGACCAATGTTCCCTGCATATAAGCTGTGTACATCCCGGGGGTGGAAAATCGCCTGGCAGACTCTGTGAGCAGGGGGACCTCTCGCCAGGGAGAATGGTCCCTCTGCAACAGGGTGTTCCAGTCTCTGTGTCACCATTGGGGCCAACCAGATGTGGATCTGTTTGCGTCCCGTCACAATCACAAGCTTCTGGCCTTTGTCTCCCTGTCCCAGGATCCTCTGGCCTTGACCACGGATGCTCTAGCAATGTCAGGGCAGGACTTTCAGTTTCTGTATGTCTTCCCTCCATTTCCCCTGCTGGGCAGGGTTCTGTGCAAGATTGCTCTGGAAGGGGTGCCAGCAATTCTGGTGGCCCCCAGGTGGCCAAGAAGAGTGTGGTTCGCAGACGTGGTGCAGCTGGCAGTAGATCAGTACGTTCTACCCATGGTGCCAGATCTGCTCACTCAGGGCTCCTTACGCCATCCCAATTTACAAACTCTGGCTTTGACGGCCTGGCTGCTGAAACCTGCATCTTGATGGAGAAGGGGCTGTCTTCCTCGGTGATTGATACTATGATAAAGGCTAGGAAGAAGTCTTCTTCTTCCATTTATTACAGGGTTTGGCGTGCCTACATTGACTGGTGTGAGTCTAAGTCTCTTCCCTGTCATGTGTTCTCTATTCCCAGGATTCTGGAGTTCCTGCAGCATGGGTTGGAGATGGGGCTCCAACTCAGTACTCTGAAGGGTCAGGTGTCTGCCCTGGCTGTTTTCTTCCAGAAGTCCTTTGCTCAGCATTCTCTGATCAGGACTTTTTTCCAGGGGGTTACTCATGTGCGTCCCCCACGTAAGCCTATGGTGCCTGTTTGGGATTTGAACTTGGTTTTGTCAGCTTTGCAAGGTGCTCCCTTTGAACCTGTGCAGGATGCTGCCCTGGCCATTCTTACTCTCAAAGTTGTCTTTCTGGTGGCTATCACTTCTGTTAGGCGTGTGTCTGAGTTGGCGGCGCTTTCCATTCAGCCCCCCTACTATGAGAGACACCAGGACAAGGTGGTGGTCCGCTTTAAGCCAGATTTTCTGCCTAAGGTAGTGTCTGCTTTTCATTTGAATCAGGACATTGTTCTTCCTTCATTGTGCCCTAATCCTAGTAATGCTAAGGAGAGGGTTTTGCATTCTTTGGATGTGGTTAGGTGTCTGAAGTACTATCTGGTGGCTACTGCACCTTTCAGAAAAACTGATGCTCTTTTTGTGGTCCCTTCTGGTCCTAGGGAGGGTTTGGCTCCTGCCAAGTCTACTATCAGCAAATGGATACGTCAGGCTGTGATTCAGGCCTACTCTGCTAAGGGGAAGAATCCTCCCTTCCGCCTTACTACTCATTCTACGTGTGCTATTGGTGCCTCTTGGGCTTTTCAGCACCAGGCTTCTGTTGAAAAAGTTTGCAAGGCCGCTACTTGGTCTTCTGTTCATACCTTTTCAAAGTTTTACAAGGTTGATGTTAGGGCCTCAGCTGATGCTGTTTTTGGCCGCAAGGTTTTGCAGGCGGCAGTGGTTTAAACTGTCTGCTGTTACCTTTAGGGGATCCCACCCTACTTTATGGACACTGCTATTGGATGTCCCAAGAGTAATGATTCTTATCTGGAGCAGAATGTACTGTATACTAAGAAATATACAATTCTGTGATTACTCACCTTTAGAATTGGTATTATGAGTATACAGTACGTCCTGCTCCACCCCACCCTTGGTTTTTGCATTATCTTGGATCCCCTGTATGGTGATTGTTATCATTGTTATAGTTACTAGTTGGGTTGTGTTATTTCTCCTGGCTTCTCGTTAACTGCTTTTCAATTCTGGGGATTGTGGGAGGTCCCTGGGTATTTGAGGGGCCGGGAGGAGCCTATTTTCGATGTCTCTGCAGTCCAGCGCCATCTGGCGGAGTATTACCTGATTGTAAGTATTCTATCTGGAGCACGACGTACTGTATACTCATAATACCAATTCTACAGGTGAGTATTCACAGAATTGTATTTTTGCTGCACCCCCCACTGATTCTGGACATGTTATGTTCCATCCACATTGCGTCTATGGGGATACTAAGCCCTTCCTCATAGTCAATATGGTTGAAAAAGACATCCGTCCATCAGGTTCATTCTAGGGACAGAGTAGGGGAAAGTTATTTATTCTAAGTATACAGCACGTCCTGTTCCAGAATATTCCTTACACTTGGGTAATACATCCACAAGATGGCGCTGGACTGCAGAAAACCGCTTGTGGCTCCTCCCGGCCCTATATAAGTCAGGGACCTCCCACAAATTCCCGAGTTCTTTTCTGCAGTCTGCGCTGAGAAGATAGAAGGCGGCTCTCTTGTGGCGCAGGTGAGCGGGGCTTATTGCCTGCGGCCCTGCAGTACTATTCCCACCCGTTCCGTCCCAGTTACTGCCTCCCAGCCTCGGCTGATAAGATTCGGGTGAAAGTAGGCTATTGAAGCACTATGGTGCTGAGGAGCTAGGGTCCTACCGCAGTCCCTGCTGTAACAGGGTAGGCGGTTATGCTAATGGTGAGCCTTTTCTATTCCTATTTTCCCCCTCCACTCTCATTCCTCATCTTAGTCCCTGGACGCCGTTTCTCCCTGGGAATTTTGTCGTTATCCTCCCTCGCTCTCCCCTTGGGAGATCTCCGGGGGGGGGGGGGGGGGGGTTGTCTAGTGGTTTTAGACTATAGACATATGTTGTGCTTTGTCACTTTTAATAAAACGCGCCGCGCGTTTGTACTGCGCTCCGCGGCTTGCAGCCCCATTCACCTCAGAGATGCCGCTACTGGCCGGCTGGATCACGTGGGTGCGCATCGCGCTCCTCGGGGGGGGGGGGGGGCTCTGTGGATGATGCATTTTACCTCATATCTCCACGGCACACCCCTCGAGGTTGCGGACACCATTTTGTCTTCTTGCTGCTGCTGCTGGCTCCTTGCAGTCTGTGAGTATCCCCGGTGGGGTGATTTTTTTTCTGTTTTTTTCTTATGCCTTATTCTCATGGGAATGTTTGATTATGTCTTTCAGGTGGGTAAAAGCTTCAGTCCTGTGGTTTCTCCCGGCCTTCTCTCCTCATTATCTCCCACTTCCCTAGCGGTTTATTGGGGGCATCCCGGGTAGCTCTTTAGCGTTAACCCTTACTGGCCTACTGTGCCATCCAAATCACCATATGGAGGCTTCTGGGGATAATGGGTCTGGGGTTCCTTCGGGGCAAGGCCGGCTATGTGTTGCATGTGGGGTATCCCCAATTGGTGATGTCAGGGTATGTGTATCCTGCGCCTAGCAGGTACTTGCACTGCAGTCTGGGTTACCTGTTGCTGGGCCTGCGCCCCCTCGGGCTTCGCCTACCCCCCCACGCCTACATCTGATCCCCTGCGAGGAGCATACCAGCAGGGAGTCTCAGCCTGATTTGGCTGCACGGGTGGCCAGCATTGAGAAACATATTGCTGGGTCTGCCTCGCGTAAGGCTTCTGCTAAGAAGCGGCATTTATCTCCCGCCGTTTCCCTCTTTCCTGTGGAAGCTGAGGAAATTTTTGACACTACTGGTTATTCTCCCCTGGAGGAGGGGAAATTGTTCTCTGATTCAGAATCATCTGAGGAGCAGCCTAGGGTTTATGGTGGTACAGGGTCTCCCTTTGAGGAAGATCCATGGTCCTCAGATGACACTGACAGGCTTTTGGCTCATATTTTTGAAGTACTCTGTATCTCCCCTCCTGCCGTGAGACCACAGCAGCAGGGTGAGCTTTTTCATACGGTTAAACCATGTTTGGAATTCCCGGAGCAGTCGTACTTTAATAATCTGGTGCTCAAAGAATGGGAGCAGCCTAACAAGCTGTCAGGGGTGTCCAAGAGTTGGGACAAGAGGTATCCCTTTCCTGCTGATGTGATTACGCGTTGGTCATGTCCTCCCGAGGTGGACACGCCCGTTCTGGGGCTGTCCAATACATCTGTCATGCATTCTCCTGACACTACTACCCTGAGGGATGGTGAGGACCGGCGCATGGACCAACTAGCTTGCCATTCTTTTGCCTATGTGGGGACCGCGCTACGCCCGGTTTGTGCCTCTGCCATTACAGCTATTAAGGGTTTGCTTAAGAGTCTCTTAGAGGGGGGCTCTGATGACACGGGAGGAGAAGAGTATAGATCTCACCTGCTTTGCTATGAATTTGTTGCATATGTTCTGTCTGCCATGGATGATGCCATTAGAATGTGTGGTAGGACTTCTGCCCTGTTGGTGGCTATACGCTGCTCTGTCTGGCTACGTCAGTGGGTAGCTGATAATGTTGCTAAGAAGGCTCTCACTGGTTTCCCTTTCAAGGGCCTGCGCCTCTTTGGTGAACGCTTGGATTTGTTTGCCAGGGGTGGTAGGTTGCCCCAATGTAGGAGGCCGTCCCGGTCCTTTCGGGGAATGGGTGCCTTTCTCCCATCCTTCCGTGGTTCTAGAACTGGCTGAGGAGTTTCCTTTACTGGGGCCCGCAGAGATCACTGGGGAAGGGGCAGAGGACGTGGCCGTCCTGGCCTCTCCTGGGGTCCCAAGACAAAACCCTCACCCAAGCCCCCTCAGGCATGAAGGGGCACCCTCACCCATCCAGGTGGGGGGACGGCTTCGGCTCTTTGCTCACGTCTGGAGGCTTCACGTCTCAGACCGGTGGATTCAGGAGGTAGTGTCCTCCGGTTACAAGATAGTTTGCAGCCTGGCCGCCCCCAAGATTCATCAAATCCCGGATGGCTCAAAACCCCCTGTCAGCTCAGGGTCTGTGCCTTGCTGTCCAAAGCCTTCTGGAGTTGGGGGTCATCTGCCAGGTGCCTTTGAGGGAAAGGGGCAGAGGCTACTATTCCAATCTTTTCACTGTTCCCAAAAAAGACGGGTCCATCAGACCTATTCTGGATTTAAAGTGCCTCAACAAATTTGTCAGATTCAAACATTTTCGCATGCTGCGCTCAGATGTCAATTCACTACGCCCAGGGGACTTCATGACCTCTGTAGACATCATGGATGCTTACCTTCATGTACCAATCTTTCCAGGTCATCAGAGATTCCTCAGGTTCGCTCTGGAGGATCAACACTATCAATATGTGGCCTTGCCTTTCGGTATCACCTCGGCTCCCAGGGTATTCACCAAGGTACTGGCGGGCGTACTGGCTCTGCTGAGATCTCAGGGCATTCGCATCCTTCCTTACTTGGACGACATTCTCATCACGCCTCAGTCCCTCCAGCAGGCCGAGCTGGATACTCAGCTGGTGGTGTCCACACTGGAGTCCTTCGGCCGGGTGATCAACCACCCCAAGTCTTTCCTGTCACCGTCAATGGTGAGGCCCTTTCTGGATACATCTCAGGTCAAGATTTTTCTCCCTCAGCAGAAGGTGGAGAGTCTTCAAGACCAAGCCAGGCTTCTTATGTCTTGCCCTCATCCCTCTATCCGGCAGCTGCATCAGCTGGTGGGCCTGATGGTGTCTTGCTTCGAGGTGGTTCCATATGCTCAGTTTCACATGAGACCTCTTCAACTTCACCTCTTGTCAGTTTGGGATCGGGACCCTCGGTCCCTGGATCAGGTGTTAGTTCTGTCCCCTTTGGCCAGACGGTCTCTTCGTGGTGGCTGGACTCAAGAAACCTGTTGGTGGGCAGATCCTTTCTGACCCCGTGCTGGGAGACAGTCACCACAGATGCCAATCTGACAGGTTGGGGGGGCTTCTGGAAATCCCTGAAATTCCAGGGTCAGTGGGGCACTCAGGAGGCCCTCACCCCCATATCAACATTCTGGAGGGCGATAAGGTTGGTTCTCGCCCAATTGACTCCACATCTTCGGGGTTGGGGCGGTTCAGGTCCGCTCGGACAACCGGACGATTGCCTACATCAATCATCAGGGAGGGACCCGGAGCAAGAGGGCCCTCAGGGAAGTGTCCCTGATACTGTCTTGGGCGGAGGAATGTTCCCTGCATATCAGCTGTATACATCCCGGGGGTGGAGAATCTGGAGGCAGACTGCCTTAGCAGGGGGATCTCTCACCTGGGAGAATGGTCCTTCAGCAGCAGGGTTTTTTGCTCCCTGCGCCACCGCTGGGGTCAGCCAGATGTGGATCTGTTTCCGTCCTGTCACAATCACAAGCTTCCAGTCTTTGTCTCTCTCTCCCAGGACCCTCTGGCCCTGGCCATGGATGCACTAGCAATGTCTTGGAAGAGCTTTCAGCTTCTCTATGTGTTCCCTCCTTTTCCTCTGCTGGGCAAGGTGCTGCGCAAGATTGCTTAGGAAGAGGTGCCAACCATTCTGGTGGCCCCCTGTTGGGCAAGAAGGGTGTGGTTCGCAGACGTCGTGCAGTTGGCAGTAGATCAATACGCTCTGCCCAAGGATCCAGATCTGTTCACTCAGGGGCAGCTACGTCATCCCAATTTACAAACGCTGGCTTTGACGGCCTGGCTGCTGAAACCTCCATCTTGATGGAAAAGGGGCTGCCTGCCTCTGTTGTTAATACCATGATTCGGGCTAGGAAGAAGTCCTCATCATCCATCTACTATAGGGTCTGGCATTCTTACATTGACTGGTGTGAGTCTAAGTCGCTTCCTTGTAGGGTGTTTTCTATCCCTAGGATTCTGGAATTCCTGCAACATGGTTTGGATTTGGGTCTTCAACTTAGTACCCTCAAAGGTCATGTTTCTGCTTTGGCCATTTTCTTCCAAAGATCCTTTGCTCACCATCGTCTGGTTAAGACTTTCTTCCAGGGGGTTACTCACGTGCGTCCTCCACGTAAGCCTATGTTACCAGTCTGGGATTTGAACTTGGTCTTATCTGCCTTGCAGGGGTCTCCCTTTGAGCCTTTGCGTGAGGCCCCTTTGTCCATTTTGACTCTTAAGGTAGTCTTTTTGGTGGCTATCACCTCTGTTAGGCGTGTTTCTGAGTTGGCGGCGCTTTCCATCAAACCCCCTTACTTTGAGAGACACCAGGACAAGGTGGTGTTTAGTTTTAAGCCAGATTTTCTGCCTAAGGTTATGTCTGCTTTTCATCTCAATCAAGACATTGTTTTGCCTTCTCTATGCCCTAATCCTAGTAATCCTAAGGAGCGGGTGTTACACTCTCTGGATGTGGTCAGAACTCTGAAGTTCTATTTGGTGGCTACTCAATCCTTCAGGAAGACTGATGCTCTTTTTGTGCTCCCGTCTGGACCTAAGAAGGGTCTGGCTCCAGCTAAGTCCACTGTCAGCAAGTGGAGCCGTCAGGCTGTGATTCAGGCCTATTCTGCTAAGGGGAAGGAGCCTCCCTTCCGCCTTACTGCTCATTCTACTCATGCTATTGGTGCCTCTTGGGCCTTTCAGCACCAAGCTTCTGTTGAACAAGTTTGCAAGGCCGCTACTTGGTCTTCTGTTCATAACTTTTCTAAGTTTTACAAGGCTGATGTTAGGGCCTCAGCTGATGCTGTTTTTGGTCGCAAAGTTCTGCAGGCGGCAGTGGTTTAAACTGCCCGCTGTTACTTTTTGGGGATCCCACCCTACCTTACGGACACTGCTATTGGATGTCCCAAGTGTAAGGAATATTCTGGAACAGGACGTGCTGTATACTTAGAATAATACAATTCTGTGATTACTCACCTGTAGAATTGGTATTATACGTATACAGCACGTCCTGTTCCATCCCACCCTTGTTATCATTATTCCTAGTTACCTCTCTAAGGTGATTGTTCATATGTTCATTTTTTGAATTCCTGTTATGATTGTTCTCCCGGCTTCTTGTTAACTGCTTGTCAATACTGGGGAATTTGTGGGAGGTCCCTGACTTATATGGGGCCGGGAGGAGCCACAAGCTGTTTTCTGTAGTCCAGCGCCATCTTGTGGATGTATTACCCATGTGTAAGGAATATTCTGGAACAGGACCTGCTGTATACGTATAATACCAATTCTACAGGTGAGTAATCACAGAATTGTATTTTTGTTATTTACTAATAACAGCTAATAGTAACTGTTAATGTTATTTTCTTATAAAAAAGCATCAAACCCTTTTTTGAATCTTTCAGATGTAACAAGCGGTTGTGGGAGGCTATTTTACAGATATATAGTTCTTATAGTATAAAAGGATTGTTGCCTCTGGTGATTGAATCTTTGTCTTTAGAGAGGATTTACCTGATATTTGTCCATATTTTTGGTAATGGCCATTTATATATTTATACAGTGTTTTGTCTAGTCAAAAGTTAAAAAATAAATATCAGTAGCTTACCTTTCATTCAGTGGCTTAAGTGCTGTGCTTCTTCATCTGTCTGTCTCCTGAAAAAAAATCACTTCCTTATTCAGCTTTCAGACCCCACCCCACTGATCTGGTCTATCAACCAAACTTCGGTGGACCAAGAACATGACATCCCCACTCCCTGCCGAGACGTCCTGATTGGCTGCCTCTCTGCAGCTCTAAAACCCCCTCCTATCTCTCATTGCACACTCATCACCGTGTTCTTACATCACATCATTGTAGCCACACCCACTGTTTCTCCATTTATTCTATGAATTTCCAATGCTCTAATACTTTTAAAGTAATAACTTAGGAACTACAGGATCTTTTGAAAACAGATTGAAGTTTAGGACAGTGCAATGTGTAGCCTGAGACAATGGGACAACAAACGTGCTGGCCCTTAGTATAACTTTAATTATGCCCCCCTTAAACTAAAGAGATTTAATTCCTGTAACCTTTCTTTGTAACTTAAATCCTTCATTCTTATCAGTTTGGGGGCTCTCCCTTTTCAAAATTAGGCATTCTTTCTATAAACTGGGTGCAGGGTGCACCAGTGCCTTGTAAAGAGGCAATATTACATCCCTATCCGGTAATTCCATGCCTCTTTTAATGCATGATAATATCTTGGTGGCCTTGGAAGCAGCTGTTTGGCATTGCATGCTGTTATTTAGTCTGTGGTCTACCAGTACCCCCAGATCCTTCTCAACAGGTGACTCTCCCAGCTTTACTCCCCAAGGACATATGTGGCCTGCAGACCCCAAGTGAATCACTTTATTCTTCTCCACTTTGAACTTTATTTGCCAAGTGGATGCCTCAGAATACTCCTGGGTTAGTGGTAAGCACATGTCTAGTCTAGGACCTGGACCCTCTGAACTGCTTATTAGAAAAGTCCCGGACAAGGTTATTTGCTGCTGGACATTCCCTCCCTGTGACAGCGGGGAGCATGTGCAAAAAGACGGCGTTATATTCTACAAGCGTTGCGTGAGTAGGGGAGGTAAGGTGAGTATCTCTTTTTTATTGTTTTGTATTTAGATTCCCTTCAAGCATGATGAGATCTGTCTTCCTTACTATAGTATGTGCAGTGTTGAAACTGTGACCTGAACATAATCATTTAACCCAAAAGAAAATCCCAAAGAGCTCAACTCCACAAATTCTATTTTACAACCTGCCCCCATGCCACCCTCGGTGGATCGTGACACTTTATTTATGAAGATCTATTTTTCCATGCTGTCTGCACAGGTTGGAAAATGTTATCCATGGAGACAGTTATTCTTTAGAATCTCTTCTTTAGTAATTGTGCGTGGCTGAGTCTCCAGACAATGAGAGGCCGTAGTAGGTCCTCGGCGGTTCTGTAAGCGGTGGAATGCCATGTTCAGTTTCTTGTCTGGTGCTGCATTCGATTTCATAAAGGTCAGCCTAGTCATTTGTTATGGTTTTCTAAACACACAAAAGAACTGTCTTTGCCAAGATTTGTTCTGAGGCTATGAAAATGTACTGCGTCTTAGTCAGGCGCTGGCATGGCCACTCTTCATATATAATATACCTGCAATTGTTCCCTCCGCTGTACTGCGTGTTCAGTTCCTCTGAGCAAAGAGAGGATTGTGCTGCAAACAGCAGAATTGTTATTTATAAATTGCAGTGGGATGACATACGCCTGGCACAGTCTGCCCGCTCCCAGGCGTTTGCTCAATCAATAGTACTTGTATCTATTTATACGTTCCAGAAACGAGGCGCAGCTCGTATATGTGCTATTTTGCAAACAGTGGGAATCCATGTCGGCCTCGGATGACTAAAAAAATAAAGAGTAAAGAGTGATTGCTGCTACCTTTATGTTGGGGACTTGACAGGTTTCCAAGGTACTGTATACTAACGTTCCATATATAGATACAATGAGTAAAGCCGCAGAAATGTCAGGACATGATGTCAAACTTTCTGTTGTGTATAGAAATTCATATTTATTCATAAATGTATGGAAGCAGCCCCATGACTAACTTGCCCTTTACTGGCCGATGATGCATGGCATTGTATGGAGTGGGGGAATTGAACAGTTATACACATTCTAATTATTATTATACCTTCACCCTGAATAATAGTCTATCTTATATGTTTCCCACACCCTGTACATACAGATTGCTCACATTAAAAATCATCCTACCTGCATCTACTGCATGTTATGAGCCTTTAAACATCCAAGATGGCGGCTTATGGAGCATCAGGCAGCCTGCAAACAGGAAATGTCTTCTGACTGTGCTGCTCTGCATTCTGGGATTGCTGTCCTTTTCCTGACCCCAACTCTGATCCGTCTGTGCAGAGCACAGCTATAACCTGCCCCCCTGTACTTTATCCCACTCTCCTCTCTTCAGTAAGTGTGATGCTTCTGAGGCAAGATGGCAGCGCCCGTATCCTAAAGTCCTGAACAGAGATGCAGAGCAGCGGGGGAAAGAATAATAAGTAAGTGACTAAAAACTTAAAATATATTAATTTTAGATGCTGGCAGGGGCAGACTGGGGCTAAAAAACAGCCCGGGACTTTTTGGGGCACACCGGCCCTGCTGCACTGATCTTAATGTCACTATATACACACCTTATTTTTGTTCCATAAGGTGCACCCAGGGTTTAAAGGACTAAAATAAGAAAGAAAATATTCTGAACCAAATGGTGTGCTTAAATTCCCCCATTCAGTGCGCAGAATCACCCCATTACAATAAAGGCAGTGGGGCATCCCTCAGTACAGCCAGTGGGGCATCCCTCAGTACAGCCAGTGGGGCATCCCTCAGTACAGCCAGTGGGGGCATCCCTCAGTACAGCCAGTGGGGGCATCCCTCAGTACAGCCAGTGGGGCATCCCTCAGTACAGCCAGTAGGGGCATCCCTCAATACAGCCAGTAGGGGCATCCCTCAGTACAGCCAGTGGGGCATCCCTCAGTACAGCCAGTAGGGGCATCCCTCAGTACAGCCAGTAGGGGCATCCCTCAGTACAGCCAGTGGGGCATCCCTCAGTACAGCCAGTAGGGGCATCCCTCAGTACAGCCAGTGGGGCATCCCTCAGTACAGCCAGTAGGGGCATCCCTCAATACAGCCAGTAGGGGCATCCCTCAATACAGCCAGTAGGGGCATCCCTCAATACAGCCAATAGGGGCATCCCTCAGTAGAGCCAGTAGGGGTATCCCTCAGTAGAGCCAGTAGGGGTATCCCTCAGTACAGCCAGTGGGGTATCCCTTAGTACAGCCAGTGGGGTATCCCTTAGTACAGCCAGTGGGGCATCCCTCAGTACAGCCAGTAGGGGCATCCCTCAGTACAGCCAGTAGGGGCATCCCTCAGTACAGCCAGTGGGGCATCCCTCAGTACAGCCAGTGGGGCATCCCTCAGTACAGCCAGTAGGGGCATCCCTCAGTACAGCCAGTAGGGGCATCCCTCAGTACACCCAGTGGGGCATCCCTCAGTACACCCAGTAGGGGCATCCCTCAGTACAGCCAGTGGGGCATCCCTCTGTACAGCCAGTGGGGGCATCCCTCAGTACAGCCAGTAGGGGCATCCCTCAGTACAGCCAGTGGGGCAGCCCTCTGTACAGCCAGTAGGGGCATCCCTCTGTACAGCCAGTAGGGGCATCCCTCGGTACAGCCAATAAGCGGCATCCTGGGGCGATCGTGATCATCCTGCAATAGCGCTAGTGTGAAACCAGCCTCACCCTCCATTTTACTGTGACTTGTGATTTGATGCGGTGCATTTCCTGTCCCCCAGCAGCGTGGGCACCTGGAGTGGAAGGCGAGGGCAGCAGGACTGGCAGAGGATGAGGCAGCAGCAGCGAACCGGCTACGCTGCTGCCGCTCTCACGCACACACACACAATAACACACATACATGCTTACCGGCACTTCCCGGCTGTTGCGCGCCGGTCTGTGGGTGTGCCCCATATGGCCGGCGTCCATTGTTTTCATTTCATATGGGGCACGCCCACCGACCAGCGCGCAACAGCCGGGAAGTGCCGGTAAGCATGTATGTGTGTTATTGTGTGTGTGTGTGAGAGCGGTAGCGCCGGCAGGAACCGCAGGGCTAGGCAGGCCTGCTCCCCCAGCCTCCAGCATCTTTTCCATGGGGTTGCGGCCCTCCCTGGCACCGGCCTACCGGGATTTTGCCCGGTATGCCCTATGGCCAGCCCGCCCCTGGATGCTGGGGAATCGTTTTTTAAGGGTTTGGGCTTTTCATTAAAACATGCTGAAGGTCCGGTTTAATACACTACATTTATGTTTAGAGCAATGACCAGGCACCAAGGTCTTTGGTACACAGCTAAAAGTACACAGTATGTAAGTAGAGCAAATGATCACAACTTTGCAACTGCAACCGGGCCGATAAGGTGAGGGGCCACATCATTGTTGCATCTTCACTCTATTAATCAGATCTGCTTGGCATTATGTACAAAAAGCATCATATGTTTCCACTATTTCTCTTTTTAGTAATCTCATCCAGTATGTGGTCTGCCCTAAATATATTTTTTTTTTTTTAATGCATAGATGGCCATTGTATGCTTGCACACACATAGGAATTTGTCCTCCGCATTTAACCCATCCGAGCAGTGAGTATTGAATATAATATCGGAACTGCCCTCACTAGTTGTGATCTCCTGACAAATCCAAGGCCAATTCTTCAAACTTACACCCAATTTGTTCTCAGTCTTTGACACTGTAGACCACTCAATTTCAAACCAGAAAATCATCTTCCACATCCAAAGCCCTGCTATCTCCTGGATATGTTTCTCTTTTTTCTTTTGTTTTTGCTGCTTCTACCTCATTTCCACATTTGCTCACTTTTCTTATTTCAGTTTTTGGTTATATTTTCCACTCTACATCTATATTGTGGCAAAAGCATAAGGTAACGGAGTCAATAATCCTTATTGAAAATTGATTACACATATACACATCTCCCAGGTCTAGCCCTTGCCTTCCTGCTGTCCTATATTCTAGACTGTCTTGTATGCCTTCCATTGTCTTCAAGAAGAAGTGAGTTTTCTCACCAACATTTTACAAACCTTTTAATAAACTCATAGCTATCTACTGTCCTTTCCTCTAATAACATTCTCACATTTTTGGCTGTGCCACAGAATTTGACACAGCCTCCTTTTCAGCATCTAAACCTCCCTGGCCAGTGGCCCTTGGCCTCCCCTTTTATCGACTTGTCTTTGTCTTCTCTTCTCTGGGGTTGGAGCACCCACAGGCTGCTGGTAGCTTCTAAGTAGGGAGCAGCTCCTAAGAATGTGCACTTCAGTTTTAAAGTCCACAGAGGGGGACCTGGTGCAATGTTTGGTAAGTTGTCAGGAGAGATTGAAGGTGCCACAGGGCCAGACCTCCTTCCTGGGTTTATGTGCAAATCAAACATTTTAATGTGCCCCTGAAGATGATGGTGCAATGCCAATAATGAATTGTAAAGCACGTTCTATATCATAGGTGTCAGAGCACCTGCACCTAGGGAGGGCCCACCTCTTATGGTGTTCATGTGACAAACCTCTTCCCAAATTACGCAGCGGCGTGCAGCAACCAGGACCAACCATCAGCTAGTGTCAGACCGGCCTTCAAGAGGTTGTTTCTTTCTTTCTCACTCTTTCTTTTCTTCATTCCTTTTTTTCTTTGTCATTTCTTCTTTCTTTCTGTCTGTCATTCCTTCTATTCTTTCTTTGTCATTCTTTTTTTGCCATTCCTTCCTTCCTTTCTGTCTGTGTCATTCCTTCTATTTTTTCTTTCGAACATTTCCTCTATTTTTTTTTCAGTCATTCCTTATTCTCTTTCTTTCTGTCATTCCCTCTAATCTTTCTTTCGGTGTCATTGTTCGTGCTTTTGTTCTTTCTTTTCATTTATTACATTTATTCCTTCTTTTATTTCCATTCATTCTTTCCTTTTCAGGCAGAGTAGCTATGCCTGAAACCTCAAGCTTCTTATGAGACAAGTTTTTGCATTTTGACAGGAAAATGTACCCTAAAGGGAAGTCCATGAAAAGACCTCAAAGCAGATAATTGCACCTGGGTGGCAGTTAAGCGGGTACCTTGAGCCTATTGCCACTATCTGCTTTGAGGTATTTGTGGTAAGTCTATGAAAGTGGAGTTTGCCCTTAAAGGAGCAGTATTGCGAATTTTTCTTGGTGACTTATATTTAAATGGTACTTTGAATGTAGGTAAGTGTTGGAGTAAGAATTACAAATTTAGAAAAAAAAGGATGTCTGTGTTGAGCAGCTGGAGACTAATAGCTCATGTTTATGTCTTCTGAGTGTCGGGCCGACACACTGGCCTGTTCCAGGCTGAGGAGAGGGGGAAACAATGTATCAGTTCCATGCTGAGGAGAGGGGTGAAACAATGTATCAAAGTATCAGCTGTTCAATGCTGGCAGCCATCCATCATAAGATAACAACATTGCAACCTTGCCTGGCCAGAACTTATATATCTAAAACAGAGAGAAAAGCTCTAGAAGTCATTTAGCTGATTTTGACAGTTTTCCCTTCATGTTGGCTCTGCTGCAGAATCTTTCAGTTTACCATTTTCTCTTTCATATTCTTATTTTTCATTTTTCCATATGATCTTTCTTTCAGCTTTGTGTGTTTTGAGCAAAGCCCAACCCAGGATTTTCACAATCTGGAGTTTTGTTTTGTGCCCCTAGGGACATCCCGACTTGGGATGCCCTGATATGTGAAATCCCCAAGTTCCTCTGTGAAAACCTACCTTTCCCTGTCCCACAGCGCATGTGCGGGCTCTCATCCAATCAGCGCTGTTTGCACACAGATGGGGAGCCTGAGCAGTAACCTTCCTGGTCGCCCGGCCTGTCTAAATGACTATCTGTGTGAGCGCGCCAGAAAAATGGGGGGATCTGTGGTTATCCAGGGGTCGTTTCACACAGTGGGGCATCCTGATTTAGAATGCCCAAGGGGGAAGGTCAATGGCCAGGTCTTATAGACTTCAGGGTCGGCCACTCAGGGTTTTGTTCCACTTTAATACCTTTAGATTTTCCTGCACAGTTATTCAAAGAAGAATTTCAGTCGTTTTCAGTCAGTTTAGTTTATTTTGTATAGATTTTACACATTTGAGTCACCTGGTCTCATAACAAAAGCAGCACCTAGGTAAAGTGTTGCTAGGAGACCAGTGGGCTAAATGAAGCAGCTCACTAAATTCAACCCAGCAGATCCCCCTATTCAGCAAATGGACTGAGCCATTGTCATTATACAATTTAAAAGAAAGGCAGATATTTTTTTCATTTTTCTATCGCCAGATTATTTATACACATGTTAGAAGCTATTGTGTGGCTATTTAATTATTTATCTTTTTTAATGCAAATTTCGCGATACTGCTCCTTTAAGGAGGGACTGCAAAGAGGGCCAATACCCACTACACCTGCAGCTTTACTGCCTATGTGTGTCACATTAAACTCAAAATGTACAATAATGTAAATATGATATGCAAAGCACCTTCAAACAGAAAATAATAGACTTGCATAGTATAATAACATTTTTACTCCAAAGTATATTTTTAAAGAAGCAGTACTCACAAACAGTTAAAAAAAACAGGCCACTCATATATATCGGCATTTAATATATAGCATTTTACCAAGACCTTCATTAATCCCTAAGGGGAGCCCAAGTGTAAAAATCTTTGGCACCACCCCTTTCCCTGCATTCATTGATATAGCCTTACATGACAGAGTGGGTGGGTATGACACCACTAGGTATGCACAATAAAAAAGGAAAATTACTTAAAAGGTAAGTATAGAATTTTCCATACCTCCTTGCTGTCATACTAAAGGAAATAACTAGCTGACCTATCAATTATACTTTACAAAAGAAAATGATCTATTTTCCTACCTGATAATATCTCAGGAATGTTTGAGGTGATGACCATGTTGCAGCCCAGAGGACACTCCCCTAACGTAGGTCCAGGAGTAGGTCAGAACCCTATTGGAACAAGCCTTAATACCATAAGAATAACGAAGCTTTAGTGCCTCATAAGCATTATTAGCTTAACTGTGTAGGAGAAGGGTGCGTGCCTTCTATGATCTTGAAAGGAATGATAATGAAATTACTATCTTTCCTATATGATTTGGTTTGATCACTATTTACCCTAGAGCACAGGTGACAAACTCCAAGCCTTTTTATATGGCCCTCTGACAGGCCTTAGACAGAAGGGGCTGGGAAACCAAGGTGGAGCACAGTACTGCTTCTAATCCCAGGTGTGGTGCCTCTATGAGTCTACATAACAGAAATAATGAATGCATATAATACATACAGTATTATGAGTAAAATGCAACAAAACACATTATTATAGGAGTACGTGAGCAAGCAGAAGAGACATCCTTGGAAGTGTGGCTCGTATCTTCTCCTGTATTGCTACAAGTTTCTCCTCTGGTAGAGCTACTGTTTCATTTACAGTGTCGAACAAAATTTGCATTCAATTCAACTAGCACACAACTCACTACTTTTTACTAAAATAATTGAATTTGCCCAAGTGGCCATTTTTAGTGGACATATTATTTTAACTCAGTAGTTTTATAAAACGTATGAACATAATATATTTGTGAGACAACAATGAAGGTGTTTCCATACCTATCTTAAAGTGGACCAACACCCAGGATTTTGACTATCCTGGGTTTTGGTCCACTTCGGCGGGGCACCCCGATCGGGGGTGCCCCGCTGTGTGAAACCCCCCAGAAACCCCAAAAAACTCACCTCTCAACGCTCCCACGTGAGCGCCGCAGCCAATCCCCGCCAACGTCCAGGCGGGGATCAGGAACGTCCAGGCCGCTTCCGCCGCCGCCGCCTCCCGCGCGTCACTCTCGGCGCGCGCGCGCCCCCGCCGGCCATTCACAGAGGGCCGGCGCGGGCGCGCGCACGTCTGGAGGGGTGCGCGGGAGGCGGCGGCGGCGGAAGCGGCGGCGGATCAGGTAAGGCGTTTTTGGGGTTTCTGGGGGGTTTCACCCCGCGGGACATCCCGATCTCGGATGTCCCGCGGGGTGGGGGGTGATCGGCCCGGGAATCTTATAGATTTCCGGGCCGATCACCCCTGGGTGTTGGTCCACTTTAAGTAAATGAGCCACTAAATCTTCAGTAAACTGGTGACTGGTAAATTTGTTCTCAGTTTTTGGTACCGCCATGGCTTCTCATTGCGTGCCCACGATTAGCTGTAGGACTTGCTGTTTAGATCTCTAGTAGATAATCCTAGACAAAAAATATTTTATGGAATACTATAAAATGCTAACAGTGAAATGTTTGAAAAGAACAGGTGAAGGTTCTTTAATGGTCTAAGATGGGGCCCCAGTTGTATACTTGCACTAGGGCCCAACAGGCTTTCATTATGCATTTGCATACAGGAGCATTACTTAAAGATAATCAGTATTGAAATTTATAGACCAAAGTACAAAAACAATGTGAGTGTGCATGGCACTTACCTGAGCATTGTCATAGCAACCATATGATTTAATTCATGCTCCTATCGTTTTCACAAAATTTTGCATATTACAGATACATACATCATTACTTTTTACTTTACCTTTAGTATATATTAGTATATATTTAAGCATGCTCATGCAATATATGTGTTGTATTAGAAAAAGCTAAAATCTTTCAGAATATGGTCTTTTTAATAAAACAAGTCATATTTGCAGAAATATCTGACCAGATATTCCACTTTCGGTGGGACAGTCCCACTTTAAGGCCCACTGTCCCTTCGATAACTCTGGGGACACCTAAATGTCCCACTTTGCTGACATTGGAAAGACTGTCCCACCAAATGCACAATGCTGGATGTCTGGGTGGTTTACAACTGCTCTGACTCTTTGGTTGGATGGTGGTAGTGGAATGCATGGACTTCTGAGCATTGGCTCCATCACCAACATCTTTTATAGACCAAATATTCCTGGAGCATGTGACACGTAATTAAGCCACACACTAACCACACAAGATATGATGCATATTACAGTATAAACCAAGTACAGCAGAATACAGGCGATTTAATAGAGCAGATTATTGAATAAAGGGCAGAATTATTTTCTTTTTTATTTATTTGATTATCCTGACTTAACCCTTTAACTGCCAGCCCAGCAGACACCCCAAACTGAAACAAGGGTTTTATGATATTTTCAAATGGAGTATAACTACTATGCACACTATCAAGGGTTAAGCCCTTAATTTTTTTTTTAATAGATGGCTTATGGACCCATGCTTTTTAATTTTTTTTTTTTTAAATGTAGTGGAATACAAGCATAACCAGCCCGGGTACCAGCTATGGAGACTGGTAGACCAGGGTGCGAAGGCCAACCGACCAGCCCCCAGCCTTGCAGGCTACCAGCCCCCATAAATCTCAAGGGCCACAGGCTCTTCTGCACCCCACTGGGCTTTGGGGATGCAGGTAACTCACTTACCACCTTCCATTGCAATCCTAATGTCCCACACCAGGCTGATCATCAATGCTGTCACTGATAGTCAGAAGGCATCGGAGGAAGCCGGCTGCAGGGACCGATCACTCCCAGCTTCTGACTTACAGACAGCCATTTATACTCTGTGTGTAAAAGGCAGCTCCATGCGGTGGGCCCTGTAAGTTGTCAAAAGTGGCAAATGGAGCAGGGAACGGGTGTTCTTTGCCCCACTGAAGACCCAGGAGGAGGGATTGGATGACCCCCTAGTGAAGAGGAGACCCCCAGCACTGGATCAAGCACAGACGCGAGGGGGGGGGGGGGTGTAAACCTGCTTAAACACCAAACACGTAGATTCTACAGGGTTGGCAGTTGATGGTAGGAGAAGCAACACTGTAGAATCTACATGCTTGGCGTTTAAAGGGCTAAATGACTTTAGAGATGGCACTGCAGAGTACCAGATGCCAGAGGTTTGAACATGAAGGTAGCTTCAAAAAGGGCTATGGAACAAGGTTCAGGTTCCAGGTTGAAGGAGCAATTTAGATTCACAATGGGAGCACATTCGGTTTGTTGTTCCAGCCATAGAGTATTTTGATGGCTCCCAGAGTATTCGGACAGTAATGACGATTCGGACAGTAAACACATCAGAACAACATTGCTGGGGAATTCAAGCATCAGAAATTTGCTCCATCAATTTTTCTGGATCAGTTGTTGTCCACAAGCTGGAAGAAATAAAAATAGGCCTGAAGAATGAGGCACGAAAGATACTCAGGGCAAGTTGCCCAACATTCAGTCAAAGTATAAGTCTCTTGGAGCTCAGGCTGGGGAAGAATACAGGGCAAGGAATAGCCAGGAAGTGAAATCCTATTAAAAAATATTCTACACAGTTAGGAAATTCAACATACTACTGTCCAGGGGGATTCTAGGAAATCTTTCTCTATGACAGCAGGGGTGTACATACCATAGAGACAGCTGCTACTGGGCCCTTGGGAGAAGGGGATCCCAAATGCAGCAAAAGGGCTAGTGCTGTCCCAGTATGCGGTGTTGGCGCACCGTCTGCTGGGAGTGCCAGGGCCAGAGTTATAGGATCTGCTGGTGAAACCAAGATGTTAGCGCATAGTTTACCCCTGGCGCTCTGTGCTGACATCTTAATTTGACCCTGTGAAACCTACAGCTCTGGCCCCAGGTCCCTGCGGATAGAGCACCAGAATTGCAAACTACATAAGCACCTCGGGAAGAACTGGACCTCACTGGGCCCCACTGTCCGTGATCCAGAGCGCACATTGCGCTAACATTGCTTAGGACTCCAATTAGACCACAGACCTATGTGTTTGAACCCCCAAGATCATCCAAAATCTGCCATGCCACGTTCACAGGCTCTACGTTAATCAGTATCGATTGCTTTGCATAGTAATGCATAGAAAACAATGCTGAATTAATTGACGACTGCCTTAGGCACACAATGCCTGGGAAGGCATATGGGATGGGAGCAGGGGAGGCCTGAACATGCACTTTGAGATCTAGGAACAAGGTAAGATTATGGGCAATCCTAGGAGTTTCACACATTTGGATGCCCCTGAGGAGGGCTTTCACCAGTCTCTAAAGTTTTTTGTGACTCTAGGGATGGGTGTCATGGGTTTTGGTCCACTTTAATGCTGGGGGTTTTTAGGGGGCAGGCCAACTTTGAGTTTTGCTATGAAGCTCTGTGAGTACTCCCCTGACAGTGAGATTATGGGATAAGATTAGGCCAACTCTCATCATCATAACTCCCTATAGACCTCTTTTGCCATGTGTATACAACCCATAATTGCTGCTAAGAAGAATATTAAAAGGACCAAAACCCACATTTTTAATTAGCATCCCCGAGTTGCTCCCCCCTTGAGGAGTACATTTTGCCAATTCTCACTGCTCCTCCTCACTCTCAGATAATGGCGCCTCCTCTATTCATTGCCAATGTTGTGTGTGGCATGATGTCATTGCCACACCTATGCAATGGCCGATCAGTTGCCATCTTACAGAGAGGGACAGAAAAAAAAATGTTTAGAGGAGCGACAATATTCATTTCTAGTTCTAAACCCTAAGAAGTGAGTATCAGCATGAGCTTTGGCCAAATATATTTCACAAGTTCAGTGGGTTTTGGTCCGCTTTAAGCCCTCAGATGGTGGGAACGAAAATGTGTCTATACGTTACATTACTTTTCTAGCCCAAATGGTATCTTGTGCTAGAAAAGTAAGAAATGTAAGATTCCTATAACAGATCTTTTAAAGTCATTCAGCCAAAGAAAAAACTAAAGGGTACTTATCATTTGTCCAGCATAGCTAATTGGGACTAGTCTGGTGATCAGCAACTCTCCTGATCACTAGATGTAAGTCTGCTCCACAGCTCTCACTTCCCGTGCTGTCAGGAGCCCGAACATGGAGCTAGGATTGATGGTGGGTAGGGCTTCTGACCCGCCATCAGTCACACAAATTGTGCTACAACTTCTCCATTCACTGCAATAAAGCGGGTGTGCCGATGCCTGACACACCTCTTCATTGTAGTGAATGGAGAGGACGTGGCTGGTGCAACTGTGAATGATGCCAGGGGATGGAAGCCAGCATGAAAGAATGGTGTTCATGTCCTGGCCGATGTGGGAAGTGAGGAAATCGGCGTAGGTGCAAGTGCAGATCCTGCAAACAGGTGATGATCACTGCCCTGACACTGATCAGTTGTGCCAGACACTAATCAGTTGTCTGTTGAATCAGTTTAAGGCTTTGGCAACTAAACACATACTGTAAACAGTGAGTGGTTGGTAAGCATAAATAAAAATGCATGACTCTATTTGATAGACTTGCCAAGCATTCTCCAGAGAGAGACCTGGTCACACTTTCAGATGGAAAACTGGCCAAAACTCTTGTACAAGTGAATAAAGAAGCAGTGGTGACTTGACCTCCTCCTTAAAGCAGAACAAAAAACTGTATTTTGACTATCTTGGGTTTAGATTCCAGGGCCAGCTGCACTGGGTTTTGTTCCGCTTTAAATAAAAATGGAACCATGTTCAATCATTCTCCCAAAATGAAAGGGTAGGCAATGAATTGCATTATATTTATAGAACAGAATCAGCATAGTAAGGCATTTAATATCACATGTTTTACAGAATTTTAATAGGCTCAAAAGAGTCACGGAAACAATGTTATTCTGTAGAAGCTAATTTCTCCCTTAATTAAATATTAAGAAATTGTATAATAGACTTTGGCTGCTGCCACTTGATTGGGCCTAATGGCTTGCTAGGTCCATTGCCATTTGTTTTTTGAGCATTTGTCCTGACATTTTTCTGTGCGAACTTACTCTTGCTGTGTAATGGCCTAAAAAGACATTTTGTACAGGGTGAAAAGTCTGCCCGAAATTTGGAATTGATCAGGAATTCAAAAAAGTTGGCCAGATAATCGATGCCATTAAAGTATCTGATGCCATATGCATCCACCTTGGCCTCCAACTAAAGGAGTGTAACTAGACAGTTTCGTTGCTCACTGAACATGGCTTTCCACATAGTGCAGCCATCATTAGCTGACGTGGACAGCAAATTAAGGCACATCCTGCCCTTCTAAAACATACAGTGGTGCCCATTATTTAGGAAAAGAACTAAAATGTGTTATTGCTTAAAAATGTCTTCCTGCCCTTCAGTCACTATATACCAATAGCTTTTCATATTCAGAAAATCATGTTATGGGAACTGTAAGACCTTCTTCTTTGATACCTTAATATTTGTGAAGAACTGTTAATACTGTCTTGGACATAGCTTCATAGGGATTGGCCAGGCTAAGTTTAAAACCAAAACATCCATTCCTTCCTATCCAAGCAGTTGATTCAAGGTGTAGTGGGCGCGTGCCTGGCGGTGGGCACGCGCTCTAGGGAGCGAGGGGGGTTCTTGGACCTAGGATAGGGCATCCCATCATGTTGGTGTGGCATGTGAGGGTGGAGGTGCACTTACTGGCTTCAGTCATTGCTGGTCTCCATTGATGACACTCTTAGGTGAACTCAACATGGTCTTTATTGTTAGGCTTCCATCCATAGTAAAACAGCAAAGTTCAATACAGGCATAATCCAAAGGTTACAGCAAACAGTACATTCCATTGGATCCTGGAAACATGGTTTCCTCCATGGCTGTCTCTCAGCTCACCCACTACATTGATACACTTCCCCTCATAACAAGCTCCAAGAACTTGGTACAGAACACTCTGGAAGTTGCGAGTCTCAACCAATGGCAGGGCAGTTAAAGGAGCAGTATCGCAAATTTTTCTTGGTGACTTATATTTAAATGGTACTTTGAATGTAGGTAAGTGTTGGAGTAAGAATTACAAATGTAGAAAAAAATGATGTCTGTGTTGTGCAGCTGGAGACTAATAGCTCATGTTTATGTCTGCTGAGTGTCGGCCCGACACTCTGGCCTGTTCCACGCTGAGGAGAGGGGGAAACAATGTAACAAAGTATCAGCTGTTCAGTGCTGGCAGCCGTTCAGCATAAGATAACAACATTGCCTGGCCAGAACTCATATATCTAAAACAGAGAGAAAAGCCCTAGAAGTCATGAACCAAAGAGTCATTGGTTCAAATTTCAGACTCGACAGTTTTTCTTTTTTTTGGGGGGGGGGGGGGTTATTTTATTTCAGAATTGGATTTTTGGGTTTACATCCTGTTTTTTTGCTCTAAACATTTTTTTATTTTGACAGTTTTCCCTTCATGTTGGCTCTGCTGCAGAATCTTTCAGTTTACCATTTTCTCTCTCTTTTCTCAACACATTTTTCTATATGATCTTTCTTTCAGCTTTATGTGTTTTGAGCAAAGCCCAACCCAGGATTTCACTATCTGGAGTTTTGTTTTGTGCCCCTAGGGGCATCCCGACTTGGGATGCCCTGATATGTGAAATCCCCAAGTTCGCCTGTGAAAACGTACCTTTCCCTGTCCCACAGCGCATGCGCGGGCTCTCATCCAATCAGCTCTGTTTGCACGCAGATGGGGAGCCTGAGCAGTAACCTTCCTGGCCGCCCAGCCTGTCTAAATGACTATCTGCGTGAGCACGCCAGAAAAATGGGGGGAGCTGTGGTTATGAAGCAGCTCACTAAATACAACCCAGCAGATCCCCCTATTCAGCAAATGGACTGAGCCATTGTCATTATACAATTTAAAAGAAAGGCAGATATTTTTTCCTTTTTCTATCGCCACATTATTTATACACATGTTAGAAGCTATTGTGTGGCTATTTAATTATTTATCTTTTTAATGCAAATTTGGCGATACTGCTCCTTTAATGTTGCCAATGCCACCTGGCAAAGTCTCTATTTACCAAACTAAAGTGGAATGCCAGACCATTAAAGTATTGGTTAGGTCCATTCCTTAGGCAACACTGCCATCATGTGGTTTCATGGTGCAATGATCCCAGGAGATGCATCTAACATGTTTAAAACTATTTAAAGGTTTATATCACTATCAGGGGCCTATTCCACTGACAGAGCTCTAATGGTTCCTACTTGTAGTGTTGCCCATGGTTTCCACCCGTCACACAGGAGTGTTCCTTTATAAAAATATTAAAACAGAGATCAAGCTTATTATTATTATTATTAGTAATAATAATAATGATAATAATAATAACCTATTATAAAACCAACCCCCTTTATGTCCTCTGTTTTTTCTGCACCACCTTTGTTTTTTTGCATTGGATGGTTAGAACTCTACCCCTCTTCAGACTGTACGGGACACGTACATTGAGATACGTTTGTCTGCTCATGTCTAGTTCATTGCAAAGTCAACTTTCAGCCAAAAATGAACCCTGTTGTACACATCTTGCTTTTGATGCCTTTATAATGAGCAGAAACTATTAAACTATAAATCTCCGAAATAAGACATGTTTACTTGTATTTTACACCTAGCCAGAACAGGTTCTTTATTCAATGGAACATAAAAAACATGCGGTCCCCCTGTCTGAATGATGGCAACTCTTATACTCTTACAGACTTCAGCATAAAGAGGGTGCTCTGCTAGAGGGTTCATTGGCAACAAAAGTGCCATCAAAGGCCCTTATTTCAGTTTATGATGCCTTTGTATTACCATTGTTGGCTTCTTCTTTGCGGGGCCTTTGAATTGTGGTTCTACTGGAATAGCCACTAGTTATATGTAATGTTGTAGCTACGGCCTCTGATTTAGTAAGTTTGAATAAGCCATGTCTAATATATGTCATGTAATTGAAAGCATGTGTCTATTTCTTTTAGAAATTATATCCGCGACAAGCGAAAAAATAATAATGTTTCATAAATTTAGGCTGTTGAGGTTATGATGGTAAATCATTTAAAGGAATGTAAACCTTTTTCCTGTAATGTAATATTGTGTAGGAGTGATGGCATCTTTTTAAGGATGCATCCCACAGGTGTCTCCAGAACTGTAATGCTGCATACAGTTATTTCAGTGCACAATAATAACCAGTCTTTTCCTATTTATTATATATTTGCCATTTCATGCCTGTCCTCATTTTTTCCTGTTATTAGTCTCTAGTTAGCAGATTATAGCAAACAGAAGTAGTGTAGGAGCATCATTGTTATCACTGGGCTAGACTGTGGTGGGCGTAGGAGAGCCTGCAATGCGATGAAGGACAGGCAGAGAGATCCCTGATCGTATTTCTTGGAAGAATATGGCATTTAAGTCTTGCTCATATGAATAAAACAATGTAGGCGTTCTTTACAAAAGGAATAAAAGTCTAACTTAACTTTCTACAAGCCCCTATCCCCGACGAAGCACGCTGCTAGTAACGTCAAAGCTCCTAGCCTGCACCCCTGTTTCAGGTTGGTTTTTGAATGAGCATTGCAGCTGGAGGAGCAGCAATAGAGTCAGACTTTTATTTTATACAGAACAAACAGTAGCTTTGTTTCCCCATGTAGGTTTTTTCAGTTACACAGTTAGAAAGGATTAGATACCCTCTTTTATTTAAAAATGTTTTATTTAGAATGGGAGACAGATAGACTTTAGTTGTTCTCACACACTAAGAATGACTAGAGACATGTGCAGCATGTAACCCAGAGGTTTGAGGTGGGCAGGACCAGTAAAACATAAAAGGCTAAAATTACCTTAGTCAGGAAACTTATCTTGTCTAGAAGGCCTTGTAGCCTTTTCATGTCTTTAGAGCTAGTTTTGTTAGGAGGCAGACAACTTGGCAAGTGGGACCATCCAGGGAGAGGAAAGACATGGCAGATGTTGGTGGCCTAAGTGAAGCTGCAGTTTAAAATAGTAAGTGGATAAGCAAACAAGAGGAAAATCCCACTGTGACCAAGCCTAGAATGAAGAACCTGCCTGTAAGAGTGTGTTGTACATCAGAATGAACTGTCTTATGCTTCTCCATAGGAGTCAGTGAAGAAGCTTCAGCTGTTTGACTTTATGGAGTCCTGCTTTAAGTTAATGCAGAACTGTGAGTATATGCCGAAAGGCAATAAACCCACACTGCACCTTAGGCACAGGCACTGGTTGCCTCTGGGCCCTTATACAAATAATACAAAAATGCAGGTCATTCATGTTATAAATATTGAACATAATAGTAAGGCATTTTGGTAAACAATACCATTTATTACCTCTTATTAAGTAACTTTATATCTTAATTCATTTAAAAAAAAAACACCGCACTATATGAATTATATTGTTGACTAGGGGTTCCCAACCAGTGGCAGACAAAACACAGCAAAACATAAGTTGTATACAGCCATGAGGATTTTTACAGGTGATGCCAATGTAACATAAACTGAGATATACATTGCTTCAAAAGACAATAAAGAAAGGTAAAAAACATTGTGTATTTTTGAAATTACCGGTGTAGTGCCAAATTTGTTTTTGTTTAATTTTCCATTGCTTCAAAGTACCATTTCACTCCACAGGTTGATTCTTTTTCTAATTCTATTTGTTTCTGCTTTCACATCCCATATGATAATATGTAGCATGACAACCAAAAGAAGTGCTGTCCCAACCCTTCCACTTACTGATCCCAATAATGCCTACCAACCCCAACCCACAGCTTCCAAATATCTCCCAAATATATGTCCTCCCTCCATCCAAAAGAATACTGCTACATTTTTAATCATCACCTAATTGATTTTATTTCAAGTGACATATGCTTGGCTTTCCATGCTGTTGCTATAGTTAACTTCCATCATTTCTTAAAACTTTAAAAATGTTAGAGAGCATCTACTATTGGTCTATTCAGAAGTGCTGGGATTTTGGAAGCTATCTCCCAGATATCTTACTCAGTAGATCACATACCGGTATGTTGTTATAGAATTTAAAGAGCATTTCTAGACCAACAATCAACAAAAACTCATGGAGATTGCCAGCATCGCTCACCTTGGTCCAATGCCAGAATGTCACCACCGGCATGGTATGCAGCTTAGAAAGCTGATTGGTGGGGAGCCTGCGCGTGCTCTGTGTTATGAATGGGGGGTTAAGAGTGGGGGGATCCTAATTTAGAGAGTAACAATCACTGGGATAGTGAAATTCACAGTGATTGTTTCTCTTTTTTTTTTTTTAATTGTAAAATTTTTATTGAAGAAGCACAAATTACAGGCCACGTTCATTACAACAATAGAAGTGAATCAAGCAGCAAGGGTACAGGGTAGGCAAATCAACGGGCATCAGCAGGTTACATTAAGCTGGGACAATGACGTGGAACATAAACTCTATGCCCTGATCGCGTTAAGCTGGTACATCGTACCCCTTTCCCACTGGTCCGGTCCTTCTGTCATCCACTCTTCTATGGGACCGAAGAGCCCGAGAATAAGCCCTCCACCCCGCCCTCACCCACCAATTACAATACAGCAATTAAATGCGGAACCTGCGAGTCACGCTTCCTAATTTTTAAACACAAAAACAACTAACAAGAATACACGGGACGGTAAGATACAAAAGGGAGGGAATATGACACAAAACAAACAAAAAGGGGGGCCTAAGGGGTGGAAAAAGAGGGGCTATGGAAAGGGAGAGGGAAGGGGAGGCGGATCACCCGGGAGGAGGGCGCGCACCGGTTTTAATCAGCTACTCCCGCAAATAATCAAGGTATTCCGCCGAGAAGGTGAAGCGGTCCCACTCGAGCCACGTCGTCCTATGATTTTCTAGGTTCCCCCTCAGGGAGGCCGTCATCTCCTCCATCCTGCCTATGTCTCTGACCCTCTCAAGCCACATTGCGGTAGTAGGGGGGTCAGAGGATTTCCAGCAGGCCGGGATGCAGGTCTTAGCTGCATTCAGGAGTGGGGCAAGTAGGGACTTGCCCCATCTCCGAATGGAGGTGGGTGCAAGATTGAGGAGATATCCCGCTGGATCCTCCCCCAAGTCAATATCCGTCAGCGACAGGACTATTTTTCTAACATTGCCCCCGGAACCTGGAGAGGCCCTCACAATCCCAGAAAATATGTGTCATTGTGCCTCTAGCACGTGAACACCTCCAGCAGAGGGGGGACGAGGAGGGTAATATTCTCGATAGTCTGGATGGGACCAGGTACCATCGGGTTAAAACTTTATATGAGGCTTCCTAGTATCTGCAGGACATTGAGGATTTGTGGGCCAGTTGCAACATGGCCAACTTTTGCTCATCAGAAAATGTCCTATTCAACTCCCTCTCCCATCCCTCCACGAACGGAGGGGTGAAGGATTCTGGCGGGCTAATCATCTGGGGTTCAACATATGACAACGCTCCTCTGAAGTACCCGCTGCCCACACACGTTTGTTCGAAGGGGGTTAGGGGTCTGGAGGCCCGGTCGGTGGCCCAGTCGAGAGCATTTTGGAAGTGTGACAGCTAAAGCAACTGCCAGGCGCTAAGGGGTTGCAGGGAATGTCTTGAACCCAAGTCCTCCACCCTCACCCAACTGGCCCCATCCCGCAAGTACATAATCCTAACATTTTTTGTTTCACTCAGGCCCGGAAAGCGCCACCAGAGTGACTCACGGGAAAGTCCGGGTGACCCAGCACCAAGGTCAGTGGCGAAAGGGGGGGGAGATATCCCGTTTCGGAAAAGTCCTCCCCACTGCCCTCCGTGTAGGACCAATTTTGGGGTGTTTGTTCAGCTCAGGGGCTCGGTCCAATGGCACCCAAGGGAGCCCCGACAGGGGGGTAGGCGAGACTTCCTGTTCAATGTGCGTCCATTGCTTCAGGTCGGAATGTCTGCACCAGTCAATCACACAAGTGAGATGTGACGAAGTGTAGTACGTTTTCCAGTCGGGGAGGCCTAGTCCCCCCCCGCTCCTTAGGAAGAGCCAATAGAGAGGCAGCCAGCAGGTGAGATCTACCTGCCCATACGAACCTAGAACATATCCCGGTCAGTCTTCTGAAGAAGGTGTGGGGAACCTCAACTGGGAGGGCCTGGAAGAGGTATAATACTCTTGGCAGGATGTTTTAATTATGTTAGCCCTGCCGAACCAGGAGAAGGCACTTTTGTTCCAATTCTGCAGGTCCTCCTCCACCCTCCGCAGAAGTGGGGGAAAGTTCAGGTTATAGATCTTTTGGGGTTGGGCTAGAATCTGTGTCCCCAGGTAAGTCACAGCCTCACCCTCCCACTTAAATGGGAAGTTCTCTGAAATCAACTTCAACCGTTTTGGGGGGATATTAATGTTCAGGGCGGAGGATGTTTGGTAATTTATTTTGTAATTAGACAATGCCTGGAAGGCTCTAAGTTTTGCTAGCAAAATGGGGAGGGTCGTCTCAGGTTTAGTGATAAAAAATATCAGGTCGTCGGCGTAGGCCACCACCCTGTGCTCTCCCCGCCCTGCCCGAATGCCCGCGATATCGGGATTCTTTCTCACTGTACGTAAAAATGGTTCCAGTGTAAGGATGAATATCAGGGGAGACAGGGGGCAACCCTGTCGAGTGCCATTTGCAAGATTAAATGGTTGGGACGCCAGCCCATTGACCACAATGGACGCCGAAGGGCACGAGTAAGAAGCCATGATCCAGCGGAACATACTCTCTCCCAGGACGACGTGTCTGAGGGTAGCTGGGATGAAGTTCCAACTGACCCTGTCAAAGGCCCTTTCGGCGTCCGTTGAGAGGAGCATTGTGGCTAGACCCCCCAGATGCGCGCGGTGTATCAGATTAATAACTCTGGTGGTATTATCCCTGCCCTCCCTTGTGGGGACAAAGCCAACCTGGTCCCAGTGGATGAGAGAAGGTATTAGGGGAGCTAGTCTGTCAGCAATTATTTTATTAAAGAGTTTTATATCGCAATTCAGCAAGGAGATCGGCCTATAACTCCCACATTGTGTTGGGTCCTTACCTATCTTGGGAATAACCGTGATATTTGCCCGTAAGGTATCTCTGGGAGGGGGTAGGCCGTCTTTCAGGGAACTGAAGGAGGCGATAAATTGAGGGCCCAGTGTCTCCATAAATGTCTTGTAATAGTCTAAGCTAAAGCCATCTGGTCCGGGTGCCCTCCCTGGCTTGGTGTTTTTAATGGCTCTAGCAAGCTCATCCAGCCCAATATCCGCATCCAGGGCTTCTGCCACCTCCTGTTTAAGTTGCGGGAGACCCGACTCCCGAATATAGGCATCTATGGAACTCTGCTGGGTGGTGGAATGGGCCTGTGGCAGGTTGTATAGCTGTTCATAGAATTCCCTAAAGGTCTGTGATATGTTGGCCGGCAAGTGGTGCCTGTTACCCCCAGAGTCCTGAATGTGAGGGATATAGTTCCTGATACGCTGAGCTTTCAGGGCCCTAGCCAGTGCCTTGCCGCATTTATTACTATATTCGTAAAAGAACCTTCGGCACCTCACCGCTAGGTTTTTGGCTTCAGTAAAACAAATGTCTCTGAGGGACTCCCGCAAGCTAACCAATTTGGCACCCAGGGCCCCATCCAGGGACTGTTTGTGCCTGGTTTCAATTTTGAATATTTCTTGGGTCAGGTGGTCGATTTGTCTGTTCCTCTCTTTTTTGAGGCGGGCCCCGTGTTTAATAAGGAGACCCCTCACAACACATTTGTGGGCTTCCCACAGAGACATCCGCGACACCTCCCCTGTATTATTTGTTGCAAAGAATTCTATGATGGCCTTTTGAATATCCGCCCTGACCCCAGGGTCCTGAAGAAGGGAGCTATTGAGCCTCCATTGCCCTCTAAGGGGAGCGGAGTCAGGGAAGTCGCCAGGTGAGTCCACGGCAGGGATCCTGCTAGGAGGATAGCGACCCCCCTGGACTTTGAGTCTGGGGAGAGGCTGTGGTACTGCGTTTTGAAGGTGCGATTGGTGAGGTGAGTCCTCCCCTCTTTAAGGTGGGTCTCCTGCAGGAAGGTAACCTGCGCATGTAGACGCGTCAGATCCCTGAGTACGGCAGCCCTCCTAATCGGAGAGTTGAGGCCCTTGACATTAAGGGATGTGCACTTTACCTTGGACATGGCGGGTATCTAGTCCCCCATTTCCTGTACCCAAGAGGGGAAAGAGCACCGGTCTGAGAAGGGGGGGTGAGAATGGAGAAGGGAAGCGGGGGAAAAAATGAGGTATAATGGTTTAACCAAGGGGTAGGGGTAGGAATCCTCCAGCCAAGAGTTGCTAGCAACTAGCAACTAGCAACGAGTGAATCACAGTGAATGAAACTGCCTCAATGTTGTTGCAACAGGGGAAAGAAATAGAAAGAAAACATGGAAAAAACTATGTCAGAAAGAGAAAGGGACCCATGGTACTCCAGATTTAATATATATATATATATAGTATTCAGTACATTTTATGCAGCCCACCGTCATTTCTCAAGACTGTGGCCTTCTTGGGACAAGCAATGGAGCCAATTCCTTAGGCCCTTATTCATCAAGCGATAGCGCCAGGTAGTGTCTGACGAGCGCCAGGTAGCGGCAGCTAACGGCGACTACCGACTCAAGTACGCCGGCGGCGGTCACAATGACGCATTTATCAAGCAAAATGAGGCTAGCGACGGCTAGCGCAGCATTCATCATGTAGCCGACTGCAATGAACAGCGCTGCTGCTAATCCCATCACAGCGACAGGTATGACCTGGCGCTACCTGCCGCTCTCCCATACATTTCGATGGCAGACACTGCAATGATTGTTTTAAGTGGTTTTTGTGTTCTTGTCTTTGGCACAAAATTCAACACATGTTTATTGGGATATGTTTTATTAATCTGGCTAGTTATTTTTCTTTTTTTGGAGAAAGTAGTAATTTTTACACTGTAATGTTGTGAGTGACATCTAAAATGCATCTCCTCCCACCAAACTCATTGGGCTCTAAATCACTTGTTTTCACCACACACGGGGCTTGTAAAGCTACTTTTTAGCCAGTCCTGTTTGGCGGTCACGTTCGCTCTGCGAAATTGTCAGCGCCCAAGCTATTCGGCAGCCCTGTCCTTGATGAATCTGTGGTGGTCAGAGTTTGTGCAGTCGCTGTTTTGATTCGCTATGTGGCGGCGCGAGCGTCGCTGTGCTTCGCTGCGCTGCGTTGTGCGGCGCTGTGCTGTTCATACATGTGCCCTTCTGCCATTTGCAAGGAATTCACTTCCCGCGACCCCAGTCGTTCTTAATGAATACACTGTAGTTGTGAGCGTGCATGTCCACATTATGCAGGATTTAATTCAGGCGTACAAGCTCATAACAACCCATTATGCATTCTCATGTGTGCCACATTATCATGTAGTTGGATAGTTTTATTGTGTGATGATTTTATGAAGGAATAAGATTTGTCTTTTTCAGCACCAAGTTGTTTGGTTTTCAAGGACCTATGCATTACAGTATGTTGAACCCCCAGCTAAATCAAGCTAATAAATAATGGCGTCTTTGCCAATAGCTTGTTTTAATGCGTCAATTAACTGTTTCCGCCACTTAGCTTGCACATAGCTGATATTAGCTTGTGCCTGGTGCGCGGAGCGTTTTTTTTTCAAATTTATTTCACAGTTGTTTTCGTCATATCCGGTTCCGGTTCCCTCCTTTGCGTTTCAAATCCTCCTAAAGGAAAAAAATGTCTAGCGCTTAGGCCAATAGCTTGTTGTAATGCGTCAATTTACTTTTTCCGCCACTTAGCTTGCACATAGCTGATATTAGCTTTAGCCTGGTGCGCGGAGCGTTTTTTTTTCAAATATATTTCATAGTTGCTTTCGTCATATCCGGTTCCGGTTCCCTCCTTTGCGTTTCAAAGCCACCTAAAGGAAAAAAATGTCTAGCGCTTAGGCCAATAGCTTGTTGTAATGCATCAATTTACTTTTTCCGCCACTTAGCTTGCACATAGCTGATATTAGCTTGTTCCTGGTGCGCGGAGCGTTTTATTTTTATTTTATTTTTTTTTGGTGTCCCTGTCGCTTGGGTCGTATCCGTTTCCTGTTTCCTCCTTAGCGTTTCCACCATGCTGCCCAGGAGACGGATCCAGCGCCTCCCCGGCTCCTCCTCCGATTCAGACCCCTCCACCCCTCCCCCACCTCCCCCACCTACCTCACCTCCCCCACCTAGCACCCCTCCCACCCCTTCCCCTCCTGGGCATGCGAAAAAGCGAAGAATGAGGGTGGATAGCCGCGTTAATGGCCAGGTGGTCAAAGTGAGTATGTTTTTCTTGCATTTTATGTTTAAAGTGGACCAACACCCAGGGGGGATTGGCCCTGAAATCTATTAGTTTTCTGGACCAATCTGATCACTCCCCGCGGGGCTTCCCCAATCTGGATGTCCTGCGTGGATGAACCCCCCTGGAGGGCCATAAACCTTAACTCAGCCCCGTCCCATCTGTGCATGCGTGAGCTGCGGATGCGTCTTGCGCTTCCCTCTAGCAGGGTGGTCCCCTGCGCCAGACATTTGTTCATGGCCTGCGCAGGCGCACTCCCTGTTAGAGTCAAACGCCACACGCGTTCTTTGGCGCTCAGAGGCAGCTGAGCTGGTATGCACGTCCAAATGGCCTTGGATGCGCATACCACAGCGGCGCAGAGCGCTGTGCTAGCCTGGCGCAGTCACGTGGGAGTGTGGTCAGTGGTGTTTTTCAGGCCTTCCAAGGGGGTTTCAGACAGCGGCCCACCCCCGATTGGTGTGCCCCACCAAAGTGGACCCAAACCCAGAATATTGAAAATCCGGGGTGTGGGTCCACTTTACTCTGGTCTCAGTATAACTGTTTATGCCATAGTTCTGATGTCATGTATTGATTTGTGTTTGTTTTTCATTTCTCATAGGATTTCTGCATCCACCAATATGACTATGCCCGTGGGGGCAAGAAGCGAATTGCCATGGAGGTGAAGGCCACAGTGTCCCGGCGCTTCAACACCCAGCTCACCATCCGTGCCATACAGCAGAAATGGTCCGACTTCAAGCGCCGGGACCCTGAAGGCGTGTACCGCCTATATGATGCCTACGCATCAGGTAAGTTTAAGCTTATGCTATGTTTATACTTTAGTTTAAATCATCTGCTAAGCTGTGTCCATTTGTGGTCGTAATATTAATTATTTTCTTTCACCCCCTCAACACAGATAAGCGTCCTCCCCTGGGTAAACGTGGGAAGGGATTCCTCCCCCGAACCAGGCAGGCGGACTCGGGGGAGTCATCGGGGGAGGGTCCCTCTCGCGGATCCTATTTGGAGGACCCAGGGGAGGAAGGGGATGACGCCCCAGAGGAGTGTGCTGCTGGGGGGCTGGCAGGCTCAAGCCTCAGCTCCTCACACTCTGACTCTGAGGAGTCTCACCAGCCAAGGGGCCACTCTCAAGTGGGGAGTCCAAGTGGGGTGGAAGGAATGGACTCTCCCACACTCCCTGAAGGAGCAGGGAGTGAGAGGGAGGAGGGTGGCCCTTTGGCTGGGGGATCTTCCGAGCAGAGTGTGAGGAGCCGAGGCTCCCCGCCTCCTCCTCAGAGCCCTCCCTGGGCTTCAAGTGGCGGATCATCCCCTGGTGAGTGCACATTTTGTCATTGTTAGTCTGTGACAGGTTTCATCTGCCCATTTGTACTTAGCCCTTGCCATTCCTCTCTAATTTGCCATGGCCTTTTGGCGACGCATTCTCCACGGGCATAGTCATGGTAAGTGTTTGTTGTTATCCATCACATTCACTATGTTATGACATTCCTTAAAGTGGACCAACACCCATGGTTGTGCTTGGAATCTCGAAGCTTCCCTGCCCAATCACCTCCCTCACCCAGGGCCCCCCCCCCAAAAAAAACCCCCACAAACTTCTTACCTCATTGGGGGTGACAGAAGCCACCGGCGCAGCCTCCTGCGTGCCCCTCTAGATGTGTGTGCGCCTGCGCTCTCTGTTTTCTAATGGCCTGCGCGTGCGCACACACTTGAGGAGTGATGTGTGGAAGGCAGCGGCGGCGGACGGTGTCTCACTCAAATGGTGGTGCTCTGCCAAAGTGGACCAAAACACAGAATAGTATCAATCCTGGGTCTTGGCCCACTTTTAAGAGACACATGTTTCCTGGTCCATAGTACAAGGTGGTTTGATAATGTACATTAACATCACAAACCCCCCTACAGTGCTAGCCAACTGGCAACCACCCCTATGTTTCTGCCCACAACATGATGGGGGCTAGCAAATGTGTTATTTGGTTAAGTAGTTCCGGCTAACACATGTTGCACACTAGTAACATTCGCCAATCAACTGCAAATTAGTCCTTAACATTGCACTGTCAAGGTTATTGGCACATTATCTTTAGGGGTCCATGTTGCAACCATAAAGAATTTACATGAACTCATGGTCCAGGAAATATGCTTATGTTGGACAACATGTATGTAACCATGCAAGCATTTGTTTTTTCAGACTCCCTAACCAGATGGATGTCAAATAGTCAGGTGTCATTGTCCCACTAATTTTGCTTTTCTCTTTTGCTTTCTCCTGACAGATGTTTCTACGCAGACGGAGCCAGTCACCATCCTCCCCACCCCAGCTCCAGGGACGGCCAGCAGCATGGGCCCCCGCCACAGCTGCGATGGTGAGTACATCCCACTTCCTATGCACTTGTGAACCCTATGTCTTCGAGTCAAATCTGCAGACATTTACAATGTACCTATGTGTTAATTTAACACACATCTAGGTTACATGTGTTTGGTCAACAATCCTACATGCCTGTCTGCATGCTTGATTGTTGCCTCACATTCTTGATTTTGCCACATCGAGTCAATTTGTGGTTTCGACACAACCAAATGGGGCTGCTTAGGTCGTGACCTCTAAGATTCTTGTCAAAACTAGTTTACGCGTTAGGACTTTGGCCCTGATGTTTGGCTGTGACTAAACACATAAATGTCCACACTGGGACTTATACCTTCTTTGATTCCCAAGAGTTAAAGTGGACCAACACCCAGGATTTTGACTATCCTGGGTCTTGGTCCACTACGGTGGGGCACCCCCGATCGGGGCACGCGCACGTCTAGAGGGGCGCGAGGGAGGCGGCGGCGGCCAAAACTGAGGTAAGGAGTTTGGGGTGTTTGGGGGGGTTTCACCCCGCGGGACATCCCGATCTCGGATGTCCCGCGGGGAGGGAGGTAATTGGCCCGGGAATCTTATAGATTCCCGGGCCGATCACCGGTGGGTGTTGGTCCACTTTAAGAGTAAATGTATGCTTGGGATGTGGTGGCCAAATTTCTGCCAGCCAATAGTACTCATATAATGTTAACAAATAAGCGCACAGTGGGCAACAATGTTAATGTGAGTGTCAGCTAATTGGACACACTGACATTACATTGCTACATCTGTGTCTGTTGAGGTCACATTCCATTTATTAAATCTCTTTTTTTTCTACATCTCTACAGCTTGTGAAAACCAGCATCGCAGACTGTGGCGGGAGATCAGGCGTCTGAAGCTTATGATGCTGGCCAAGAAGAGGCGGCGGCGGCGGCGTTAGGGTGGGGGGATGACTGGCCCCTTGTTTGAGGCCCTTTGTTGGGCAATGTTGGCCCTGTTGGCCACCTTTAAAATAAAGCCTTTTATATTTTCATAATTACAGTGTTGTGCTTTGGCAAGCATAGTTTAACTGTCTCCAAACCCATTTGTGTGTAAATTTTGCCATACCTTTGGAGCCATTTAATGTGTAAACCATAGTAAGCTATGGTCACAAATGTGTGGCATAAATTTACAAATACATTTACATATGTAGATCAAGATACTCATCCCTGACTGTGTTATTAGCTATGTCTTAGGAAAAACACAATTTAGAGGTGGGTTAATCAAATATATTTACAGAAAAAAAAAACAAACAAAATTAATATTCTTGGCTGGGTGGCCGGGGAGGTTGGGAGTCATTGCTAGAGGCGGTGTTGGGGGACAACAGTGCAGTAAAAAATATAGACTGCTGTTGTATGAGCTGTTGTATCAACAACAAAGTTTGGTCCTGCCGCTGGAGACATTCTTCCTGGCGCTGTATAGATTGTTCCTGGTGCTGGAGAGATTGTTCCTGGCGCTGGAGAGATTGCTCCATTAGATTGGCCAGCCGACCAAGTTCCTGGTTCTGCTGCTGGTTACGGATCAACTGGTCGATCTGGTGCTGCTGGACCTCATTTTGTTGCTGACACATCAGCACCTGCTGTTCCAACGCCGCAATGCGCTCATTAGTTCCATCACGCGGCTGTTGGCGACTGTAGTCCTCCAGCATCCGGACCCCTAGCTCGTAAAAATCTGCACTGGTTGGTGCCACACCTCCTCTTGCTGTGGTTTGAGGCTAACAAAACAGAAAACAACATTTTAGTCAAACCGAACCAATGCAGGTATGCCCCTCCAAATCATTTGACAAAACAGTCACAATACAACTTACCCTTGTTTGAGCCTCGGAGGCTTGGCCACATGGGACTTGGGAAGAGGTCCCAGCTTGGGGTTCTGGTTCTGCCTCCTGCAAAAACGACAAAGAAAGGAAATGTGACATGTTGCTTCATCCACTACCCACGAACATGGCAATGTGGTTATTGGTCCTCTAAATCAGCCATGTTACCTCCGTGTCGTCCGCCACAGGTAGGAGCGAGGTATCGCTGCCAGAGAGGGGCAATTCAACATCTGAGATCTCCGGCAAGTTGGCATATGCTAAACAGGAAAGTCAGGTTAGTAGGTCAGTGGACAAAACTCAAATGTAACATGGATAGCCTATCGAGGCCATACCTCCACAAAGTGCAAAATTACACACTAGCCAAAAGGTATCTGTTAAACTCAGATTGATAACATGTATGTTAGAGGAACAAGAGGCAATAATTGGGCCAAATAAGATCAGACACATTGCTAAAATTACACATACCCGCAATCTCCCAGATGTCTGGAGCTTGGACCTTTAAAATACATGTGGAAACACAAGTTGCCTGAAGAAAGTGCCACAAAAGTAGAGCCAAAATACATACTAGATCAAGCCAAAACAACTTACCCTCATCTCTGGCAGCCTGAACTTGAAGGGCCCTTTCCGGACAGCCACTTCCGATATTCTGGCCAACTAAAAAACACAATTAATGGCTCTAAATATTCCTCAAACTACTAGGGTGAATGTTTGTCCAAAAATATGTCAAACAAAATGCATTGCAATCACTCCAAAAACTATTAGACTGACCCTGGGGAGGGAATAAGCACTCCAAAGAGGCATCTTCAAGTTGACAGAGCAAACATGTAGATTATTAGACTAACCAAATCGAACCAGTGTAACAGAAACAGCATAAAGGATACATTATGTATTGCTATACACACCAACAGGGTCCTGTTGACCTGCAACATCGGAAGTGGGGTCCAAAGATGAACCAGTCACTTGGCCTAACAATAAAAAAGAGGAATGAGACACATGCACTTGGGTTAAAGTGGATAAAGCAAGGTTGACACATGCACTTACCGACATCCAAAGAGTAGCTTGGCTCCTGAGGAGATGCTGGGGCCAATAGCGGGGCAGCTAGGCAAAAATCAAGCCATTGGCCATGTGCCATGGCCATGAGCCATTGGTAATGTGCGGGCAAAAATCCAACATGCATTAAGGTGTGTGTGAGCAGCTCATTCACTAATATTCACTAATCAAGGCCAGTGTGGCTTACACATGTATATGCAGATATATGGCCACACATCTCTGCCTTCCAACATAGCTACACATGTTAGGGCCTTGTTAGTTAGTTGCTGTGAGGGTTAAAGTGGGCGTGAAATTAGGCCGCAGGTCCATATTATTAATACTCAACAGTGCCCCACTCGATTGTTGGAGCTGCTCCCACACCCATTTGTTCCCCAAACAACCAGCACCTAAATTAGTGGTAAATACCTTCAATGGCAGACTGGGTTAGGCTTGAGGTTGGTTGAAGGGCAGGAGTTTGTGTGTCCTGAGGCAAATCCTGGACAGCACCATGTGCACCTATGCAGAAAGCAACAGACAGGAAAGTAAAAAATGTATGAGGTATAATGTACTACTTCACAGGTCCTACTGTTAGTTGGGCAGAAAGAGAAAATGCTAATCACATACATTAACATTAGCTTTTAAAAAAAGGCAGAAAATATGTACCTTCAGTCCAACCTGTGGTGTCATCCCCAGGATCCACACCCTGCAGCCGAGCCAGTGGAATTTTGGCCTTCAGCATCTCCTCATACGGCCTGTAGGTACTCTTTGGAGCCTGGATGGTCCCACTGTCCACATCAAGATCGTGATTCATCTTTTTCATAAGGGCCCCTCTCAAAGTGTAGAAGCGTTTCCTGCAGGATGGGCCACTACGTGGGTGTTGAGCAGTGCTACTAAGCTCCACACCAATGGCACACAGTTTGCTTCTTTCTTGTTTGCCTATTGACTTGCTTTGGGAGCCAAAGAGTAGCTCCCATTTAGCAAGGGTAAGGCGCACAAGATGATTATTCTCCGCCAAATTAAATTCAGGCTCCCTCTTGGCACCTGGGCGCTTAGCCTGGGGTGCTGCACCACCTTCAGGCTGGGCCCTTTTCCGTAAGGGAGGTCTGCGCACAGCACCCACCAAACTCCTACTTGGGCCTGCTGTGGCCGGCAGATGTCCTGAATTTGGCTCCATCCTGTAGCTGCACACACACACCAATACACAACCAACAAGCACGCATGCAGACTACAGAATGGCATCGCACTCTCTTTGGGTTGGCCAGGTTTTATGTGCTCTAACAGCCAATCACAAACCAGCCCACTTAATAGATTCACACATACTGCCCAGGTCCTTCTAGCCACACCTCCACTGCACTGACTGAAGCATGTGTGTTAGCCAATTAACTAATTACAGACCTCATTAACCAAACAACACACACCCAAATACAACAATGGACTGATGTATATGAAACCCTTGTGACATGTGGCTATCCTAACGGCTATTTAAATAAACAGCAGCTTACCTTTCATTGGCCCACCACTGAATTTTCGGCCATGTCCGTTAATGCACGCAAGTTTCGGCTCACGTACGCTAGTAGCGCTACTAGCGTGCGCACTCCGTTTCACGCACACCTGGGTCGGCTAATTGGCGCCCGGAAATAGCAGAGCAACACAAAAGGCGGGAAAGCGGACCTGTCCTTTTTCAAAGTGAAGTATAAATGGAAGGAATTTGAAAGCTTCTGGTATTGTTACACTGTGGCAAAGGCTGTGGTGTGGTGCTTGTTTCCCTTAGCTCATTTGAGTCTCTGTCTGGGTTTTGTCCTCACTCTCTGTGGCTTGTTGGGTGATTTCTGACATCAGTGCTGTTTCTTTAGGAGATTGATTTTGGTGGCATATGCAAATATTGTGGAGCATACAGCAAGTGAGGCTTGATTTTGGGGCCTTTTGTGTGCAGCAACTCCCCTCTTGGTTGTGCCTAACTTAGAAAGCTGTTTTTCAGCAGGCTGGTGGTTTGGACCACTATACTTCTGGTTTTGTGGTGAGCTGCATTGTAGTGAGTGTGTGAGGAGTGTGATTGTTTGTGTGTGTGGTGTGTTTGTGGTTTTTGTTTGTTTGATTTTGTATATCTGTTGAGTGTGTGTGATGGATAAGAGGGTGATGTATGGTGTCTGGGTGGATGGATGTATGCGTATGCTGGAAGAGCAGGAGGCCAGGGAGCGGGGTGTTGTGAGGCTTAGGGCACCCTGCTCCTTTGGAATCCGCCTTTCAGTATGGGACTTAAGTGACGAGCAGATCAGGAGCCGCTTCCGTCTGAATCGTGCTGCACTACAGTCCCTATATGATCAGATTAAGCACAAAATCGAGCCATCCACCAAACGCACTCAATCCATTCCAGGCATAGTACGCCTGTGTGCCACGCTTAATATCTTGGCACGAGGGACCTTCCAGGCAACCTCTGCCCTCCTCAGCGGGATAAGCCAGGCTACTATGAGCCGCATATTAATCCAGGTAGTTCTGGCGATTTGTGATTTAATCCCAATTTACATCAAGTTTCCTGAGGATGAGGAAGAGGTTGCCAAAATAAAACATGCTTTCTATCTAATGGGAGGGATCCCGAATGTGCTAGGGTGCGTTGATGGTACACATATCCCTTTCCGCCCTCCCCGTGCACAGGAGCTGTATTACAGAAACCGTAAACAATTCCATTCTCTCAACGTTATGGTGGTCTGTGACCATGAGATGAAGCTGCGGGCGGTGAGATCGGGGTTCCCCGTCTCATGCCACGATTCTTACGTCTTGCAGCGGACAGTCCTGTGCCGGAAGTTTGAGAACAACGAAATGCCAGCTGGCTGGCTACTGGGTAAATAATTAACCATGTCAAAGTATTTTGACTCAAATATGTGGCCTAGTAAGCCAAATTCTAAAAAATGAAAACCAATACATGTACTAGTACTAATTGCTGTCTCTCTCCTTGTGTTTTTTCAACAGCGGATAAGGGATATGGGCAGAGAACGTGGGTGCTGACTCCGGTCAGGAGCCCACGGACCTCTGCCCATGAACGCTACAATGCAGCACACCGCAAGACCAGAAGCATTGTGGAAAGAACCATCGGTCTGCTGAAAGCACGCTTTCTATGTTTGGCACGCCCAGGAGGAGAGATGCTACACAGCCCACAGAAGGTCTCCAAGATCATCCTCGCCTGCTGTGTGCTCCACAATATCTGCATATGTCACCGAATTCAATCCCCTGAGGAGACAGCACTGGTGCCAGAAATCCCCAACTTGCCCGCAGGAAGAAGTGAGGACACCCAGACTGGCGATGAGCTAAGGGAAAGGATGATCACTTCCTTTTTTGCGGTAAGCTAACTACCCTTCACTCTAATCCAAGTACTGCACTACTGGGTAAATTTATTTGACCTCCCATCATAATTTTGCTAAAACCACTCTAAGGGGGGTGTAAGATGACCCAAACCACTCTAAGGGGGGTGTAAGATGACCCAAACCACTCTAAGGGGGGTGTAAGATGACCCAAACCACTCTAAGGGGGGTGTAAGATGACCCAAACCACTCTAAGGGGGTGTGTAAGATGACACAAACCACTCTAAGGGGGGTGTAAGATGACCCAAACCACTCTAAGGGGGGTGTAAGATGACCCAAACCAATCTAAGGGGGTGTGTAACATGACCCAAACCACTCTAAGGGGGGTGTAAGATGAGCAAAACTACTCTAAGGGGTGTGTAAGATGACCCAAACCACTCTAAGGGGGGGTGGAAGCTGAACAACATAACACTTAGGGTTGGTGTGCAAGATTGACGCAAATGTTGGTTAACAATTAATGCAATATTTTTTTACAGCGAAAAAGCCAATTTAAATATATATACTAACTGCACTTTTTAATCTTTTTCAGGCACCCCGAGATGCACCCTGACGCCCATTTTCCTTTTCATTCTAATTTCTGTTTTAATTTTCCTTTTCATTCTAATTTCTGTTTTAATTTTATTTCCTTTTCAACACAAAATAAAAAAAAAACTAAAGAAACATGTTGCAATGTGTTTAATTCTGAAGGTACTTGATTCCCAGCCCACAGCAAAGCAAAGCGCAGGCGCTGTGTTGAATAGCGTGGTCAAACTGACTGACAGCGCCTACAAAGCTGAGCTCCAACATCATATTCAGCAATGTAGGCGTTGTTCCCAACAACGCCAGGTAGCGACTGAGGAGGCCTGCTATAGCGAATCGCTACCGCCCGCGGCGTACGCTAGCGGCGCTCATAGCGCCATACTTCAGTCACTCATCTGTCGCTACCTGGCGCTATTAATAAATCGGCCTCTTATTTGATCCTCTCACTAGGGGAGCATCAGGAATTATGGTCAAAGATAGACAATGGTCAAAGACAGACAATGCCACCAGCAATACGTTTCATGCTGCCATAAATGGCATACTCATTAATATTGATCAGAATAAGAAAATCATTAAAGAGCACCAACACCTGTTTCATCCAGCAATGGAGTCTAGGGCAGGATGACTCCTTGATCAACTGCACAATTGCTGCAGCAGACTTGATAATCAGAGTTTTTGAATGTGGCATGTTGTGTTCAGTTCCGAGCTCCAAAATGACAAATGAATAATGGATGTAAATATCAGTATATAATTAATAATTATTAATACACAAATATAGTATAAAGTTAGTATAAAGCTTTCATTGAGAGGTAGGTGAACTAAACACAGATTACTGTGTCCTCCATATCTTTTGGTGCTGCTGTTAGGATGCCAACATCTTGTACACAGCAACTGGCTCCCAATCAGGATCAATGCCTGCTTTTGCTGAGTGTTATTATAGCACTGATTCTGATTACCTGTTGCCGACCTGTTTCACTTTGTCTGACCCTCCTCTGATCGCTGCCTGGACGAATGCCTACCTGGCCTCAAGCTTGTCTACCCATCTGTTCCGTGTACTCTCTGGCAATCCGGCTTGACCCTTGACCATTCTCCTTTTTTTTCCCTATGGGACCCAGAATTGGAAGGACTGTTATTCCGAGTATGACCTCAGCTAGCCCGACTTTTGCCAAGCCTCATCCCTGGTTCATCTGCCTTCATCTTGTAAGTCCTTTGTGCTATCTAAGTCCTGGGGGTAACTGTGTCTGGTGAGGTGTATCCAGTGTCCCGGCAAATGGGGGCTTGTCTGGTTGTGGACTCACCTGAAAGTGGGTGTCCCACAGGGTCTGACACACTGCTTATAGGCTCTCAGGTGACCCTGAACAAAGTACAAAAAGAGGGGCAAGATTATTAATATATTACTAAGGTAACAATATAATTATAGCTATATTTTTAGTCCTGTTTTTATATGTACTATTTGATGGTGAGTTTCAAGTTTTGTACCAGAACTCTTTGCACCTCTGTGCCATCAATAGTCCTGTTCCACATGAACACTTACCTAACCTCTAACCTTTCAGAATAGGCCTCGTATGTGTGTGGCAAGATGGCCGCTGTTAATTCCTCTCAATAAGCTCAAAGCAGACCAACAGTCAAAAATGACTTAAACCAGACCAACACAACAAACAGTGCTGATATGTATCCCTCCTCTGGCAAATTTACATTGCTGCATATAAAAATGAATTTACCCTTCTCTAACTAAAATTGATGTGGTCAATTTTAAAAACAAGATGGTGGCTCATGCATTGGCAGGCTGTCTGCAAAAAGGACATGCTGCTGGGCTTCCTGTTACTGTGCATTGTCGGTTATGTCAGTTGAATCCAGGTAGCAGCATGGCTGAGGAGCTGGGAGAGGAAGCTCCAAAATGGCCGCTACCTTTCTTTTCCAACTGTGCCAGGCTGTTGGTCCAGTTTAAGTTACTGATTGCCAGAGGGTGGCTTTAGGGGAGCAATTTACTAAGCTTTGATTTTTTGATAGGAGGTCCACTTCAAAATCATTGTTCGGGCAACCTCCCCCCCCCCATACTCACTTTTTGTCCCCCACAGGTGAGCGCTCTCTTAGTCCAGTCAGCGCTGTGAATCTTACTTTTATAGTCCTGCTCCGTCTGGGCCCTATTGCCAGTCACAAAGCCACCCCCTGCCCACATGCTGCCTCCCTTACTGTGAATGGAGGTGGCGTGCCAGCTTCATTATGATGGTGGGGGTGGTTCGCCATCATGAAGGTGGATGTAATTGAAGACTGAGACCGGCAGCACACAACTTGTTTTTCCTGTTAGGTAAGATCCACAGTGACAGCCTAGGAATGATCATCTGCTGGGAATAAAAGGTGAGTATGGGGGGGTACTTAAAAGAAACAGTGATCGTATGCATCCCTCCTCTTGGCAAGTCAGATTGCCACACATAACCTTTTTGTAATGCCTGCCATGGTTCATTTTTCTGTCTTCATGAATACAGCTCGCTACGAGATTGGGGGACGCTGGTATTGGCATGTGATCTGAATTTGATATCTGGTTTTCCTGCCTTTTTGGTCCATTTTTACTTCAATTATTGGATTTGTTGTTATATTGCACTATGTAATATGCAATTGTTGTGGAGTACATAAAGCACATTTTCTTTGTTTTCTATTTAATAGGTATGTTGCATTTGATCTCCAAATTGTACTCTCTCCTGATAAACGAACAACTGACCCCCCCAGCCTTTTGCAGCGAATGGGAGAAAGATCTGGGCAGAACACTAAGTAAGAAGGAGAGGGCAAAAATAGCTACGCTGGCACACAAATCCTCGGTAGCGGCAAGGGTGCAGGAGACAAATTATAAAATTTTAACACGCTGATACTACACACCAGACAGACTTAGCAAGATGTTCACCTCGGTAGACCCACAGTGCTGGGGGTGTGGCGCTGAGCGGGGCACGCTGTTCCACCTATTATACTGGAGGGGGGTTCTACCCATTATCACGCAGGTCACTGGAGTACAAATACAAGAGGACGCAGCTCAGGTCCTACTACACCTCACAAAACACAGGGTGGGGAAATACAAGAAAACACTGCAAGTTCATTTATTAAATGCAGCCAAACAGGTGATTCCTAGGGTTTGGAAGCAAAAGGGAGCCCCATCTGTGAGGGACTGGGTAGGAGAGGTCCTAAATATCTGCGAGATGGAAGACCTAACAATGTCACTTCATGATAGGGACGAGCAGTTTAGGACAACTTGGCTGCCCTGGTTAATGTTCCGGGAATCGGAGGGGTTTAGGGCCCTGTTTGGCCAATAGACCCCTGGGCCGCGTCTGCGCCGTTGGACCCGAGTTGAGCGAGATGGTGCTGTGACTTAGGAAGGGAGGCCACACCCATAATATCAGTGTACCCCTTACCGAGGGGATCTGTTATATGGACCTCTGCTGGTCGTTGCTCCCCCACCCTCCCGGCCCCTTCGCCCCCCCTGATGACCCTTACACGCCCCCCCTACCCTTCCCCCCATGTTATGCAGAGGCCGGAGAGAGGGGTTCCCGGGCAAATCAGAGAAGAGAGGTGGAAGAGCCATCTAGAACTTTGATGCATAGAGGTATATATAACACCTAGACTATAGACTATTCAGAGAGACAAAAAAATACTTTCGTTTTAGTGCCGATCTGTTTTTTTTTTTAAATGTTTCCGCTCTTGTATAAGTGTGCGAGCGAATCTATGCATGCATTGCAATCCTTCTGTAAAGTTTCCATCCGTTCATACGGCAGATTACGAATACGAGGATGTAATTTTCCAGCGTGACTTTTCCGTTTCATTTTCACATGCAACGCAGGCTTTCGTTTTTGTCCTTTTCCCATCGTATCTTCCCACGAATCCTTTACGTTTCCCGTTAGTTTCTGTTTCCCTTTTTCAATAAATAATCGTCCAGACGGAAATCCTTACGATCTTGCGCCTGCGCACTACAAACTTAACTCATTAAAGTGCTCGCCTACATATTTGGCTCACTCACTTCTACTACAATGCTTAGCTAAACCACTTTGCGCTTTCCTACGCATTTTACCCATTTTAGCCCCCTAAAACTTACCCAAATCACTTCTCGGTCATGTGAATATTCATCTTTAAATATTTCTGGGCCCATTAGTTTTGTGTTAATGTATTTTGTAAATGAAATGACACTGAAACTTTTATTATTTTTTTTTTTCATCATAAAATATAAAATATTAAAATAGTTTTAAAATGTAAAATTTTTACAACTATAAAAAACAAAATACATAGCAATGGCAGGCCACAGAACATTATTCTTCATCTGTGGTCCCCAACGAGTCGCGCAGCTCCTGCATCTCGCCCACCAACTGAAGGACCCTGACACTCAGTTGTGCCACTCTAGCACGTGTGGTCCCTGTTAAAAAACGTAAATTAAATTATTGGTATAACCTTGTTGGGGTCATACTGCAGTGCCCCCCCCCCCCTGTATGGTCCAAATATCTAAATCTGGACTTCAAAAGCCAGAGGGCCCTCGCCACCATGGGCCGGGTTTTGCATAGTGCCCGATTAGAGAACACCTGGCCCGCATTCTGCAGACAAAGAACCCCTGGGCCACGTCTGCGCCGCTGGACCCGAGTTGAGCGAGATGGTGCTGTGACTTAGGAAGGGATGCCACACCCATAATATCAGTGTACCCCTTACCGAGGGGATCTGTTATATGGACCTCTGCTGGTCGTTGCTCCCCCACCCTCCCGGCCCCTTCGCCCCCCCTGATGACCCTTAAAACTGAAGGACCCTGACACTCAGTTTTGCCACTCTAGCACGTGTGGTCCCTGTTAAAAAACGTAAATTAAATTATTGGTATAACCTTGTTGGGGTCATACTGCAGTGCCCCCCCCCCGTATGGTCCAAACATCTAAATCTGGACTTCAAAAGCCAGAGGCCCTCGCCACCGCGGCCCGCATTCTGCAGGCAAAGAACGGGCATCAGGAGCAAGGGCAGGAGTGGATATCCAGAATCCCCTGAAAGAATTTAAAAATACTAACATAAAATACACATTCTAAGCTACAATATTGTTTAACATGTCATCAAGGGCTAAAAACAGCCATAGGTTAAGACATGAGTCATCAACTATATTCATTGCCATACAGTGAAAATGGATTGATGGAATGTGAGCAAACTTACCCAGGAGCCATTCACCAGATAATTCTCCTGACTCAAACTGACAAAATAAGTCGGAGCTCTGCAATATATAAGCATCATGGGATGACCCTGGATGCCCTGCAAGAACACTGAGGAATCGCATAGCTGAACCAAACACTGCTTGTATGTTGTGCAAGTGGCACATCTTGCGGTTCCTGCAACCAAATATAAAATGAATGAAAAATGAACGAAAAAAGCAAAAAAATTACAAACACCCACCCAAACTTTCACAGACAGCTACGGAAGTCCAGACGAATGTGTCTCTGAATCGAGCCTTATATCCAGCGCTCCCATCGGGGGGCTATAGAGTAAACTACCAGATAATATATAAATCGTACCTATAAGATAGCAGAATTTGCACATGATGTTGACGTGTGACCCGGTCCCCCGCTCCTCCCCCTCTTGCTTTCAATATTGTGTGTACTTGTTGTGTTGTATTGTACTTTAAAAATGATTAAATAAAGAATATAAAAAAAAATAGGTATGTTGCACAGATATTTGATATAATTGTACTTTATGCATTTTTGTACTACTGAATTAATATTTAGGTATTTATAGCACTTTAGTTATCCGGATCATAGGCAGGGGATTGTTTGATTCATTAGATTTTTATTGCTTTATATCATATGATATTGCCTCCCTCATCTCTGCCTCTTATCGTGCTGGTGTATTAGGTGTTTTTAACTTTAATACTTAAAAACTTTTTTTTACTTTATTTATTTTTTGTTTTTATTTACTATTAAGAATGGTATGCTTCCATTGGGATCCTTGATTTTTAGTCTACCGTAATTTTCATATGTTCACAAATACAGAGGATGCAGGTTTGTCATTGTTGGAGGTCTGCTTATTAAATAAATGAGTCCTCTTGGCTTTAGCTTTTGCAGCAGCAGGGTGCTTTTCCCACCACGGTTCTGTTCTTTCACTAGCTCAAGCTGCTTTCAGAGAAGCCACATACCTATCAAAGGCAGAGCAACCCATCACTATAAAGCAAGGAGCTGAGTCAGCAAGCACTGTGTTGTGGGGATCTGGTAGAATTCTGAGACTGCAGTGTCCTTTTTTTTTCTTTACTTCTTATTTTGTAACATTTTTAGATTCATGTTAGACTGGGGTAACATAACAAGATCTACAAATGTTTAAAGAGGACCAACACCCAGGGGTGATCGGCCCGGAAATCTATAAGATTCCCGGGCCGATCACCTCCCACCCCGCGGGACATCCGAGATCGGGATGTCCCGCGGGGTGAAACCCCCCAGAAACCCCAAAAAGACCCTACCTGATCCGCCGCCTCTTCCGAGAGTGACGCGCGGGAGGCGGCGGCGGCGGAAGCGGCTTGGACGTTCCTGATCCCCGCCTGGACGTTGGCGGGGATTGGCTGCGGCGTTCACGTGGGAGCGTTGAGAGGTGAGTTTTTTGGGGTTTCTGGGGGGTTTCACACAGCGGGGCACCCCCGATCGGGGTGCCCCGCCGAAGTGGACCAAAACCCAGGATAGTCAAAATCCTGGGTGTTGGTCCACTTTAAAGATCAAGGGTTTTTAATGGTAATGAATATGCTTCTTGACAGTTTTGTATGAAACATGGAATGCACATGTGTGTATTTGCAACATTGTTTTGAATGTTAAAGGCACACAAAAGGGTTTCTAGGAATGCGAGTACATGAAAAACAATGGGGTAATTTTAGTAAGTGTTGTCAATATTCTCTTGCAAGTAAAAAATTCACTTTAAGTTAATAAAAAAGCAATTTCACTGTTGCCCAATCAACACCCTGGAAGACAACTGAAAGCAATGCCACTCTTTATTCCTAGGAAAAGTAGGGAACTTTCATTGTCTTTCTAGCTGCTGAGGTCACTATATGAATTAATAGGTTACACTGACTTTTTGAACAATATATTTTTATTAAGGTTTTGCAACATACATCAGAACATAACAGGGTATCAGTAGTAAGAGGGAGAGAATGAGAAAGACATGTCGGCCTCGAAAAATACGCACCCCCACTCGCTAGTTTCCGCCCACATACTAACCAGCCCTACACCCCATTTGACACTTATCAATGAAGAGTCTTATTATACAGTGTTTGCCCTCTGTCCTCCCCTGACCCCCCCCCCCCACCTAAGAGGCCTAGTACGGTACATGGGGACTAGATGTATGATATTGGTTGAGGCTCAGATGACTCGAGACCAGAGGAAGACAGAGCAGACTAGAGCGGGCAGGAAATACCGGGGTCCGACTGAAGACCTCCATTAAAGGGAGAAGAGGGGTTGTCAAGGAAAGTGGGAGGGAAAAAGGTCATGGGGGTACAGGGGATGCAGAATACACAAGGACAAGAGGAGGAAGATAGGAATATTAGAATGATTGCTCTCATTGCTGTTAGAAAGTTAGACGCAGAAGCCCCTTTTTGCTATTGGATATAGAACCCGGAAGCAAGGATAGCAATGCCAAGATATAGACCATATATCCGTGCCCTACTAGGCACCTCCAGCACCTATCAGAGCAGGACGCATGAAACTTATTCAGATCTGCTGGGCACCTACACCAACGGGACAGGACCTTGTAATTCCTCTTTTGAGCTGCACACAGGACCGATAATTTGTGAGTTAATAGATATATCTTGGTGAGTTCCTCTCTAGATACAGATATTCCTAATTCCTCTTCCTACTTTCTAACAAATCCTGGTGGGGATTCATGTAGTGCATCTAGTAGGGTTCGGTACAGAACTGCGACAGCGTGCGGGGGGGGGTGCCTGAGTGAGGACATGTGCTAGCTGTGTCAGCGGTCTGGTACCCCGTATCTGCGAGGCTTTAGCCCGCGACAAAAGCACTCAACTGTCTGTGGAGGAACCATGAGATGTATTGCCCTTTCCCTTAATTTATCAAGCATGGGAAGCTGTTAAAAAACTCCTAGTCTGCATACCTGCTGCAAAAAAATAATTATCAAAGATAGGAGTTAGGGGGCATGGTCTATTAATTACAGTATGCTGCTTGCTCAATCCAAACCAGTAGGAATTGCCCTGCCAAAAATGGAAGGGAGTCCTCTTGTTTCCTGGGGAGCGGACTTCCCCACGGCAGTGAAATAGGATTTAGAGGAGATAGCACCCTTTCTATTCTAACCCATTGCTTCCCTTCCCCATTCTGAGTCCAGTCAAGTATGCGAAGGGTTATGACTGCTGCATGATAGGTTTTCAAGTCGGGAAGATCAATCTCTCCATCCAACTTAAGCCTAGTTAGGGTGCTGAATCTTATCCAGGGCTTCCCTGTGCTCCACAGGAATCTCAAGAACACAGTCCTTAGCTTTATAAAGAAAATATTAGGGAAATAAATGGGTATAGTTTGAAAGATGTAAAGAAATTTAGGAAGAATGTCCATTTTAAATACATTGATCCTTCCAAACCAAGAAAAGTCTGGTTTGTCATGTGTTCAGATCAGTCAATGTATTTAGGAGTAAGGGGGAATAATTGAGTTTGTACAGATGGGAGAGGTCCGAGGGGGATCTGGACTTCAAGGTATTTTATTGAATGAGGTTGCCATTTGAAACTTTCTGACTTTTTCTCAGAATAAAGTCACAGACACTTATGTAAATGGTTTCTGTGACTGTAAGTGGGAAGGGAATAAAGTCTTCCTTTTTTTGCCCTAAGATTAGACACCTTTCTAAAATCACATCCATATGTGCAAAAAGAGAAGGAGAGTCTGGGTGTCATCACTGAGGCCATTTCTGCATTGTAAGATGGAAACCTTCCCTACCCTATTCTATCTTTTCCAACTACCAACACCCAACTATAATTCATTTATTTGAGGCTACTCCCTCATTTTCAGTCAGTTTTTTCTTCCCAGTTTTAACTCCTTCATATTTCATGTTCATTTTTTATTTTCTGGCCCACTTTCTCCTTCTTTTATCTTCCTTATCCCCCTCCCTTTCTCTTTTCCTTTCTTCTTTCTCTTTTCTTCCCTTTTTTCTTTCTTTCTTCTTTTTTCTCCTTTTACCTTTCCTCCCCTTTCCCCGTCTCTATTGGGTTGATTCAAAGAAACATGTAACAGCTTGGATTTGGCTCACGATCATCCTATTTTTCACGTCCGCTCGTGCGTTCGTATGAACTTGCGAGTGATTCAATAAGCAAATACGCTTCTATCCTAAAATATACGTCCGTTCGTATGGCAGTTCGGGAATCAGACCTATGTCAGTTTCCATCCTGAATTTTCCGTTTCATTTCTCAGGTTGCAACATTGGTTTTGCCCTTTTTCCTTTTTTGTCTGGACGTAAATCCTTCTGATCTTGCGGCCGCGCACTACAAACTTAGCTCATTAAAGTGCATTCTAAATATTTGGTCTTATTTTTCTTTATTTCATTCATTTTGTTGAAACCAACCATTAATGAATGCATTTGCATCATAAAATCTTACTTTGTTTAATTTTTAGTTAACTTGCATTTTTTACTTGTGGATGTAATTTTAATATTTTGGCTTCAAATGGTACAACTTAAATTTTTGGTGTGTGGTTACCCACACCCTCTACATACAGATTGCTCTCAAATATTAAAAAACACCCAGCAACTTCTGCATGTTATGAGTCTAGAAACAGCCAAGATGGCGGCTCAGGTATTCTCGGGCAGCCTGCAAACAGAAAGGGCCTTGTGACTGTCCGTGCCCCCAGCTCTGCACTTTATCCCGCTCTCCTCTCCTCAGTAAGTGTGATGCATCTGACCAAAGATGTGCTTAACTAATTAAACAAAGCAAAGGTAAACAACTAAAACAATAAATGCTATCTAAAAATATTATTCTAGTACATCAATTTAACAATAAATAACAAAGGACATAAGTTTCTTTAATTAACGCAAATATATTGCAAAATAAAGGTTTACATGCAAAGGACTAATTAAGGTCCACATTAAAATGCTTTTATAAGGCATACATGGAAATGTATTAAATCAGGCATGCATTGCCATACAATTAATGGCCTCGGCCATGCTGATACATGCAGTTCATTGGAGCACAAGACGCGCAGACTCCTCCACATAGCCAAAAAACCTGTTCACGAACAGCAATCCGGCTGCTAAAAGGTGTCGGCTGTGGCTTTCTTTTAAAACGCGTTTACAGGTTTCTCTGAATCACACCTAAACACATCCAATTATCCTAAGTTTTACGTTTTCATCGTAAGTTTTAGGATTTGATCCTAAGTTTTACGTTTTGATCCTAAAATTTACGAACGCACTGCCGCTGATCGTAAGAGCATATACGCATTCGTACGTAGGCTCGTGCGAGTCGGGAATGGCCAAAAAAACAGGAAAAAATGACTAACACCCACCCAAACTTACGATTCTCGATACGAAATCAATTAACTTTGGCTCTTTGAATCGAGGGGTATAAGCTTGATTATGTTGATTGTCTCCTACCCTGCCTCTATTGGGTTGATTCAAAGAAACATGTAACAGCTTGGATTTTGGTGCCGATCATCCTATTTTTCACGTCCGCTCGTGCGTTCGTATGAACTTGCGAGTGATTCTATAAGCAAATACGTTTCTATCCTAAAATTTACGTCCGTTCGTATGGCAGTTCGGGAATCAGACCTATGTCAGTTTCCATCCTGAATTTTCCGTTTCATTTCTCAGGTTGCAACATTGGTTTTGCCCTTTTTCCTTTTTTGTCTGGACGTAAATCCTTCTGATCTTGCGGCTCCGCACTACAAACTTACCTCATTAAAGTGCATTCTAAATATTTGGTCTTTTATTTTTCTTTATTTCATTCATTTTGCAGTAACCAACCATTAATGAATGCATTTGCATAAGTAAATCTTACTTTGTTTAATTTTTACTTAACTTGCATTTTTTACTTGTGGATTTAATTTTAATATTTATGCTTCAAATGGTACAACTTTAAATTTTTAGTGTGGTTACCCACACCCTCTACATACAGATTGCTCACAAATATTAAAAAACACCCAGCAACTTCTGCATGTTATGAGCCTAGAAACAGCCAAGATGGCGGCTCAGGTATTCTCGGGCAGCCTGCAAACAGAAAGGGCATTGTGACTGTGTTGCTCTGGATTCTTTGATTTCTGACCTTTCCATGCCCCCAGCTCTGCTGTGTCTGTGCAAAATACAGCAGTAACCCACATCCTGCACTTTATCCCGCTCTCCTCTCCTCAGTAAGTGTGATGCATCTGACCAAAGATGTGCTTAAATAATTAAACAAAGCAAAGGTAAACAACTACACCAATAAATGCAATCTAAAAATATTATTCTAGGACCTCAATTTTAAAATAAATAACAAAGGACATAAGTTTCTTTAATTAACGCAAATATATTGCAAAATAAAGGTTTACATGCAAAGGACTAATTAAGGTCCACATTAAAATGCTTTTATAAGGCATACATGAATCAGGTATGCATTGCCATACAATTAATGGCCTCGGCCATGCTGATACATGCAGTTCATTGGAGCACAAGACGCGCAGACTCCTCCACATAGCCAAAAAACCTGTTCACGAACAGCAATCCGGCTGCTAAAAGGTGTCGGCTGTGGCTTTCTTTTAAAACGCGTTTAGAGGTTTCTCTGAATCACACCTAAACACATCCAATTAACCTAAGTTTTACGTTTTGATCCTAAGTTTTAGGATTTGATCCTAAGTTTTACGTTTTGATCCTAAGTTTTACGTTTTGATCCTAAAATTTAGGAACGGACTTCCGCTGATCGTAAGAGCATATACGCATTCGTACGTAGGCTCGTGCGAGTCGGAAATGGCCAAAAAAACAGGAAAAAATGACTAACACCCACCCAAACTTACGATTCTCGATACGAAATCAATTAACTTATGCTCTTTGAATCGAGGGGTATGTTATAATTTAATTCTTATATCTTACGCCAGCTGAATCAGGAGACTGAATAAAGCTTGGTCAGAGGTTAAGTAGGCCTCAACAACTATCATTCGGGGGTATCAAAACCTTTCACAGGTGATAGTTTTGCCCAAAGGTGGATAATTAACTTTTTATTAGCACATTGATCTAATGCTTACTGTGAGCCATAAAGCAGGTATGCTAAACTATGAATTCTATATAAATCATTGAGGATGCCACATTTAGTATGTTCATTCATTGTGCTAGGACAGATGATGCATGTACATGTTCATGCAACCCCAATTCCAAAAGGTTTGGAAACTGTATAATATATAAAGAAAACAAAAATGCAATGATTTGGAAATCGTATGTAACCATCCTTTTTTCACAATAAAACATGGAACACATACCAGAAGTTAAGGTTAGGAATTTTGCAATGATTTTCAACAGTCACATGGAAATGCAAGTTCAAGCTGTAAAGAAGAAGCCATAAGAAGAAGAAATATTACCCTGTTCTCTGGGACAGCGCTCTTTTGAAATGGACTGGGGCAAAATGGTGAACTAAGGAGGGGTGGCAGCCGCTCAGACCATTTTATAACTAATGAATAAAGGGGGGTGGGAGCAGCTCAATCACTATTATTTATACAAAATTATTATTATTATTCAGGGCCTGGGAACTAATTTACCGCCCAGTTTAACCCTCTCATCCCAATGTTGGAGACTCAAAATTAAGAGTAGGGACCAAACTAAACACAGAGTGCCTTGCCGGGGCAGTGTGGCTTCCACATGTATCTGCAGATATATGCAACCAAATCTCTCTGCCTTGCTCATTTTATAACTAACCTGGAAGGTGCACGTTAGAAGGGCAATTAGGATACAAAAGTCTTAAAGGAGCCACAGCACTCAAACCAGTTAGCTTGCTGACCAACCTACAATCTGTCTCTAAACTTGGTTAAAAACAGAGGGCTCGGTCACACACATCTGCAGAAGTATGCTGAAGCTGCACCACCAAGCGCCAAGGTGCCTCTGTGGGGTGCAGTCCTAACTCTAATCTCTGAGAATCCCCATTTGGGACATACAATGCAATAGATAAATTGGGAGCAGGCTTACCTGAGGGTGCCCTAAACCTCAAGTGCAAGCCATGGGGTGGAAGGGTCAAAGACCTTGCAGTACAGCCTAGACCCCACACCCCATGTGCTTGCACACATTCAAAAGAAACAAAGAAGGGGTGGCAGCCGCTCAGACCATTTTATTGTATCCTAATTGCCCTGCTAACGTGCATCTCCCAGGTTAGTTATAAAATGGTCTGAGCGGCTGCCACCCCTCCTTTGTTTCTTTTGAATTTGTGCAAGCACATGGGGTGTGGGGTCTAGGCTGTAGATAGGCTGTAGGTTTGAGTGCTGTGGCTCCTTTAAGACTTTTGTAGCAAAATGGTGAACTGTTATGTTGTCAGATGAATCAAAATGTGACATTGAAACCATGGATGACATGCCCTGCATCCAACCTCTATAAAGCCATTTGTTTCATCATTGAAAATGATCTCAATTCACAGTATAGAATAGCTGTATAGAATAGCTGTATAGAATAGCTACCCATATGCTGGAAGTAAAATGTGATGTGGGTGTGACTGACAGTAATGAAAGCTAATGTGGAGGCTTATTCATTACTAAAGCCAGGTATCGGCCAATGACGCTCATTTGCAGGGTGTCTTGGTCACTCTAGTAACCTGGCCCGCATTGATGAATGTGATGTATGTTGGGCGCTGTAACACCAGTACAGCGCTGCAGGGAGCGAAAGGTAGCGCCAGCTCAATGTGTCCGACTCTTAGCGACTCACACCACTACACACACAGAGCGTTAGCGCTCTAAAGCTGGTCGCTATAGCACAGAGCGCCAGACGCTGTGTTATCAAAGTCTGTTTTTGAACACATATCCACCAGTAACAAAGCAAAAACACATGGAATGACATTGTTGTAACACTGTGACATTAACACTTTGGTGCCAGACCTGTAAATACAATTCTGCATAAAAAACAAAAAATCTAAAAAGTTTTAAAATATGACTTTTTCTAGGCCAGGGGAGGTGACACAATTCTTTGAGAGAAAAAACTGCTTAAACAGAAGAAAAGGAACGTCCATTGAAATATATGGGAGAGCAGCAGGTAGCGACAGGTAATACCTTGCGCTCTGGAAGCTAGAGCGCCAGCGCTGTATGCCGAGCCACCTGTAATGATGAATAAGATGCTACATGGTGCTGTTAGAGTCGCTCACCAGATTCGCTTTTATAAATGTGGTTTTGCGTACAGTGCCTGGCACTCACCAGACGCTGCCTGCCGCTATGAGGCACTACCTGCCGCTATCCCTTGATGAATAACCCCCATAGTGTATACACAGTGGAGAGAATGTGGTAGGGTAAATCCTGCAGGAAGTAGATTACCAATAAAAAGTATTACTCTGATCATTTTATATTACTATGAGAATCTAGTCATATGTTTATGCTTTAATAATAGGAGTAATGTGTAGACAATAAGATGTGATTACCGTATATACTCGAGTATAAGCCGAGTTTTTCAGCCCACTTTTTGGGCTGAAAAAAGCCGCCTCGGCTTATACTCGAGTCCAGGGGCGGACTGCCAGGGAAGGCCGCAACCCTGAACCCAACAGATGCTGGAGGGTGAGGGGCGGCCGCTGCGGGTCCCTGCTGTACCCGCTGCTGCCGCCGCTCTCATACACACAGACACGCACACACATTCACACACTGACCGGCACTTCCAGGCTGCTGCGCGCTGGTCGTCAATGGGCGGCGTCCAATGTTTTCATTGGACGCCAGCCATATGGGGCACGCCCACCGACGACCAGCGCACAACAGCCAGGAAGTGCTGGTGTGTGTATGAGAACGGCGGCGGCTGGCGGCTGCCAGGCAGAGCTGAATGGAGGGTGTTGTGTGCCGAGCGACCGGCAGGAGGAGGAGGGGAGGGGGACCCCGCTGCCCCTCTGCAGGGTAACCTCGGCCAAACCCTGACCCCCGACACCTGCGCGTCCGAGAGCGGCGGCAGCAGCAGCAGGTACCCACAGTGTGTGTGTGTGTGTGTGTCTCTTTCTGTGTGTGTGTGTCTCTCTTTCTGTGTGTCAACTCCAATTCCAATTGAAAAAAGCCGCCTCGGCTTATACTCGAGTCAATAACTTGTTCCATTTTTTTGTGGTAAAATTAGGTGCCTCGGCTTATATTCGGGTCGGCCTATACTCGAGTATATACGGTATGTATAATTTATTGTACGCGTATATGGTTTAGTAGCCTATGTGTTAATGGATGTGATAACAAGGGTCATGCCCATCAGGAGGTGGTCTTGAAATATACGTGAGACAGCACTATTTGTCATGGTGTTTTATGTATGTTACCTTGGTCGAGTTTCTCAGAAGCAAAAAAAAACAACAACTTGGAAACAGAATAAATTAATTCTATCTGACTCAGCAAAGACTTTAAGAGAGGGAGCTATATCCTTCATATGCCAAAAGACCTTTACGGTTAGTACTAAAACTCTTCTGGGGTATGTGGAGATGTCCAAAGTAGTAATGCAGTATGGTGAGACCCTTGACTGATGAATGTTAAACAACAAGCTGTCAACTTTATATTATATATATACATTTTTGTGAAACTACAGTTCACAAGAGGGTCAACAGATCTAGTGGACTGCGTCGACCTCCGAAGGGGGCTGCCTCTCTGGCTGTGTCAGATTCAACAATGGACATTTTGATCCGTTTGCTGACCTATACTAGAGGGGCTGATTCCCCTCTTTCTAAAGATAAAGAGATACATGCCCTTAGTTTTAATGAATGTATAACCTCTGGACAACAAACCACATCTATACTATGAAATTACTTTTTTGGGGAAATGGGCAGGAATAGACAATGATGGAGATATAAGTTCACCAACTCAGACCCTCTTCTAAAGAAAATTTGTGGCGACAAAAAGGTTTTGAGAGGTAGCATGTTGACAAATGACATAACTAATTTCGGATTCCAAAATCATCTGGTTTACAAAAGGGAGATTTGTGCATTGCTCTCTGAAGAAACTGCAACCAGTGTGAGAAAATAATAGTACGTCAGAACAAGAATTCTAAGTGTACTGACTCACAATCCTATCTAATCCAGATTGTAAGGAATTGATAATATTGGAAAAAGGTATTCAAACAATTATGAAAGACATATCAAATCATAATGGATCTCTAGTATCTTAAATAAATATTATAGGAGGAGGATTAGCATGCGCTCATTGAGACTGGCTCTGAAGACCAAATTTGCTCTAAAATTGACCTGTGGAAAGCCACGTCTTCAAAGAAACTGTTTTCAGTATGAGATGAAACATTGGTATTCCAAATCAATGCTATGGCTAACTGTTTTGTATACTAGGAAGTTCACGAGATCAGCATACCACACTTCCCTTGTCTAATCTTTAGGGATTAGGAGACATTATAACGAGATCAAATAGTCATTGGGTATCAGATCTCAAAACTATAGTATATTTCTCTGCTTACAAAATTCTTGACCACAATTGATGTTTATATTAGAATGAATAAATAAATGTCAGGAGTATGTCAGTGATATCAAGAGAGTCAAATATCTCCTACACTCACTAACACAGTGACAGTTTTTTTTTTGCCTGAGGAAATCCGCTGTGGAATTTTCTATGCCGAAAATGTGCCAGATGGGAATAGGGGACACAGGAATCACTGTGCAATAAGGAATAGTGACGACCACTTGTGTAGCTTTCGGGCTAATTCTACCCTCTTACTAATATATACACACACTGTCAACTTGATAATGTCTCATGGTAAGCAGATCAGTTTCACTCTCGTAATAGAATTCTGGAATAGTGACAGAGCAATAGCAGTACCTCCTTTAGTACCAGAGGACTGATAGACAAGAATGATTCTAATTATGATCATTTTTCTAGTACTACCCATATCTCCTTACTTCTGACCCATTCCATCAACTGACAATTGTGAAAAAATATGGCGCTAAAGGAAAAGGGATAAAGGTCACACAGTCCAGTGAGGCAGTTAAATAGACTACTCCAATTCACCTCGCAAATCATTCAAAAGAATGTAAGCATAGTTCAGGAGCATCAGGGATGTATCCCATATTAGAAGAATAATATGTATAGCAGCTTAGTTTGAAAGAAACTCTAATAACTAGGACTTCCATGTGTTTCTGGAAAATGAAGGCATGATACACTAGACATAAGAATCCATTTTTATTAGACGCTTTGCCTCAGAAACTTCCATCTGAAAAGGTGCGCAATGCAATGCAATGCAATGCACCAAAATGAGTTGTTCCGTGACTCCATGGTCCAAAAATTTCTCTCTGTAAATAACCATAATGTACAGCTTCCAAATATGAAGTTTTCCGAACACTTTTGCATCACAGAATGCTGACACTTTGACCAAACCGAGTAAAAGACTCAGAAAGGCATCATATTCCATCCTAGAAAGATTCAGAAGACTGAATAGGTTGTACTCAACGTTGGACTATCCAGATTTTAAAGAATTTTGGTGACCGTGATCATGCTTGTCAAAATGGCTATGGCTGAAACTTTTGCTACCCTTTACTGTTGATTTTACTAAAAGGATCCTTATGGTCCTTTGACTATACCTGATTAATTAATTGATGAAGCTCCAGGTGAGATGTCAAAACCTCAGCACAGTTTTATGTTGTGCTACCAAATGCGAAACTGAAGTTGATCAGGAATTCCCCCCCACCCCACCGCATGAGGAAAATTAACAATGATCTTTGAGATTCCATACTCCAAAACCTCCTACGTTGAAGTACTGATACTGGAAGTAAAATCTCATACTGCGCTGTGAATAAAAACAAATAAAATGCCAAACCATATATAATTGAGGCACGGTTGAATAAAACGCTCTCCAGGGCCTCCTAATTTTAAATGAATTAGTCAGGTATAGTCAAAGGACCATAACGATAGCTTTAGTAAAATCAACAGTAAAGGATAGAAAAAGTCCCAGCCATAGCCATTTTGACAAGCAAAAAAAATCTGGATAGTCCAACCTAAAGCGTCTTCTGAATCTTTCTAGGATGAGAAAGTCATGCTTCATGCTCACCTTACCATAATCCTTGCAGAAGTAGATGTAAGTGTACATGTACTAAGATTCTAACTGCTACTACCCACCAAGTAGACCAAAGGTGCACTTTTGGATTTTTTATAAGAGAATTACGTGGTATAGATGCCGTAAACTGACTCAAAGGCTGGGCCATCACTATTAGGAAGTCAACATTTGCTTCCTGGACAATGCATCTCTACTAAGGGCGAGTAACTTTTGTGCATGTAGACGATGTTATTAGACATCATAGACACAGTAATCAAGCCTCTACATTCCCACAAAGTGTGAAAGTTAATTACAATGCACAGATGGAATGGCTGAAGTGCCCATTTGCCACTAGCATCTTGCTGAGCATGCTTGACTTCCCTTTTCCTGTGGAAATTAAATTAAGTGGTCAAAGGAAATAAATCAGGGAATGCCTAGAACATGTATACAGTTCTCTTAATATACAGTTAAGTTAGTCGGGCTATGCAAGAACGACAGATGTACAAAAATATCACCATATTCACTTCACCAATTGAGTGCAGCAAACTAACACCAATGTCATACTGATATGCCTCATTTGTATATTAAAAGGCAATCCAAAATAACTAAGAGGGAACAATTCATTGCAAAAAGAGCAAGCACGTGGACTAACACCTTTACCACAAACAGTGCCCGTATGCATCCCTCCCCAGGGCAATTCAGACAAATAGGAAGTGCTGCTGGGTTTCCTGTGGCTGGACATTCTCAGTTATGTCAGTTGAATTCAGGCAGCACCATGGCTTGGATACTGGGAAAGGAAGCTCCAAAATTAGTGGCTACCAGAAGAAAATTGTGCTAAGCCCAATTTGGGTGTTAGAATAGTAAAACAAGTCACCCAGGACCTGAGAGGCAGGGAACCCAGGACTTGTGAAGCCGCGAGCTACACAAAAAAGTGATAGGAAGGAGAACAGCTGCTTTGTCAGACAGTCAATCAGCTTCATCCTGACCTCAAAGTGGCCATGGCCAATGAGCGGCCGGAATTAGTGGTGCCTCTGTACTATAAGAGGCACTGGCTTACAAAATAAAATGGTGAAATCAGCCAAAAGCCGCTGAAGCTGAGACTCTCCAGAGCCCCCACACATATTCATATCAAATGAGCACCCCTACCCACAAAGCCGCTGCACTGCCTGTCAGCAGCACTCAATGTAGTTAAAAAGAACAACGTACACTATAAAATATAAACTGCCCTATATGGTAAAGTAGTCTCATACAGCGGTCCCAGCAATGCAACAGTTGCATCTTAAGCACAGATTTTTTTTCCAAGTCCGTTTACTTACTGACCTATAAATGTGCCCCCAATCCAGGAGTCCTTGACAAACCAGTTTGGAAGGGGGGTGTTGTAATGGAAACCATCACTTACTCAGAGAGTAAATAAAGACAATCAAAGAATATTACAGTACAGTACAGATCTTCTCAGTACACTGGCTATGCTTGAGGAGGCAGGGTTATACCCCGATTTGAATAAACATCATTTAAAACATGAACACATCTTCTATGGATACTTCATCAACTCATAAGTTTAGAATAATGTAAAAGTGCTGCGTCCTCCCCATGCTCCAGAAGAAATTTCATAGACCTTCATTATTCTTTCATTTACAGTATAGAAAAGAAAACTACAACAGGAGTCACTAATCAGAAGAGTACTGGGCAAAGCTACTAGAACATTATCAGGAGTTACAAGCAGGGTATATACCCTAGAAAAAAACATGCTTTCACTGAACCGCAGCTTGACAAACTAGAAAAACTAGCAATCTCAATCTAACTCTTGATCTTGATCATGTTGAAAATGAGAGGGCAGAAAAATAATATCTGGATCCATTGCTTCCCTGAATCTCGGGATAATGGAAACCTGGTGGGGATTGCTACCACTATCTTCAATAACCTTCTGGAGTGACATCAGGATGAGCAAGATGAGATGTACAGGACCCACAAAGCGATGGATCCACCTATCTTAGACCCAGCCAAATATAGAGATGTCATCTACCATGTCCACTTTTACCCAATAAAAGAGAAGATTATTAGAAAAGCTTGGCAAAATGGCCCTGTTGCCTTTTTTTCAAGACTTGGCCAGGTGCAAATTTCAAAAGCCAGGGAATCCCCATACCGCTCTTAGAAGCCATCAAAACAGCTAGAACTACTTACAGATGGGGCAACCAATTCCATCTAGTGGTCCTAAAAGTTGGTCATCCATTCGTGCAACATACTTTTACTCAGATCCCAGACCATATGCATTTCCTGAAAATCCCAGTCGTACAAGTTGATGACTGGCTTTATCCTGAGCTTATACCTGTTGAAGCCCCAAATCCCCTTTTACTGCTGGTCAACCCCCACCCCTAGAGAAATGGAAACAGGGAGAGGAGGCAGCAAGCCTAGCAAGTTAAAAAAAAAGACGATCTTTGCACAGATTTTGTAACAGATTCACTCTTTCAAAACTAAAAGTCAGCCCTCTAATTTAAAGAGCCAATCCAGCCAGAGTGCCCATTTTTTAAATTGTGTGTGGATGAATCTCATGGACTCTCTGTACCTCTGGTGCTTCTGGATTCCAGTCTCCATCTGAATGTTGTGGCAAGCAGGCCTCTCTATGGTTTCCTGAAGGCTGCTTGGCTACTTCATCTTCCTAGTCCGTTGTACTCCTGGCTTCCTACCGGCTCCTGGAGGCTGCAGGCCCCTGTCCTGGGCCCTTGGTGAGGGCTCTTTATGTCTCTTTATGTTCCTTTAGCATATGGTTGTGTTTTAGTTAGTTTTGGTTTAGTGTTCTGTACGCTGAATGCAAGGTTTTCCTGTTTCTTTGTTTCATTTGTTTCAGGGTTTGTTTGCCTTTATTTAATAAAACTTTCTTTAGTTCATTAATCCTCGTGTTTAGGGATGAGCGAACCGGTTCGGACGAACTGGAATTCGCTCCGAATTTCAGGGAAAATTCGATTCGGCACGAACCCGAATTTTTTTTGGTTCATGCCGATCGAATTTTCCCTGAAATAAAAAAAAAAAATGCCGGCATGGTGGGAGCGGGCAGGCCGGCTACGCTGTCAGCGGGTGGCGGCCTCCACGCTCCGGCGCCGCTCTCAGCTGTCATCAGAGGACGCGCCATCAGAGGGCGCGTCATCAGAGGGCGCCTGAGAGCGGCGCCGGCCTCCACGCTCCGACCATGCAGGCGTAGCCGGCCTGCCCGCTCCCACCATGCCGGCATTTTTTTTTTCAGATGAGCGATTCGTGAAAGTTTGATTCGGGCGAATCCGAATTTCTTGGGGAAATTCGGCGAATCGCCCGAATCGAGCTTTCAAGAAGTTCGCTCATCTCTACTCGTGTTGTGTCTTGCTCTGACCTAATAATCTGTTTCCCTGGCAGAGAGTTCCATTAGGAGAACTCACCGTCCTGAAACCATAAACAAATGCGGGCATTTACTGGCCATATCTCTACACCCAAGATTCCTAGCTACATATATTCCTAACATTAAAAGATAGGGTCCCCCACACGCATAGCAGAAGCCTTTAAAGACTACTCTAAGTCTCTTTTATTAGACTTGGTTTTATTCCTGTCAGCAGAGCAGGTGCACTGGTTGGATTGCAACATTTGTAACATTTTACAAAACACTTGAAACTACACCTCCCAGTCTATCTGATATGTTTCCCACACCCTTTACATACAGATGGCTCACATTAAAAATCATCCTACCTGCATCTACTGCATGTTATGAGCCTTTAAACTTTCAAAATGGCGGCTCATAGTGCATCAGGCAGCCTGCAAACAGGAAATGTCTTCTGACTGTGTCGCTCTGCATTCTGGGATTGCTGTCCTTTCCCTGACCCCAGCCTTGCTCTGTCTGTGCAAAGCACAGCTATAACCCCACTTCCTGTACTTTATCCCTCTCTCCTCTCCTCAGTATGTGATGCTTCTGAGTCAAGATGGCGGCCCATATCCTAGAGTCCTGAACAGATTTGCAGCCCGGTCGGGGAAAGAATTATAAGTGACTATTATAAATGTGACTAAAAACATAAAATATCTTCATTTTAGATGCTGGGGAATAGTTTTTTAGGGGTTTGGGCTTTTCATTAAATCATGCTGAAGGTCTGGTTTAAGCTCAAGAGAGGATATGAGAGGATGGAAAGGACATGTGACCGGGCTCTGGAACCCTCTTGGATTTCGGGGCTGGAGGAGGCGAGCAGCAAGGAGAAGACCCCCTGGGACGGATGATGAACCACGGCCTACTTACCAAGGGCATGTGAATCATCTACCTTCTGAAGGACTGGGCTGGACTCGTGAGTACAGATGGCTGCAGCTTGTATTGTGTAGAAAGTGGATTACAGACAAGGCCTGTGACAGTGAAAGCACATGAGGCTCAATTCAGAGGCACATTCGTCTGGACTTCTGTAGCTGTCTGTGAAAGTTTTTGTGTGTGTTAGTCTTTTTTTTTTGTTCATTTTCCATTCGTACGAATGTTCGGGCACTTTCGTATATGCGCTTTTGAAGAACGAAACTAAATCGGATCATTTGCGTTAGTTCGGATCATTTTCCCCACAAAATCTTTTTTTTTCGTTTGTTCAGAAAACTTACGTTGTTGGGATGGGCTTGCGTCTGATTCAGAGAGCTGATTGCCGAGGGACCACCACTCTATTAAACCGTTTCATTTGCGATCCACTTACGGGACCTTTGAGGCCTCAGATTGCTATTGTTGAACATGTTTTGCGGCTATGTGGAGGAGTCTGCGCGCCTTTAGCACCAAGGCATTGCATGTATCAGCATGGCCGAGGCCATAAATTGTATAGCAATGCATACCTGAATCAATACATTTCATGTATGCCTTATAGAAGCATTTTAATGCTGACCTTAATTAGTCCTTAGCATGTAAAATGAATAAAGGGGGGTGGGAGCAGCTCAATCACTATTATTTATACAAAATTATTATTATTATTATTCAGGGCCTGGGAACTAATTTACCGCCCAGTTTAACCCTCTCATCAACTAAATATCAAGCAACAAACACGTCTAGCTACGTGGAAAGACAGAGATTTGGTTGCATATATCTGCAGATACATGTGGAAGCCACACTGCCCCGGCAAGGCACTCTGTGTTTAGTGTGGTCCCTACTCTTAATTTTGAGTCTCCAACATTGGGACATGCAATGCAGACAAATACCTGAGAGCTAATCACCTGGGAAGCTGCCATCCTCCCTTTAGAACACTTCACAGGGAGAAATCCATATTGACTCAATTTGAATTGCCATGGACACACACAGGGAGGGATTCAGCCATCATGGATCTCTCCCTGTAGAGTGTTCTAGAGGGAGGCTGGCGGCTTCCCAGGTGAGTAGCTCTGGCTGCATTGCATGTCCCAACTTTGGGGACTCAAAAATAAGAGTAGGGACCACACTAAACGCCTTGCCGGGGCAGTGTGGCTTCCACATGTATCTGCAGATATGTGCAACCAAATCTCTGTCTTTCCACATAGCTAGACATGTTGGGTGCTTAATACTTGGATGATCAGAGAGTTACCCTGGGCGGTAAATTGGTTCCCAGGCCCTGAATAATAATGTTAATAATTTTGTATAAATAGTGATGGAGCTACTCCCACCCCCTTTGCTCTTAGCATGTAAACCTTTATTTTCCCACACATCCATATAATTACTTTATTTTTTTAGACTTATGTCCTTTGTAAATTATATTTGGATTGTTGAACTTGAATCTTAATTTGTTGTAGGAGTTATTGTTTTAGTTGGTTACCTTTGCTTTGTGTAATTATTTTATATTTGGTTGCAGGAACCGCAAGATGTGCCACTCGCACAACATACAAGCAGTGTTCGGTCCAGCTATGCGATTTCTCAGTGTTCTTGCAGGGCATCCAGGGTCGTCCCATGATGCTTATATATTGCAGAGCTCCGGCTTATTTCATCAGTTTGAGTCAGGAGAATTATCTGGTGAATGATTCCTGGGTAAGTTTGCTCACATTCCATCAATCCATTTTCACTGTATGGCAATAAATATAGTTGTTGACTTATGTCTTAACCTATGGCTATTTTTAGCCCTTGATGACATGTTAAAATATATTGTTGCTTAGAATGTGTATTTTATGTTAGTATTTTTAAATTCTTTCAGGGGATTCTGGATATCCACTCCTGCTCTTGCTCCTGATGCCCGTTCTTTGCCTGCAGAATGCGGGCCAGGGGTTCTCTAATCGGGCACTATGCAAAACCCGAGCCATGGTGGCGAGGGCCTTCGGGCTTTTGAAGTCCAGATTTAGGTGTTTGGACCATACAGGGGGAGGGGGGGGGCACTGCAGTATGACCCCAACAAGGTTATACCAATAATTTAATGTACGTTTTTTAACAGAGACCAAAAGTATATCATAAGTAATCAATATTTATTAATGATTACAAAAATACCATCACAAATATATTTTTAAAAACAAAATTCTAATAGCAGGGACACAGACAATCATCCCTCTTCCTCCTTGTGAAAGATAGATCCCTATCACACAATAAAAATGCAACAAGTGAATAAAGTGACTGGTGCAATATTAAAGTGCTAAATGCTGATATATGAAAGTGCTAAGTGCTACAATATAACATTCAAAACCTTTATAAATTCATCCCATATAGAAAGAGAGAACAAATAGCCAATCAACTTGCCCCAAAACAAGATAAATTTGTAAATAATTAAAGTGCATGAGATATCACCAAATCGGAAGTTGAGAGGTGTCCCTGCTAAGAGCTGGCGTCCTGATCCCCCACGCGTTCCGTGAGACAAGCTCACTTCTTCAAAGGTGCCAGAGAATGATGCCTGCTTCACATACCCTTTTTATATATGTAGATGGCTGGAGAGAGCTCTATTGACAGGTGCTGCTCGTCTCCAATCAGGGCGGCGCTCCAGCACACGGCGGCCGCACAATGCGCAGGAGACGCCACCAATCAGGGACGGCCATCCAAAAATGTGGACGTCATCGCCCTCCCTCAACACCGCCCGCCCCCAAAACTGCCCAGCCAGCCGCACCGACGCACAACATTGCTACGGCAACGGACGCCAAGGCAGGGGGCGGGGGGCGGCGGGGAGGGAGCTCGAGCACGCTGAGGGAGCTCATTAGTAATTCCCAGCTGGGTGTGAAGTCAGGCAGTTACAATTAAAAACCCCCTGATAAAAACAGTAAACCTTTATTTTTATCTATCTCAATCTATCACTGCAGTAAAGATATATGAACATATATAAACATACAATATATTTATGAAACTTTTGTCCAATCATGGCTATACAGCTATCCACTATCAAATAAATGCAAAGTGCATATGCAGAGGCAGAATCAATTTTACAAAGTCATATACATGGGTCTGGGCAGAATCAGACATACACACACCTATATATATGGAGACAAATGATCAAGACAGGATCACACCCATATAGGTAGGATCAAATAATCGAAGCAGGACATACACATACCTATATAGGTAAGATCAAGTGATCAAATCAAGAGGGAGAAAACACATGCAATCCAAATAGGGTGCATGCAATTAAGGTTGGCAACCAGAGATAGATCTTATATATTCGGTGCACATACTAATATAGATAAATATATGAGTAATTTTTATTTTATTTATATAAACGATACCAGTCATATCATGACAATGGTATTATTGATTGAATCTAGAATATGATCAAATGAACAAGATAAATAGATAGGATCATATGTACGTATATGGGCACCATCACAAATATATATATATGATGGTACACACATGAATACACACGCGATCCACTATGTAATGTTGGAAAAGCACACATAAGATCCCGGTTGATAACCACAGAGGAGCCTATATAGCAAATATCAATAATATAATCCAAAAATCCATATAATAATCAAACATAAATAAATAATTAATTAATAAAATAAATAAATAAATAAATACATGAATAAACAAATTCCATACAATCAAACATAAATAAATAATTAATTATTTAAATAAATAAATAAACTAATTCATGTAATCAAACATGAATAAATAATTGATTAATTAAATAAATAAATAACCCAATTCCATATGATCAAACATGAGTAAATAATTAGTTGAATAAATAAATAAATAAACTTCATGTAATTAAACACAAATAAATAATTAATTAATTAAATAAAACCAATAAATAAACTGAAAAAAAAAAAAAAACAACAATTCGTGAAAACAGATGTCCACTTGATAGACCCGCTGGATGCCTGAGCCCTTTTGTTTTTAAAAATATATTTGTGATGGTATTTTTGTAATCATTAATAAATATTGATTACTTATGATATACTTTTGATTCAAGCTATTTGATTTGGTGGTGCCTGGGGACGCCCCCGGTGGTAGCTGGGGCCACACATATTGTGTACTTGTATTTGGATATACTCTTTTTGGGGATTCCTTTAAGGCACACCTACATATATACATTGTTAAGAAACAAAAACAATTCTAGTTAAGTGGTGCATTGGGGAGAAAAAAAACTCCTTTTGGATTTTAACAGAGACCACACGTGCCAGAGTGGCACAACTGAGTGTCAGGGTCCCTCAGTTGGTGGGCGAGATGCAGGAGCTGCGCGACTCATTGGGGACCACAGATGAAGAATAATGTTCTGTGGCCTGCCATTGCTATGTATTTTGTTTTTTATAGTTGTAAAAATTTTACATTTTAAAACTATTTTAATATTTTATATTTTATGATGAAAAAAAAAATAATAAAAGTTTCAGTGTCATTTCATTTACAAAATACATTAACACAAAACTAATGGGCCCAGAAATATTTAAAGATGAATATTCACATGACCGAGAAGTGATTTGGGTAAGTTTTAGGGGGCTAAAATGCAAGAAGAACATAACCGGGAAGTGGTTTGGGACAGTTTTAGGGGTGAAGCATGGAAGATGTAGGAAAGCGCAAAGTGGTTTAGCTAAGCATTGTAGTATAAGTGAGTGAGCCAAATATGTAGGCGAGCACTTTAATGAGTTAAGTTTGTAGTGCGCAGGCGCAAGATCGTAAGGATTTCCGTCTGGACGATTATTTATTGAAAAAGGGAAAAACAGAATCTAACGGGAAGCGTAAAGGATTCGTGGGAGGAGACGATGGGAAAAGGGCAAAAACGAAAGCCTACGTTGTAACATGAGAAAATGAAACGGAAAAGTCACGCTGGAAAATGACATCCTCGTACTCGTACTCTGCCGTACGAACGGACGGAAACCTTACAGAAGGATTGCAATGCATGCATAGAATCGCACACTCATACGAGAGCGGGAAAATTAAAAAAAAAAAAACAGATCGGCACAAAAACGAAAGTCTTTTTTTGTCTCTCTGAATCGAGCCTATGGTGTTAGGAAGTGACTAATCATTTCAGGAAAATGCACATTGCTCCTCTTCTAGACTCTCAAACACTATTTGCTGACTTTGTTTAGAGTGCACTCAGGTTGCTACAGGCAGAAGCTGATATTGTAAACTTACCTAATGAAAACCAGGCTGATATTAGATGCTTCACATATGTATAGACATTGCAATTTCAAGAGCCATTTTAGGTGAAGAGTAAGGGTTCGATCAAACAAAGCCTGGAGTGTCAAAGAGACTACAAATAATACAATTCAGTTGTACCCCTCACAGTAAAGTGAAATTCTTTGACTGACATTACAGTGCAGCCTGTTATCTGTTGTTCACACAGTTACCACTAGAATGCTGTGGAGAGCTATCACTGTTCTAGAGTTTAATAACACAGCCTGGAACTTTCTACAAGTTGTGCTTAAAGGGACAGCACCCATTAGTGCAAGGGAGGTTTAGTCTGTTACTCATCAAGGAGATTGTCTCAGTCGGCTCAAGAGGAATTTAAAGCAGCATTATTTCATAACTGTCAAATTGAAGTTAGGCTCAGAAAAATGGAAATTAACATTAAAGTTAGTCATGGAGCACTCTGATTAGTTGGTTTAGTGTAGCAAAAGAAAATGGTGGGAAAATAGGGCTAAGTTGTTTACCAGGGCCTATAAATAGACCCATGCTGGCTGTAAGACAGAGAGGGCAGAGAAGTGAGAGATGGAGGCTGAGAGAGCCAACAGAGAAAAATACCATTTTGTGATTACTCACCTGTAAAATGGGTATTATAAGTATGTCTCACACCCTGCTTCAGAAAGATTAATTACACGTGGGTTATGGTCCAGTAGAGGGCGAACTTCTGCAGAGATGACTAGAAAAAGAAGCCCCTCCCAGTCCATAAATACCTGGGACCTCCCACACACTCCCCAGTATAAGAAAGCAGTAAGGAGACCAGGAATAGCCAATAAAATCCATGAGAAAAAAGTTTCACCATATAGAGGATCAAAGATACAACTTAGGGTGGGACGAAGCAGGGTGTGAGACATACTTATAATACCCATTTGACAGGTGAGTAATCACAAAATGGTATTATTCCAAGTATGTCTCACACCCTGCTTTGGAAAGATTAATTACACGTGGGACATCCAATAGCAGTGTCCAAAAAGGGTGGGGATCCCAACAGGCAATAGTGCACAAATTAAACCACTGCAGCTTGCAGAACTTTGCGGCCAAAAACAGCATCCACTGAGGCCCGCACATCAACCTTATAAAACTTGGAAAAGTATGAACAGAAGACCAAGTAGCAGCCTTACAAACTTGTTCAACAGAGGCTTGGTGCTGAAACGCCCAGGAAGCCCCAACAGCACGAGTAGAATGAGCAGTGATCTGGAAAGGGGGATCCCTCCCCTTAGCAGAATAGGCCCTAATAACAGCCTGACGAATCCATTTACTAATGGTTGACTTGACGGGCGCCAAACCCTTCTTGGGCCCAGAGGGCACCACAAAAAAGGCGTCCGTCTTCCGGAATGATGAAGTAGCCACCAGATAGTACTTTACACATCTAACAACGTCCAGAGAGTGCAAGGCCCTCTCCTTGTCATTGCTAGGTTTAGGACACAATGAAGGAAGCACAATGTCCTGATTGAGGTGAAAGGCAGAGACAACCTTTGGCAAGAAGTCTGGTTTAAAACGGAAAACCACCTTGTCCTGATGTCTCTCAAAGTAGGGGGCCTGAATGGACAGAGCCGCCAACCCAGAAACACGCCGAACAGAGGTGATAGCCAACAAAAAGGCAACTTTTAAGGTGAAAATGGATAGTGCAGAATCCTGCACTGGTTCAAAAGGAGGACCCTGAAGGGCAGACAACACCAAATTTAAATCCCAAACAGGTAACATGGGTTTGCCAGAGCGGACACATGCCCCTTAAGAGTGCTAAGCTGAAAACCCATGTCCAGACCATGCTGAAGAAACTCCAAAATCCGAGGAATGGAAAACACCCGACAAGGAAAGGCCCTAGCCTCACATCAATCAATGTAGGTCCGCCAGGTCCTATAGTAGATATTAGAGGAAGATTTCTTCCTAGCCCTGACAAGAGTCTGGACAACGGCTTCAGACCAACCCTTTTCCTTTAAGATGAAGGTTTCAGCAGCCACGCCGTCAAAGCCAGCGTTTGTAAATTGAGGTAACAAAGCTGACCTTGTGTGATCAGATCCGGAACCAGAGGCAGCCTGAATTGATTGACCGCCAGCCGGACGACGTCTGCAAACCACACCTGTGTTGGCCACCTTGGGGCCACCAGGCTTGCTGGCACACCCTCTTGAGCCAGCTTGCGTACCACCTTGCCCACCATGGGAAAGGGAGGAAACAGATACAGGAGAACGATCTCCCGCCAGGACAGAGACATGGCATCCACTACCAGAGCCAGAGGGTCCTGGGACAGAGACACAAATGGCAGAAGCTTGTAATTGTGACCAGAGGCAAACAGATCCACCTCCGGACTCCCCCACCTGCGACAGAGGGATAGAAATACCTTGTTGCTGAGGGACCATTCCCCCCGGCGAGAGGTCCCTCTGCTCAGGGAGTCCGCTTCCAGGTTCTCCACCCCTGGAATGTAGACTGCCGAGATGCACGGAACATTGCTCTCGGCCCAAGCAAGAATCATAGACACCTCCCGGAGGGCACTCCAGTTGCGAGTCCCTCCTTGGTGATTGATGTAAGCGACCGCTGTCCGATTGTCAGAGCGAACCTGAACTGGTAAGCCTTGAAGGTGATGTGTCAGGTGCAACAGCACCAACCGAACCGCCCTCAGCTCCAGAATGTTGATGGGGATATGGGCCTCCTGAGGACCCCACAGCCCCTGGAACTGACGTTCCCTCCAGAAGCCTCCCCAGCCTGACAGACTGGCATCCGTGGTGACCGTCTCCCAACAGGGCGCAAGAAAGGACCTGCCCCCCAGGAGATTCCTCTGGTCCATCCACCACTGCAAGGACCACCGGACAAGAGGGGACAGAACACAAGTCTGATCCAGACAGAGGACATTTGTTCCAAACCAATAGAAGATGGAGCTGAAGAGGTCTCATGCGAAACTGAGCAAATGGCACTGCCACGAAGCAAGCCACCATCAAACTTACCAGCCTCATGCATTGCCTGATGGATGGACGAGGGCTGGACAGAAGAAAACGAATAAGAGCCTGAAGAACATCCACCTTCGGCTGGGGTAGGAACACCCTGGTCTGAATAGTATCCAGAGTCATGCCCAGGAACGAAGCCACCCTTGACGGGGATAGAGAGGACTTGGGGTAATTGATTACCCACCCGAACCTCTCCAGCGTCGTCACCACCGTTCTGGTGTCCAGCTCCGCATGGTGGAGAGAGGATGACGTAATGAGAAGGTCATCCAGGTAAGGCAGAATACGAATGCCCCGGACTCTGAGAAGAGCCATCACACCCGCCAAAACCTTGGTGAACACCCTGGGCGCCGAAGTTGGCCCGAAGGGAAGAGCCACAGACTGGAAGTGCTGGTTGTCCACGAACCTGAGGAACCCTTGGTGTCCCGGAAAACCGTCACATGAAAGTAAGCGTCCTTGATATCTATTGAGGTCATAAAGTCCCCCAGACGCAGTGAGTCGACAGCAGAGCGCAGAGTCTCCAAGCGAAATTTTTTGGCCCTGATGAACCGGTTGAGAGTTTTCAAGTCCAAAATGGGTCTTATGGAACCATCTTTTTTGGGGACCGTAAAGAGGTTGGAATAGTAACCCAGACCTCCCTCTGTGGGGGGGAACCGGACAAACTACCCCATATTCCAAAGGTTTTGCACCGCCAGAAAAAGGCCCTATGCCACCCGTGGGTCCGACGGAACCCGGGACCTGAGGAATCTGGGAGGAGGCCGGCATGCAAACTCCAGCTTGTACCTGGAGGAAACTACCTCCCGGATCCAGACGTCTGTGACCTCTAGGGTCCAGACCTGAGCAAAGAGCCGCAGCCGTCCCCCCACCCGCAAGGGTGAGGGCGCCCCTTCATTGCTGAGCTGGCTTGGCAACAGACTTGGGTTTAATACCCCAGGAAGTCCCAGGTCGGGCACATCCTCTACCCCTACCACAGGCATCTCCTCGGAATGCAGTGAAAAACGTTCCCCTGCTTGACCGAGAGCCACGACGGGAAGGGTTGAATGAACCCGAATCCCGAAAGGGCCGGCGCTGCTTCTTTTTCTTACCCCCTCTGGCAACCGAGTCTAAACGATCACCAAACAGGCACAGACCCAGGAAGGGAGGACCTGTGAGCGCCTTCTTAGCAGCATTATCGGCCGCCCACTGGCACAACCAGACCGACCGGTGTATAGCAACCTGCAATGCCGTGGTCCTGCTACACATACGGATAGTATCATCCAAGGCTGATAAGACAAAAGCAATGAACATCTCACAATGAGTCAAGGCTGTAAACTCCTCACTGCAAGGATCCAATTGGGAACCATCCAAAAGGCCCCTAATTAGAGCTCTAGTAGCCACGGCCGTGATCGCAGAAGCACAAACCGGGCACAAGGCCGAACCCGCACAAGCAAAGGCATGTGAAGCCAATTGATCGAGACGCCGGTCCTCACCATCCTTCAAGGTAGTGGAATCCGGGGTATGCATGAATGAAGTATTGGACAATCCCAGGACGGGCGCGTCGACCTCTGGGGGTGTCAACCAAAGTTTCACCACATCAACAGGAAAGGGATACTTCCTATCCCACCCGCGAGCGGGGAACAATCAGGCCAGTCAAATGGTTCAAAATCAGCATAATCAAAGGCCTGCGTTGCGGGCGCCAAGTGCCGTCTCTTAGCTGGGGCCTTCCTGGCCGCAGAGCTAGCAATCAGTCTCTCAATGTTGGCCAGTCTTGCGCATACAACGTCACTTGGGGTCATAACCAGGCGTGGGGGTGTAGGTGATGATGCCAGTGGGGTTGAACCGTCCGCACGGGGCCCGGCTTGCCGCACAAGCGCTTGTTGTGCACATGGTATACAAATTTGCACATTATCTCCCAAGGGATGCCCCACATATCACACACGACTGGGGTTGTCCCGAAGGGACCCCGAGTCCAGTATCCTGAGGAGCCTCCATATGGTGATTTATTGATAGTCGCAATTATCAATGGGAATGACGCTATGAAGCTACCCGGGATGCCCCTTAGCGTCCGTAAGTGGGAGGATTTATAATCACACAGGGAAAACCCCAATTTGAACAAGGGACTAGGACCGGGAGAAAAACCCCTTTTAATATGGAAACATTCCCACCTGAAAGACATAATGAGGGTACCCCTTAAATACATTGACAAGCACACAGATTCATGCAAATAAAATATGCAGACAGTAAGCATGTGTAAAAGAAACAAGGAACTGGATATGGATATATATATATATATATATATATATACAAGTATATATAAGTATATGTATAAATATATATACATATACACACATAATAATAATAATAATATATATATATATATATATATATATATATATATATATATATATACAACAACCACAGCTGAAAAGGCTATTGTAGCAATAACAAGGCCAATATAATGCCATAAGAAGGAAGGTGGGAGGCGCTCACGCGTGACAGAGCAGCTGAAATGGCGGTAGGGGGCGGGGTGCACAAGGCACGACGAACACCAGGCCCCGCCCCCTCCCCTGACTGAGTCCCGAGGCCGCGCTCCCTAGCAAAGCTGCAGAGCCGGCCAAGGGGATAAAACACACACACACAAAACACGCGCTGGCGCGGCCAGACGGGGCACAAATGAAATAAAAGCTAATGGGAGCTGAGGGAGAGAAGCCCCCCCCCCCCACTATCTGGGAAGGGAGTAAAGGGGGAAGCCGATAGCTACATTTTAATATGTAGTGAGGGCTACTCGACGGACTGGGCATCCCAAGTCAGGATCACCAACCTGACGACCGCCTACCCTTTGGTGGGGGATTTGCGGTGGAGCATAGCTCCAGGTAACAGGACACCTCTAGAGGTGCACCCTACCCTCACCCGGACCCTACAGTCAAGGCTGGGAGGCAAGGGGAATTAACAAAGGAGTCCGGTCGGTAATAGGAATAAGAAATGGCCGGATGTAAACCCGGCTTACCTGCAAAGGAAAGAGACAGCCATCTTCTTGACTTGCAGAGACTTAACTGGGGAATGTGTGGGAGGTCCCAGGTATTTATGGACCGGGAGGGGCTTCTTTTTCTAGTCATCTCTGCAGAAGTTCGCTCTCTACTGGACCATAACCCACGTGTAATTAATCTTTCCGAAGCAGGGTGTGAGACATACTTGGAATAAAGGGGTCACGAGTCAGAGAGTATCGTCCGGGTATGTTAGAGGGAGCATGCCAGCCAGCTCACCTGGAGAGAATCCTTGGATGTCCAGATGGAGCAGTACCCCCTTCGGAAAGGCACAGCAGAGAAAGCCAGATAGTGACAGGTTTCCCGTGCCCATGAATGGAGGAAAACTGTGCTGGGATGTGGTCCTGGAGGGCAACACCTGTGAGGAACCTAGGATTCAGGTTGTGTAGGGCCCTAATTTCAAGGGATCCTGGAAAGTCTGCTTTGTCTGCCACAATAAAAAGAGAATCTGTTTGCAATGTGTTCAGACTCTGGCTGTCATTTGTGTCGCCTTGCCTCCCTGCTCCCCGACCTGGGACCCCTGTACACTGTTGCCCAAGAACCACTTCCCACACTTTACCCTAAAGCGTTGCCAATGAGATGAGGTATCCCAAACACACATGGGGGGGTTTTCTCACAATCTTCACATTCTCATTTGGGAAGCATCCTCCCAATGTCAACATGTGCGAAGTGGAAAGATCCCCTCCTTAGTTAACCTTAAAAAACCCACTCAAGGGAAAGCTGATTTTTGGTTGCTCCACACAGTTACATATGTGACAGTTAAACTGGACCAACACTTGTCTCTCCGTTAACAAGTGTTGGTCCAGGTCCCAGCGCATTCAAACAGACTCGGAGGGCATCCAAAATGCTGGAGGCCCCCACGCATCACCCTCTTCCTGGACCCTCAGCCAGGAATGCAGCCCTGCAATTGGCCCCTGGTGGTCACGTGGGTCGGGATTGTGTCCTCGGCTCCAGCTGCCGAAAGGGTCTGCCTATATGACCGCCGGGGCTGCATTCCCAGGCAAAGATCTAAGAAGAGGTAAGAACTGCGAGCCAGCATTCTGGATGCCCCACCCCCCTAGTCGGTTTCAATGCGCCGGAACCCGGACCAACACCTGTTAGCAGAGAAATGGGTGTGGGCTTGCTGGAGTCTACTAGCTGTCTTGGCTTGTCAGTCATGGGATGGGTGGAGTTGAACACATGAATCTTGGTGAAATGTACACCCCATTCATCACTCTCCCACACTGTCTGCCACACAATGTAATAGGGGAATTGCTCCTAATAGGGCTATTTTAGTGTCGCATTGTATCTCTAGCCTTGGTGTGCCAAATGTCTCCCTTCACCTCACACGTCCGGAAAAAAGTTTCTGTACTACCTCCCGAGATTTGTGCCACTCTCGTTGGGACTGAATGCCATCTGGTTAAAGCTTTGATGTTTGCTTCCTTTATAGAGCTATTTATTGATGAGCACCCTGTTTGCCCCATACGTTTTCCTCACTTTTCTACGGGGATCTCTTCCCCCAGATCCTCCTCCCAGGCCTTCATATATGGGAGTTTCCTGTCCCTAGCTGTCAGTATATGTTAGATCAGAAAGATTCTTCCATTTTTTCAAAAACAGTATACTCAGGCTCTCCCCATGATGCTTTATTTGTTGTAAGTTGTAAAGTGCAAAGTTTGCCTAGCCCTTTAACTCTCTTCCAGCAGCAGTTGGTATTGGTCTATCAGCCTAGTCAATGAAATCAGGTTTGATTGCTGCAAAATTCTATGCAAACCTCTACTCACCAGCTTCTACCACTCCCCATACCAGGTTTAAATTCTGAGTATCCAAATGTGGGGGTCAGTGGGGAGCCCCCCAATCCCAGCAGATGAACCTTCCTAACCCTATCCCCAGACCCTCATTGTCTCCTCCCAGGTTGGGCAAACAATGTTCAGTCTAAGCTGCTTATGGGACTATAGCCTGGCCTTCAGTAAGATCAGATGGCACCCCACAACCTCAGTTGAAGACCATTCTGGTTTCACATTTTGTTTATATATCTATACCATCTGGGAAATTCTGGCCGCATAAAAATACAATGGATGTGGAACTCCCAACCACCCCTGTCCTTTTAATGCAAAAGGGGAAGCTCTGTTGAGTCTCCTAAGCCTCTTTCTCCATATAAAACTCAATATACAACTCAAAAGAAAAAAAAATGGCAAGCTGCTCTGAGAATTAAATAGGTAGTGTGGGAGGCCCCAAAGTGGGCCCACCCATGAGTCTCATCTAAGTATTAGGCACCAAACATGTCTAGCTATGTGGAAAGACAGAAGTTTGGTCGCATATAACTGCAGATACATGTTGAAGGCCCGCCGCCCTGACAAGGCACTCTGTGTTTAGTGTGGTCCATATATATTATATATATATATATTCCCCATAATAGGGACATGTACTGCAGCTAGCAAAGTACAGAGATACTTACCGGGAGCTGCCGACTCCCATTTGGAGCACTACATGGGGGAAGGGTCACAGCCTGCTAGTGTCGGGTAGACCTCAGCCCCCATGCGTGCACTTGGCTACATACAAATGAAAGAAAAATAACAAGCTGCTTTGAGAATTAAATAGGTAGTGTGGGAGGCCCACTGTCGGCATACCCACCAGGCTCATCTAAGTATTAAGCACCAAGAATGTCCCTATTATGGGGCTCATATATATAGAGTAGGGACCACACTAAACACAGAGTGCCTTCTCGGGGCGGTGTGGCTTCAACATGTATCTGCAAATATATGTGACCAAACCTCTGTTTTTCTACATACTTATGCATGCTTGGTGCTTAATACTTAGATGAGACTGATGGGTGGGCACATTTTGGGGTCTCCCACACTACCTATTTATTTCACAGAGCAGCTTGCCATTTCCTTTCAATATACAACTCTGCAATATTTCCAAATCTGCTAGCTCTATCGCTATTGGGAGAGACCCAAACAAGTACTAAACCTTCAGAAGTATATACATTTTAATACCTGCAATCCTACCCAACCATGACAAGGGTCTAGTTCCCCAAGACTTTAAAATCTCTTTGTAAGGTCTTCCGGCGGCCGCCTCCACCTCCTGCGCTGGGGCCTCAGCCTTCGCCGCCTCCTCTGCCTCGGCGGCGGCTGGGGTCGGCGGCGTCACGGGGGTCCCCTCCTCTGCTGCTGGCGGCTCCTCCGCCTCTTCTACCGGCGCGGCGTCCCCTCTCCTCTCGGGGAGAACACGAGCACGTTCTCTATATGCCCCCCGGCGGCGCTGCTCCCAGCGCATTCGCCGGGGGCAAGTTTAAATGGACCAGTTAGGTCCTAAGCCTGGGTGGTGATGAGCCCAGGGACTGGACAGCCTGACTGGCCAGGGCGGTCCAGTCCCTGGGGCTGCTCCTATAGGGAACCAGGTTGTAGTTTGCACCAATCACCCTCACAGTTACATCAATCACCACATTCCCCTTCCCATTGGCCAGTTCCCCTTTAAATATGTTCCTGCCCGATCCACCAGTGCCCGTTATAGCCATTATTAGCTTGGTTGTGCTGTTGGAATTACGTTTAGTGTGTTTTGATCTGGCTCCGTCTTTGACCATTCCTGTCCGCTGCCCGCACCGACCATCTGCATGTCTGACCTCGTCTCTGCTTTACCCTTTGATACCGCGCTTTGGTGACCACCCGGCTTTGACCCCTTGGATACCGTGCCCTGTGACACCCGGCTTTGACCTCTGTCCGTCTCGACCATTCTTGCCTAAACCTGCTGGACTCGACGTTACAGTCTCAGCCCGCTTGAACTTCCGATTTGGGAGACCCTGCTGTTCACCTGTCTTCACCATAAGCCAGCAATCTTTGCGCCAGTAAGTCCTGGGGGCAACCGAGTCTGGAGAGGCATAACCCGTGTCTCCAGCAAGCAGGGGCTTGTCTATAGGCATAAGAGGCGGTGGAGATTGGGGATTGTTGGCTTATGAAAGAAGGGTGTCCGGCGATCCCTGACACTCTTTGAGCAATATAAGGGGGGATAATTTAATTGGGTTAGTGGACATCCTAATGCCCAGGTATGATAGGCTAGTGAGCTACCTCCATGAATGCGGGGCTAGACCTTTCGGGCCTGGTTACAAACAGCAGCAAGTCGTCGGCAAACAAAGCAAACTTGTGGTTCCACACATTACTCCCTTAAATCTTCGGTGCTTCTGAAATCTCACGCCGCTCAGGCTTTCTGGCCATTAACATCCCTCCCTCAGGTTGGCTTCCATCCCAACGCTCCTTCAGCAGAGAAATAACATTGATGGCACTTCTGGTTTGGTCGAATCCCTGCCTCCCACTTACAAAGCCCATGTGGTCAGCATCGACTACCTCCACCAGAAATGTTCTTATTCTGATGGCCAGTATCTTGGTGAATACCTTAATATTATTGCTTATCAAGGAGTTTGAGCGATAACCTGCACATTCTGTGGGGTCCTTCACCTTCTTATTAGGTATCACCACTATACTGGCCAGCAGGGCCTCCAGGGGGAGGAATTCTCCCCTCTTAATACTATTTTACCACAACACAATATGGGGAGCTAAAATCTTGCTAAATTGTTTATAGTACAGGCTGGAAAATCCATCCAGACCAGGTGCCTCTGCCAATGCCATTTTTTGGATTGTCTTTGGACTGTCTCCAATTTATCCCTCTCTATTAGTTCCTTCTGGGAGGCTAAGATCTGCTTCAAATCCTTATCCCTGGTCCATGCCTCAAAAATATTACAATCCATAGGCAGGGGCTTAGTATATAATGCAATGTAAAATTTTAAAAATTCCTCTGCCACCCCTTCTAGATTCTGGGTCAATGTCCCATCTCCTTTCCTTATATTAGGGAATGAAGTTCTTTTTTTTCCAGTGTGACAATTGACCAACATCCAACCTGGCTTGTTTTTTACCATATAGAATCCTCTGCATTCTCTTTGCCTTTGTTGTCAACATTAGGTTCACTTCCAGTCACAGATCTTCTATTTGTCTCATAAGGGCACTATCTGACTTTCTCTTAGGCTTTTTTTTGTTAGCTTATCCAGAGCTTGAGACTTCTCATTGATTTTTGAGGTGGCTTCTTTTTTTAAAGTGGACCAACACCCACCGGTGATCGGCCCGTGAATCTATAAGATTCCCGGGTCGATCACCTCCCTCCCGCGGGACATCCGAGATCGGGATGTCCCGCGGGGTGAAACCCCCCCAAACACCCCAAACTCCTTACCTTAGTTTCTGCGGCGGCCCGCCGCCGCCGCCTCCCTCGCGCCCCTCTAGACGTGCGCGCGCCCACGCCGGCCGTCTGTGAATGGCCGGCACGGGCGCGTCAAGAGGGACGCGCGGGAGGCGGCGGCAGAGAAGCCGCTTGTCCGCGGCTTGTCCGTCGGCGCGGGGAGAGGTGAGTTCGGGGGGTTCGGGGGGGTTTCACACAGCGATCGGGGGTGCCCCACCGAAGTGGACCAAGACCCAGGATAGTCAAAATCCTGGGTGTTGGTCCACTTTAAGTCTTGCTGCTATCTGAATAAGTTTACCTCTGATAAAGGCCTTATGAGACAACCAATTTTTTGCAAGGCTTGTTTCTCCTGCCTTAGTCCATTCAAGAAATTGCCCCAGCCCCTCTTGGATATCTTCTGCCACTCCTGGGTACCCCAACATCGTCTCATTTAACCTCCATCTGAAGGTATGGGTTTTCACCCACAGTGCTACTGCCTCATGGTCTGAACAAGCACAGTTCTAACCTGACATCTAATGGCCTTAGAGGCCAGAGCATTAAATGTGGTCGATGTGAAAGTTGGTATAATGTGCAGACTAGAAGAAGGTGAAATGCACTGAATTCCCTTCATATATCTATTTAGCCCTAAGCCAGCCATTTGGCACAATAGGGTTGATTCAGAGCCACCTCAAAACCGTGTCGTATTAGGCTCGTTCTGTGTATTTTACACATTTTTTTCGTTCAGATATGAGCTTACGCATGATTCAGAGCCTCCATCGTAAGCGTTCCGTTGACAGTTCGTAGCTGCGTAAGCCAACGAGAATGCCATATTCTGCCTCTCGTTGCGTTCTCTACAGGACGAGGGTTAAGTATACGTTACCCCGTAAACCTTGTATCCTACCGCTTTTCAGCGTTTTTCAACGTAGCTTTCCACGAAGATTTTTCGTGTCCCGTTAGATTCAGCATGCATCTTTCTCAAAATATACGTGTAAACGGAATTTCCTTGGAAACATGCTATGTTTTTTTTTATATACGCATGCGCGCACCTATTAACCTCACATTCCTGTCCCCGTCTCAACTATTCTCTCAATCACTTCTGCTTCCATGCTTACCTCAACTCACTCGTGGTTCCACTTGTTTGCATCTGGCGTCCTTCATGCTTACCTTAACTCACTCGTGGTCCCGTCCTTCATGCTTACCTCAACTCACTTGCGGTTCCACTTGTTTGCATCTGGCGTCCTTCATGCTTACCTTAACTCACTTGCGGTCCCATCCTTCATGCTTACCTCAACACACTCGCGGTTCCACTTTAGATGTTCTCCCATCCTTCATGCTTACTTCAACTCACTTGCGGTTCCACTTGTTTGCATCTGGCGTCCTTCATGCTTACCTTAACTCACTTGCGGTCCCGTCCTTCATGCTTACCTCAACGCACTCGTGGTTCCACGTTACATGTTCTCCCGTCCTTCATGCTTACCTCAACTCACTCGCGGTTCCACTTTAGATGTTCTCCCGTCCTTCATGCTTACCTCAACTCACTCGCGGTTCCACTTTAGATGTTCTCCCGTCCTTCATGCTTACCTCAACTCATTCGCGGTTCCACTTTAGATGTTTTCCCGTCCTTCATGTTTACCTCAACTCCATCACGGTTCCACTTTAGATGTTCTCCCGTCCTTCATGCTTACCTCAACTCCATCGCGGTTCCACTTTAGATGTTCTCCCGTCCTTCATGCTTACCTCAACTCACTCGCGGTTCCACTTTAGATGTTCTCCCGTCCTTCATGCTTACCTCAACTCCCTTGCGGTTCCATTTTAGATGTTCTCCCATCCTTCATGCTTACCTCAACTCACTCGCGGTTCCACTTTAGATGTTCTCCCGCCCTTCATGCTTACCTCAACTCAATCGCGGTCCCGTCCTTCATGTTTACCTCAACTCACTTGCGGTTCCACTTTAGATGTTCTCCCGTCCTTCATTACCTCAATTCACTCGCTGTCCCGTCCTTCATGCTTACCTCAACTCCCTCGCGGTTCCACTTTAGATGTTCTCCCGTCCTTCATGCTTACCTCAACTCAATCGCGGTCCCGTCCTTCATGTTTACCTCAACTCACTTGCGGTTCCACTTTAGATGTTCTCCCGTCCTTCATTACCTCAATTCACTCGCTGTCCCGTCCTTCATGCTTACCTCAACTCCCTCGCGGTTCCACTTTAGATGTTCTCCCGTCCTTCATGCTTACCTCAACTCACTCGCGGTTCCACTTTAGATTTTCTCCCGTCCTTCATGCTTACCTCAACTCACTCGCGGTCCCGTCCTTCATACATACCTCAACTCCCTCGCGGTTCCACTTTAGATGTTCTCCCATCCTTCATGCTTACCTCAACTCACTCGTGGTTCCACTTTAGATTTTCTCCCGTCCTTCATGCTTACCTCAACTCACTCGTGGTCCCGTCCTTCATACATACCTCAACGCACTTGCGGTTCCACTTTAGATGTTCTCCCATCCTTCATTACCTCAATTCACTCGCGGTCCCCTCCTTCATGCTCACCTCAACTCACTCACGGTTCCACTTGTTTGCATCTGGCGTCCTTCATGCTTACCTTAACTCACTTGTGGTCCCGTCTGTCACAGAACATCTTAGGTGTATTTGAATTCTCTATGTGTGTAGGTTGGTGTAATATATATGTGTATAGACCTTGGCTGACCCCTCTGCTCTGCATAACTTCCCTCCCTGCGTGCCATAAAGCCCCCCCTGCATGCACACAGGGTCGCCTTGAATCTCCCCTCATAAAACTGCAAAGCATAAACAAAGTTTAATCAGGATCAACCAGCCATGGAGAGCATATACAAGGTCTAGGGATGAGCGAATCAATCCGGACGAACCCGGATTCGTTCCGAATTTCATGAAAAATTCGATTCTGAACAAATCCGAATTTCCCAGCGATTCGATCGATCAAAGTTTTCCTTTAAACTCAAAGACAGGCATTCTAAGATGGTGGACGGACATGTTCAGACATGTCTCCAGGGGCAAGTGACGATGGGACAGTCACATGCAGCCAGGAAGCCCGGTGACATCACCGTGCTATATAAAGCGGCGGCCATCTTGCTTGTGCGCATTTCAGACTTGCATTCGTGAGACAGCGGTGGTTGCTGGCTGTAGACAGGGACAGACAGTTAGTCATAGTTAGGTGAGAGTTAGCGATAGCTAGAGACAGTTACAGATAGGTAAAGAGAGAGACAGATAGTTAGGGAGATTTAGAGTGGTAGACAGAGCTAGGGAAAGATAGGTTTAAAACCGGAACAATCCAGCAGCATACAAGTCACATTGACAGGGTGCCTAGTGCTGCCTATGATTCATATTTCATAATTACTAGGTTACTGTTAATATATTTGGTTTGGTTTAAATACAGCTGCACACTGTGCATGCAATGAACGCTATTTTAACCCTATCTGTTAAACAAAAGCATTTCTCATACTTGGATTAGTGTTAAAAGTTTCTGCTCAGCTTAAAATACATTACGCCACACTGGCATCCCAAGGCACATGCTATTTAACCCTATCTGTTAAACAAAAGCATTTCTCATACTTGGATTAGTGTTAAAAGTTTCTGCTCAGCTTAAAATACATCACGCCACACTGGCATCCCAAGGCACATGCTATTTAACCCTATCTGTTAAACAAAAGCATTTCTCATACTTGGATTAGTGTTAAAAGTTTCTGCTCAGCTTAAAATACATTACGCCACACTGGCATCCCAAGGCACATGCTATTTAACCCTATCTGTTAAACAAAAGCATTTCTCATACTTGGATTATTGTTAATACTTTTTGTTCAGCTTAAAATACATTACGCCACACTGGCATCCCAAGGCACATGCTATTTAACCCTATCTGTTAAACAAAAGCATTTCTCATACTTGGATTAGTGTTAAAAGTTTCTGCTCAGCTTAAAATACATTACGCCACACTGGCATCCCAAGGCACATGCTATTTAACCCTATCTGTTAAACAAAAGCATTTCTCATACTTGGATTATTGTTAATACTTTTTGTTCAGCTTAAAATACATTATGCCACACTGGCATCCCAAGGCACATGCTATTTAACCCTATCTGTTAAACAAAAGCATTTCTCATACTTGGATTAGTGTTAAAAGTTTCTGCTCAGCTTAAAATACATTACGCCACACTGGCATCCCAAGGCACATGCTATTTAACCCTATCTGTTAAACAAAAGCATTTTTCATACTTGGATTAGTGTGAAAAGTTTCTGCTCAGCTTAAAATACATTACGCCACACTGGCATCCCAAGGCACATGCTATTTAACCCTATCTGTTAAACAAAAGCATTTCTCATACTTGGATTATTGTTAATACTTTTTGTTCAGCTTAAAATACATTACGCCACACTGGCATCCCAAGGCACATGCTATTTAACCCTATCTGTTAAACAAAAGCATTTCTCATACTTGGATTAGTGTTAAAAGTTTCTGCTCAGCTTAAAATACATTACGCCACACTGGCATCCCAAGGCACATGCTATTTAACCCTATCTGTTAAACAAAAGCATTTCTCATACTTGGATTAGTGTTAAAAGTTTCTGCTCAGCTTAAAATACATTACGCCACACCGGCATCCCAAGGAACATGCTATTTAACCCTATCTGTTAAACAAAAGCATTTCTCATACTTGGATTAGTGTTAAAAGTTTCTGCTCAGCTTAAAATACATTAGGCCACACTGGCATCCCAAGGCACATGCTATTTAACCATATCTGTTAAACAAAAGCATTTCTCATACTTGGATTAGTGTTAAAAGTTTCTGCTCAGCTTAAAATACATTATGCCACACTGGCATCCCAAGGCACATGCTATTTAACCCTTTCTGCTATTTAGCCCTGAACGCTATTTTAACCCTATCTCTTAAACAAAAGCATTTCTCATACTTGGATTATTGTTAATACTTTTTGTTCAGCTTAAAATACATTACGCCACACTGGCATCCCAAGGCACATGCTATTTTAACCCTATCTGTTATACAACATAAGCGTTGATCAGCATCAGCTTCATGAAGCTACTTTAGTTTGCACTTGTTTTTGACTGCTTTCAATAAACCAGGCCACAGGGCACCCCAAAGCTGCACCTTGCACCCTATCTGTTTATACTAAATAAGCAAATACATAAAAATGTCAGGCAGACAAGTGCCAGGATGTTCAAAGAGGAGTGGCAGAGGCCAAGATTCAGCAGGCAGAGGTCGCAGCAGACTAGGGGCGAGTGGCAGCAGGAGTCACGGTGAGAGACCTGATCTGCCAGTATCTGCTAGCGGTCGTGTCTCCACCAGTAACGCATCTGCCGTGGTAGATTGGTTAACGCGCTCATCAACATCATCACAAGTTACGTCTGAGACCCCCAGTCTAGGGTCGGTAGTTTCCTCTGACACAACCCTGAGTTGGCATGCCCCGAGAGCAGTCCCTGTCCTCCCATTGCCTCTGTCCTACGCCGTGCCCTCCCCCAGCAACGTATCCTATGCTTTGGGTTCAGCTCCACTCTTTAGTGAGTAGGACGATCAGATAGAGGACAGTCAGCAGCTACTGCCCAGCCATGAAATGGAGGTGGCTTCTTTAGCTCGGCAGACAAATAGTGATGTGGACAGTGTCGTGGGTGTTGCGAGATTTCCAGCTTCTGCGCCAGACACTGTTGAGGAAACCGAGAACATCAGTGACGTACAGCCACAACTCGGTGATGATGATGATGAAGCCGATCGCACTTGGGAGCCAGGTGATGAAGGGGCTTCATCGTCATCATCAGGAGAAGAGGGGCGCAGGTTGCCCCGGAGTCAGCAGCTCAGGCAGCAAGGTGTTAGCAGCATGGTTGGCAGTCAGCATGGGGGCACAATTGTAAAGCCTGGAGCCAAACGGGGCCGGGGTAGAGCACCTGCTGCGCGGCAGGCTACCTTATCGGGAGGTAGTGGAGCAGGGGTTCCTGGAGTTGGCGACAATAGCAGCGAATCAGTGAGGCCTGTTGGTGGGAAAAGTAGCTACTCGGCAGTGTGGCCACATGCAAGATATGTAGGCAGAAGGTGAAGCGTGGCCAGGGCCCAAATGTTGGCACCACGGCCCTGCGTCAACATATGATGCGTCACCATAAAGCGACCTGGGAGAACCGAGGCTCCCAAGGGGTGGTCCAGTCTGCTTCCTCACCAAGTGGCACGCCGCTCCCAATTTCTGCCAGCCAAGGCTCCAGCACCTCAGCCGAAGGCAGCTGTGCGTCATACCCATCCTCTGTCGCTCCTGCTCCTCCTCCTCCTCCTCCAAGTCATGCATCCCGCCAGCAATCCATCAGCGAAGCCATGTCCAAGAGACAGCAGTATGCGGCCACTCATCCTACGGCGCAGAAGCTGAATGTGCTCCTGTCCAAGTTGCTGGTGCTGCAGTCGCTCCCTTTTCAGGTGGTGGACTCTGCACCTTTCAGAGAACTGATGGCTTGTGCCGAGCCGAGATGGAGAGTCCCAAGCCGTCATTTCTTTGCCAAGAAGGCAGTACCAGCGCTGCACCTGTCAGGGACAGTACATGTCGTTTACGGCCCACTGGGTGAATATGGTCCCTTTACAGCAGCAGCAGCAACTTGGACAGGTCACGCCGCTTCGGGCCTCCGCGCTCCCTGCCCGTTGGGCCTGTGACACTGTGCGACTCGGCCTCCTCATCCTCCGCCATCTCCTCACCCTCCACTGTAGGCTCAAGTCTCAGTGCCCCTCCAGTCTACCATGTGTGTAGGGCACGGAGGTGTCACGCAGTGCTTCACATGGTTTGTCTTGGCGAACGGAGTCACACAGGGGAGGAACTGCTTAAATTTATTCATCAGGAAATCCAAACATGGCTTACTCCAAGAAAACTTAAAATGGGAATCATGGTTACCGACAATGGGAAGAACATTTTGTCTGCGCTGCGCCAAGGAAGGCTGACCCATGCCGCCTGCATGGCTCACGTCTTCAATCTGGTTGTCAAGCGGTTTCTGAAGTGTTCCCCCCATCTGCAAGACATCCTAACAACTTCAAGGAAACTTTGCATGCACTTCAGCCACTCATACACCGCCAAACACACCCTTCTTGAGCTACAGCGTCAGAACGGTATCCCCCAACATAGTCTGATTTGCGATGTTTCCACCCGTTGGAATTCCACCCTTCACATGTTGGACCGATTATATGAACAGAGAAAAGCCATCATGGATTTCCTGATGATCCAAGCGGATAGGGGGACTCCCCTGTGTAACTTCAATGTCAACCAGTGGCAGCTCATACGTGACACCTGCCGTTTGCTCAGGCCCTTTGAGGAAGCCACTTTATTTGTCAGTCGGCAGGATTACGGGATGAACGACGTGATTCCACTGCTTCATGTACTACAGCACATGTTGGAAACCATGGCTGGTCAGGGCACTGGAGACATGGCGTCTACATCTTATGGCCACATGAACCCCGTTGGAGCTGAACTGGAGGAGGAGGAGGAGGAGGAAGAGGAGGAGGAGGGGCACAGTGAAGCACAGTTTAGGCTTGGCGAAATGGCTGGTTTATCTAGGAGAGGAGGAGCAGGAGCAGCCAGAGGAGCTAGAGGGTTTTGAGGAAGGTGAGACAGAGGACCCGGACACACCGTGGCAGTATGCAGTGGAGATGGAGACAGGTAGTCCATCTGAGTCCCTTGCGCAAATGGCAGGAAGCATGCTCACGTGCTTGCGTAGTGACCCCAGAATTGTTTCCATTTGTCGGCGGGATGACTTCTGGCTGTCCACCTTATTGGACCCTCGCTTCCGGCACAAAATGGGGGCATTTTTTAAACCCGCCGAGAGGGAGGACAAACTGAACTGCTACAAAGATATTCTACGTAATCAATTGGCCGATGCCTATCTGCGCCATGGTCCATACTTTCGCAGGTCTGACTCGAGGGGACCTCTGCGCTCACCTTCCACTGCCATGGCTGCTGGGGGGGTTGGCAGGAGCAGCAGCAGCAGCTCCATCAGCAGCAGCTCCATCAGCAGCAGCCTCAGTCTAATGAGTAGCTTTCTACACCCGCAGTGAGGCTACTCATGAGCAGAAGGAAGACCTGGAGCAGGACCTCAACCAGCAGGTCATGTCATACCTTGACATGACCATGCCAACACACCTTGAGGATCCGCTGGACTTCTGGGCAGCCAAACTTGATTTGTGGCCGCAACTAGCAGAGTTTGCCCTGGAAAAGCTGTCCTGCCCGGCAAGTAGCGTGCCATCTGAGCGGGTGTTTAGTGCGGCGGGGGCCATAATTACGGCGAGGAGAACTCGTCTGTCAACTAAAAATGTGGAGAGACTCACCTTTGTCAAAATGAATCAGGGATGGATCAGCCAGGATTTCCACCCACCAATGCCTGATGCATGCGACTAGATTCAGCATGGTGCCACGTTTTACACTTTCCAAATGGTGCAAAACATATTTATGTCTTTAGGCCAATTTTTGGGCTCCTGCTGATGCCAACTTCAGGGTGTGCCTTCCAACCAATTTTTGGCCTCCTGCTGATGCCAACTTCAGGGTGTGCCTTTCAGCCAATTTTTGGCCTCCTGCTGCTGCTTGCAACTCCAGGGTGTGATTCATCCAATTTTTGGGCTCCTGAAGCCAACTCCAGTGTGTCTTTCAAGCTATGTTTGGGCTCCTGCTGCTTGCAACTCCAGGGTGTGATTCATCCAATTTTTGGGCTCCTGCTGCCAACTCCAGTGTCTCTTTCAGCCAATGTTTGGGCTCCTGCTGCTGCTGCTGCTTGCAACTCCAGGGTGTGATTCATCCAATTTTTGGGCTCCTGAAGCCAACTCCAGTGTGTCTTTCAAGCTATGTTTGGGCTCCTGCTGCTTGCAACTCCAGGGTGTGATTCATCCAATTTTTGGGCTCCTGAAGCCAACTCGTGTGTCTTTCAAGCTATGTTTGGGCTCCTGCTGCTTGCAACTCCAGGGTGTGATTCATCCAATTTTTGGGCTCCTGCTGCCAACTCCAGTGTCTCTTTCAGCCAATGTTGGGCTCCTGCTGCTGCTTGCAACTCCAGGGTGTGATTCATCCAATTTTTGGGCTCCTGCTGCCAACTCCAGTGTCTCTTTAAAGCAATGTTTGGGCTCCTGCTGCTGCTGCTTACAACTCCAGGGTGTGATTCATCCAATTTTTGGGCTCCTGCTGCCAACTCCAGTGTCTCTTTCAGCCAATGTTGGGCTCCTGCTGCTGCTTGCAACTCCAGGGCGTGATTCATCCAATTTTTGGGCTCCTGCTGCCAACTCCAGTGTCTCTTTAAAGCAATGTTTGGGATCCTGCTGCTGCTGCTTGCAACTCCAGGGTGTGATTCATCCAATTTTTGGCCTCCTGCTGCCAACTCCAATGTCTCTTTCAGCCAATGTTGGGCTCCTGCTGCTGCTGCTTGCAACCCCAGGGTGCGATTCATCCAATTTTTGGGCTCCTGAAGCCAACTCCAGTGTGTCTTTCAAGCTATGTTTGGGCTGCTGCTGCTGCTGCTTGCAACTCCAGGGTGTGATTCATCCAATTTTTGGGCTCCTGCTGCCAACTCCAGTGTCTCTTTCAGCCAATGTTGGGCTCTTGCTGCTGCTTGCAACTCCAGGGTGTGATTCATCCAATTTTTGGGCTCCTGCTGCCAGCTCCACTGTCTCTCTCAGCCAATTTTTGGCCTCCTGCTGCCAACTCCAGGGTGTCTTTCAAGCAATGTTTGGGCTCCTGCTTATGCTGCTGCCAACTCCAGGGTGTGCCTTCCAGCTAATGTATGTGCTCCTGCTGCTGCCAACTTCAGGGTGCCTTCCAGACAATTTCTAGGTTCCTGCTGGTGCTGCTGCCAACTCCAGGGTGTGTCAGTCAATTTTTGGGCTCCTGCTACTGCCAACTCCAGTGTCTTTCTCTTTCAATATTTTTATTTTCAGCCAGGAAAATGAACAATATAGGCACAGGTGATTAGCAGATCAAGCAAGGTGCAGAAACCATCCCGCGCAGGGGAGGCTATCATCACAGAGCATACAAGAGCATAGCACTCTTATCAAATATGGGAAAATCCAGGTCATTTGAACCATCCAATATTAAACAGCATTACGACCGTAACGAAGCTATAGCGTTAATAAACTATCAATAGAACATCATTTGCCAGCATTGAGTCTTTATTCTTACCGCCTCCCATGTCGGGGAAGCAACCCCAGCAGACACTCCTGCCTTCTCACTGCAACCCGCCCCCCCCGGCCTCCCGGAGCCGGGCCCCCCAGCAAACGCAGGGCGCACCCACCCCGGGGACCCGAGACCCGGCACGGGGCGAGCCGCCGCGCACGCAGCGAAAGAGTCATAGAACAAAAAAGAAAAGTAAAGAAAAAAGAAAAGGGGGGGGAAGAACGCGGTGGTATGGATGGGTAGGTTAGGTTGGGGAGAAAGGGGGAGGGTGGGGGTCCTCGCAGTCTAGCCCGCATTGGTCAACTAGTTTAGCATGTCCGCTGGCGCATCTGGCCAGGCATATTGTATCCAGGGTTCCCAGGTGGAGAGGAACTTGTCCTGGGTATCGGCCAGGATGCTTGAGAGCCTCTTGTTAACTAAAAAACCATTCATCCTAGCCGACACCTCTGACAATGGGGTAATCTGTTTTTTCCACCCCCTAGCAATAGTTTGCTTTGCTGCCAGCAGCAGGTATACAAATAGCTTGTGCTGCTTGTGGGTGAGCTCTGGGGGTTTGCAGTGGAGGAGGGCCACCCAGGGGTCTTTTTTGATGGTCGTTCGAAATACTTTGCCGGCTATCTTGTAAACTTGAGCCCAAAAACGGGTCAGCATAGGACATGTCCACCAAATATGTAGGAAGGAGCCCTCCACACTACAGCCCCTAAAGCAAGTATTGGCTTGCCCCGGGAACATTTTGCCACCAAGCTTGGCACCAAGTACCATCGGTATAGAACTTTATAGGCCGTTTCGGTCGTCAAGACGTTCATGGAGCATGAGGAAGCGGCTTTCCAGATATCCGTCCACCCCCTCCCCAGGCTGCATGGGCCCAAATCTCGCTCCCACCTATCCACGTGCACATGTGTGCCTACCCCCGTGGTGTTTAGCGTAGGATATAGCATAGATATTATCCCCCTGCAGAATGGCTCCTCTCCACAGACTCTCTCAAAGGGGGTACATCTCCGGAAGGGCGGCCCCAATCTAGTTAAGGGAGACAACCAGTGTTTTAACTGTAAGTACTAGAACAAAACCCCCTGGGGGGCATCGTACTTATCTCTCAGGGAACTAAAGGACATAAGACCATCTTCCGAGAGGAGGTCCCACACCCTTAGCAAACCACGGTCCACCCACCATTTAAAAGACTATCTATTATCCAAGCCCGGGGGAAACGCCGGATTACCCCAAAGGTGTGCTAGGGGAGCGCGGGGGGACATCAGGGAAGCAGAGTATTTTACAGAGTCCCACACCGAGAGGGAATGCCTCATCAAAGGGCTAAGTGTCTTGGGTCTAGAGGCCAGGTCCATCCAGAGAAGACCATCCACAGGGGTCGGGGAGGAGTTCGGGAGTTCCAGAAAGGTCCAGAGGGGGGGCGCTGAGAGGGAGTGCATGGGAATCAGTTGGGCTATCTGGGCAGCCTTATAATACATGCTAACATTAGGGACCCCAAGCCCTCCCGAGGATCTGTGGCTGAGCATTGTACGCTTAGGTACTCGTGGGCGCCTACCAGCCCAAATAAAGGTTGAGATTTTTTTCTGCATTGCACGCAGCCTAAAGGATGGGATCGCTACCGGCAGTGTTCTAAAAAAGTACAGAAGTTTAGGGAGAATAGACATCTTAACTGCATTGATACGACCCAACCAGGAGAGTGAATACGGCATCCAGGTTTCAAGCAGCCGTGTTAGGGACCTAAATAAGGGCGGATAGTTAGCCCCGTAGAGGTCTTCGTATCTCCCCGGGATCCGTACCCCCAGGTATGGAAGCGGTTCCGTCGACCATTTAAAGGGGAAATTCGATTTAATTTGAGCTATCAGCTCGGGTGCCAGGGACACATTTAGCGCCTGGGATTTATCACTATTTATAGTCAAGCCAGAGATGCGGCAAAGTGGTCTAACAGCTGGTATAAATTCGGAAGAGAGGTAATTGGTTGCGTGACCGCCAGCATGGCATCATCTGCAAAAAAGAGAGCCTTGTGCTGAACACCCGCGACCTCCAAGCCCTTAACATTCTGGTTCTGTCTAATTGCTATACCCAGGGGCTCTAGAGCCAAAATAAAGAGGATCGGGGAGAGGGGGCAACCCTGCCTAGTACCTCTAAAAATGCGAAAGGACTGTGAGGTAAAACCCATGTAGCGTACCCGAGCCGACGGTGTATTGTTGAGGGCCCCAATCCAGTCTAAAAATCGCTGCCCAAACCCCCACTTTTGTAAGACCCAAAGCAAGTAGTCCCAGGAGCCACCCTCCTAACATTGTCCCCAGCCTGCCGAGTCGGAACAAAACCCACTTGATCTCTATGTATGATACCCTCCAGGAATGTGTTCAGCCTGCTCGCCAGCACCTTGGCCAACAACTTCACATCAGTGTTGATTAAGGATATCGGCCTGTAGTTTGAAATTTGCAAACCGTCCTTATCAGGTTTAGGTACCATGCAAATATCAGCCAACAAAGCGCTCGGACCCATGGGTGACTCCGCGCACAAAGCGTTGAAAAGGTTGGCCAGGTGAGGGGCCAGGAGGGGTGCGAATTTCTTATAGTAAAGGCCACCAAACCCATCAGGCCCTGGGGTTTTGGAAGTCTTGGTAGCCTTAATGGCCAACAGGACCTTCTGGGGGGTAATGGGAGATTCCATCAGATCCAAGCGGTCCTGAGCAATGGGCGGTAACTCAACGTGCTCAAAGAATTTCTCGAGGTCGGCATTGCCGGCTCTTGGGGAGGCTGAGTACAGATTCGAGAGGAAGTCCCGGAAGGCACCAACAATCTTGTCCGGATTAGCCGTGACAGTGCCCTGCGTAAGTTTAAGCTTTACCGGCTGCCGCCGCTCCAAGTCAGTCGCTCGCAGCTTCCGGGCCATCATAGTGTCAGGCTTATTGCCCCTAGCATAGAACTTTTGTCTGGCCCAGCGAACCCCTTTCTCGGCCTGCTCATCCAGAAGCACGTTGAGTTCCGTTCTAAGACCGTCTACAGCTTTCTTATTTCTAGGATTTGGGGTTCTCTTCCAGAGCAACTCAGCCTGCTCATAGCGCGATGTCAGCTCCTTCAGCCGCTTCTGCCGCTCCTGCTTCCTATGGGAAGCTATGCCTATAATACTGCCACGCATGACCACTTTTTGAGCCTCCCAAAGGGTAATGGGGGAGCGGACAGATCCCGCATTCAGTGCAAAATAATCTTTAAGGGCCCCATGGATCCTTGAGCAGGTATCTTGTGAGCAAAGGAGGGAATCATTGAGCCTCCAGTTGAAAGATCGCCTGGTTGGAACCAGGAGGTCAACTACCGCCATCACCGGACTGTGGTCCGACCAGGTCGAACTATAGATCCTGGAGTTAACCACAGCCGGGAGAATAGCCTGGGGGACGAAAATGTGATCGATCCTGCAAAAAGACCCATGGGGGTTAGAGTAAAATGTGAAATCCTTAGTGGTAGGATTCCTCTCCCTCCAAACATCACACAGGCCAGAGGCGTCCAAAAGGTCTCTAAACGCAGCAGAGTAGGGGTCCGGCTCCTCCATCACTCTCCCCCCCTGACCCGCCCGATGCCTATCAACCTTGGGGTCCAGGACCATGTTCGAATCTCCACCCATTAGCAAGATACCTTTAGTGATATTTCGGACGACCGTCAACAGGTGCTTAAAAAAGCGTGTTTGAAAGGAATTAGGAGCATAATACGTCACCAGGGTGAGATCAACATCGTAAAGAGACCCCTGCAGCAAGACATATCTACTGGTCGGGTCAATGATTTCCTTAGAGCAGATAAAGGGAAAATTTTTACCAAAAGCTATCAGAACTCCCCTTTTCTTTTCCTTAGAGCAGGCCATATGGGATACGGGGTAATGGTGGCTCAGGTACTTTGGTCTAGAGTGGGTCGAGAACCTGGTCTCCTGGAGGAACAGTATATCTGCCTTACATGATTTGTAATAGTGAAAGGCCTTGCTCCTTTTAACGGGGCTGTTGAAACCCTGGACATTGTGAGAAATTAGTTTAACCGTCAGTCCCACCATTGGGCTAGAGTTTTCTCATGAGTAGAAAAAGGAAGCAGGCTGGATGCGGGGGGGGCAGGGGGAGAGGGGGACGGTAGGTAGGGGGGAGCAAGGAGGGGAGACATTTACAGTGCATAAAAGGAAACTTAACATTCTAAACATTACACGTTTATCAAACAACTTAAGGAACATGAACCAAAGTTCAACATAGTATACCGGGCACACAATGGCCCAAAGGTGTTCTGCCAAGGCAGAGGGCGACTCGGTCACTGGGGGAAAAAATACCCCAATGCGAGTCAACATAAAGTACGTGGGGGGCGTTTCACAGGGGCGCAGACTAACACCCCATTCAAAGGAGACATCAGACGGAGCCAACCAGGGAGGGGGGGGGGAGGGGGGACCCGGCACCAAAAGCATCAGGGCACCCACACCCCTGAGGAGGGGGAGGGGAGGCTGGCCACCAGAGCCCAAGGGGAGCATCAGCGCCCAAGGGAGCACGGTCCGCCAGCCCCCTCCGCCGCCCAGCACCCCCCCCCCCGACCGGCACAGGCACCAAGCTGAACGACAGTGATTTTATATAAGACACAGAACAAGTATAAGCTGTAGGATTCTTGGTAGCCAGCAACGGTACAAGGGATAGGGAAGTCCAAGAAAAATGTAACTCAGGTAGCCGGAGATCACCCACTAGGTCCCCTAACAGCAAAGAAGGGGGGGGGGGTAAGGCACCACGGCGATAAGCCTAAAGCCGAGCTAAGGCCCCACAGCCTCAGCTCGGGTCAGAGCCGGGACCGGGAAGACGATCCCCCCCCCCCGGCCCAGTCTCCTCCGCGGACGGACCTTCTCCCACATGGGCCACAAAGACGGCCGTCCAGCCTCCCGCCGGCCCGCCCAGTCGGACGACACAGGAAGCGGCTCAGGCAAAGGCAAATGGAGCTCCCGCATAAGACCCAGTAACTCCTCCAGGGAGCCAGCGGCGCATTGGCGACCCGCGTGGGAGAACATCAATCTAAAGGGGAACCCCCACCAGTACCTGATATTTCATCTTTCATCTCTCTACGACGTTGAAGTGTTTGAGGAGCGACATCCGGGTATATCTGGTAGGCCTCCAGAATGGCCTCCTTCGTGCGATAAAAAGTAGGCCTAATGACGATATCTCTTGGGCGACCATCCGATCTCTTCGGGCCCAAGGCCCTATGCGCTCTGTCCAGTTACAGACGCTCAAGCGGCATGGAGGGAAGCAGTTCCTGGAGTAGCGCCGTGACCGTGGAGGGAACATCCTCCATGGATTCCGGAAGCCCCCGGATCCGAACATTTTCGCGCCTAGATCTGTTTTCAAGATCTTCCAGCTTTTGTTGTAGCAGAGTCACCTCGTCCCGCACGACCTTCGTAGCAGATTCGCCAGATTCCAGGACCGTCACGATTTCATCTACCCTCTCTTCCAGAGTGTTGGTCTGGTCTCCCAGGTCTCTGATGTCGCTGGCAAAACTGGCAAAAAGCTTGGAAACCGCGGCCCCCAGTTCTTGTTGCAGTAGGAGCTTAAATTTTGCTAAAAGAAGCTCGTCACGCACGATTGGATCCGCTGGGTGCGGGGACCCCCGTGAGCTGCACGGATCCCCCTCCGGGCCCTCTGCGATCAGTGATTGGGAGAGATCTCTGGGGCTTGACAGGGGGGTGTCCTCGAAGATCTTCGGGAACTCCCGGTTGTCTGAGAGACATGGAGGTGGGGTCCCCCCATCTCGATTGCTGTCGCTATTGGACGGTGGGCCTGCCTGTGAGACCCGGCCTCTTCCAGGTGCCGCAGGTGAGAGGCGGCCATGGTCTTGCAACTCCAGGGTGTGATTCATCCAATTTTTGGGCTCCTGCTGCCAGCTCCAGTGTCTCTTTCAGCCAATGTTTGGGCTCCTGCTGCTGCTGCTTGCAACTCCAGGGTGTGATTCATCCAATTTTTGGGCTTCTGAAGCCAACTCCAGTGTGTCTTTCAGGCTATGTTTGGGCTCCTGCTGCTTGCAACTCCAGGGTGTGATTCATCCAATTTTTGGGCTCCTGCTGCCAACTCCAGTGTGTCTTTCAGCCAATGTTGGGCTCTTGCTGCTGCTTGCAACTCCAGGGTGTGATTCATCCAATTTTTGGGCTCCTGCTGCCAACTCCAGTGTCTCTTCAAAGCAATGTTTGGGCTCCTGCTGCTGCTGCTTACAACTCCAGGGTGTGATTCATCCAATTTTTGGGCTCCTGCTGCCAACTCCAGTGTCTCTTTCAGCCAATGTTGGGCTCCTGCTGCTGCTTGCAACTCCAGGGTGTGATTCATCCAATTTTTGGGCTCCTGCTGCCAACTCCAGTGTCTCTTTAAAGCCAATGTTTGGGCTCCTGCTGCTTGCAACTCCAGGGTGTGATTCATCCAATTTTTGGGCTCCTGCTGCCAACTCCAGTGTCTCTTTCAGCCAATGTTTGGGCTCCTGCTGCTGCTGCTTACAACTCCAGGGTGTGATTCATCCAATTTATGGGCTCCTGCTGCCAACTCCAGTGTCTCTTTCAGCCAATGTTGGGCTCCTGCTGCTGCTTGCAACTCCAGGGTGTGATTCATCGACTTTTTGGGCTCCTGCTGCCAACTCCACTGTCTCTCTCAGCCAATTTTTGGCCTCCTGCTGCCAACTCCAGGGTGTCTTTCAAGCAATGTTGGGCTCCTGCTTATGCTGCTGCCAACTCCAGGGTGTGCATTCCAGCTAATGTATGTGCTCCTGCTGCTGCCAACTTCAGGGTGCCTTCCAGCCAATTTCTAGGTTCCTGCTGCTGCTGCTGCCAACTCCAGGGTGTGTCAGTCAATTTTTGGGCTCCTGCTACTGCCAACTCCAGTGTCTTTAAAGCAATGTTTGGGCTGCTGCTGCTTGCAACTCCAGGGTGTGATTCATCCAATTTTGGGGCTCCTGAAGCCAACTCCAGTGTGTCTTTCAAGCTATGTTTGGGCTACTGCTGCTGCTGCTTGCAACTCCAGGGTGTGATTCATCCAATTTTTGGGCTCCTGCTGCCAACTCTAGTGTCTCTCTCAGCCAATTTTTGGCCTCCTGCTGCCAACTCCAGGGTGTCTTTCAAGCAATGTTTGGGCTCCTGCTTATGCTGCTGCCAACTCTAGGGTGTGCATTCCAGCTAATGTATGTGCTCCTGCTGCTGCCAACTTCAGGGTGCCTTCCAGCAAATTTCTAGGTTCCTGCTGCTGCTGCTGCCAGCTCCAGGGTGTGTCAGTCAATTTTGGGGCTCCTGCTACTGCCAACTCCAGTGTCTTTAAAGCAATGTTTGGGCTGCTGCTGCTTGCAACTCCAGGGTGTGATTCATCCAATTTTTGGGCTCCTGCTGCCAACTCCAGTGTCTCTTTCAGCCAAGGTTGGGCTCCTGCTCCTGCTTGCAACTCCAGGGTGTGATTCATCCAATTTTGGGCTCCTGCTGCCAACTCCAGTGTCTCTTTAAAGCAATGTTTGGGCTCCTGCTGCTGCTGCTTGCAACTCCAGGGTGTGATTCATCCAATTTTTGGGCTCCTGCTGCCAACTCCAGTGTCTCTTTCAGCCAATGTTTGGGCTCCTGCTGCTGCTTGCAACTCCAGGGTGTGATTCATCCAATTTCTGGGCTCCTGAAGCCAACTCCAGTGTGTCTTTCAAGCTATGTTTGGGCTGCTGCTGCTTGCAACTCCAGGGTGTGATTCATCCAATTTTTGGGCTCCTGCTGCCAACTCCAGTGTCTCTTTCAGCCAATGTTGGGCTCCTGCTGCTGCTTGAAACTCCAGGGTGTGATTCATCCAATTTTTGGGCTCCTGCTGCCAACTCCACTGTCTCTCTCAGCCAATTTTTGGCCTCCTGCTGCTGCTGCCAACTCCAGGGTGTCTTTCAAGCAATGCTTGGGCTGCTGCTGCTGCTTGCAACTCCAGGGTGTGATTCATCCAATTTTTGGGCTCCTGCTGCCAACTCCAGTGTCTCTTTCAGCCAATATTTGGGCTCCTTCTGCTGCTGCTTGCAACTCCAGGGTGTGATTACTCCAATTTTTGGGCTCCTGAAGCCAACTCCAGTGTGTTTTTCAAGCTATGTTTGGGCTCCTGCTGCTGCTGCTTGCAACTCCAGGGTGCGATTCATCCAATTTTTGGGCTCCTGTTGCCAACTCCAGTGTCTCTTTCAAGCTATGTTTGGGCTGCTGCTGCTTGCAACTCCAGGGTGTGATTCATCCAATTTTTGGGCTCCTGCTGCCAACTCCAGTGTCTCTTTCAGCCAATGTTTGGGCTCCTGCTGCTGCTGCTTGCAACTCCAGGGTGTGATTCATCCAATTTTTGGGCTCCTGCTGCCAACTCCAGTGTCTCTTTAAAGTAATGTTCAGGCTCCTGCTGCTGCTTGCAACTCCAGGGTGTGATTCATCCAATTTTTGGGCTCCTGCTGCCAACTCCAGTGTCTCTCTCAGCCAATTTTTGGCCTCCTGCTGCTGCTGCCAACTCCAGGGTGTCTTTCAAGCAATGTTTGGGCTCCTGCTTATACTGCTGCCAACTCCAGGGTGTGCCTTCCAGCTAATGTATGTGCTCCTGCTGCTGCCAACTTCAGGGTGCCTTCCAGCCAATTTCTAGGTTCCTGCTGCTGCTGCTGCCAACTCCAGGGTGTGTCAGTCAATTTTTGGGCTCCTGCTGCTGCCAACTCCAGTGTCTCTTTAAAGCAATGTTTGGGCTCCTGCTGCTGCTGCTTGCAACTCCAGGGTGTGATTCATCCAATTTTTGGGCTCCTGCTGCCAACTCCAGTGTCTCTTTCAGCCAATGTTGGGCTCCTGCTGCTGCTTGCAACTCCAGGGTGTGATCCATCCAATTTTTGGGCTCCTGCTGCCAACTCCAGTGTCTCTCTCAGACAATTTTTTGCCTCCTGCTGCTGCTGCCAACTCCAGGGTGTCTTTCAAGCAATGTTTGGGCTCCTGCTTATGCTGCTGCCAACTCCAGGGTGTGCCTTCCAGCTAATGCATGTGCTCCTGCTGCTGCCAACTTCAGGGTGCCTTCCAGCCAATTTCTAGGTTCCTGCTGCTGCTGCTGCCAACTCCAGGGTGTGTCAGTCAATTTTGGGCTCCTGCTGCTGCCAACTCCAGTGTCTCTTTCAAGCTATGTTTGGGCTGCTGCTGCTTGCAACTCCAGGGTGTGATTCATCCAATTTTTGGGCTCCTGCTGCCAACTCCAGTGTCTCTTTCAGCCAATGTTGGGCTCCTGCTGCTGCTTGCAACTCCAGGGTGTGATCCATCCAATTTTTGGGCTCCTGCTGCCAACTCCAGTGTCTCTCTCAGCCAATTTTTTGCCTCCTGCTGCTGCTGCCAACTCCAGGGTGTCTTTCAAGCAATGTTTGGGCTCCTGCTTATGCTGCTGCCAACTCCAGGGTGTGCCTTCCAGCTAATGCATGTGCTCCTGCTGCTGCCAACTTCAGGGTGCCTTCCAGCCAATTTCTAGGTTCCTGCTGCTGCTGCTGCCAACTCCAGGGTGTGTCAGTCAATTTTGGGCTCCTGCTGCTGCCAACTCAAGTGTCTCTTTAAAGCAATGTTTGGGCTGCTGCTGCTTGCAACTCCAGGGTGTGATTCATCCAATTTTTGGGCTCCTGCTGTCAACTCCAGTGTCTCTTTCAGCCAATGTTGGGCTCCTGCTGCTGCTTGCAACTCCAGGGTGTGATTCATCCAATTTTTGGGCTCCTGCTGCCAACTCCAGGGTCTCTTTAAAGCCAATGTTTGGGCTCCTGCTGCTGCTGCTTGCAACTCCAGGGTGTGATTCATCCAATTTTTGGGCTCCTGCTGCCAACTCCAGTGTCTCTTTCAGCCAATGTTTGGGCTCCTGCTGCTGCTTGCAACTCCAGGGTGTGATTTATCCAATTTTTGGGCTCCTGAAGCCAACTCCAGTGTGTCTTTCAAGCTATGTTTGGGCTGCTGCTGCTTGCAACTCCAGGGTGTGATTCATCCAATTTTTGGGCTCCTGCTGCCAACTCCAGTGTCTCTTTCAGCCAATGTTGGGCTCCTGCTGCTGCTTGCAACTCCAGGGTGTGATTCATCCAATTTTTGGGCTCCTGCTGCCAACTCCACTGTCTCTCTCAGCCAATTTTTGGCCTCCTGCTGCTGCCAACTCCAGGGTGTCTTTCAAGCAATGTTTGGGCTCCTGCTTATGCTGCTGCCAACTCCAGGGTGTGCCTTCCAGCTAATGTATGTGCTCCTGCTGCTGCCAACTTCAGGGTGCCGTCCAGCCAATTTCTAGGTTCCTGCTGCTGCTGCTGCCAACTCCAGGGTGTGTCAGTCAATTTTTGGGCTCCTGCTGCTGCCAACTCCAGTGTCTCTTTAAAGCAATGTTTGGGGTGCTGCTGCTGCTGCTGCTTACAACTCCAGGGTGTGATTCATCCAATATTTGGGCTCCTGCTACCAATTCCAGTGTCTCTTTCAGCCAATGTTTGGGCTCCTGCTGCTGCTGCTTGCAACTCCAGGATGTGATTCATCCAATTTTTGGGCTCCTGAAGCCAACTCCAGTGTGTCTTTCAAGCTATGTTTGGGCTCCTGCTGCTGCTGCTTGCAACTCCAGGGTGTGATTCATCCAATTTTTGGGCTCCTGCTGCCAACTCCAGTGTCTCTTTCAAGCTATGTTTGGGCTGCTGCTGCTTGCAACTCCAGGGTGTGATTCATCCAATTTTTGGGCTCCTGCTGCCAACTCCAGTGTGTCTTTCAAGCTATGTTTGGGCTGCTGCTGCTTGCAACTCCAGGGTGTGATTCATCCAATTTTTGGGCTCCTGCTGCCAACTCCAGTGTCTCTTTCAGCCAATGTTGGGCTCCTGCTGCTGCTTGCAACTTCAGGGTGTGATTCATCCAATTTTTGGGCTCCTGCTGCCAACTCCAGTGTCTCTCTCAGCCAATTTTTTGCCTCCTGCTGCTGCTGCCAACTCCAGGGTGTCTTTCAAGCAATGTTTGGGCTCCTGCTTATGCTGCTGCCAACTCCAGGGTGTGCCTTCCAGCTAATGCATGTGCTCCTGCTGCTGCCAACTTCAGGGTGCCTTCCAGCCAATTTCTAGGTTCCTGCTGCTGCTGCTGCCAACTCCAGGGTGTGTCAGTCAATTTTGGGCTCCTGCTGCTGCCAACTCAAGTGTCTCTTTAAAGCAATGTTTGGGCTGCTGCTGCTTGCAACTCCAGGGTGTGATTCATCCAATTTTTGGGCTCCTGCTGCCAACTCCAGTGTCTCTTTCAGCCAATGTTGGGCTCCTGCTGCTGCTTGCAACTCCAGGGTGTGATTCATCCAATTTTTGGGCTCCTGCTGCCAACTCCAGTGTCTCTTTCAGCCAATGTTTGGGCTCCTGCTGCTGCTGCTTGCAACTCCAGGGTGTGATTCATCCAATTTTTGGGCTCCTGCTGCCAACTCCAGTGTCTCTTTCAGCCAATGTTGGGCTCCTGCTGCTGCTTGTAACTCCAGGGTGTGATTCATCCAATTTTTGGGCTCCTGCTGCCAACTCCAGTGTCACTCTCAGCCAATTTTTGGCCTCCTGCTGCTGCTGCCAACTCCAGGGTGTCTTTCAAGCAATGTTTGGGCTCCTGCTTATGCTGCTGCAAACTCCAGGATGTGCCTTCCAGCTAATCTATGTGCTCCTGCTGCTGCCAACTTCAGGGTGCCTTCCAGCCAATTTCTAGATTCCTGCAGCTGCTGCTGCCAACTCCAGGGTGTGTCAGTCAATTTTTGGGCTCCTGCTGCTGCCAACTCCAGTGTCTCTTTAAAGCAATGTTTGGGCTGCTGCTGCTGCTGCTTGAAGCTCCAGGGTGTGATTCATCCAATTTTTGGGCTCCTGCTGCCAACTCCAGTGTCTCTTTCAGCCAATGTTGGGCTCCTGCTGCTGCTTGCAACTCCAGGGTGTGATTCATCCAATTTTTGGGCTCCTGCTGCCAACTCCAGTGTCTCTTTAAAGCCAATGTTTGGGCTCCTGCTGCTGCTGCTTGCAACTCCAGGGTGTGATTCATCCAATTTTTGGGCTCCTGCTGCCAACTCCAGTGTCTCTTTCAGCCAATGTTTGGGCTCCTGCTGCTGCTTGCAACTCCAGGGTGTGATTCATCCAATTTTTGGGCTCCTGAAGCCAACTCCAGTGTGTCTTTCAAGCTATGTTTGGGCTGCTGCTGCTTGCAACTCCAGGGTGTGATTCATCCAATTTTTGGGCTCCTGCTGCCAACTCCAGTGTCTCTTTCAGCCAATGTTGGGCTCCTGCTGCTGCTTGCAACTCCAGGGTGTGATTCATCCAATTTTTGGGCTCCTGCTGCCAACTCCACTGTCTCTCTCAGCCAATTTTTGGCCTCCTGCTGCTGCCAACTCCAGGGTGTCTTTCAAGCAATGTTTGGGCTCCTGCTTATGCTGCTGCCAACTCCAGGGTGTGCCTTCCAGCTAATGTATGTGCTCCTGCTGCTGCCAACTTCAGGGTGCCGTCCAGCCAATTTCTAGGTTCCTGCTGCTGCTGCTGCTGCCAACTCCAGGGTGTGTCAGTCAATTTTTGGGCTCCTGCTGCTGCCAACTCCAGTGTCTCTTTAAAGCAATGTTTGGGGTGCTGCTGCTGCTGCTGCTTACAACTCCAGGGTGTGATTCATCCAATTTTTGGGCTCCTGCTACCTATTCCAGTGTCTCTTTCAGCCAATGTTTGGGCTCCTGCTGCTGCTGCTTGCAACTCCAGGATGTGATTCATCCAATTTTTGGGCTCCTGAAGCCAACTCCAGTGTGTCTTTCAAGCTATGTTTGGGCTCCTGCTGCTGCTGCTTGCAACTCCAGGGTGTGATTCATCCAATTTTTGGGCTCCTGCTGCCAACTCCAGTGTCTCTTTCAAGCTATGTTTGGGCTGCTGCTGCTTGCAACTCCAGGGTGTGATTCATCCAATTTTTGGGCTCCTGCTGCCAACTCCAGTGTGTCTTTCAAGCTATGTTTGGGCTGCTGCTGCTTGCAACTCCAGGGTGTGATTCATCCAATTTTTGGGCTCCTGCTGCCAACTCCAGTGTCTCTTTCAGCCAATGTTGGGCTCCTGCTGCTGCTTGCAACTCCAGGGTGTGATTCATCCAATTTTTGGGCTCCTGCTGCCAACTCCAGTGTCTCTCTCAGCCAATTTTTTGCCTCCTGCTGCTGCTGCCAACTCCAGGGTGTCTTTCAAGCAATGTTTGGGCTCCTGCTTATGCTGCTGCCAACTCCAGGGTGTGCCTTCCAGCTAATGCATGTGCTCCTGCCAACTTCAGGGTGCCTTCCAGCCAATTTCTAGGTTCCTGCTGCTGCTGCTGCCAACTCCAGGGTGTGTCAGTCAATTTTGGGCTCCTGCTGCTGCCAACTCAAGTGTCTCTTTAAAGCAATGTTTGGGCTGCTGCTGCTTGCAACTCCAGGGTGTGATTCATCAAATTTTTGGGCTCCTGCTGCCAACTCCAGTGTCTCTTTCAGCCAATGTTGGGCTCCTGCTGCTGCTTGCAACTCCAGGGTGTGATTCATCCAATTTTTGGGCTCCTGCTGCCAACTCCAGTGTCTCTCTCAGGCAATTTTTGGCCTCCTGCTGCTGCTGCCAACTCCAGGGTGTCTTTCAAGCAATGTTTGGGCTCCTGCTTATGCTGCTGCAAACTCCAGGGTGTGCCTTCCAGCTAATCTATGTGCTCCTGCTGCTGCCAACTTCAGGGTGCCTTCCAGCCAATTTCTAGGTTCCTGCTGCTGCTGCCAACTCCAGGGTGTGTCAGTCAATTTTGGGCTCCTGCTGCTGCCAACTCCAGTGTCTCTTTAAAGCAATGTTTGGGCTGCTGCTGCTTGCAACTCCAGGGTGTGACTCATCCAATTTTTGGGCTCCTGCTGCCAACTCCAGTGTCTCTTTCAGCCAATGTTAGGCTCCTGCTGCTGCTTGCAACTCCAGGGTGTGATTCATCCAATTTTTGGGCTCCTGCTGCCAACTCCAGTGTCTCTTTAAAGCCAATGTTTGGGCTCCTGCTGCTGCTGCTTGCAACTCCAGGGTGTGATTCATCCAATTTTTGGGCTCCTGCTGCCAACTCTAGTGTCTCTTTCAGCCAATGTTTGGGCTCCTGTTGCTGCTGCTGCTTGCAACTCCAGGGTGGGATTCATCCTATTTTTGGGCTCCTGAAGCCAACTCCAGTGTGTCTTTCAAGCTATGTTTGGGCTGCTGCTGCTTGCAACTCCAGGGTGTGATTCATCCAATTTTTGGGCTCCTGCTGCCAACTCCAGTGTCTCTTTCAGCCAATGTTTGGGCTCCTGCTGCTGCTGCTTGCAACTCCAGGGTGTGATTCATCCAATTTTTGGGCTCCTGCTGCCAACTCCAGTGTCTCTTTCAGCCAATGTTGGGCTCCTGCTGCTGCTTGTAACTCCAGGGTGTGATTCATCCAATTTTTGGGCTCCTGCTGCCAACTCCAGTGTCACTCTCAGCCAATTTTTGGCCTCCTGCTGCTGCTGCCAACTCCAGGGTGTCTTTCAAGCAATGTTTGGGCTCCTGCTTATGCTGCTGCAAACTCCAGGGTGTGCCTTCCAGCTAATCTATGTGCTCCTGCTGCTGCCAACTTCAGGGTGCCTTCCAGCCAATTTCTAGATTCCTGCAGCTGCTGCTGCCAACTCCAGGGTGTGTCAGTCAATTTTTGGGCTCCTGCTGCTGCCAACTCCAGTGTCTCTTTAAAGCAATGTTTGGGCTGCTGCTGCTGCTGCTTGAAGCTCCAGGGTGTGATTCATCCAATTTTTGGGCTCCTGCTGCCAACTCCAGTGTCTCTTTCAGCCAATGTTGGGCTCCTGCTGCTGCTTGCAACTCCAGGGTGTGATTCATCCAATTTTTGGGCTCCTGCTGCCAACTCCAGTGTCTCTTTAAAGCCAATGTTTGGGCTCCTGCTGCTGCTGCTTGCAACTCCAGGGTGTGATTCATCCAATTTTTGGGCTCCTGCTGCCAACTCCAGTGTCTCTTTCAGCCAATGTTTGGTCTCCTGCTGCTGCTTGCAACTCCAGGGTGTGATTCATCCAATTTTTGGGCTCCTGAAGCCAACTCCAGTGTGTCTTTCAAGCTATGTTTGGGCTGCTGCTGCTTGCAACTCCAGGGTGTGATTCATCCAATTTTTGGGCTCCTGCTGCCAACTCCAGTGTCTCTTTCAGCCAATGTTGGGCTCCTGCTGCTGCTTGCAACTCCAGGGTGTGATTCATCCAATTTTTGGGCTCCTGCTGCCAACTCCACTGTCTCTCTCAGCCAATTTTTGGCCTCCTGCTGCTGCCAACTCCAGGGTGTCTTTCAAGCAATGTTTGGGCTCCTGCTTATGCTGCTGCCAACTCCAGGGTGTGCCTTCCAGCTAATGTATGTGCTCCTGCTGCTGCCAACTTCAGGGTGCCGTCCAGCCAATTTCTAGGTTCCTGCTGCTGCTGCTGCCAACTCCAGGGTGTGTCAGTCAATTTTTGGGCTCCTGCTGCTGCCAACTCCAGTGTCTCTTTAAAGCAATGTTTGGGGTGCTGCTGCTGCTGCTTACAACTCCAGGGTGTGATTCATCCAATTTTTGGGCTCCTGCTACCAATTCCAGTGTCTCTTTCAGCCAATGTTTGGGCTCCTGCTGCTGCTGCTTGCAACTCCAGGATGTGATTCATCCAATTTTTGGGCTCCTGAAGCCAACTCCAGTGTGTCTTTCAAGCTATGTTTGGGCTCCTGCTGCTGCTGCTTGCAACTCCAGGGTGTGATTCATCCAATTTTTGGGCTCCTGCTGCCAACTCCAGTGTCTCTTTCAAGCTATGTTTGGGCTGCTGCTGCTTGCAACTCCAGGGTGTGATTCATCCAATTTTTGGGCTCCTGCTGCCAACTCCAGTGTGTCTTTCAAGCTATGTTTGGGCTGCTGCTGCTTGCAACTCCAGGGTGTGATTCATCCAATTTTTGGGCTCCTGCTGCCAACTCCAGTGTCTTTTTCAGCCAATGATTGGGCTCCTGCTGCTGCTGCTTGCAACTCCAGGGTGTGATTCATCCAATTTTTGGGCTCCTGAAGCCAACTCCAGTGTGTCTTTCAAGCTATGTTTGGGCTCCTGCTGCTGCTGCTTGCAACTCCAGGGTGTGATTCATCCAATTTTTGGGCTCCTGCTGCCAACTCCAGTGTCTCTTTCAAGCTATGTTTGGGCTGCTGCTGCTTGCAACTCCAGGGTGTGATTCATCCAATTTTTGGGCTCCTGCTGCCAACTCCAGTGTGTCTTTCAAGCTATGTTTGGGCTGCTGCTGCTTGCAACTCCAGGGTGTGATTCATCCAATTTTTGGGCTCCTGCTGCCAACTCCAGTGTCTTTTTCAGCCAATGATTGGGCTCCTGCTGCTGCTGCTTGCAACTCCAGGGTGTGATTCATCCAATTTTCGGGCTCCTGAAGCCAACTCCAGTGTGTCTTTCAAGCTATGTTTGGGCTCCTGCTGCTGCTGCTTGCAACTCCAGGGTGTGATTCATCTAATGTTTGGGCTCCTGCTGCCAACTCCAGTGTCTCTTTAAAGTAATGTTTGGGCTCCTGCTGCTGCTTGCAACTCCAGGGTGTGATTCATCCAATTTTTGGGCTCCTGCTGCCAACTCCAGTGTCTCTTTCAAGCTATGTTTGGGTTCCTGCTGCTGCTGCTTGCAACTCCAGGGTGTCATTCAGCCAATTTTTGGGCTCCTGCTGCCAACTCCAGGATGTGTTTCAGCCAATATTTGGGCTCCTGCTGCTGCCAGCTCCAGGGTGTGTTTTTCAGGCAATATAGGGGCCCCTCATAGTGATGCCACCTCAACTCTCTGTAATTGTGCCGCTCTGCGATTCTAATAGCGATGCCTCTGATCTGCATGTCCTAATTATTTACAGTATTATTTCAGTAACCCAGCACACATCCTATGCGTGTTAAAGCAAGGCAGAATGGTTTACAACCCTATTGAGGCTCTAGGAAGCTCAGAAATAGCCATTTTTAATAGCGATTCGTCGCGAATACATTCGGGTCGAAACGATTTTTGTCGGAAAATTCAGCGAATCATTCGAATCGAATTTTTCAAAAGTTCGCTCATCTCTAGCAAGGCCCATATCCTGCCCTCTTCCATGGAATGTTCCCCTCAGCCCCCTCCCTGTGGAATCTCAGGACAGATGGGGGATGTCATGTGGACCAGCTTTCAGGTACCCAAAGATGGAGAATACCATATGAACCAATCAGACAGTGGATGTCTCCAATCGCTCTGTCCATAGGAGGGGTAAGAAACTGACCCCTGGTTAGAGGGAATAAGGTGAGCTGCAGAATGGGGACAGGACACACTCGATCTGACCATCAAGATCGACACATGCTGGCTTTTAACATCCAAGCTGAACAAGACCAGAAAGCGTGTGAGGACAATTGATTTGATCAAAGAGAACGCAGCCCAGACAGACTTTTAAGTATATTTTCCACCTTCTTTTATTTTGCATTGCTATTTATCTTATTTACCGTGTTTTATAGTTAATTCTGCTGTTAGCACCTTGCATCGTGTTTCTTGTTGTTTTGTGTTTTCTGTTTGTTTAAATAAATTCTAAAAATACAGCAGATGCTCTCAATTGATCTGATATAAAAAGCCCACGCTATTTCTGAAGAGCCTGGCTACCTTACTTGCCTAGGACGCTCGATCGCCCCCACCTGGAAGTGGTTGTGGGTCGATCGATACGTTCGATCTGATTGTATTGTGTGTGGCCTGTATTATATTATAGAGTTGAGCACTGTTTGTGCTCTGGTGGCAGCAGTTTATAGCCATGTGTGTTGTCAATTGAAGAATTGCGGTGACGCACGTGGGGAACGATTGGCCGGTCTGATCAGATGAACGATCAATAGGTCTGATCAACCCGTGCAATGGTCACAAATTGGTTGGCAGCTCATGGGATCACCTTTTTATTTCTTCCAATTTAGAGCATAAGTGTTGTTTTAAGTAACGCTGTATTGAAGGACTTTATTTAAATGAATCAGTTATTTTATTGGTGAATAGTTGTGACGGTAAATAAGCAGATAGCAATTGTTGGCCCCCTCTTTTTTTTTCTGTCCCATTGCTTTGTTTTGCTGAAATGTCTGGGCTGGCGCAGTACAAGCGGATGAGCAAAGAAGATTTGATCAATGAATGCCAGCGCAGACAGTTGCCTGTTTATGATCGAACCAAAACACAGCTTGTGCAATCGCTCTATGAAGCCGATCTGGAGGCACCAACGCAGCTTGTAACAGATAGACTTGCATGTTCCAGTGCAGCTGATCCATCCCAGACTGAGGTGGTTGCTGAAGTGCCTGCTCCCATTGGGTCTCCCAGCCCCAGCCTCTCTGCTTCTGGCAGGGACCCCCAGCTCCAATCGGTCCTGACCCAGCTAAGTGCCACCGATCCGCAGGCCTATCTACAGTTCCTGGAGCGTCAGGCAGAGCGGGAGGCTGCACAGCGTCAGGCAGATCAGGAAGCTGCACAGCGCCAGGCAGAGCGTGAGGCTGCCCAGGCAGAGCGGGAAGCTGCCCGCCGTCATGAGCTGGAAATGGCTAAGATCCGACTAACCACCCCTGACCCTGCACCTCGCTTACCTTCAGCTGACTCTGCATTTCTAACTGTGGGTTCTGCCCCAAAGTTCCAAGTTATGGACACAGACTGTGACGTGGACGTGTACTTGCAGTCCTTTGAGAAGATCTGCCGCCAGCATCATTTGCCCCGGTCTCAGTGGGCATTGTACCTAACCCCAGGGCTGAAGGGCAAGGCTTTGGAAGCATTCATTGAGCTGCCTCCTGAGAAAGATGGGGACTATGAGGCAATAAGAGACTCCATTGTTGAAAAATATCAGCTCACCCCAGAGGTCTACCGCCGACGGTTCCGATCACTGCAAAAGGGACCTGCGGACAGTTACCTAGACCTGTTGGCCTGACCAATCGAACATTTGATCATACTGGAGGGATCACTCCCAACTTGACTGTCCTCTTCAGTGCTTCAAAGGTTGCAGAGCCGGAGTCTAGGGTTGTCAGGCAGAGCCCCAACACCGATGGCGGTTTGGCCTGCCCTGAGCCCACTGACTCCGCTCTTAGCAGGCCTCAACCCCTGCTCCTGGTCGCCCTGGGGCACTGGGCTGGGACTTGTAGTGCCACCTTGCAGCCAGCACTGCAGACGGACAACCCTGGGAGGCAGTTCGGAAGCCTAGCTTCCAGCTCCCCGGGAAAGCAAGGTGACCAAGCATTTGGGCCGAATCCGGAGGGCCTACGTCTAACCGCAGACTTCCTGAATTGTCCCAAAGCTGGGGCTGTGGCGAAGGGAACAATCCCTGGATCCTGGGGTCTGCCACATGACGCAGATCCAGGGCAACCCCTACCAAAGCTGAGTGAGAGGCAAGAAGGATCAGGGGAGATGGAACAAATCACGCCTTGGTCTAACATGAGGGTCATTCCGGCCACATAGGGGCCCCCTCATTTTACTCGCCAACACGTGGGAAACATGGCTGCTGGTGTCCCTATCACCTGTGTGTGGAGCCACCCTGGAACAGGCTGTTCAGGCTGGAATTAGTCTGGAGAGCCATCACATAGATGGAGATAATCGAACATTTGATCATACTGGAGGGATCACTCCCAACTTGACTGTCCTCTTCAGTGCTTCAAAGGTTGCAGAGCCGGAGTCTAGGGTTGTCAGGCAGAGCCCCAACACCGATGGCGGTTTGGCCTGCCCTGAGCCCACTGACTCCGCTCTTAGCAGGCCTCAACCCCTGCTCCTGGTCGCCCCGGGGCAGTGGGCTGGGACTTGTAGCGCCACCTTGCAGCCAGCGCTGCAGACGGACAACCCTGGGAGGCAGTTCGGAAGCCTAGCTTCCAGCTCCCCGGGAAAGCAAGGTGACCAAGCATTTGGGCCGAATCGGGAGGGCCTACGTCTAACCGCAGACTTCCTGAATTGTCCCAAAGCTGGGGCTGTGGCGAAGGGAACAATCCCTGGATCCTGGGATCTGCCACGTGACGCAGATCCAGGGCAACCCCTACCAAAGCTGAGTGAGAGGCAAGAAGGATCAGGGGAGATGGAACAAACCACGCCTTGGTCTAACATGAGGGTCATTCCGGCCACATACGGGCCCCCTCATTTTACTCGCCAACACGTGGGAAACATGGCTGCTGGTGTCCCTATCACAGGAGTCCCTCTTCCAATGCCTGCGCCAGGCTCTGGAAAAGATGGATTCCCTGGGAACGTGGACAGCCTAGTACCGGTGTTGCCCAATCATTCAATGGCAAACCAGAATCATGCCCCTGGGCCCCTTCTTCCCTGGTGATGGTGTGTCCCTTCCTGCCTCGAGCACAACCCCCCAGAGGCCAACATTAGGTATGGAAACCCCAGTGCTTGGAAAGACTCCCCCTGCAGGCCCCTGCCCGCCTGGACCCACTGCTGTGGATCCCGGTGGCACTAGGAATGAGAGCAACTGGGAACCTCGCCTTTCCTCTTAAGTGTGCGCTTTGGGGAAAGTGACTGTGGGTCACTGTCCCCACCTCGCATCATAGGGGGGAAGGTGTCACAGAACATCTTAGGTGTATTTGAATTCTCTATGTGTGTAGGTTGGTGTAATATATATGTGTATAGACCTTGGCTGACCCCTCTGCTCTGCATAACTTCCCTCCCTGCGTGCCATAACCCCCCCTGCATGCACACAGGGTCGCCTTGAATGACTATCTCCCCTCATAAAACTGCAAAGCATAAACAAAGTGTAATCAGGATCAACCAGCCATGGAGAGCAGATGCAAGGTCCATATCCTGCCCTCTTCCATGAAATGTTCCCCTCAGCCCCCTCCCTGTGGAATCTCAGGACAGATGGGGGATGTCATGTGGACCAGCTTTCAGGTACCCAAAGATGGAGAATACCATATGAACCAATCAGACAGTGGATGTCTCCAATCGCTCTGCCCATAGGAGGGGTAAGAAACTGACCCCTGGTTAGAGGGAATAAGGTGAGCTGCAGAATGGGGACAGGACACACTCGATCTGACCATCAAGGTCGACACACGCTGGCTTTTAACATCCAAGCTGAACAAGACCAGAAAGCGTGTGAGGACAATTGATTTGATCAAAGAGAACACAGCCCAGACGGACTTTTAAGTATATTTTCCACCTTCTTTTATTTTGAATTGCTATTTATCTTTTATCTTTATCTTTATATCTATTTATCACATTTACTGTGTTTTATAGTTAATTCTGCTGTTAGCACCTTGCATCGTGTTTCTTGTTGTTTTGTGTTTTCTGTTTGTTTAAATAAATTCTAAAAATACAGCAGATGCTCTCAATTGATCTGATATAAAAAGCCCACGCTATTTCTGAAGAGCCTGGCTACCTTACTTGCCTAGGACGCTCGATCGCCCCCACCTGGAAGTGGTTGTGGGTCGATCGATACGTTCGATCTGATTGTATTGTGTGTGGCCTGTATTATATTATAGAGTTGAGCACTGTTTGTGCTCTGGTGGCAGCAGTTTATAGCCACATGTGTTGTCAATTGAAGAATTGCGGTGACGCACGTGGGGTACGATTGGCCGGTCTGATCAGATGAACGATCAATAGGTCTGATCAACCCGTGCATCAACCCGTGCAATCGTCACACCGTCCCTCATGCTTACCTCAACTCACTCGCGGTTCCACTTTAGATGTTCTCCCGTCCTTCATGCTTACCTCAGCTCACTCGCAGTTCCACTTTAGATGTTCTTTTGTCCTTCATGCTTACCTCAACTCACTCGCGGTTCCACTTTAGATGTTCTCCCGTCCTTCATGCTTACCTCAACTCACTCGCAGTTCCACTTTAGATGTTCTCCCGTCCTTCATGCTTACTTATTTTTGGTTTCCTTCTTTTTTTTTTTTTGGCCCTGTGTTGATGTCGAAATAGTGTATAACTTAAACTAAAATAAACAGGAAACATGGTTAATTTGAACCACATTTATTAGCTCTAAAATTGTTATTTTAAATGTATTTTGCCTTTTGTGTTTGGCAATTTTTTTTTGTTTTGTTTTTTAAAGATTTAAAAAAAAATGTAAAAATATATTATTTTTAAAACAGTAAAATGCGTTAACAATATAAAACAAAGTGGCAGGCCCCAGGATTCTAGTCGTCACTGGTCCCCATGGAAGCAGCAAGCTCCTGGATGTCGCCCACCAGCCGATACACCGTCGCAGTAAGCCTTTGAAGTCTTTTCCTGTGGTGTTCCTGTGTAAAGGAAGCAATAATCACATATTGGAAAATATATGTTTGCTAGCTGTGAAATGCAATATTATTAATGTTCAGGAAAAGGGATGAGGCCATAGGTCATTAGGCTAATGTATTAGACAAGGGATGAGGCCATAGGTCATTATGCTAATGTATTAGACTAGGGATGAGGCCACAGACCATTATGCTAATGTATTAGACTAGGGATGGGGCCATAGGTCATTATGCTGATGTATAGGTCAAACATGTAGAAATACCTGTGAACGAATCTATGTTATAGCTAATAAAATAATTAGTCTAGAAACTTACCAGGCTGGTGGGTGACCTCTGCTTGGGGGACCAGCATTCCCTCTGGGGCCTGCCACTGACCAGGCTGAGGCTGTAGAGGAAGGAAAAATATGTTTACTTGTAATGTCTGATTAGGTCAAGCCAACATTTGTTTCATAATGTCTGTGTGACAACTCCCACCTTCGCCATGCACCTCAGGGTCGTAATCTGGTGGCATCTCCAAAGGACGCTCTCCACCCACTACATCGTCATCTAAAAGAATAGAAGCAGGGAATGAGTGTGTGTTGACAGTGGATGTACGTGTGTGTGCGCTTCAGCCAGACAAACATACCTGAGTGTAGTGGCTCCAGGCATCTGGTACGACTCCCTTGCGAACCGCTGATGCCCCTCCTCTGTAGAGAAGTCTAGTGGCTGCTCGGAGCCAACTACAGAGGAGGGGGAGGACCTTGGCCCTGGAGAGGCACCACCCTCACTAGGCCCAGATCCATCCTGCACTGGCCAGACTGCTCGCCTCCGGGTGGGTCTAATTCTGTAATCCCATTCGCTCACTAGAAGAGAATAGCATTCATAAGCATAGGCCTAAATATGGATTTTGGGATATCTTACAAGTAATAGTCATATACTTACTAGGGAAATGTTGAGCGAAGAATCGCCTCACCCGGGGCCTCTTCCTTCTCTTTAGGTCCGACCAGTGTTGGATGATCTGAGTAAAGGTGAAGGTGGTGCCACTGGTGGATGCAATTTTGGCCACGATCTCCAGGGCCAACGTCCTCTTCTGGAAGTCATTCGCGAGGTAGTCGTACCTGGCCTCCATCATCATCTGAAATATACAAGTGAAACACATTTGATTACTCATAACATCATACAAATCACAGTTACAGCAGCTTGCTAACTTGCAGTTCACCTAACATTTCTAGCCTTCAGCTATCCTTCTAGATGCCATTTTGTGGTTGCGCACATGTGCTCACTAACTTTGGCTTGACACGGCATTTAGATTCAAAATTCTGAACCACTGTTTTGCCCTGAGCTGCCTAATCGCATATGCATGCATTTCGTCAGCAAATCTAAGGCCTCAACAAACACTTACGAGCATGATAGTGTCCTGCTGCTCGCGGGTGAAGTGCGTGGGTGCCACCAGATAAGCTGCGCCCCAGCGGTTTCTGGGATGCGCATGTCCGTACACACGATTACGCGTGTTTGTTTTGTTTTTTAAAAATGTTAAAAAAATTTAAAAATACATTATTTTTAAAACAGTAAAACGCGTTAACAATATAAAACAAAGTGGCAGGCCCCAGGATTCTAGTCTTCACTAGTCCCCATGGAAGCAGCAAGCTCCTGGATGTCGCCCACCAGCCGATACACCGTCGCAGTAAGCCTTTGAAGTCTTTCTTGTGGTGTTCCTGTGTAAAGGAAGCAGTAATCACATATTGGAAAATACATGTTTGCTAGCTGTGGAATGCAATATTATTAATGTTCAGGAAAAGGGATGAGGCCATAGGTCATTATGCTAATGTATTAAACTAGGAATGAGGCCATAGGTCATTGTGCTAATGTATTAGACTAGGGATGAGGCCATAGGTCACTATGCTAATGTATAGGTCAAACATGTAGAAATACCTGTGAATGAATCTATGTTATAGCTAATAACATAATTAGTCTAGAAACTTACCAGGCTGGTGGGCGACCTCTGCTTGGGGGACCAGCATTCCCTCTGGGGCCTGCCACTGACCAGGATCTGAGGCTGTAGAGGAAGGAAAAATATGTTTACTTGTAATGTCAGATTAGGTCAAGCCAACATTTGTTTCATAATGTCTGTGTGACAACTCCCACCTTCGCCATGCACCTCAGGGTCATAATCTGGTGGCCTCTCCAAAGGACGCTCTCCACCCGCTACATCGTCATCTAAAAGAATAGAAGCAGGGAATGAGTGTGTGTTGACAGTGGATGTACGTGTGTGTGCGCTTCAGTCAGACAAACATACCTGAGTATAGTGGCTCCGGCATCTGGTACGACTCCCTTGCGAGCCGCTGATGCCCCTCCTCTGTAGAGAAGTCTAGTGGCTGCTCAGAGCCACCTACAGAGGAGGGGGAGGACCTTGGCCCTGGAGAGGCACCACCCTCACTAGGCCCAGATCCATCCAGCACTGGCCAGACTGCTCGCCTCCGGGTGGGTCTAATTCTGTAATCCCATTCGCTCACTAGAAGAGAATAGCATTCATAAGCATAGGCCTAAATATGGACTTTGGGATATCTTACAAGTAATAGTCATATACTTACTAGGGAAATGTTGAGCGATAAATCGCCTCACCCGGGGCCTCTTCCTTCTCTTTAGGTCCGACCAGTGTTGGATGATCTGAGTAAAGGTAAAGGTGGTGCCACTGGCGGATGCAATTTTGGCCATGATCTCCAGGGCCAACGTCCTCTTCTGGAAGTCATTCGCCAGGTAGTCGTAACTGGCCTCCATCATCATCTGAAATATACAAGTGAAACACATTTGATTACTCATAACATCATACAAATCACAATCACAGTTACAGCAGCTTGCTAAATTGCAGTCCACCTAACATTTCTAGCCTTCAGCTATCCTTCTCGATGCCATTTTGTGGTTGCGCACATGTGCTCACTAACTTTGGCTTGACACGGCGTTTAGATTCAAAATTCTGAACCACTGTTTTGCCCTGAGCTGCCTAATCGCATATGCATGCATTTCGACAGCAAATCTAAGGCCTCAACAAACACTTACGAGCATGATAGTGTCCTGCTGCTCGCGGGTGAAGAGCGTGGGTGCCACCAGATAAGTTGCGCCCCAGCGGTTTCTGGGATGTGCATGTCCGTACGCACGATTACGCATAAGCGTCATACACAGTCATAAGTATTTAAAGGGTACTTTGACACACAGCTGGGTCTCTTTACAGATCTTACCATGCCTGCTAAGAAAGCTAACCGCAAGTTAGCCCCGGCCAAGGAAAGCCATGAGCGTCATGCCGAAAGGCATGGGGAAACCTCGTCCAGGCCTACAACTCGGCCCCACAAAGCCAGTGGGCATAGCACAAGAAGCAGCAGTCGCCACCTGAAGGATACATTGGGCCACACTCAAGGGCACTCCAAATCTGCATCAGCCAAGAAGGTGAAGGAGCATTCTTCAAGAAAGCAGGCTCTGCGCCCCTCTACATCCAAAAGCCAAGGGACCACAAGTAGTAAAGGCAAGGGTAAGGAGAGGGCTAGAAGCCCCAGGCCACCATCAACACCCTCTCCTGGTCCTTCGCAAGGTCAAGAATCAAACTTGGAGAGCCCAGAGTCACCGGGAAGCACCACGGCAGGAACTTCTTGTTTCAGCCAGGCAATGACACCCAGCCCCCATGCCAGTCCAGCACAATCCATGGTAAGCGAAAGGTCTGGCTATTCGATATGCCTGATAGTCATCAAAGAATGTCTCCCAATATTTCACCCACCCAGGAAGAGGCATCCAGGGCAACATTAGGGGGAAACCTGCGCCGTGGAACGTTGAGTGGACGCTTTACCGAGCCACAAACCAGGGCGTTGGCAAGTGGGGTTTCGGAGCACTTTCACGAACTGTATGGGAGAATGTCTAAAGCCTCCAGTAAAATGCAAAAAGAAAACTAATCTGGAAGGACATTACCAGATAGGTCAATTGTGCAGGTACGTAGAGGAAAGATGTGGAGCAGATCCAGCGCAAGTTCTTGGACCTTAAATATGCTGTTAAACAGAAGAGGAATAAGCGCAGGCAGCACAGGTACATATTTTTCATGGAGTTGTGCTGGTTGTTGTGTGAAACCTTGTAACTAATGTGGATTTTGTGTTTTGTCAAGGTTGCAAACGGGCAGAGGCTTCCCAACAAAATTACAATACACTGCAGCAAAGGAGTTGGTGCTCACACTAATCCACCCCTCGGCACTACAGGGCTTATCCGGGGCATTCGACACTGACACCAATGTTATGTCTGAAGGTTAGTTTATTTGATTGTCTTTTGGGCTTTGTCTTGAATAAATATCTTTTTAACGCATAACTCACAGAGGGACGGAGATATGGTGGAGGAGTGGAGTCCAGGCTCAAAGGCTGCAGCAGTTGAGGGCCCTTACAAACGTGTTGTTGGTAACCGGTGTGGGGTGGCTTTGTAATACTTTAACCAGGGTGCAATAAAGCCTACCTGCTACTATGGGTACCCAAGGCATGTTTGTGTGTCTACATGCCTTTTAAATTCTATTCCAGCTCCTCAACAGTCTGCTGCGAGTGTGGAAGCCTCCACCAGTTTGCCCCCTGCCACAACGTCCCGCCTGCCTAGGCCACAGGAACAGCTGGATCTGGTAAGTGTACTGTGCTTTAACTGTTGATGCATGTGAATGCAGATGACTAGTTGACCCAATATATATTTCAACAACTATCAAAACCTTTTATTTTTGTCTGTTCCCACCAGAATCCCCCCATAATGGATGCTATCCACCATATGGAGGAGGAGGACAACTTAATTCTGCCCACACCAAGCCCAACCATGCCACATAATCTGCCACTGCCCCTGCACCCGCCAGAAACAAATCCTCTGCAGCAGAGTCAAGCACGGCCTCTGCTGTAAGGCCATCATGCCCATCAGCAAGAGACCGACCCACCAGTCCCCAGTGCTCGCTCTGCTGCAGAGGATTTGCCTACTACTTCTGCTCCTGTTGCTAGGGCTAGACTGCCATCATCTGCATGCGCCCCAACCCAGGGAAGTGGCAGACGCATTCAGCCACGTCGCCATGTTACCCAGGGGAGGCGCGTGCAGATACTGGAGACAGCCTGGCGCAATGACAGCCGCTACTTTAGGCAAATCATCCAAAGAGCAACAGAGCACCTGTCAGCCCAAATAGAGCTCCTCAATAACAACTTTAGCACCATGATTGAAGAAATGAGGACTAGCAACAGGCAGATGCTGGAACAGTGGCAGATTATGAATGCCACACATGCACAGGTGTTGGCCATTCTCCAAGCCCAACACCAGCCTAATTATGGTCAGCATCCATATTCATAATTTGCGTTGGATTTGCTCCACATCTTTCCTCTCCATCCCCACACTATTGACCTGTCTGGTGATCTCCACCCATATTAGTTTCTTTGTGCCTTTGCATCTGGCTTTAGAATGTCACCCATACAGCTCATGAAAGAGCTCAGAAACCCCACTTGCCAATGCCATAGTTTGTGGCTGAGTAAAATGCCCACTCAAACTCCCACGCAGCAGGTTTTACCCTAATGAGATACTGGCTGCCTGTTCCTGGGTGGGTTGTATAAAATAGGTAAGATTGTTGAATGCCTAACATCGCAACTTTTTTGGGTAAAGGATGTTGTTGGACTTGCTTGGGGGCTGGGTGTCAGGCCTGGCTACATTGTAAATTATTAATCCTAACTTACCCAACAGCCAGCCACCAGACAAATTTCCAGACTTAAATCGGCCATACAAGCTGGAATTGCGCAGGATATAGGCGTCGTGGGTGGATCCAGGAAACCCTGCCATGAGATTCATGAATGTAAGGTCCGGGCCAACCACCGCTTGGACGTTGATGGAGTGGCCCATTTCCTGTTCCTGTAAAAGCAGACATACAGGTATTTAGTCCAAAATACTAATCAAAACAGATAAAACCCCAAAATAATAGCTAATAAAGGAATCCTTATTCTTAAACTGTCTTGGTACAAATATGTATAGGTTAGTACAATAACAATCCAAAGTAATATTTTTAATGTTGGTTAAAAATCAGGTGTACCTGGTAAGGACTAATTAAGGTCAACATTAAAATGATTCCTTCAGGTGGACATGGTAAGGACTAATTAAGGTGAACATTAAAATGATTCCTTCAGGTGGACATGGTAAGGACTAATTAAGGTGAACATTAAAATGATTCCATCAGGTGGACATGCTAAGAACTAATTAAGGTGAACATTAAAATGATTCCTTCAGGTGGACATGCTAAGGACTAATTAAGGTCAACATTAAAATGATTCCTTCAGGTGGACATGCTAATGACTAATTAAGGCATACATTTACATTATTTAGTTAAGGCATACATGCTAAGGATGGATTGATATATAACTGAAAACATACTGTGAATACACAACTTTTTTGGGGTGGAAAGTGCGTCTTATATGGTGAAAATACAGTATATATATATATATATATATATCTATATATATATATATATATATAGTGGATATCTCAATAAACATGTATACTTACTCATAAAGCCTTAATAGGGGAGGAAGAAGAAAGAAAGAAAAAAAAAAGAAAGTGAAAAAAAACCCACATAAATATGTAGTTGTATATGAATCTTCAAATAAACGCTTGAACATACCAGTTAACTCGATCATATGATCTTAAAAGGGAGAGAGACGAAGAGAGACAGAGAGAGAAAAAAAAGGGGGGACACCATACTAATCATAGTAATATATTAACACATCAGTCATGGTGAGCTCCCACGCCCCCTCCATTGCAGTGAATGGAGGGGACGTGGCAGCTCCCCATTACTGATGGCGGAGGCATCGTCATATTGGAGAGAGACAGGAAGAGAAGCCCGACGCGTATGGAGGGGGCATGGTAGCTCAATGTGACTGATGGCGGGGGCGTCACCATGTCAGAGGAAGACAGGAAGAGAAGCCCAATGAGCAGAGCGGTGCTGCCAATGATGCTGGGTGGCAAGGGACATGAATCCAGCCTTTGAGCGCTGCTGCCCTGGACTAGAAGCGATGGTCTGCATGGGAAAAAAAGTGAGTATAGCTTTTTTTTTATATGCCTGAAAATTGATCACAGCACTTATAATTCAATAGGCATATGTCACGGTCAGTTGATGAACTTCCACACCACTCAGCTTTGGTAGTTCCAGTGAAGATCCACTTTATTGACTTAGCACAAGGCAGCTCATATCACATTCACATAAAAAAGCCGTAACTTCCATGGAACATATCTCAGCACAGTTCTAGACATTCAGTTAATATCCAAATCAAGTTCAGTTAATATCCGGTTACTTTTTTGTCCTCGCTCCACAGTTCACAGTAACTAGCAGCGGTATTAGGGCCTAAGCCACCCTCTTTGATGGGAACATTAGCTCTTGGTAACGTAAGCCAGGGAATCATGCAGGGTAACACACTAAGGGAGAGCCTCTCCCCCTTAGGCATGCTGATCACTAGTTACGTTCCCAGTTTCACATCAGACAGCGAATGTACAGAGACAACACACCCAACCACGTTCAACCCTTCCCTAAGGCTTAAACTGGACCTTCACCCTAAATAAGAGTCTATCTTATATGTTTCCCCCACCCTGTACATACAGATTGCCCACATTAAAAATCATCCTTGGAGATGCAGGCTGCCTGCAAACAGGAAGTGTCTTCTGACTGTGCCGCTCTGCATTGTGGGATGGCTGACCTTTTCCTGACCCCAGCTCTGCTCTGTTTATGCAAAGCACAGCTGTAACCCCGCTCCCCTGTACTTTTGCCCCCTCTCCTCTCCTCAGTATGTGATGCTACTGAGCCAAGATCGTGGCGCGCGTATCCTAGAGTGCTGAACAGAGTTGCAGCCCAGTGAGGGAAAGAATAAAACGTAAGTGCTTAAAAACATTAAATATATTAATTTTAGATGCTGCGGAATAGTTTTTTAAGGGTTTGGGCTTTTCATTAAATGATGCTGAAGGTCCGCCTTAAGGGTTTCCAAAAGGGGCAGCAGCACCTTACCAGAATCCAGGCTTTTCTATTGCCTCGCACACTCCCAACAACCGGTGGCTCCTTCTCTGTTAGCTCCATACCAAAGGCAACCCCATGGGCTCTCTCTCCCCTGACAGGGTCCTCTCCAGGTGTTCCGAAACTCTTGCACACCAAAGCAGTCTATCCTCCTGCACTGTGCCTACTGTTACTGTCACTCTTTTAAGGGATGACATACCCAGTGACCCACCATTAACTGGTATATAGGGAGATTCCACTCACCTTATAAAGCTAAGGGTTGAACTGCACCCTCTTCCCTCTAGCTTAAAAACTAGCTCCTCCCATTCTGTTCTCTTATAAAAGGGAATCTCACTCCCTTCTCTTTGGTTACAAACTAACACCTCCTCCCTTCCTAGGACAACTCCACCCATTTGTCTCTTTTTATAGGGCAGTTCCACCTCCTTCTACCTGCATCAACCTGGTAACTGGACCTCAAGTACTATTATTGGAGATGCCTCTAGATAGGGAACCTTCCTTTCCTTAAGTAACTGAATCTCCTTTTTCCCCATGACAGGGATCTCTCCCTTCCAAGATCTTCGCCTGGACCTAATTAACCCTTTCCTTCGTGTTCCAAATAAATCCCCTTTTAATGAAAAAATTGTGGGAGTGTTTTTTTCTCATTCTGCTACACTTATCCCAGTTTGGGATGCCCTGTCAAGTTGAATCACCAAGAACGTCCACAAAAACTTACCTTTACCCTGTGGTGCATGCAGGCTCTTGCCCAATCAGCACCATAAGCCGTGCATTTTAATGCCAGCAAACGTCTCTCTTCAAAGACTGAGCTTGACAAAGGGGAGCAGGTGCATCCCAAGTTTCCCTTTAGATGAAAGCGTGCTCCTGTCTCCAGCCTACTTGAATGGCTGGATTCAGGCGGAAACCTCAGCCCAAAGATGCTGGGATGTGGCCACCAATGTATACATTTGTTTGGGAGCCAGGGCAAAGCTGAGTTTTGTGAGTCACCCAGGGGTTTCACATAGCAGGGCATTCCGATTTGGGATGCCCCAGGGGATGGCCAGCAGGGTAAAGTTTCACTTTAAAAAAGAGACATGATGGATTCATAACCTTGAGTCACATACATACAGGTTTAAATAAGCAAATTAAGCTCCCTTCCTTATGAGAAGATCAGTCCCCACTCTTCCTTTACAAAGGCGTCCAATACATAATCCTAATTATCTAATTTCTCCTCCCCCTTTTAAAGCCAACATGCTACATGCATTCATCTATTTAATGTAAATATTTAAAATCATGGTTTAAAGTCTGTACATTTTAATTTATTCTTATTCATTCATGTGATCTTATAAAGCAACAAATTAAATGAACAGAAGTTGAAGAAGCTTTGGAGCCTGATTTATGAAACATAAGCACCATTTAAATCCACTTAGCGCCAAAGATTTCAGCCCAGCGTCACTTTGTGCTTCATTTAAGAAGCAGATGTCAGCACCCATGCGTCAATAAGATGGCTCTGAATTTATCACTTGTGCCTTTTTCACTGCAGGATTTGGCACTCTTGTATAAGCTGCACCAGTTTAAAGTGGTGCTGTAGGTTAAGATCCCATGGACCTCAATGGACAGAACTATTTTGAAGTGTTTTTTTGCTTATAAATAATGTAATGTTAATGCTTTGGCAACAAATCCACGGTGCATGCACGGGTGCTTGTTCAATCAATGCATTCATCGAATTGTGGCCGATCTAGGGGGTTCACACAGTGGGGCATGCCCTGGGGACACCTAGTTGGCCAGCCCTGGAGTCTTTTAGACTCCATGGTCAGCACTGGCGGTGGTAGGTCTATTTTAACAGAGGGCATGGTAATATAGACACATATCAATCGGTTGCCTTGATTTATTCCTACAGATACAGTTCATATTTATTTATTTAAACTGGAACACAAATTTTTCACAAAATGGGAGTTGTTACGGGCACAGGAAGGCATCCCGATTGCTGGTCCCCCCTGGCAAAATCAAGTGCCTTTAAACTCCATTACTGCGCAGAGGGACTTCGGCAATCTGGATACCTCCTTGCACCCGAAACAACACCTATTTTCTGAAAATTGGGTGTTGTTTTGGTTTCATCTTTGGCCTTAAGTGGAAACAGCTATAACAGACATTTGGGTTGAACTGCAATGAATCTCACATGTAAGTGCACGTGTTTTGATTTTGATGTATAGATGTGGTGATCTTTTCCTGGGCTCATTCTCTGTCTATTCCCTATCCCCAAGACCAGTGTGACAGGACAGGATAGGTCCTTCTTCTCCCTTATCCCTCTTAGTAATAATTTCCCCTCCTTCTCTTCCTCCACTCCTAATTTCTTCCCCCCTTCTTTATCCCTCTTATTGTTCCGCTCCAGTTCCCGCTCTTGTGCCCTCCTCAGCCTTTTCTATTTCTCTTATCTCCTCTTCTCTATACCCCTTAGGTTCTCTCCCACCCTTTGCCTCCCTCTAATTTTTTTACACTATTTTTATTTTTCAATGTCCCTCTTTTTAATCCCTACTATTTAATTTGTTCTCTTCCATCTCTCCCCTGCCTCTCTTTTTTCCTTCTTCTATCCCCTCTTTTTTTTGTCCATTCACCCTCTCGGGGGTTCTTTTCCACCTTGGCTTTCCCCATTGTCCCTCTTCTTAATTTCTTATCATCTTCGTTTTCCCTCTTTCTTCTGCTTAATTTTCTCCCACTTTACTCTCTTTCCCCCTCCTCTTATGCCTCGCTCCCCCTCTTCCTCGTTTCCCCCCTCCCTTGTTTCTTCTTTGTTTCCCATTCTGTTTTTTGCCCCCCTGTTGTCATTATGACGTCAGGCGTATGGCCATATGGCCAATACCCATGTTGTGTCTGGTTGACAGTCCTCCCTGAAGAAGGGGTATATTCTGCCCCCGAAACGTTGGAACTCTTATGGACTGCTTTTATGGACCTTACTAACGCTTGACATGATTTTGGTAGGGTACTTTTGTGTACCACTGCCTGAATACAATTGTGCCTTTTCACATTTGGAGTGCCGGTTCTTTCTGTTTTTTCGTTTATTTGAAGATGGAGATGTATGTACAATAAATTCAAGTCCCGTCTATCCCTGAAATGTTGAATTTCTGCCAAAGGGCTCTTACTACAGTCAGGATCAAAAAAATATTGTCTGAACCTGGGTTTTCTCATCTCTTCCATTACGGGGCATCACCAGTAGTAACGCGTGGGTTAATCTGAGCTGTAGGCGGGGACTGCAAAATAGAAAAAAACTAGCTCCTCCTGGCCTTTATAGGGCAGGCTGTGGCAGAATCTCCTCAGTTATTTTCTTGCAGTTGCAAGGGACTGTGAAGATGCCTGGATCTTTTTTTAGTTATTGTGCTGACAGGGAGCAGGGGCTTCGACTCGTCTGTTTCCCCATGCCTCACCAACTGCAGCATTCCTGGGGACCCCTGTTGGATGCCTGGAGTCAGTTCCTAGATCAATAGTGTGAGATTGTGCAGAGTAAGGGGAGTGCGCGTGGGTCCAGGTAAGCGCACTAGGGCTCATCCAACTGGGTCTGAACCCGAGGATCAGGACCCGTATTTTAACGAATAGTGGTGCCGCATGTCCCATGTGCCAAGCATGCCTGACCTCAGACAAGGGACCCTAGTGCGCTGGGTGCGCTACTGTCCTGCTCCACCTTACGCAGCTGGCAGGTTCCATGCCTCAGTTGAATCGTCCAGTTTCCCCTACATCTTCAGGCTCGGACTTGTGGGCTCGGTATACACCCCCTCGGGGGGCTGCCAGGTCTATTTGTGTCCCAGGGTCCGCCCATGGATGGGGTTCCTCTTTTGGATGTTGTGAACAGGGTGGCTCAGTTGGAGAGCGTGGTCAGTGGTCTTCGTCAGCAGGGGCATCCAGAGTCTGTCTCTGCCCGCCCAGCTACGGCCAAGTGTAGGCATATTCAAATGGAATCCTCAGAGGATTCTAGCTCCTACGTCGAAGACCCATTTAGGGGTTCAGAATCAAGTTCCGAAAGAGGAACCGAAAGCCGCACATATGCTGGAAAACCCTCCGAATCACCCGACAGATGAGATTAAGGAGCTTATTGAGGCAATATTGGAGGTTCTGCACCTCACTGCTCCTCGACCAACGCAGCAGATGAAGAGGGGTGAACCCTACAAGCGTCAGAAGGTCAGACAGGTTTTTCCCAGGCTTGCTCATTTCGACAGGCTGGTGTGGTGGCAAAGGAGTGGGAGATACCAGATAAGCTTCAGTCCCTTTGACACTTGAGGTAGATGAGTGGGAGGTAGGAGTGGGAGATACCAGATAAACTTCAGTCTCTTTGCCACCTGAGGTAGACGAACTGGTTGGGTCTGGTTCGTAACACCATTATCCCTACTTTGGATAGTTCGGCCTTGAGAGACCTGGTGGCTAGGCGTTTGGACCAGCTGGCCAGGCATGCGTTCTCCATGGTGGGGTCGGCCACGTGCCCAGCTTGCGCCACGGTGGCTACGGCAGGCAAGGTCTGGATAAAGCAGCAGAGGAGGCATTTGCGACACATTTGTGCACTTCGTTTGAACTCCTTCGCTATGGAGGTCTTAAGATTCATGGTGCCGGCTATAGACGACCTGGTGCGTCTGGTGGCTAGCCTTTCTGGTCACCTTGCAATGCACAGTCTGCATGAAACAGCGGTCGGCCTACACTGCTTTGAGGAAGACACTTACTGCCCTCGCCTTTTCAGGGGGTAAATTTTTGGTGAGCCTCTTGATGACCTGGAAGGCCACGAGGAGGAAGTCGACTAGGCTTCCACAGAAACAGGAGCAGAGGACCTTGTTTTACTGAATTGTCCCTTGTGGAAATTCAGAGGTTTTACAGATGCCACAAGGATTTTTTTGGTAAGAGAAAGCTACGGGGGAAACCTAGACCCCAAGGGGCCAGTCAGCCTAACCCCCCGGCTAAGCCCTCTCAGGGTTGAAGGGGTGCCCTCACCCAATCTGGTAGGGGGTGGCTTTTGCACTACACGTCGGTGTGTAGAGAACGGCTATCCGGCACCTGGGTCCAGGAGGCTGCTTCTTCCGGGTACAAGTTCGGGAATCGAGTTCAGGACCAGGCCTCCACACAGGTTTGTGGCATCCAAGCCGCCCCATGTGGTGGAAAGGGCGACGGCTTGCGACTGCGTTATAGAGCTCTTGCTGGACCGCGGAATTGCAGTACCTGTGCTCCCCTCAGAGCGGGTGGTCTGTAGCATCTACTCAATGCTATTCGTCATCCCCAAGAAGGACGGGTCCGATCTGGAATCTGAACAGTTACGTTCAGGTGCGGAAGTTCCGCATTGAATCTCTAAGGTCGGTTGTGAGGTTGCTGCAACAGGGGATTTTCTGCCCACAGTGGACATAAATGATGCTTATCTGCATGTCCTGATCTTCTCTGGTCACCAACAATACCTGCGCTTTGTGGTGGGCGCCCGACATTTCTAATTTGTGGCACTGCCATTCGGACTGTCCACGGAGGCATGGTGTGTACATCACCCCATATCTGGACGACTTGCTCATACGAGCCCCATCTCTGGCACTGTGGGATGTTCAGATGGTCCTGTCCACACTGGAACTTTTTGGGTGGGAGATCAAGTCCTAGGTGTTTCCCTCCATGGTGGCAACCTATCTAGGTATGACATTGGATACTCGATGGGGCATGAGTCCTTTTTCTGGTGCCGTGGTGCATGGCTCTTCAGGAGGCAGTGAGTTCGCTGCTGACAAACGAACATTCCGTGATCAGGCAAGGTATGCATTTCTTGGCCTGATGGTGTCTACCACAGAGGCAGTTCGATATGCCCAGTTCCAGGCATCTACAAATGCTGCTCCTATCAAAATGGCGCAGGACTGTGCCGTCGTTGAACTGTTGCTTCATATTGATGGACAATGCCCGGCAATCCCTGAATTGGTGGCTGGCAGTGGGTCAGTCTTTCCTGGTGGTCCGGTGGGTCATCTTGACCACAGACACCAGTCTGATGGTCAAGATGGTTGGGGTGATGTTTTGGTTGACCAGACGGTTCAGGGTCTCTGGGACCAGCAGGAGCGCAGACTTATAGTCAATGCATTGGAACTGAGGTAGCTCTAGGGCCTTCAGGTCAGGGTACAGTTGGACAATTCCACAGCTGTGGCCTACATAATTCATCAGGGGGATTCCAGGAGCTGGTCCTAGAGCCGCATTTTTGACCCCACCTGGCTTTAATCATTTTGTTGAGGTTATTATAAATGCATGTGCTTGGCCACACCACGGTTGTTGGATCATTGCATTGTCTCCTTGAAGTCTAGCTACACTCTCCAACCCCCCTGCATAGTTCTGTGTCCTTGTGGGCCTTCCTGTCTTGAGAAATTGGGCTTCTAGCCTTCCTTAGTTTGTTTATCCATCTGTACTGGGGCTCCCAGCCCTTCATAGTTTCTGTCTTTGTATTTGCTGTCTGTGCTGGGTCTTGTGGTTCCCCACAGTGTTGTCCTTGTTTTGGGGCCTGCTGCCCTCCCAGTTTCTAGCTGTGTGTGTCTTGGGCCTATGGCTCTTTGTTGTAGGTTAGTCTCCACTGGGACCCGCCTTTTCCACAGCTTGCTCTGGGACCCAGCTCTGTCACAGGCTGCACTGGGGCCCAGCTCCACTACAGGCTGCACTGGGGTCCAGCTCGCCACAGCCTGCACTGGGGCCCAGTTTATTTTCCATGTCTTGTGTACTTTTGCCTTGTTTCCCCTTCCCAAGTCTGCGACCACCAAGAAACTACCCAGGGCCTGTGCAACTCCACCTTAAGAAGCTCTGCTGAAGAAGTGGGTGGATTATGAGCTCTCTGAGTACCGGATCATCCACGCCATGAGTGGTTGGCAGCTTGCCTCTTTGGTGGCGCAGGCGTGTTGTCTGTCTTTGTCCATCTGTGCCCAGTCAGTATCCTACCCAGCTTCCTTCGTCCCCAGACAGTAAACCACAAGCCTTGACTGCCCAGCGTAGTTATTCTGTGCGTGACAGTGTGGTTCACGGATCTGGTCAGCATGGTGGTGGAGGCCCCGTGGCAACTCCCCAACTGCCCATATCATCTGCAACAGGGTCCTCTGTGGCACCCCAATTCTCCAGTGCTGGCTTTAGCGGCTTGGCTGTTGAGACCAGCATATTGGAGGCAAGGGGTTTGTCCGCCATGGTAATTCAGATCTTGATTCGAACACGGAGACAGTCATCCTCTAGAATATTATGCGCAGATTAGCGTTCTCCCTTCCTGGGGCTGTGGCTGAACTGCTTTTAATTACCTGAGGAGATCCTGACACATCCTTCCCTATGTAGGCCGGGAGGAGCCCGTTTTTTGCAGTCCCCGCCTATGGCCGAGATTAACCTGTGCATTGCTACTGGTGGTGCCCCAGAATGGAAGAGGATTAGAACGGAAATTTTGCGGTGAGTACACAAATTTTCCTTTTTAAGCAGGGCAAAAGCCTAGTAACCCAGGTCTAGAGCCTAAAAGACCCAAGCGCTGGGTAACTGCTTGCCCCCTGGGTCTACTGCCCTCCAGAATCAATCCCATGGCACATCCCCAGCCATGTCATGTCCCTCCTCCACGTTGGCTTCTCCTGTTCTGTCACTCTAGGCTCTGCCCCGCCCATGTGCACACCCACAACTTCTCATTCGAGCTCATTCTCCGCCTGTGTGCACCCCTTCCCTGCACCTCCAGAAGACGAAGCTGCCTGCTTTTGTCTAGGACCCAGCTGATGAGTGTCCACCCTGGGAGATGTGCTTATGGGGGCCTCCATGTATGCCTCTGATGCATGCACCTCTGCGAGCGTAACTGAATGGCTGGCTGTGAGTGCACCCGCAGCAGAGGGGACCTGGCAGTGGGAGGCACCAAGAAATTATTTTCATTCACAACCCATTGGCGGCCATGAATATTCACGGCAGTAAATCGATCCTGGAGATTTCACACACTAAATCAGGATAGTCCTGTAAAGTGGATCAAAACCCAGGTAAGTGAAATACCTGGATTTGAGTATGGTTTAAAGCGAATCTCTTTTCTGGCAGTTTTGCAATCAATCCGATCTCAAAATTGCCAGATGACGTTCTGCAGCCAGCTGGCTGCATCCCTGGGTTTCCAAATGAGTGCGCGTGCTCCCACGACTCAGCCTATCTGGATGGCTGTGCACGGGAGTGCATGCAGCTGCAGGGATGCTGGGGATGCGGTGGCCAGAAATCACAGCATTGCTGGAGCCGCTGCTAACAGTGAGTTTACCAGCGACCCTGAGGATTTCACACAGTGGGGCATCACGTTTTAGGTTGCTCCGGGCAGGTTAGCGGCCAACCCTATTTACTGTTGATCCTAATAAGTCCATGAATAACAGCAAATCTACAGCTACCCTGCGATAGATAGATAGATAGATAGATAGATAGATAGATAGATAGATAATGCAAATTTACCTGTCTTTGCTAAAGACAAGGAGAAATATTTATTTTAAAAGTTCAGTTCATTACCTAACACCTGAATGCCATCAATGTGGTTTACACTGTACTTATTTATTTTTTACTGCATGCTTGAGTAACTGTGGATTTTGCTCCCTGTGTGCAGATTCTGCAGTCACAGGCCCTGCTGAAAAGCACTGCAGTCTTATTAAAGTGGACCAACACCCAGGATTTTCACTATCCTGGGTGTTGGTCCACTTCCCAGGGGCACCCGGATAGGGGGTGGGTGTTAGTCCACTTTAAGACCACTGTAGTAGGACATGTGTAAGAATATGCTGTAAATTATTGACACATCTTTTCTAACAATATATTATAATACTGGGGGTTATCTAAATTAAGAGAGATATTGGGAGGCAGTCAGAGCTTTTTTCACATAGCATGCAGTAATGTGAAATAAAAAGTTGTTTTCTAACATACTGGCTTTTGCCAGCCACATTGATGTGTTAAGGAATTTGACTATCCCAGGTTTTGTCTCTTGTACCCAGTGTTTAAAACCCACCTAATTTTCATACAAACACACCTTTTCCCGGTCTTACGGCACATATGCGGGTTACTACTCTTTCTGTAAAACAATATTTTCTAACATTGCTCCTGATCTTCTCTCCGACTAGCTTCAGGTTGTGCCCCCTTGTTCTATCATTTAAGTTTCTTCTTAAAAACTCTTCCCTCCTGAACCTTATTTAAAACTTTAACATATTTAAAGGTCTCAATCATGTCCCCTCTCTCCCTTCTTTCCTCTAGACTGTACAAATTAAGTTCTTTTATTTTCCTGTTTTAAACTGGACCTTCACCATGATTTATTGAAAAGCCCAAACCTTTAAAAACGATTCCCCAGCATATAAAACTATTACATTTTAAGATTTTAGTCACTTACTTATTATTCTTTCCCCCACTGGGCTGCAACTCTGTTCAGGATTTTAGGATACGGGTGCCGCCATCTTGACTCAGAAGCATCACACTTAGTGAGGAGAGTGGGATAAAGTACAGGGGGCGGGTTATAGCTGTGCTTTGCTCAGACAGAGCAGAGCTGGGGTCAGGAAAAGGTCAGCAATCCCAGAATCCCACTATAAAGCGGTCCTTCACTCTGAATAAGAGTCTATCTTATATGTTTCCCCCACCCTGTACATACAGATTGCTCACATTAAAAATACATGCATCTACTGCATGTTATGAGCCTTTAAACATCCAAGAAGGCAGCCTGCAAACAGGAAGTGCCTTCTGAATAGGCTACTCTGCATTCTGGGATTGCTGTCCTTTCCCTGACCCCAGCTCTGCTATGTCTGTACAAAGCACAGCTATAACCCCTGTGCATTATCCCACTCTCCTCTCCTCAGTCAGTGTGATGCTTCTGAGTCAAAATGGTGGCGGCCATATCCTAAAGTCCTGAAAAAAGTTGCAGCCCAGTAGTAGTAGTAGTAGTAGAAATTTGAATAATGTCTTTTTGCAGGTAAGGTCTCCAGAACTGTGCATAGCATTCTCGCTGTGGCCTCACCAAGGCTTTATACAGCGGCATCACAACCTCCCTCTTCCTACTGGTGATGCCTCGAGCTATGCAGGCGAGCATCCTGCTTGCTTTTCCCAGCACGCTGGCGGCTGCATCCTCCACTTCCCTCTAACAGGAAGCATGCCTGCGCCGGCCATTCACAAATGCCTGGCGTGGCCCGCGCCCTACTAGAGGGATAGCAGGGATGCTGCCGCAGCTGGCGCCAGCGCAGTTGGACCGGGAAGCAAGGTAAGTGTATGGGGTGACCTGGGGTGTTTCACACAGCGGGGCATCCCAATTTTGGATGTCCCCGGGGGGAGGGAATCGATTGGCTCGGGAATCTTATAGGGTACAGGGTGCAGGCGGCACCGGAGCGTGGGAGAGTTCTACCGTGTTTCAGGTGATAGGTCCACTTTAATTCCTTTGTATCTTGCATGCTAGGTGATAGGTCCACTTAAATTCCTTTATATCTTGCATGCTATAACCTGCGACTCTTTTTTATCCCCCCATATGACTCTTTTTGCCTTTTTTAAAGTGGTGGATTTTCACTATCCTGGCTTTTGGTCGATGCCCTGCTATGTGAACCCCCTGAATTCCCAGTAAAAGCTTCCTGATGGCCAAGCCAACTGCGCATATGAGGGCATGCATACCTTAACACGTGCCTCAATCTTGTCCCCAGGTGTGGTTCCTATAAAAGTGGCTGGTGATTTTTAACGATTTAGGAGAGAAGAGGGTAGTGTCTGAAACTTTCTTGATCTCCCACAACCAGCTCCCACTACACCAGTGGCTGGGGGCCAGCCTAAGTGCTACAGCTGCTGAATGGCTTATTGTTTGCTAGTGCCTATTGGGGTGGGAAAAATGAGTATGGGGTTGTACAGAGAAACAGTGTCTGTGTCTGTCTTGGGCAAAATACGGTATTTTTGTGTCTGTAACCATTCATTTGAATGGTGGTGCTTGAATATTGTTTTGCATTGGTTATTAACCCTCCCTTTGAGGGCAGACAGAATTCTGATGTGGCCCTGAGTGAAGAGGAGTTTGACATCCCTGGCTTAGACAGTCAGTCAATGCAGCAGCTATGTGACTGCTGCACAGTGACTGGCTAAATAAAGAGTCAGTCTCACTTGGCCAACAGGGGATCTGTGGTGCTATAATGCAGAGACTTTAACCCACCTCCTCTAGGACAAATACATATGTGTGCGCTGGCATACAATGGCCAAACATGCCCCCCCCCAAAATAAGGAAGAAAAACCTTACACACCTCACGCCACAAACACATTACAGAGATACTTACCTTTTCATCAAGTCACTCCGTCCTATAGGAAAACCCCCTCTTGGTGTTCACTGGAGGGGTAGGTAAAATGTATTTAGGGCCAATGCTTTTCTGGGGGGTGTTCCAGTCTTTCCTAGCCAGCCTTCCAATTCTAAGAATTGGGCAAAAAATCAGAGGCTATGGCTGGTCCTAGATTCTCTTCTGTCATGCAACCATTCCTGACTACCACAGGGACAAGGTGGTTGTTTTTACTACTATTCTCTAAAACAGGCACTGGCGTGAAAGGCGTAACATTTTTTCTCTCTAGTATCGGACCATCGTCTCCATGGTACAAGGTACATTTATTATAGCCGGAGACTCAAATATCACCTTGATCTTGGACAGATCTAGACAGGAGGGAGACTGGTGGCCCCTCATTGGGTGATCCTTTGACCTCTCAATCTCAAAAAATGAGGACCTTGCTGGCCGACTATGGACTAATAGATTCCTGGAGACAGCTTAATCCAACCACAAATAACTACACATTTTACTTTCCCCCACACAACACAGCCCCGCCAGTGTGGGAGGTGTATAAAACTGTCCTCAGAGGGCACTTGATCTCCATAGCCTCGGCCAAAAAGAAGGAAAGAATTCTGGAGGTCAAAAATTGCTTAGCCAAGTTGTACTCCAACTCATTCTTGCCAACTTACAGCTACCTTCTCTCTCTGAGACAGTGAGATCTAACTTAGTATCCCATATTACTGTATGAGAGATGCAATCAAGAACATGAAGCCCTCCAAAGGCCCCTGGCCAAGATAGCTTTTTGTAATACAGACCCAAATAAGTATCTGATATAGTTATGTCCCACCTGGTTACTCCATTAAATTCGCTTTAACAGGTCCTTGGATGCTCCTCCCTAGAAGCCCTTGTATCTATGATAGCCAACCATGATAAAGATAATTCGAGGATAGTTTGAAATTATCATTCAATATCACTATTAAACCACGAAATAAAACTGCTAGCACAAATTCTGGAAACTAGACTTAATGCCTTGCTACTTAGTAAAAATCAGTTGGGAATTGTACCAGGCACCAGACAATGCTCGCAAATGCCACATTTAATCGACCTAGCACAGCGCAAAACGATACCTGGCTTTTTGCTATCTTTAGCTATTCAGAAAGCTTATTCGCTCTCTTGTGATCACATCTTCCACATTCTTAAACGACAGGGCTTTGGAGCAATTATTTTTTACAATGGGTGAGTGCCTTATACTAGTCCCCACTGGCTAATGTGCAATATGCCTGGTATACATCTGACTCATTCCCAATATTTTGGGGGACACGCCAGGGATGCCCCTTATCTGCTGCCCTGTTTTCTCTGGCAATGGAGCCCCTGTTTTTGACCATAAAACAGAACCCTGACATTAGAGGCCGGGATTTAGGGGGATACCATCACAGAATACAACCGAACCTCATATCTCCCTCCCATCTATCTTTAAAGTCTGGTGGACTTTCTACAGAACACTCGTTAATAGACGACCAGGGAGTGGTGTCTTCGGGGTTCCTCAGGTATCGGTATGATAGACTGCTCCACGAACACTACAGACACACTACAGACCTACAAACCAGGTGATGAAGCAATGAAACTATTTGAGCATATATGTCTGCAAGGAGAGGATACAGCAAATCTCAGCAATCAATAGCTCGTTAAATAAACTCCAGAGGCCACAAGAACATAAGTATGTGGCACATTGGGGGGATAATACATACATTTAAAACGGACAGAGTGGTCTGATATTTGGACAACAATTGGCATGTGCTCTATAAATGTGACCTCCTTACAATTTACATATAATGTACTACTTAGATGGTACCTTATTCCAACTAGGATAGCTAGGGTAGCCCCAGGATATCCTGGTGACTGCTTTAGAGGTTGTTGAAAGGAGGGCACTGTTGTACACACCTGGTGGACTTGTCCAAAGATCATAAGATTCTGCTGTTGTGTATTTGGTCTTATACACACTATTACAGGACAGATTGTGCGAAGGGATCCATGGGTAGCTCTCATGCACACAAAACCCAATGGATTCACAAAATCCCAGCATAAGCTCATGGCTTTCATTCCCCTAGCAGCAAAACAGGTAATAGCTTATGCCTGAAAAAACGGAGTACCTTACCAAGAAGTCAAAGAAATGATTTCTTTATCAATGAAAAAATAAGTAGCTTACTAAGTGATAGCAACAAACAGTTTATAAAGGTTTGGACGCCATGGATTGAATATTTATTTCCTGCCTTAAGCCCTAAAAGTCTCACTTGGTTATGAATTATTGACTGGTCCTTGGCTGGTGCAGCCCACCCCCTTACCCTTGCCCTCCTCTGTCCTCTTCATCCCCTTTGTTCCCTCCCTCCCTCCCTCTCCCGCTTTTTCTTTTGCTTGCTCTGATTCGGTCTTGTTCTTCTCGATTTTTCTTTTCCTTTTGCTTTCTTTTGTTTGTTGCCATTTATCACATGAGGAATGATTAGCAAATACCCAGAATGCGGTAATAGTCATTTTTCTTGTTACCTTGCTATGAATCCTTTTGAATCCTTTTATCTTGTGTATTTCGGACATTCACCCAAATGGCAATAGGCAGTTTTACTTTTATAAAATAAAAACTTAAATAAAATAATTTGAAGCTAAAAAACATGGGGCTGAATGCAATCTGGTCCCAGGCATTTGTCTATTTCAATCTGTTTATTTAATTAAGGCAGTCCCGCACTTCTTCCGTGGTTAGAGAGGTGACATTAACCCCAATTTCTCCCGGTCACAGCGGTACCACATATGTATAGGTAGACACCCTTTCCTGCCCAGGAGACTCCCCCAAACTGAAACAGAGCTTTAGGAGATTTTCAGATAAAATACAACTGTGCTATGCGCACCTTGCAGTTTTTCCAGAAAAACAACCCTTTACATTTGAAATACCCCCCCCACAAACTATATATTCTCTGGAAGTACACGCCTCAAGCCTTCTAGACGTACCAAGCTTGTTTATGTGGGCTTAGTTTTCTGGAAGTAATCCCTCAATGTATTCTTTGGTTGCACGAAGTTTCCCTAAAAAAGAATAAAACGGAAGAATCAAGCCACATTTTCCCCCAAAAAAACCTATATGCAAACAAGAAATAACAAATAAAATCTCAAAAAGCAACATGCTCCGAACAGAACAATACCCAACATGCATAGGTACTGTCAAGGGAAGAGTTGGCAAACACCACAAAGTAAAGCGTGCGCGTAACAGTAATTTTACTTGAAAATTTCAGCTCTGCAGACAAAGTGCGCACCTTGCAATTTTTCAACCAAAACAACCCTTTACATTTGGAATATCCCCGATAAACCATATATTCCCTGAAAGGACACATGTTAAGCTTTCTAAGAGTACCCAGCTTGTTGTAGTAGGCTCACCTTTATGGAAGTAATCCCTCGAAGAATTCTTAGGTTGCACAGGGTTTCCCTAAAAAAAAATGAATAAAAAAACTGAATAAATAACATGTTTTCCTAAAATATAAATATGCAAACAAGAAAAAACAAGCTAAATCTGAAAGAGCAAGGTCCTCCGAGCAGAACAATACCCAACATGCATAGGTACTATTAACTCTTTTAATTGCCAGCCTACTTGAAGTTTTGTCACCCTCTGTTGACAGGTCATTTTTCCCCATTCTGCGCCATGTTTAACCGGGATTTTTGCCGGAATTTCCAGGAAAATTATAGATATATATTTTGCAGCAGAGTTTAGGCTTTAACATGAAATGTCTTGGTTGTAATTTTTCTACTGTTTTTTTTTTATATTTTTGTGTAAAACAACAACAAAAAAAAAATATTTTTTAGAAAATTGTCTCCTTTATTTTAAATAAAACATAGGGATCTCATGGATCCCTTACCAGTTCACAAGGGGTTAAGTGTAAAAAAAAAACACAGAAACAAGCAGAAAAAATATTTTGGCACCCAATCTGACCAAATCATCCATAGTCATAATGACATACTTGTTAAGTTTTGAACAGTTTTGATCTTCTATTTGCCAAAGATGCTATAGAAGTAGCACAGGCTGGCTGCAAGAGAGCCTACCATAGAAAAGGCGTGACGTGCCAACTGATCAAAGCATTTTGTCCCCCCCCCCCCCCTTGGTGGTTTAGATAAACTACCACGGTGGTATTGTCTGACACAATCTGAATGTCTCTGTCCTGTAGGAGACAGAGGAGAGCCATCTTTACTGCCATACGTTCTCTTAAGTTGGACAATTTTCTTGACATTGCTCTGGACCAAGTCCCCTGAAACTGTCGTCCCAAGCAGTGAGCCCTCCACTCGAACGCACTTGCGTCTGTAGCGATTATAAGGGCATCCTTTTGGTTCCAAGGTCCCACAAGGTTGTGAATCTGGATCCACCAAGTAAGACTTTGTCTGATCTGATCTGAGAAGCTCTGGAGAGCCCTTAAGTGGAACTGTGCACAGACTACTGTCGGCATTTCTGAAGTCATGAGACCCAACAAAGCCAGGGTGTGTCTCAAGGACAGGCTGCTAGACAAGTTCATAAAAACAAAAACAGTGGGCACAGAGATCTTTATTCCAACTATCTGGAAATGGCATGCAGCAATTAAAACAAGCTTTAGGGGATGGCTTTTTTAATCACCTTAGATTCCTTCACACCTTTAGGGTTGTTGGGCTTAGCATGCTTTTTCTTAACATCCCTCTGAAAAGACAACAAGGGAAAACCTACCCCCATAAAAAAATGATTCACCCATATCCTCTCCCCCGGAAAAACTAACACTAACAGATGGAAGCAGACAGATTCAATCAACCCCTCCTGGGAATATGCACCGCCCCGTCCATTCGCCTGCCGAGCTGTCCGGTATCCTGGGCCAAACACTGCCTCTTCCTCCATCACAACGCGCCTGCAAATAACATCACTGCAACCTGGAAGTCTCTGCTCCGATCAGGCCAAAGCCTCAGTCTTTCCTATGGGTCAGGGGTCGCATTACTCATTTCCTGGAACCTGGCATCTGGCAAGTACAGGGAAGGAGGCCTGGAGAACCTTGGCATTCGGAACAGAACACCCCCTCCCAGGTAACCAAGTCCGGAAACCTGCCGTGGTCCTGGTCTTCCACCATCCAGTTCCCGACTTCAGGTGGAAGACCTCTGGGGAGGAAGGGGATGCGGACCTGCCATCAACCCCTGGGGAAAAAAAGTTAAAAGGGACATTGCTCCTCTGCAGGTTTCCTGGAGGGAAAAATACAATTCTGTGATTACTCACCTGTAGAATTGGTATTATGAGTATACAGTACGTCCTGCTCCAGATAGATTACTTACACTTGGGTATTACTCCACCAAATGGTGCTGGACTGCAGAGACATCGAAAACAGGCTCCCCCAGGGACCTCCCACAATCCCCAGCATTGAAAAGCAGTTAACGAGAAGCCGGGAGAATTAAAACAACCCAAACTGGTAACTACAACAATGATAACAATCACCATACAGGGGATCCAAGATAATGCAAAACCAAGGGTGGGGTGGAGCAGGACGTACTGTATACTCATAATACCAATTCTACAGGTGAGTAATCACAGAATTGTATTATTCTTAGTATACAGTACGTCCTGCTCCAAATATAATACTTACAATCGGGACATCCAATAGCAGTGTCCATAAAGTAGGGTGGGATCTCCAAAGGTAACAGCAGACAGGTCATACCACTGCCGCCTGCAGAACCTTAGGGCAAAAAGCAGCATCAGCTGGGGCCCTAACATCAACCTTGTAAAACTTTGAAAAGGTATGAACAGCAGACCAAGTAGCGGCCTTGCAAACTTGTTCAACAGAAGCCTGGTGCTGAAAATCCCAAGAGGCACCAATAGCACGAGTAGAATGAGCAGTAAGGCGGAAGAGAGGATTCTTCCCCTTAGCAGAGTAGGCCTAAATCACAGCCTGATGGATCCATTTGCTGATAGTAGACTTGACAGGAGCCAAACCCTTCCTAGGACCATAAGGGACCACAAAAAGAGCATCAGTTTTTCTGAAAGGTGTAGTAGCCACCAGATAGTACTTCAGACACCTAACCACATCCAAAGAATGCAAGACCCTCTCCATAGCATTACTAGGATTAGGGCACAAAGATGGAAGAACAATGTCCTGATTCAAATGAAAGGCAGACACAACCTTAGGCAGAAAGTCTGGCTTGAAGCGGAACACCACCTTGTCCTGGTGTCTATCATAGTAGGGGGGCTGGATGGAGAGCGCCAAATCAGACACACGTCTAACAGAGGTGATAGCCACCAAAAAGACAACTTTGAGAGTAAGAATGGCCAGGGCAGCATCCTGCACAGGTTCAAAGGGAGAACCCTGCAAGGCTGACAAAACCAAGTTCAAATCCCAAACAGGCAACATAGGCTTACGTGGGGGACGCACACGAGTAACCCCCTGGAAAAAAGTCCTGATCAGAGAATGCTGAGCAAAGGACTTCTGGAAGAAAACAGCCAGGGCAGAAACCTGACCCTTCAAAGTACTGAGTTGGAGCCCCATCTCCAACCCATGCTGCAGGAACTCCAGGATCCTGGGAATAGAGAACACACGACAGGGAAGAGACCTAGACTCACACCAGTCAATGTAGGCGCGCCAAACCCTGTAATAAATGGAAGAAGAAGACTTCTTCCTAGCCTTTATCATGGTATCAACAACTAGGTAGACAGCCCCTTCTCAATCAAGATGGAGGTTTCAGCAGCCAGGCCGTCAAAGCCAGAGTTTGTAAATTGGGATGGCGTAAGGGACCCTGAGTGAGCAGGTCTGGCACCCTGGGCAGAACGTACTGATCTACTGCCAGCTGCACCATGTCTGCGAACCACACTCTTCTTGGCCACCTGGGGGCCACCAGAACTGCTGCCACCCCTTTCAGAGCAATCTTGCGCAGAACCCTGCCCAGCAGGGGGAATGGAGGAAAGACATACAGGAGCTGAAAGTCCTGCCATGACATTGCTAGGGCATCAGTGGCCAAGGCAAGAGGATCCTGGGACAGGGAGACAAAGCCGGGAGCTTGTGATTGTGACGGGACGCAAACAGATCCAGATCTGGTTGGCCCTAACTGTGACACAGAGATTGGAACACCCTGTTGCAGAGGGACCATTCTCCCTGGTGAGAGGTCCCCCTGCTCAGAGAGTCTGCTATCAGATTTTCCACCCCCGCGATGTACACCGCAGATATGCAGGGAACATTGGCCTCCGCCCAGTTCAGGATCAGAGACACTTCCTGGAGGGCTCTCTTGCTCCGGGTCCCTCCCTGATGATTGATGTAGGCAACTGCCGTCTGGTTGTCCGAGTGCACCTGAACAGGCAGGCCTTGAAGGTGATGAGTCAACTGGGCCAGAACCAACCTGATCGCCCGCAGCTCCAAGACGTTGATAGGTGTGTGGGCCTCCTGAGGACCCCACCTCCCCTGGAACTGCAGGGACATCCAGAAACCCCCCCAACCTGACTGGCATCCATGGTGACCGTCTCCCAGGAGGGGGTCAGAAAGGATCTGCCCCCCAACAGGTTCCTGGAGTCCAGCCACCACGAGAGGGACTGCCTGACCAGGGGGGAAGGCGCAAAGACCCGGCCCAGGGACGCAGGAACTGAGCATAAGGGACCACCTCGAAGCACGCCACCATCAGGCCCACCAGCTGCATTCCCTGCCTGATGGAGGGATGATGACAAGATAGCAGGAACTGGACCTGCGCAATTAGACTGTCCACCTTCTGCTGAGGAAGAAAAATCCTTGCCTGAACTGTATCCAGATTCATTCCCAGGAATGAAGTCACCAAGGAGGGAGACAGAGAAGACTTGGGGTGGTTGATCACCCAGCCAAATGACTCCAGGATGGACACCACCAGCTGAGTATCCAACTCTGCCTGATGTAGAGACTGGGAAGTGATGAGAATGAGACATCACTCCTGCCAGCACCTTGGTGAACACCCTGGGAGCTGACGTGAGACCAAAAGGCAATGCCACAAATTGGTAGTGTTGATCCTCCAGAGCGAACCTGAGGAACCTTTGATGACCTGGAAATACAGGAATATGAAGGTAAGCATCTTTGATGTCCACAGACGTCATGAAATCCCCTGGGAGCAGGGAACTGATGGCAGAGTTTCCATGCGAAAGCGCCTGCACCTGACAAATTTGTTGAGGATCTTCAAGTCCAGGATGGGCCTGACTGACCCATCTTTTTGGGCACTGTGAAGAGGTTGGAATAGAAGCCCTTGCCCTTTTCTCTGAAAGGGATGTGGCAGATGACCCCCAGCTCCAGAAGGCTTTGCACCACCTGCACTAGATCCTGAGCTGACACAGGGTCCTGAGGAATCCGGGATCTGATGAACCTTGGGGGGGGGGCAGACAGCAAACTCTATCTTGTAACCGGAGGACACTACCTCCTGAATCCACCGGTCTGAGACATGAAGCCTCCAGACGTGCTGGGATGGGTGAGGGCGCCCCATCATGCCTGAGGGAGCTTGGGAGAGGACGTAAGCTTGGAGCCCCAGGAGGAGCCAGGATGTCCACATCCTCTGCCCCTACCCCAGAAGCCTCCTCGGGCCCCAGTAAAGGAAACCCCCCTCCCTTGTCTAGCACCACGGTAGGGGGAGGAAAAGGAGCCCTGACCCCGAAAGGGCTGAGACTGCCGCCTGCGCTGGGGTAACCTGCCTCCCTTAGCAAACAGGTCCAGGCGGTCCACAAACAGGCGTAGTGCTTTGAAGGGAAAACCAGTGAGGGCTTTCTTGGCAGCGTTGTCAGAAACCCACTGGCGCAGCCAAACCGAGCGGCGTATAGCCACCACAAGGGCAGAGGTTCTGCCACACATTCTAATGGTGTCATCCAAGGCAGAGAGGACATAGGTCACAAAAACATCACAACTAGAGAGAGCATTAAACTCCTCCCTAGACAAATCATCAGGGGCACCATCAAGGATACTTCTGAGCAGGGGCCTAATAGCCACAGCCGTAATGGCACAGACCAGGCGCAGCGCCGTCCCCACACACGCAAAGGCATGGGACGCCAGCTGATCAATGCGCCGGTCCTCAGCATCCCGCAGGGTAGTAGAGCTAGGGGAGTGCATGACAGAGGTGTTAGATAACCCTAGGACCGGGGCATCCACCTCAGGAGGGGATGACCAACACTTCACCACATCAGCAGGAAAGGCATACTTCTTATCCCAACTCTTAGGTACACCGGGAAGCCTGCTGGGGCGTTCCCATTCCTTGAGCACAAGGTTATTAAAATGGGTTTGCTCATGAAATTCCAAGCGTGACTTAGCAGTATGAAAAAGTTCCCCCTGTTGCCTGGGGGCCGCAACATGGGGAGAAATAGACAGAACCTCAAAAATCTGAGCCAACAGTCTATCAGTATCATCTGGGGCCCAGGGGTCAGAGCCAGAATCGTCATGACCCCTGGGCCTCTCATCAGATGATCCTGAGACGGAAGGGGTATAGCCAGACAGTTCCAAAAACTCATCAGCTTCCATAGGGAAAAGAGTGACATCAGGCGTTAAGTGCCGTTTTTTTGCGGAGGCCTTACGCGCCAAGGTATTAGAAATTAATTAGCAATTAACTTCTCAACACTAGCCAGTCTAGAAGACACATCAGGCTGAGAATCCCCACTTGTATGCAACTCAGTGGGAGTGAGATTTAAGCTTGGGGAGTAGGTGAAGTGAAACGAAGCGCAGGCCCAGCCACTGGAAGGCCAGATTGCAGCGCAAGCACCTGCTCGGCACAAGGTACACAGACCCGCGCATTGTCAGCGCTAATAGGGGACACCCCACAAGCTACACACAGCCGGGCTTGTCCCGAAGGAACCCCGAGCACATTATCCTGAGATGCCTCCATATGGTGATTATAGCGGCACAATAGGCCGATAGGGATTGACGCTATGAAGCAACCCGGAATGCCCCAATAACCCGCTAGGGAAGTGGGAGTAATTAACACTAGGCCTCACAAGTTAATCAACTAAACAGAGGGAGTAGGGCCGGGAGAAGCCAAGAGGGTTCGGCCCGTCTGAAAAACATAAGCAAAGGGGGCGCGGCGGCGGCTGCAATTTTAAAACACAATAGGTGCAAGCAAGTCAGCACGGTGACTGACGCTAAGCATAATAAAATAATGTAGTGAAGCACAAGGCCAATACACATACACCCCCCCCCCGAGGGCTACAAGGAGAGCGAGGGAGGACAGCGGCCACTTAATATAGGGCCCACCGATAGACAGTGGCAAGGGGCAATAGGGCGGGAGGGGCATCCCATAGAGGCTCACCATATGCCTATACCGCCTTTGGTGGGGGATTGCGTTGGAGCAGCGCTCCTAAGCACCGACAGCGGTGCTGCCTACCATCACCCGACCAGCGCAGCCAAGGCTGGGAGGCACATAAATAATGGAACGGGTGGGAATAGTCCTACAGGGCCGCAGGCTAATAACCCCGCTCACCTGCGAGAAGAGAGAGCCATCTTCTTGTCCTTCGCAGTCCAGACTGCAGAGAAGATCTGGGGATTGTGGGAGGTCCCTGGGTATTTGAGGGGCCGGGAGGAGCCTGTTTTCGATGTCTCTGCAGTCCAGCGCCATCTGGCGGAGTAATACCCAAGTGTAAGTAATCTATCTGGAGCAGGACGTACTGTATACTAAGAATACACAAAACACTGAGGGTCAGAGGGAAGGGGTGGACCGCTCTTTCAGTTTTGTATTTCCTGTATACGAGATTAGGATGTGGCTAAGCAGTCCGGGAGGATGCTGGGGGAAATTAATAATATTATGATCATGGTTTCCAAGGTGCCCCCGACCTGTACCTTTTTTATTATTTTGTCTGGTACATTGGTTAGTATTAGGTCCAAGATGTCCCTCTGCCTAGTTGGAGCATGCACTTGTTGGGAAAGGTAGCCATCTTTAATTATTGATGGAAATCTTTTAGATTTCTGAGATACATAGCTTTCAGCTTCCCAATCTGTATCTGGGTAGTTAATGTCCCATAATAGCAACCACATTTAAATTGGCAGCTTTATTTGTTTGCCTTAGCAGCAGGTTTGCTGTGGATTCTGATATATTTGGAGGCTTGTAGCAAACCCTGTTCAGAGTTTTACTTTTGTTTTTCCCTCCATGTATTTATTCCAATACAGACTCCACATGTTTCCCTCACATATATTTCCTCCCACAATGTGGGCTGTAGACATGATTTTACAAATAAGGTGACTCCGCCCCCTTGTGGTTTATATGGTCCCTCCTAACCCTGGAGGTCAACTGCCCAGTCATACCGGTAGTTTTCATCCAGCCATGTCTCTGTTTCCCCCTCTATGAAATATGGCTTCTCTGTTAGTATGAGTTCTAGTTTATCTGTTTTATTTGTTATGCTTCTAGCATTGGTAAGCATGCAGTTAAGATGATTTTGGTGACTTTTTTATAAAGTACATTGGTCTGCTCGGTATACCCCCCTCCCCACCCCCAGTTCCATTTCTACCCCCACTGTCTTTGTATCTTGCTTTCTCCTCTATAACTACATATACCCTTGCCCCAGTGCTTAGTTTAACAAGTCCTCCAATCTTTTAGCCAGCTCTCCCCAAGGACAAAAGCACACTCCCCATTTAGGTGCAGCCCATCCCTGCCAAAGAACCAGTAGCCCACTGAGCCCAGTTCTCTAGGGACCCAAACCCCTCATTTTTCTTTCTCCAATTTTTGAGCCACTTGTTTGCTCTCCTAATCTCCTGCTGCCTCTCTGGTGTGGCTCTTGGTAACATGGTAAGCGTGTCATTGGTGCCAATGTGCACGATGACCGATGGGTTTTCTCCAGCCCCTCTCAATCTATCAGCAAGATCCGTGACATCTTGCCCCAGGAAGGCAACACACTGGTCGGCGATCTCCACTACCAGCACCAGTCTTGCTTGCCCTATACTCCCATTTCCCTTCTCCCCCTTACTAGAGCAAACAGCTGTGCCCCTCCGAGCTAACCTCCTTATCTGCGAAACGGGCAAATCTGTTGGGGGTGCCAGTTCAGGGCTAACCTTCCTGTAAGTTCTCCTCGTACCCTGCCTTCTTTAATACAACTTGCCCCAAAATCCTGTTTTACCTGTCCCACCACGCTACCAACCACCCCCAATATTCACCATCAAACTTCTGTTCAAGTAGTGCATACATAGCACAAGAAGTGCACTGGACAGCATTGCCTAAGCATGGAATACATTTTGGGGAACACAATACCTCTATAAGCTATATAAGCAGTTAAATATATAGTCAGCAAACAGTTGAGAAAAACAAAACCAAGCACTTAGATAAATAATCAAAGTCCCCCTATGTAAAGTTCCTTTATTTTAAGTACACAAAACCCACCTTCTTCCTGGCTTCCTCGCTAATGTAAACATCGGTGGTCACATCCCCAGCATCTCTACTAGGAATGATGCGTTGTTATGGCTGATCTGGCAGGTTTCTAAAACCTGGATAGTCAATATCCTGATTTAAAATGGAACAAAACCCTGCTGAGCCAGCCACTGGCCTTACCCAAATTGGTATACCCCACTGTGTGAACCCCTCCCCCCTGGGGCACCAGTATTTACTGACCTTTCCTGGGTCCAGTGGCGCATTTGCTGTGACTATGTCACTCGGCAAGCGTTTCTCATTGTTTTCAATGGGGAGCGCAGGCTTCCGCATCCCCCTGCATCCTCGAGCTGTGCACCAGCCATTCAAATAGGCCAGGGCGGGAGCGCGTATGCCACTGGGTATGCGGCCGCTTGCACTCCCCATTGAAGCAATGAGAGCCATTTGCCGAATTACATAGTCACAGCAAACGGCTCTCATTGGACGAGAGCCCACGCATGCATTGCTGGACCCTGGAAAGGTGAGTGAATGCCAGTGTCCTGGGGGGGATTAACATGGCGGAGCATCCAAATTTAAGATGCCCCTGGTGTATGGAACAAAACCCGGGAAGGTCAAATTCCTGAGTTTTGTTCCGCTTTAAACAGTGTTGGACATAACTAAATGTAGCTGAGTGAACTGATTGTGCAGCAGCTGGCTCACATAAGTATACAGTGCCTTCCTATCTGCTGCACATTCTGCCATGGGTGTACATAACACAGAGGCAGGGGAGGCAACTCCTACCAGGCCCATAGCAAAAGGGGGCCCCATGCAGCTCCTGTCGCAACAGCATCGGACTGGGGCCACAGCAGTATGCACTATCTACAAGGAGCGCTGTATGTTCTGCAGGGCGGAACTAAAATGGCAGTGCATTGTTTTCACTTGGAACTCTTTTTATAGGGCAATCTGGGAAACAAGCACACCAGGAAGAAACTGACCTCCCAGAACTCATTCTCACACATTCTCTGGCAGTCTTGGACTGCGGTATCTGGAACCCCACCTTGAGAATGGAGTTTGGGGACCCACCACACAGTTACATAACAATATTACTGGTTTATTTTAAACACTGTGGTTCATGAAAACAGATATTAGACCTAAAACTTTAAGCTATATTGTGCATGAGTAGATAACCTGTGCTCTCCTGCCATAGAACAGTGACATTCAGAATAACCGACTACTCATATCCTAGATTAATTGACAACACAATATTTACACATAGTGAGCCATACCTTTTGGAGATGGGGCCCCCAAAGGGCCCGTCAGTTAAGGGGCCTAATAGGGGATTCCCCACTTGCCTGGTGAGCCAGTCCAAGCCTAGTACTCACATCTACTTCTTCAATGCAGGTCATTTAAACTGGACCAACAGCCTGCTACAGTTGAAAAAGAAAGGTATCTGACATTTTCGGAGCTTTTTCTCCCAACTGACATAAATGAAATGCACAGTAACAGGAAGCTCGGTATGACTTCCTGTTTGCAGGTGACCTGCAAGCCCATTAGCAGCCATCTTGTTTTTAAAATGTATCCCAGTAGGCATTAGAAAAAGGTAAATTCATTTTTATGTGCAGCAATCTAAATTGCCCTGGAGAGGGATGCATATGAGGACTGTTGTGTTGGTCTGACTTTATTCATTTCTGACTGTTGGTCCACTTTAATGCTGAGGGTTTATCTTTGTTTTAGGGGGCCCACTCTGACTTTTGCTATGGGGCCCTGTGAACCTATGTACACCCCTGCACTCTGCATTGTGATAAACTGTAACCCTCACCTGCCACTATTATTTATCTATTTAAACAAAAGTTTGTCAATGATCTGACCCTGCCTCCTGGGGCCCAAACATTTGCTTGGTTTGCGTGGTGGTTATTTCATGAAAAGCACAAACCCTTTAAAAATATTCCCCATCATCTAAAATGAATATATTTAAAGTTTTTAGTCACTTATTAGTCTTTCAACCACTGGACTGAACTCTGTTCACATACTGAGAAGATCGGGATAAAATACAGGGGGTGTGGTTATAGCTGTGCTTTGCACAGGCAGAGCAGAGCTGGGGTCAGGGAAAGCAATTTTAAAGGCTCATAACATGCAGTAGATGCAGGTAGGATGATTTTTAATGTGAGCAATCTGTATGTACAGGGTGTGGGAAACATAAGATATGCTCTTATTCAGGGTGAAGGTCCACTTTAAACCGGACCTTCACTCTGAATAAGTCTATATATGTTTCCCACACCCTGTACATACATATTGCTCACATTAAAAATCATCCTACCTGCATCTAATGAGTATTTAAACATCCAAGATGGCGGCTCATGGAACATCAGGCAGCCTGCAAACAGGAATTGCCTTCTGACTGTGCTGCTCTGCATTCTGGGATTGCTGATATTTCCCTGACCCCAGCTCTGCTCTGAGCAGAGCACAGCTATAACCCACCCCCTGTACTTTATCCCACTTTCCTCTCCTCAGTAAGTGTGATGCTTCTGAGACAAGATGGCGGCGCCTGTATTCTAAAGTCCTGAACAGAGTTGCAGCCCAGTGGGGAAAAGAATAAGAAGTGACTAAAAACTTAAAATATATTAACTTTAGATGCTTGGGAATCGTTTTATAAGGGTTTGGGCTTTTCAATAAATCATGGTGAAGGTCCATTACCAAAGGCAGCCACACACACAATAGTTTTAACAACTGTCTGTTCTATTACTTCAAGTTGTCAGCGCAGGTGGAGGGCCCATATAAGGCTTCGTTTGTAATAAGCAGAGCCCCTCTTTAATGTGATAGGGGCCCTCCTCTCTGTGCCTGAGACATGGCAGCCGCCATCCACCTGCCGCAGCGCATCTGTGAGCCCGGCTTGACGGCGGCGCCTCTCCAGCACAGTGTGCAGCTTCACTCTAGCAGCAGCAGCAGCACAAACCGGCTCACGTGCTTCACGCTGCTACTTCGCCTTCTCCCAGGCAGGTATCCCTCCGACTTCCCGTAAATAGTCCCCAGCTTGTCACCACCCCTTTTACCTTTAGTCTCCCCCCACACGCCGGCTGACCCTCAGGTCTGCTCAGAGGACTCCCTGAGTGAACTGACGGCGTAGCTGGCAGCGTTTTGCCTCGCGAAGAGTGCGACTAGTGGAGACGGCGGATATAGTAACGGCAGTTCACGATATCCCTCCGCGGGCCCGTTCTCAGACTGTTTTGGTCTTGCTCGCCTGTGGCAACCGTGGAAGCTTTCCTCGTTCCGTTGCCCCTTTACAGCTGCTGACGAGGCCTCCGGCCGCAGCAGCCGGTGTCAGGCCGCCGCTAGGCCCGTGTGTGCGAGTGGCACTTTGCGGCAGGGCCGGTGCGCCATTTACCAGAGAGGAAGAAGGGACCCGCTTAGCGCTTTCCTCATTTATCGGCCTCGCCAGCTGGCGGTTTATGGGAGCGTCGCTATGTCCATGAAGCAGAGCGGCAACAACAGGAAGCCCGGCGGGGCCAGCGTGCCGGCGCCCGGAGGAGCGGGAGGAGGAGGAGGCGGCAGGCAGACCATGGGCAGGTGGGTTGATGTGTGCCGGGGCAGCCATGTTACTAGCACAGGGCGTTGCGGCTGCGGGGCTTGCTCGCAGGCCTCACCTTCATGCCCCCTGTTATGCCGGGCGCGTTCCCTCCCAGCCGTCACATGGGGAGGCCGGTGCTGCGCCATACACTCACTGACACGAGGCCTTCACCGGCAAGCTGTTGCTAGGGGCAACCGCCCTGCTGATTTGGCGAATCTGCCACAGCTATGCGCCGAAGTGACAGTAGGCTGCGTGCGGCCACCTGTAAAGGGGGGGGGGGGGGGCGCATCGGCATGTAACAGGGGATCGGCATGTAACAGGGGATCGGCACTATGCTTTACGGGCCTGCGTGTCGCATCGTCCCGGCCTGGGGTGACCCCCCCCCCCCCGGGTGTGCGACCCAGGGGATTGGCGCTGTCATCGCTCGCCGCACGTGTGACCGGCCGGCGGTGCACGGGTTAATCCGCAGTGCTCACCAATGGCACACGGGGCGTTTTTGCCGGCTGCGCATTTTTATTTCTTCGACTGTCACTACCTGTGCTCGCGCAATCGCCGGCCTACCGGAGGCCAGCATATTGCGGGGCTGGGTGACAGCTGCATGCCGGGGGCCGGGTCACCTTCTAGTGTGTGTGGGAGGCAGGGCCTGTAGGCCGCCCCAGTGCTGCAGCTCCATAGACGAGTATGGCTACTGCTGGAGGGTGCAGGTCATTCCGCAGCCCCACCCCAGCAAGGCTCAGCCATAGGGAAGCAAGGTGCACAGCCAGGCCTTGCCCTGACATTATTGCCAAAGAGGCGATAATGAAAGTGAAATATTGCAGAAGAGGCGGTGGGGTTGCAATTGGCGATGGCCCACACTTATTTTGATAGTGATCTCCTGGGGAAAATAAGGGTGGCTGCAAATCTCATTTTCACCAACTGCCATTGCCTGCCTCTCTGGGTGGTGTTCCGTTCCCGATTTGATGTGTGAAACCCCTGTAATAGCTGGTGGTAATGCCCCTTCCAGCGTCCCATGCACCACCCAAGCTGTGTGAAACCCCCGTATGCCTATAATAAAACCTTACCTGTCCAGGCACCAGCGGCGCATGTGCAGGCCCTCGTCCTATGAGAGCTGCCTACTTCACAGCTTCTCTGGCTGTGCATGCATGGTCTCCTACCCCCACCTATCTGAATGGCTGGGGCAGCAGCACCAATGTGTGGGAAGCAGGGGATGTGGCAGCATATGCTCCCCATTGCATGAGATGAGAGCCTCCTGCTGAATTATGTAGTTACAGCAAGCGGCTCTTATTGGGCGAAAGCCTGAGCATGCACCATCGAATCGTGGGAAGGTGAGATTTTTAGGGTGAACGGGGGGTTACACACATTGGGGCATCCTGATTTGGGATGCCCTGGGGAAAGCCAGTGGCCAGCCCTGGAATCTTTTAGATTCCAGGCCGGCCGCTGCTGGGTTTGCTCCGTTTGGTTTGCGGTCCCTAAAAGTTTTGTCATCCCTGCCTTAGCTGATCTGACGTCTGCTAGGCTAAGAAACAAGAATACAGCGCTGGCCACATTTGTGTACCTACGCCATTCGGAAATGACTAGCATTGGGTTATGTGCCCCAGTTCACTCTCCCATGGTCCATTTGCAGGCTCTTGTCCAACTAGAAATGACAGCAGGAAATCTTCATGGCTGACAATAAGCTCTGAATGGAGTGATTGCTCTGCTACTGCTTCCCCTCTGCTGCACACCTGTTTCTAGACATTTAGATATGCTGGCAGGGGTATGTGTATCCACTAGAGAAGTGAAATGGATGCCACCAGAGAGAAGCTAGTGCATGCATCCATGGTTATGATACTTTGCGATCCTGGTGGTTTTTCACAGCGGGTCATCCCAAATTGGTGCAAGCCAGCCCTGTAGTCTTTTAGAGCCGGTTTGAGTGTTTTGGTCTACTGTAAATTATGTATCCCTTTCCTATCCAGCAATATATATAAAATGAACTATCTAGTTGATTCTCTCCTGTAATTTCTTTTTTTTTCCCTCTGCCGGGGAAGGGATGTCCCACTGTGAAACTCCCTAGGTCGGCCATAAAAACTCTCCTTTCCCTGGTCCTACGGTGCATGCAAGGAACATGCCAATCGGCGTGCTCGGTTCTAAATCCAGCTAAGGGCCGAACAGATTTCTGACGGCAGGATGACAGCTAGCCTCTAACACGGCCATTCACAAATGCCAGTGTACAGGTATAACGTAGTGCCGCTGTGACCCACACATGTGCCATTGAATCGGGGATCAGTTAAGGTGTTATTGGGGGCTCCAAGGAGGGGGGGGGGGTGGTCAGCAAATTTTAACCTTCTAAAATAACAGCACATATATTTAAACCTACTAACTCATAGTAAATATTTGTTTTTTTTTGTTTCAAAGGAGGCTCCACACTACAGTATATGTGCATACATTTCTCAACCTTTTCTTTTTTCTGGAGTCAGAGCAGCCTAATGATTTCAAAAGGGACTTACCTGCTCCTGATTATGCTTAAGCCTCTAGATTCCGAACTTCCTTACTCCCATTGTGCATATTTGGACCATCTCTGAAATCCCTGCACTGCGTCCATCCCGTGCCAGCGAGGCTTAATATGACTGGTGGCGAATCTGCTGCTTGTGGTGTGGTCACCATTTAAATCTACCTGGTGTGAAATACGTACAGTGCAGGGATGCCAAAGGCTTTGGGAGCTGGAAGATGGTAAGAATCTGGCCAATCCAGGGGTTTTAAAAAGCGGGAAATCCTACATCCGTTTTCCTTGCCTTCTCTGCAAAAACCCTCTTTCAAAATCCAGCCCCTGATTAGCTGTTGGTGGGCTGACCGCAAGCATGCAGTCAAGAGACTGAAATTTCTGTAGGGGATTGTGGTGCAGGCAAGGAGAACTGACCAGGTAATTATGATGCAGGTAAGGAGAACCAGGGCACATGATGGTGCCTGCGTGGGGGAGGGCATCAGTAGACAGTATAAAGACGGAAGGAAAAGAAATTGGGGGGGGGGTAGCTTAACTTTCCTTGGGAAGATTTGAACTTTCCTGGCGTTTATTCCATGCCCTGCTGGGGAGCAGTTTGCCCATTAAAACTCCTCAGTCCAACTGCACATGTGCGGACTCTCGTATAATTGGGGCCTCTTCCGTGTTTATATCCTTCGGCAAAGGGTTCTCATTGATTTCAATGGGGAGCAAGATCAGCCGCACCAGCGGTGCTCCTGTCCCAGCCTGGCAAACGGCTCTGATTGGATGAGTGCCCGCACATGATCCTTTGGCTTGAGGAAAAGTTAATGATTACAGGCATCCTTGGGGGTTTCATACAGTGGGCATCCCAAATCTGAGGAGAGACACTTTAATGTAGGTGAAAGTGGAACAAAATGGCCCTGCAGCCTGAGACTCCATTTGCTGTCTGATCTCCAAACCTAGGTAATCCGGATTTGGGTTGCCTTGCCTTGTGAAATCCCTTGTCTGATCCCCGATCCAATGGCGCATGCGCATGTTGGGGCCGCCCACCCCTATACTTTTAGCCAAATGCTTGCCTGGCCAGGCATTTATGAATGGCCATCTTTTTTTCTCAAGGAGTAGAAATACTCCTCCCATTATTTTGAATATTTGTGGGAATTAAATAAAACCACATTGAGGTTTAGGTGGGATACAGGTGACTGCATTTTTCATTCAGGCTGCTTTATATTTTATAATGGGCCAAAGCAACTCTCTTCCTTGTGCTGGACTTCTCTTGCTAGGATTAAAATAGAAGCAATCAATACAGAACCTTTGTTTGGTAGGCTTTTCACAGTTCACAAAATAAAGGCTGGATGTATGTGTAGAATAGGGGTGTCACTGGAAAGCTTTGTATGTTTCACCCAACATGTATGATTTACACAGCCTACAAAATAAAGGCTCTGTGATCTCCATTTGTAAATGCAGAAGAGGGGTGTTGCTAGAAAGCCAAGAACATTGTATGACTGTATAGAGATAGGATTATACTGAAAGTCTCTTTATAGTCAGACATCATGTTAGAGCTTTCCAGTTACACCTTGCATCAAGCTATAAATGGTCTACAAAAATGGTCTACAAAAAGATGCAGACTTCATGTCTGCAGGCAGAGTTTGTGTTAAAGGGTTAATAAGCCCAAGAAATAAAATACAGACACTTACCTTGGCTCCCACTTAGCAGCTGAAGTCCTGTCTGCTGCTCTGAAACGTCCCGGTTTCTGAGGATGACAGCTGGGGGAATGATTGGGGGGTTTGTTTACGTTAGCTCAGCAGCACATGTAACACATTGTAACAAATGCCAGCTATAGAAGGCCAGGAGATATTGGTACTACTGTCATTTATTGGAGGATTATTTCTATGCAGTGGGAGCTACAGGATGAGTTTTAGAGAAAATTTACTTGTATAGTAAGGTCCATAAATATTTGAAAGAATATTTTGCTTTTTTTTTACCTGTTTTTTGAAACCTATTATAGTAATATACCGTATATACTCGAGTATAAGCCGAGTTTTTCAGCCCACTTTTTGGGCTGAAAAAAGCCGCCTCGGCTTATACTCGAGTCAGTGAAAATTTTGGCCGAAATGGAGGAGAAAAAGGGGCAGGGCCATACTGCTGGGTGACGCTCGTGAATGGCCTCATGATGCTGATGTCCGGTGCAGCCGCGGGAGCGATGTCCCGCCGCCTCTGGTACAGTGATCCTCCTCTGGTACAGTGATCCTCCTCTGGTACAGTGATCCTCCTCTGGTACAGTGATCCGTCGTCCTCCCCTTCCCTCATGATGCCTCATGATGCTGATGTCTCGTGCAGCCGCGGGAGCGATGTCCCGCCTCCTCTGGTACAGTGATCCGCCGTCCTCCCCTTCCTCTGCAGCGCGCCGGCTCCGGACTGCGCGTGCGCGGCCGCTTCCTGCGTACACCCAGAAGCGGCCGGCGCAGCTTCAGTCCAGCCTGACGAGCGGCCGCTTCCGGGTGTATAGAGGGAGCCGGCGCGCTGAAGAGGAAGGCGGCAATCAACTTCCAGTATAACGGCAGAACGGATCGGGCAATCAAACGGCAGGAGCCAGGTATTTACTCAGCATAAACCGCACTACCAGCCTGGGCCACTGGTTAGTGCGGTTATGCTTACCGTATGTGACAGTTTTCCTTTAATGGACACAGGCAGGCTGTACGGTATATTTCATGGACACAGGCAGGCTATATATTTAATGGGCACAGGCAGGACACTGGTAGAATGTATATTATGAGCCCTAACACAGGTCATGTCATCACTTTCTGTAATATCAGCCTGCATTAGGCCTCAAAAGATACCGTACGGTACTTGTAAAAGTCTTTTCTTTGAAATAAATACGGTATTCAAAAACATTATTGGTATCTATTTTTATTTTTGAAATTTACCGGTAGCTGCTGCATTTCCCACCCTAGGCTTATACTCGAGTCAATAACTTTTCCAGTTTTTTGTGGTAAAATGAGGTGCCTCGGCTTATATTCGGGTCGACCTATACTCGAGTATATACGGTAATAGGCCTGGTCATGAAGTCCAGACTTTCAGCTTTCATTTGAGGGTATCTGCATTAAAGTTGGAGTTTCATCTCCTTAACATGTGCCACCTGTTTATAAAGGGACCAAAAGTAATTGGACAATTGACTTAAAGGCTGATTGATGGTCAGGAGTGGGCAATTTCTTCGTTATGTCATTCTCAGTTAAGCAAAAAAAAAGGTGTGGAGTGGATTTTGAGGTGCTCTCCATGCAGGCGAAACAAGCCATCTTATGTTTCCCACACCCCGTACAAGATTGCTCACATTAAAAATCATCCTACCTGCATCTACTGCATGTTATGAGCCTTTAAACATCCAGGATGGCGGCTCATGGAACATCAGGCAGCCTGCAAACAGGAAGTGCCTTCTGACTGTGTCGCTCTGCATTCTGGGATTGCTGACCTTTTCCTGACCCCAGCTCTGCTCTGTCTGAGCAAAGCACAGCTCTAACCCGTCCCCCTGTACTTTATCCCGCTCTCCTCTCCTCAGTATGTGATGCTTCTGAGTCAAGATGGCGGTGCCCGTATCCTAAAGTCCTGGACAAAGTTGCAGCCTGGTGGGGGAAAGAATAATAAGTGACTAAAAACTAAAATATATATTAGTTTTAGATGCTGGGGAGTCGTTTTATAAGGGTTTGGACTTTTCAATAAATCATGGTGAAGGTCCGGTTTAAGCTACAAAAACAGAAAAAAAACCCTCTGAGAAATTGAAACAATATTAGGAGTGGCAACATTTACATTTTGGTACATCCTGAGAAAGAAAGCAGTGGTGAACTTTTGAATGCAAAAAGACCTGGATGCCCACGGAAGACCGTGTCAAGGTGTGGTACAGCTGCTGATCCAAAGCATAGCACATCATCTGTAAAAACGCGGCAGAGTCAGTGTGATGGCTTGGGCATGCATGGCTGCCAATGCCACTGGGTCCCTAGTGTTTATTGATGTGACACAGGACAGAAGCAGCCGGATGAATTATGAACTATGCAGAGACATACTGTGTGCTCAAATCCAGCTAAAATGCAGCCAAACTGGTCGGCGTTTCATAATACAGATGGACAATGACCCAAAACATAAAGCCAAAGCTACCCAAGAGTTTATTAAAGTGGACCAAAACCCAGGATTGTGACGATCCCGGGTTTTGGTCCTTGCCCCCTGAGCAACCCGATGCAGGATGCCCAGCAGTGTGAACCCCCCCCCCCCCCCCCCAAGTTGCCCACTCCAACTCGCCTTTTTCTGTTCAAATCAACGCACTTGGCTGCACAGACGTGCACTTGTCTGAGGACGATAGTGTGTGCACGTGCTGGCATGGTTGCACGCCCTGCTAAAGGTATAACGGGGAGAGGCTGCTGCATGGATCAGGGAAAAAAGGTGAGATTACCAGGCAACCTGTTAGTCATGTGAACTGTCAGCGACCAAAAGACTTCTGACTCGATAGATATTGCCTTTGCTGTCTGTGCCCATTTATTTTTGAGGCTCGATGACAACATCTGAGGCATCCTGATCTGGGAAACTAGGAGCTGTAGATAAGCATCCATGAGTCCTGCTTGGGTTGTAGGGTTTGTGGTAGCTAGCTAAAGCCTTCTGACATGAGTATGGTCTGATATTCAATCTTCCAAAGGTGTGCTAGGAGGCAAGTTCTGTTTCTAAACAGGGCTGCTCGGATGTCATCATGTTCAATATTCTTTTTCATTAAGCTTTGGTTTGCTTTCCATCTTAAAAGAACAACCCCTATATTGTAAGCAAAGCCTCTTAAACATATCAGAAATATGATGGCTACTACTGCAAAACCCTTTTAATCTAATAATCCTTTTAATTCAATAATTAATGACCTTTTGAGTTTTTTTTTTCATGTTTCGGAGTGAACAAAAAAAATGCCAGTTGGCATTTCCCCCTATGGTGGCCAAAACAATGGTCTCTTTCTGGGATCCAGAGCTGGATGTCTCATCTATCGTTTGTCATGTCATCACCCCCCCCCCCCCCCCCATTTCTTTTATATGACATCTCATCTGTTTGCGATGCACCACTTTTATCCTGCCCTGCCGCAGAATGGAATGGAGTGGGTTACCAAATGAATAACCCTTCCTCGTCTGAAATACAATCATTCATGTGAATTGGCAGGGCTGCACACAGAGCTGGGGATGCTGCTTTGTGAAGCTTCTCCGAGACCCCAATAAGAAAGCAGCAAGCGGCTCAGGGATGCCTTTCCCATGTGCCCAAGTTAGAGTGTGTGCTTGACTCCTAAAGTTGACATGACCTTCCCAGTTCAGCCATGCCCAGGAATGGGAAAAGGACAGTGGTTTTACTTAGTATACATAATGAATATATATATATATACAAATAATCAGAGAATTTGAGTTGCTTTAAAATGGCTTACCCATGGGTGGTGGGGGGACTTAGCCCGTGCCTGATCGGGAACTTTAATGTTTTTTATTTTTGTCTTTTTAGGGGGCGTAGCAGTGGGAAAGGACCTCCCCAATCTGTAAGTAATGATCAGTCTTAAGCAACTTTCTTTTTTTATGTCTACCTGAAGTTATAAAGGGTTGAGGGAGTACTGGCTGTGTGAGACCCATTTTCTGCGTGCTATGTTTTGAGCTGCCGGGTTCTGATTTCAGCATACATCAATTCAAACATTAATCATGACAATTGCTGGCGATGGACTGGGAATTGGCTGCGAATATGTGTGTGTGCACCGCTACATGAGTGCAGGTATTACTACCCCAAGTAGGTTATCGCAAAGCGACTCTTTGGGGTTGAATTGCTTCAGATTGTTTGGCTTTACAGTGTCCCCTTTACTCTTGATATATTTAGTCTGGGAGACCTAGTTGCTGGAATGGTTAATTGGTAATCACAAGCACAGATTTGAGCTATTTAGATTTTAAATGTATTCTTCTTCACAAGGTGTGAATAGTTAGGCAGTCAAGTCATCTCCCAGTCCCTGATTACCTCTGGTCTATGACCCACAGAGAAAGAGGCTCCACCCCCTAGGGGGGGGAAACACAAAATTGAACAGAGGTTAAGCCCCACCCCTTCCTCTCCACCTCAGTTCTTTGTGTTTCCTCCCTAGGAACCACGGGACAGTTGGGCTGCAGCCTGTTTATTATGTTAGTTTGTTACTTTCAGCTCCAGGAGACCCTGGAGAAGCCAGCTGAGCCTGGAACCTTTCAATTTCTCCTAGTGCACAGGAGAGTTTCTTTTAATACTCACCTGATCTGCAAGGTTCATCTGGCGGGCGTGGCCGCTGACCAAGGGTATGGCCACTGACTAGCGGCCTACTGACGTCACTTCCGGGCGCGGCTTTCGCAACACGCAAGCTTCTGTCTCTCTTCGGAGCCCAAGGAACGGTGGGTGCAGAGGTGGTGGCAAAAGCGACCGCAGCACAGCAAAAGTCCAGCAGCCCACAGCAGCTCTTTTTCTGGCCCAACAGAGTCTAGAGGTACTGGGTGGAAATATCAAAAAGTGCATGCAATAGTTCTGATCCTCACACCTCATGCAAAATGTCTCAGGAAAAAACGGTTGGATATAAATCCCGATAGACAAAAAAAATATTTAGCATCCTAGTAGTATGGTGGTATGTATCCTAAACATTATTATTTTAATTTTCCCTTAGCCTAGTTCACCTAAAGCAAGGGACAAGCATAGAGACAAAGACCCCCTAAAGAGAAGCCTAAGGCTCTGAAACTAGACGCTGTGAATCTTACAGAAGTCTATATGCCAGACATGCCTTCACTTAAAGGTGGGCAAGGAGACCTCGGCTATGTATAGGGAGATCCTAGCTATGAGGTACTAGAAGGTTTGGGATGCGGCCTCTTGTACCATTAGACAGGGCTGTGGAGTCGGAGGAAATTTTGGGTACCTGGAGTCGGAGTCGGCAAACAATACTCCGACTCCTACTAAATTTTGATTTAGCAAGTTTAAATGTCCCAATTCACAAAAAGTTATAATTAATGACTTCTCTATCGTAAGAATAAAGACCAATGCATGCAGTGCCTCACGTAACCGCAAACGAACACGTTAAGTGACCGTGAAGAAGCATGCGTTTCATGTGCTTCACTATATGCCACGCAACGCACAATTAGAAGCGGCACTATTTATACTTTGCATAGTGTTGTGTTCTGCTGTTACAGGGAACCCATGGGTAACCTAGCCTCTCACTGATAAGGGATTAAGTAAATATGTTTTTGCAGGACTAGAGACACTTGTATAAGTGAAGGGAATGGAGGATCAATAGTTCAAGACTGAAGCTGTACCATTGGAAAAACTGCTGTCATTCAGCAAAAGGCTATAAAAACTTGTAAACTTCGATTGTTAGCTTAAACTTTAAACATGACTATGGGATTCTACTAGGGAAATCATATTTTATAATAAAGGCCCCTTTCTGGATCCTCCCACTGCCCTATCTTCAGCAGAAGATCAGCACACAGAAAGGAGAAGGAAGCTGCTGCCCAACTACCTCTCTGCTAGAAGCCTTTCTTTCCTTCAAGGAATGTATAAAATTGAGTCGGAGTCGGAAGTACAAAAAACTGAGGAGTCGGAACATTTATCTACATTTATCTACCGACTCCACAGCCCTGCCATTAGACCGATGCTGACAACTGACGTAGTCAGGAGCATGGAAATATGGCTCAAAAACCTGAAAGGTTTTTTTTTTTTTGGAGGACATCACTCCTAAGGACCTTTTACCTACTCTTTTTACAGCAGTTTCCTTCCTAATGATTGCTTCAGAAGAAGCTATCAGGGCCGTGAAAACATGATCAGGCGATCTGGTTTCTAAGGCTAAATTGTGAATCGGGTAAAGTTCCCAAATAAAATTGGAAGTTTCAGAGTTGTCACAGTTAGAGGCAAGATGGCTCTAACATAGTTCCAGCAAAAGAAACTTTGGACACAGACTAGACCTCCAAAAAGGGTTAGCGACTACCCAGTGGGGGGGGTGATGCTCAGCAGGTTTTTTAGCCGCCTGATGAGAAATTTCTCCGAATCAGTTTGTGCTACAGACACTGTAAAGGGGGACACCGATTAGAATTTTCATGCATTCCTCAATCCTGTTTTCAGATTACCCATTAGTTATACAAGAATTAATTCACAAAAATATGATGGAAGCAGTCCCGCCTCACACCGTTGGGCGGGGATTCTAGTCTAGTCAGTTTTCGGACTACAAAAGCCATCAGGAAAATGCCTGACGATCCTGAATTTGAGAAACTGAAACCATTCAGATACAAAAAGTTCAAAATGGAGTCAATATACTCCGTAAAGAACACCCTCATAGAGCAGGCTCTCATGGTCAATCTATACCTGCATGATGCCTACCTTCACATCCCAATCCTTGCATTACATCGCAAGTTTCTGAGGTTGGCAATTTGGACAGACAAAGGGATTTGTCGGTACTAGTACAGAGCTCTGCCTTTCGGTCTGTCCTCGGGATCCCCAAGGATTTTTACAAAGATATTAGCAGAACCAATGGCACACTTCAGACGGGAAGGAATTACGATTATTCCATACCTGGACGGTCTTTTACTCTTAAACAAGTCACAAGTGGCACTGCTAACAGACTTTAGAAGGGGCACCTCTTCTTCTAAAATCCTTGGGCTGGTGGTCCTAGAAAAGTCAAATCTAGTACCCAGTCCTTTTTGCAAATTCCATGGATACGATAGACAGTATCCTTCAGAGGATTCTGCTTCCACAGGAAAAAATACAGGGAATCATAACAATGTCTCAAAGGTTCATAGGTTGTCCTTAGGTTTCTCTCAGGCCTTGCTTGGCCTCATGACTCCAATTCCGGCAGTGCCATGGGCTCAACTCCATATGAGAAGCCTGGAGAGTTTTCTGCAATCTTGAAGGGACAGGTGTCCAGTCTCGCTGGATCAGGTCATTCTAATGGAGAAAAACAAGCTAGAAAGTCTCCATTGGTGGACAGATCCAGAGGTACTAAAAAGAGGAAGACAGTGGAATCAAAGGAACCCAGTCATAACTACAGATGCCAGTTCCTGGGGTTGGGGAGCCCACTCGGAACAGGTCAGTGTCCAGAGGAGATGGCCACCAAACCTTGCAAGCTGATCCTCCAATTTCAGGGAATTAATGGCTGTCAAGCTGGCTGGATCATTTTTTTTCCAGTAATATCGGGCAGAGATGTACAGATCCGCTCAGACAATGCTTCCACAATGGCATACATAATTCGGGGTGGGACCAGATTCCCGGCACTGATAGAACTGCATTGGAGATATCTATTTCCCTTACAGGAACAGGTTCTGTCAACTTTGGCTGTTCATTCATACCCTAAACACGGTCACAGATTTTCTCAGCCGGTTCAGGCTTTGACACACTGAGTGGTATCTAAACCAGGAAGTTATGGGGCCTTCCCCAGATAGACCTTTTTGCCATGTCAAGCCATTCAAAATGCGATCCCTCTGACGAGGGAGGAAGGTGTGTTAGCAGTGGATGCCCTGGCTCATCCCTGGAATTTTCACCTAGCTTATGCCTTCCCTTTTTTCAGAATACTGCCACAAGTGATCTGGAGGATAGGATGGCGAAGAAGGGGCCATGGTGCCTACCTAGTATTCCGAATATAATTCATCAAGGTCCTATTCTGTTTCCAGAACCAGAAAGACCTCAACAGCATGGTTCTTGAGGGGGCCATCAAAATGTGAAAGGGTTGTTCAACCAGAGTGATTGAAACTTTGTTGGACAGTCGAAAATTGACCAAGAGGCGTATTTATGCAAAGGTTTGCAGATTTTTCCTCATTTTGTGAACAAATTGAAGGAAGAGGGGATAGTCAGTCCTCAAACTCCTGCAGGTAGTGTTTAAAGTGGACCAACACCCAGGGGTGATCGGCCCGGGAATCTATAAGATTCCCGGGCCGATCACCTCCCTCACCGCGGGGCATCCGAGATCGGGATGTCCCGCGGGGTGAACCCCCCCAAAAAACCTTACCTTATCGGCGACTGGTCTAGCAGAGAGGGACGCGCGGGAGGCGGCCGCGGCTTGTCCGTCGCCGAAAAGGTAAGTTTTTTTGGGGGGGTTTCACACAGCGGGGCATCCTGATCTTGGATGCCCCGCTGAAGTGGACCAACACCCAGGATAGTGAAAATCCTGGGTATTGGTCCAATTTAAGAGGGGACTAGCAGTAAGTACTCTGAAAACAGTTGAGACCAGATCAATTAGTCAATCATTTTTTAAGGCAATTATCCACAAGAGATCAGTGACCTTTTAAAGGATTTCCTACATAGGACCAATCAGTAGTGTTTAAATGGACTACTAGAGCCTCCATTTGAGCCTTTGGAGAATGTGCCAGAAAAATGGTTATGCTTCTTATTTTGCTACCTTTGGCAATTACTTCAGCCATGCAGGTAAGTGAGCTGCAAGCTCTATCAATGAAGGAACCTTACTGCACAATTCTCCCAGATAAGGCCATTCTGCGACTTAACCTTTTATTTTTGCCAAAAACTTTCTACCTCAGTAAACAGATCCAGAGAATGACAAATAGCAGAACAGCTCTTGATAATTTTCAGCGTCAAGAGAAGAGGCATAGCTGCCTCTAGATTGACTATTGCCAGATGAATAAAACAGACTATTGTGCAGGCTTATATTTATAGAGGTGAATCTCCACCGCAGGTGTCTGCACCCTCAACCAGGGCCATATCTATTTCTTGGGTAGAAACTGTAAGTGCCTCTATAGAAAAGATCTGTAAAGCAGCAATGTGGTCATCACCCCACACCTTCCTCAAGCGCTATAGATCTATACAGTAGATCTCCTGTCTGCAAAGCATCAGGCCTTTGGTAGAAGGGTCTTACTTGCAGATTCCCACCCCTAAGGTATAATTTCTTGCCTAATCCTCTCCATGGGTTGCCCTGAAGGATGATGGCAGAAAACTCCTGTTAGACTTACCGATAACTGTTTTTTTTATGAAACCTTCAGCCTGACCCCTTAGTTCCCTCCTATGGCTTACCTAATGTTACTTGCCTAAGACCGAGGTGGGGAGGAAGGGGTGGGGCTTTTAACCTCTGTTCAGTTTTGTGTTTCATCCCAGGGGGTGGAGCCTCTCTCTCCGTGGGTCGTGCTGAAGGATTTGTAGAAAAAAAGGTTACCTGGGATTTTTTTTACCATATACTTGCATTTGTATTAATATTCTTTATAGCCCCAGGAGTGTGCTTTTTAGTTTATATAAACAGTTCTGTACTGTTACAAAACTGTAAGTTAAGGCTTTTTTTTTTATGACCAAACCAAATTATTGCTTTAGCTAAAAACATGAACTATGTGCTGTAGTCTATCCACTGTACAAGATAATAAAGTTGCCATAAGATTCACTTTTATGAACATGTTTTTTCATATAACGTGATTATTTTGTAATTTTGCTTTAGATTTCTTTTGATGGAATCTATGCAAATATGAGAATGGTCCACATCCTTACTTCAGTTGTTGTAAGTTTTAATTTTCTCGGCTTTGCTTTTTGTTGAACTGTAAAAGCTGGTTTCTTTTGTGTGGCATCTTTTGGCCAGTTATTACATCTGCTTTAATATTCAAAACATTTCCAAGAAGTCCAGTCGCCAGGTAAGGTGTAGGGGTTTAAAAAAAGGGCTTACCTTGCACAGGATCCAGCGACATCCCCAGTGCTCCGGCGGTGTTGCACAGAGCGGCTTCCCCTGCGTTGGTGTGCCCCTGCCCGTAGAGCAGGGAAAGCTGCTCTGTGTAGCAGATACAAGATGGCAATGCCATGTGAGCAGTGCTGGATCCCAGGTGAGGTTACCCTGTGACTGGACTTTCACTTTTAAGGGCCATTCCTGCCACACTGCCTGTGCTTAAGCCACCCCCCTATCCTGCCCTCCCTTACCAAGAGCTAAATCGGCGCTAATTCTCAATAAAAAGACACTTACGTTGACAGTCTCCAGTCTAAGCGCACCTGTGGAACGTGGGAAAGATGCGACTGGCGCAGTGATCGAGCGACTAGCATGGGTGGAGTACAGCGAAGTGTCTGTTTATTGAGCATTAGTGTTAATTTCGGGCTTGGTAAGGGAGTCAGGGTTGGGGTGTGGCTTAAGGACGGGCAGTCTGGCTGGACTGGCCCTTAAAGTCACTTTTAGTCAGATTTACCTCTTCTCGCCAATCTGTTGTTCTCTTATGTTTTCTTAGCCATGGACTATTCCTACAATTTTCATAACTGGGATGTGTACAGGTGTGGAAGGTGCAAAGTTTAATAGATGATGACTTTGTTTACTCTTCTTTTAGGGGTCAAAGTGTGAGGTACACGTTAAAAGTGGCAGTGTGTATGAAGGAGTTTTTAAAACCTACAGTCCCAAGGTAAGACATTCTGCATACTTGAGCAGACCTTTTTCTGTTTTAACAGTTTTTGAAATAGTTTATATAACCCTTTATAAATGTCCAATGTCATTTCAGCTTTTATTCTGTTGTCAAGGAATAGGGCTTGGACACAAAATATTCACTGTCCACCCACTCCTACCTGATATGGGCCTTTGGGTGCACGGTACTGGATACTGGAAAAATCCCAATGGCTGCAGAGTCTTGGGATACTAGGGAAGCACATATCCTGCAGCATGCTCTAGCAGGTCTCCAAAATGTGTCCCTCAATTTAATTTTTCTATGGCCGCAGCATGAGTGAGCCCAGCAAGCCACAATGGTCGCCTTAGATGGGCTTGCTCAAGCTGGAAGCGCTAAGACCACATTTGCTGGAAGCTGTGCTACCACATTGGAGCATGGTCATTGAGGAATGGAAAGAGGCAAACTTTGGAGACGGCAACGGCTTCTATAGCATCTGCATGAAATGAAGGAGGCAAATGGAGCAAGATTTAGGTGAGACCCTTGCTGCTTTATTGCCATTGACCCTTTTATGCATACCAGGTAAAATCACAATGGCATTAGGTACCCTTATTAAAAAAAAGGAGACTGGTGACTCATTTTGGGAATATACAATCCCCTTAGTCTTGCCTGATAACTACGAACCCTTCTTCCTCTGATACCCCCAACACTGGAAATGACCTCAATGCTGAGGCCTGGTCTGCGACCCCTAGTAAAAAGAGGAAAATTCCCTCCATCCCTAATGTGAGAGTTGGTGATCTGATAGCTCACCCCAGCCAAGGAACGAGACCGAATGTATTGGTGTGCGTGGCCTGTCCCCCCACCCCTCTATCGCCAGCATACGCCAACCACTTTAACTTGAAGGTGAAGTCTCTGAAAAGGCAAGCGGAGCACACACTCTGAGTCTGACGGAAGGGATAGGGATTAAAGGAACACGATTGTGAAAATTTGCATTTAAAAAGATAAATAATAAAATAGCTGCAAAATAGTTTCTAACATGTGTATAAAAAATGTGGCAATAGAAAGGAAAAAAAATGCATGCCTTACTTTTAAATTATAAAATGACAATGGCTCCGTCCATTTGCTGAATGGGGGAATCTGTTGGATTTTATTCAGTAAGGTTATAGACAGCCGCAGAATTTAGCCCACACAAGTCTTTGCTTCTCTCCTCCTATCATTGCACAAGTCCCAACTGCCTCTGTCTCCTTGCTATCAAAGTGCTGACTTCCTGTTACTGAAACTTTGCCCCCCTTACTCTGCACATCCCCCTCCACTGTCCCTTTTCTCTCCATTAAGCAGATCCGCTCATCTCCACATCAAGCTTCGTGGGAGAGGTCCTCCCCCACAACTCCATTTGGTTTGATCCGAGGTGACGTCCTCCTCACCCAGCCGGTATTTGCAGCAACTGCCACTCTACAGCTGCACAAAAAAGACTTACTTTTTAACCACACATTTACTGCTTACTCCACCATTTACCTACATTCCAAGTACCATTTAATTCTACAATTCCATCAAAAATACACAATAATGAGCCTTTGAACAGGAACTTTGAGCAAGTCACCACTTCCTTGTTCATGCTATATGGTACAAAATGGCAGTTAATCATGTGAGAAACGGAAACTCTTCAGGTAGGATGTTTCCCTAAGGGTAATCATGAGGGCGAGGATGAGAGTTCATGAAGGCGGCATTTCCGACAGTCCCATGGGCACATGAGAAACCTGCAGAAATTTCTATTGTCACAATAGAACAGGAAGCCAGAGTCTTCAGATGAGGTTGTCTGCCTGCTGGAGATTACCCTACAAAGTCTACATTGGTGGACAAATCCCAATCTTTTAAACGAGAGGAAGATCTTGGAGCAGAAGGATCCAGCAACAATCACCACAGATGCCAGCTCCTGGGCCTGGGGGGCCCACATGGACAGCTATCAGGATCCGTGGTCTCCACATATAGCCATAAGGAGCTATATGTGGTAAAACTAGCCATGGAGCATTTTTGCCAGTGATTGTAGGCAGAGATGTGCAGATTTAGTCCAACAATGCCTCCACAGTGGCATATTTAAATCATTGGGGGCGGGGGGGGGGGGGCAAGGCCTCCAGCACTCAGGGATCTGTCAGACTCTATTCTGATCCAGGAACAGATATTGTCAATTTTGGCGGTTCATCTTAAAGGAACCCTGAACACAATCGCAGATTTCCTAAGCTGGGTCAGGATAACAAAATGGTGCCTAAACCAGGAATTTCATCTCACTGGTGAGGGGGAAGGTGTGCTAGCAGTGGATGCTTTTGCTCAACCTTGGCGTTTCCAGCTGACATATGCGTTTCTTCCCTTCAGACTCCTCCCTCAGGTAATCAAAAGAATAGCTTGGGAAGAGACAAACATTCTACTGATAGCTCCACAATGGCCGAAATGTGCTTGGTTTCCGTAACTAAAGAGAATGGTGAAAAAGGGTTTCTGGGGGTTACAAGGTTCCAGATCTCCTTCATCAAGGACCTATTCTACACCCGAATCTCGACAGGCTTAGACTCTGCATGGATTTTGAGTGGATCCTCCTAGAGCAGAAGAGTTGTTTGGCTAGAGTTATCAGAACCTTACTGGATAGCCACAAATTAGTTAAGACATATTATTTATGCCAAGGTTTAGAAGTGGTGTTCTGATTTTTGTGAAGTTAACAAAAGTCAGTCTCCATTCTGGCTGTATCGGACTTTCTGCAGGAGGGTTTTGAGAAGGGGCTGGCAGTTGGCACGCTAAAAACGCAGACCTTTACCCTTTTCCAAGTATGCATCACGCCCTGCTCCAACAATAATCATTATGTCTGGGATATAGTCCACAAGAGGGCGCTTCACTGCAGAGATGGCAAAAAAGAGGCCCCTCCCGGTCCATATATACCCGGGACCTCCCACTCATTCCCCAGTTTAGTCTCTGCAGTCGGCAGCGAAGGTCAAGATGATGGCTCTCTCTCCTTGCAGGTAAGCCGGGGCTGCACAGCCCCGCTTTAGGTCCTATTCCAACCCGTGCCACTATTACCTGCCTCCCAGCTTTGGCTGCATGGTCTGGGTGATGGTAGGTAGCACCTATTAGAGGTGCTTTTTATTGGAGCATCGCTCCACCGCAAATCCCCCACCAAAGGGTAGACGACACAGGTTGGTGAGCCTAACATGGGATGCCCGGTCCGCTCAGCCCTCATTACATGTGGCCAAATGTAAATATGGGCTTATTCCCCCTTCTCCCTTGTCCGGTTAGCGGGGGGGCGGCTGTCAGTATTAATGCATTGTATGGTTGTGTACTGCTTTTTACCGTTGTGTGTGTGTTCACTTTGACTTGCTGGCACATGGCTCAGCGTTCTTTAGCCTTTTCCCCTCATACTGACATTTGTTCAAAAGGCCCGCGCGCGCACTCTGCGGCGGGCCGGTGACGTCAGCTCGCAGGCTGTATATTTATATTTAATGTTTGCCATACTGATGGGGGTTTCCTCTTTTGTGTCTTTCAGGGGGACAACCTAAATTAGAGGTTTTCTCCCGGTCCTGTGTCCTTTCCCCCATATTGTAGGGGCTTGATTATTAAAAGTGTATATTAAATCCTCCGACTAGCGGACATTTAAGGGGCATCCCGGGTAGCTGCACAGCGTAATTCCCATTGGTCATTGCGACTAATAATTCACCATATGGAGGCTTCCCAGGATATTGTGCTCGGGGTCCCTTCGGGGCAAGCCCGGCTATGTGTGGTGTGCGGGGCATCCCTTATGGGCGATGATGTGCGGGTTTGTGTACCCTGTGCCCAGCAAGCGATTGCGTGTCAATCTGGGCCCCTGTGGTTGGATCAGCACCCTCAGTGTCCTCTCCCACACCCCCGCGCCTGGTCATGACCCCTAGTGACACTAACACTAGCGGGGAGTCGCAATATGATGTTTCCGCCAGATTGGCCGACATTGAGAGGTTGATTGCTAGCTTTGCAGCCCGTAAGGCTCCAGCTAAAAGACGGCACGTGGTGCCCGCTGCGCCGGCCTTTACCTTTGGACAAGATGATTTCCTTGATTTGTCTGACTACACCCCTCTTGAGGAATGGGAATTATTTTCAGATTCAGATCTCTGACGATCAGCATTGCCTTGGCGCTGATGCCGGCTCAGAGCATTGGGATGCTGACGAAACCCATAGACTTCTGACTCAAATTTTTTGAGGTACTTGCCATTTTCCCTCCTGCAGAAGCACCTAAGCAGCAGCGGGAATTGTTTGGTACCGCAAAACCACGTTTGGAATTCCCAGAACAGGCGCATTTTAATATCGTTCTCAAGGAATGGGAGCGGCCTAGTCTGCTTCCCGGTATCCCTAAGGGGTGGGATAGGAGGTATCCCTTTCCCTCGGATGTGGTCAAATGTTGGTCAACTCCCCCCGAGCTGGACGCCCCTGTTTTGGGGTTGTCTAATACGTCTGTTGTGCATTCCCCGGATTCCACTACCTTGAAGGATAGTGAGGACCGGCGTATTAATCAACTGGCTTCCCACGCTTTTGCCTGTGTGGGTTCGGCCTTGCGCCCGGTTTGTGCTTCCGCTATTACAGCCGTGGCTATTAGGACCTTGATCAGGGGCCTTCTGGACGGCTCCCATGAGGATCCTTCTAGTGCTGAATTTAGAACCTTGTCACAATGTAAGCTGTTCATCTCCTATGTTATCTCTGCCTTAGATGACACCATTCGGATATGTAGCAGGAACTCGGCCTTGGTAGTCTCTATCCGCCACTCGGTCTGGTTGCTCCAGTGGGCAGCTGACAATGCTGCCAAGAAGGCTCTCATGGGGCTTCCCTTTAAAGGATTGCGCCTGTTTGGTGATCGTCTGGATCTTTTTGCTAAGGGAGGTAAGTTACCCCAACGCAACCCCTTTCGGGGTTCGGGCTCCTTCACTCCCTCTTTTCGTGGGCCTAGGTCAGGCAGGGGGGTATCCTTTGCGGCACAAAGGGGAGATTTCTGGGGCAAGGGTAGAGGCCGTGCCCGACCCGGATTCTCCTGGTGTGCCAAACCCAAATCCACTGCTAAGCCCGCTCAGCAATGAGGGGGAGCCCTCACCCTTACGGATGGGGGGGCGGCTGCGGCTCTTCGCTCAGGTCTGGGTTCAACAAGTCTCAGACAGTTGGATTCTGGAGGTTGTCTCCTCCGGATACAAGCTGGAGTTCGGACTGGCCTCCTCCCAGATTCCTCAGGTCACGGGTTCCTACGGACCCTCGGGCAGCTCAAGACCTGTTGTTGGCGGTTCAAAACCTTCTGACCATGGGGGGGCGTTTGTCGGGTCCCCCCGGGAGAGAGAGGTCAGTGTTACTATTCCTAATCTCTTTACAGTGCCCAAAAAGGATGGTTCCATCAGACCCATTCTGGACCTAAAGCTTCTCAACAAATTCATCAGAACCAAATCACATGGTTTCACATGGAGACGCTGCGCTCCGCTATCAGCTCATTGCGCCCGGGGGACTTTATGACTTCAATAGACATCAAGGATGCTTACCTTCATGTGCCGATCTTCCCAGGGCACCAGGGGTTCCTCAGGTTTGCGGTAGGGGAACAACACTACCAATTTGTGGCACTCCCCTTCGGGCTCAACTCTGCCCCCAGGGTGTTCACCAAGGTGTTGGCAGGTGTGATGGCCCTTCTCAGAGCCCGTGGTATTCGCATTTTTCCTTATCTGGACGTCCTTCTCATTACGTCTCCTTCACTCCAACAAGCAGAGCTGGACACCCGGGCAGTGGTGGAAACACTGGAAGGGTTCGGGTGGGTGATCAATTACCCCAAGTCCTCACTCTCCCCGTCACGGGTGATCGCCTTCCTGGGTATGACTCTGGATACCATTCAGGCCAGGGTTTTCCTCCCTCAGCAGAAGGTGGACTCCAAGCACTGATTCATGTCTTGTTGTCCAACCCTCATCCATCCATCCATCCATCCATCTGGCAAGGGATGCAACTGGTGGGAAGATGGTGGCCTGCTTCGAGGCAGTTCCCTATGCTCAATTTCACATGAGGCCTCTTCAGCTCCATCTTCTTTCAGCCTGGGACAAGTGTCCCCTGTCTCTGGATCAGGCTTTTGCTCTTTCCCCTCTGGTCCGGCGTTCCCTCCTTTGGTGGCTGGACTCGAAGAATCTTCTGGGGGGCAGATCGTTACTGAGACCGTGCTGGGAGACGGTCACTACAGATGCCAGTCTGTCAGGTTGGGGGGGCTACTGGAGAGCCCACCAATTCCAGGGGCTGTGGGGCCCTCAGGAGGCACACGCCCCCATCAATGTTCTGGAGCTGAGGGCGGTTCGGTTGGTGCTGACGCATCACCTCCGGGGCCTACCGGTTCAACAGGACTGCGGTTGCTTACATCAATCAGGGAGGGACTCGGAGCAAGAGTGCCCTCCGGGAGGTGTCGTTGATTCTCTCTTGGGCCGAGGACAACGTCCTGTGCATCTCTGCGGTTTACATTCCGGGAGCGGAGAACCTGGAAGTGGATTACCTGAGCAGGGGGGGGCCTCTCGCCGGGGAGAAACAGCAAGGTATTTCTATCCCTCTGTCACAGGTGGGGGAGGCCGGATGTGGATCTGTTTGCCTCTCGTCACAATCACAAGCTTCCAGCTTTTGTCTCACTGTCCCAGGATCCTCTGGCTCTGGCGGTGGATGCCATGCCTCTGTCTTGGCAGGGGTTCGGTCTCCTATACCTTTTCCCTCCATTTCCCCTTCTGGGCAGGGGTACTACGCAAGCTGATTCAAGGAGGAGTGCCAGCTGTTCTGGTGGCCCCCAGGTGGCCAAGACAGGTGTGGTTCGCAGACGTCGTGCAGCTGGCGGTCGATCAGTACCCTTTGCCCCTGGTTCCGGATCTGCTCACTCAAGGACTGCTTTGTTACCCCAATTTACAAACGCTGGCTTTGACGGCATGGCTGCTGAAACCTCCATCCTAAAAGAAAAGGGTCTGTCTGATGCGGTTGTTCAGACTCAGACTTCAGAGCTAGGAAGAATTCCTCTTCTAACATCTACTACAGGACCTGGTGGACCTACATTGACTGGTGTGAGGCTAGGGCCTTCCCTTGTTGGGTGTTCTCCATACCTCGGATACTGGAGTTCCTTCAACATGGTCTGGATATGGGTTTTCAGCTCAGCACTCTGAAGGGGCATGTTTCTGCCTTGGCGGTTTTCTTTCAGAGGCCTTTGGCTCTTCATCCTTTGTTCAAGACTCTCTTCCAGGGGGTCACTCATGTGCGCCCTCCCCGCAAGCCTTTGTTACCGGTTTGGGATTTGAATTTGGTTTTGTCTGCCCTTCAGGGTCCTCCATTTGAGCCTGTGCATGAGGCGGCACTGTCTATTCTTACTTGGAAAGTTGCCTTTTTGGTGGCTATCACCTCTGGCACGTTTCTGAGTTGGCGGCTCTGTCCATTCAGGCCCCCTACTTAGAGAGACACCAGGACAAGGTGGTTTTTCCGCTTTAAACCAGACTTCTTGCCTAAGATTCTCTGCCTTTCACCTCAATCAGGACATTGTGCTTCCTTCCTTATACCCTAATCCTGGTAATGACAAGGAGAGGGCCTTGCATTCTCTGGACGTTGTCAGAAACTTGAAATACTACCTGGTGGCTACAGCGCCTTTCAGGAAGACGGACGCCTTGTTTGTAGTACCCTCTGGTCCAAAGAAGGGTTTGACGCCGGTCAAGTCTACCATTAGCAAATGGATTCGCCAGGCCATTGTTGGGGCCTATTCTGCTAAAGGGAGGGATCCCCCTTTCCGAATTACTGCTCATTCTACCCGTGCTGTTGGGGCCTCTTGGGCCTTTCAGCACCAGGCTTCTATTGAACAAGTTTGTAAGGCTGCTACCTGGTCTTCTGTTCATCGCGCTGCTGAGAAGGCGGCAGATACAGCTGCCCCATCGCCTCCTCTCTGTGGAGCCAGCATAGAGTGACCACTGTAACAGGCTGGGTGTCTGGCTCTGCAGAGAAGGCTGCCTCCGCCGCTTCCGGGACAGCGCGAGCGATGGAAAGGTGAGTTAACTTTTTGCTTTTTATTTATTTTTTTGCCCACCTTTGCCCGATAGGACGCACAGATATTTTCCCCCAACTTTTTGGGAAAAATAAGTGCGTCTTATAGGGCGAAAAATACGGTAAATACTTTCAATAAATGCTGCAATAGTCAAGTGATTTATTCTTTACATTTGAAACTGAAAGCCACTAAATTCTTCCAACTTTGTTTTTTTTACAGTGTGACTTGGTGCTTGACGCAGCTCATACGAAGAATAAAGACTCTGTTGGGGGGCCAAAGCGTGAAGACATTGTTGATAGTATATTATTCAAGTCTTCAGATTTTGTGATGGTGCAGTTTAAAGATATGGATGTAAATTATGCACGGAGAGGTATTGTGCAATGTGGGTGCCACTTCAAAGGTCTATTACATTTTATATCGATGTTAAATCGGCACATTTTTGGTCTTGATTGATCTGTGGTTTGGATGTTTAGAAAGAAGTTTGAGTTTTATATAATGTTTACCTAATTTTACCTATTCAAACTGTCCTAGGATGAGGAATTATTGGGTTCAGTCCAGTTCCAGGTATGGATAAGTCATCAACTCGGCCCACCATTCACACTTAAAGTTCTGTGTATTTTACCTGACCAATCTGCTCTTTTACTCAGGGTTGGTTATCTTGTCACATATTGCTTCTGAATGCTCTGAGTAGTTGCAAACATTTTTTATATATGCTCTCTAGTTCCAAAAATGTTGAAATTTACTCCGTAAAAGGGAGCAGGATAACTAAGCTGACACAGCCCACTTAGTGGTGAAAGGGGGCAGGGGTTGGACGCAGCCTTGGGCAGTCAAGACTTTAAGCTGCCAGCCCTGCTTAAAATTACAGCACATATCTGTTTAGTCATTAGACATTTAAGGCTGCGATGGAGTGCAAGATACAGGTGAACCCTGTCTGGAGTTGTCATTTGTGTGGTTTTTACTAGTTTCAAGAGTGAAGCATTGGTCATCCAATGACTATTGTTAGAGTGTTTTTGATACTTATAGTAGTATAAAGCAGACTTCAAGCCAGCCCCCTATGAACCCCATAGAATTGCCCTATAATAGAAAAATAAAACTTAATTCGGAGCCATCTGTGTCCCGTTGGTCGGTGGTTACAGGATTTTGAGTAGAAATGTCTAGTGCATTTTTTTTTTATATATAACTGTGGACAGACATGACTGTTTTTTAACTGTAACATTTCACCTTTTTGTTAACTTTTTGGATAGAATGGAAAGTGGTAACATTTTTCTTGTCTGTATTAAAGTGGACCAACACCCAGGATTTTGACTATCCTGGGTTTTGGTCCACTTCGGCGGGGCACCCCGATCTGGGGTGCCCCGCTGTGTGAAACCCCCCAGAAAGCCCCAAAATCTTACCTGTCCCCGCTCCCACGTGACTGGACGGTCCAATCCCCGCCAACGTCCAGGCGGGGATCAGGAACGTCCAAGCGGCTGCCGCCGCGCCGCCTCCCTCGCGTCACTTTCGGCGCGCGCCCCCGCCGGCCATTCGCAGACGGCCGGCGCGGGCGCGAGCACGCCTACAGGGGCGCGAGGGAGGCGGCGCCGGCCGCCGCCGAAGATCAGGTAAAGTGTTTGGGGGTTTTTTGGGGGGTTTCACCCCGCGGGACATCCCGATCTCGGATGTCCCGCGGGGTGGGAGGTGATCGGCCCGGGAATCTTATAGATTTCCGGGCCGATCACCTCTCGGTGTTGGTCCACTTTAAGGAAGTTAGGACCCCCCCCCTTTTATCTGTAATGACCAAATAGGAAGCCAGAATAAATCTACTTATTGGGGATCACAGCGGTTAAGCTCGCATTAAAGTCTTACCCCGCAGTTTAATAAAAAGAAAATTATGAAGTCTAACTTGTCCATGATTTACGTCCTCATTGGAGCCTGTGAACCACAAATGTACCCAAAATGTTAATTCAAACCATCATTTGTCAATGTTCTTGATTTTTTTAAAATCTTTTTCCAGATGGGTTCACAGATTCTGGTATAGCTTCTAAAGTGAATGGTGAACACAAAGAAAAAGACCTGGAACCATGGGATGGCGGTGACGGCCTCCTTAGTAGCAATGTATCTACTAACAATGAGGAGCTGGAATCTTTAGATACGGATGTAGTAAGTACACTTTTCTTTTCAAATAATTCAGTTAGTCAAGCAGTATATGTACTTTTTATGCTGCAGGGACTCTGGCGTACTTTTAGCTATATCTATTGGAACTTTAGGTAGCTACAATAAGCAGACACTCTGAATAGTGCAAGGACAGGCTCATTGTTATATGGTGTCTCACAAGGAATTATAGGTTGCTGACGTAGCCTGCCTCCTATGAGATTTTTGTACGTTATTTTTCGTCCTTCAGGATGGCCACCTGAGAGGGCTCCTCCCCCTGAAGAGCAAACACAAACTGGGACAAGTTTAACGGGCCTACCCCTTCCTCCCAGTCTTCAGTATTTTGTGTTTCTTATCCAAGGAAACTGCTGGGACTACGGACTGGTCATTTTATTTTTTTAATCCCCAGGAGTTCCTGGGGTGGGGTTCACTGACCCCCGAACTTTAGTTCCACAGGATAGTTTTCCTGTGAACCAAGGGATCACCTGAACCCCCTCTTTCCCACCAGATGCTGCTGCTGCCGCCAGAGGGGGCTGAGAATCCTGGGGTTGCCAGCGGTCCTTTGAGTAATGTACACGGGCGAAGGATGTCCGGTCGCGGCTGTGCTGGGCTCCAGTCACTGAATTTGGAAGAAGTGGCAGCCATCGGGATTTCTCTGTGCCACACTTTCTGGGGCTAAGCTGCAGTTGTGCCCGATGATGTATTTCTGGTGACGCCAAAGGAGCCCACAGCATGGGTCCTCGAGCCACGCCCACTTCCTAGGCAGAGGTCGCCTTCGAGAGGCAAAAAGTGAAAGTGGAGACCTGGAAGAACACTAAGGATCCCTCGCATTTAACCCCCGGCTGCGAGGAGCAGCCGCAAGTCAAGCTGGTGAAAAGTATACATTTTTTTACCTGTTTTTTGAATGAAAAGGTGATAGGCCCCAGAATTAGGGTCCAGGATTCTAAAGTCGCGTAGTTTTGTCTAAGCTATCAGGCCATTCTTCTGGAATCCTGGAACAGACCCTGTATTGACAATAAATTGGGTAGAAAGGAAAAACCTTTTTCTATTCACTCTTCCTTGCCTAATTTAATTAAAATGGAATTGCAGTTCTCTGAGAAAGCGTTTTCTCAAAATCCGCTAAGCTTAAATTTCCATTTGAAGAGTGCATTTCCTGGTCCAAATGTCCAAAACTTGATGCCTCCCTGGCACAGGTCCCCAGGTCTTCGGACCTGAGTTTCGAAGATTCCAGGATGCTTGGAGACCCTATGGACAGACAAACAGATGGAAACTTTAAAAGGGCTTGGGATGCAGTCTCATTTACCTTCAAACCAACCCTGGCATCTGACTGTGTTACCCTCCTCTATATGTGCAGGGCCATTTGCTCCTTAGAGGATGCCTCCGCTGAGGCGGTTAGCGCCACGGACAGGGCTTGCGCCCTAGTTAGTTTAGCTAGACAAGCTATTTGGTTAAAAACCTGCTGGGGGGAACCTTGCCTCCAAGGCCAAACTGTGTGGAATTCCCTTTGAAGCAAATCTCATGTTTGGTACAGAACAAGAGGCAACGCTCACCCAGTCCTCAGAAAGAACTAAGAAGTTTCCGGTTAGACCTAAAAGAGTAAAAGGCAAAACGCCATTCAGACAACACTTTTTTTCAACAGAGACAGGTGGAGCCCAAGAGTCTTTTGGGGTCAACGTAAAGGGGGATGCAAGCCAAGTTAGGTCTGTAATCTGACACCGAGCCTCAGGTTGGGGGGAGGTTAACCTTTTTGGTTGCATGGCCATCCATAAACTTTTGTGTTGAGAGTGGTGTCTCAGGGGTACCAACTGGAGCTAAGTTACAGACCTCCACAGAGGTTTCAGATCACGAAGGTTGCCGCGTGACCCCCAGGAAGAGGAGGACTTTGGGTGGGGGGCAGGTTACTGGGCGTTATTGTGAGTTACTTCACAATAAGTAATAGAAACGGTTACCTATGTCAGTGCAGAGGGTATTATTCTCACGTTACATTCTGGTTCAAAAGCCATCTGGCGCGTTCAGAATGATACTCAATCTGAAGGCCCTACATGACTATTCTTAGTATACAGTACGTCCTGCTCCAAATCTAATACTTACTTACACTTGGGATATACTCCGCCAGATGGCGCTGGACTGCAGAGACATCGAAAATAGGCTCCTCCCGGCCCCTCAAATACCCAGGGACCTCCCACAAATCCCCAGAATTTCTCTGCAATCTGGCTGCGAAGGACGAGAAAGGGCTCTCTACTCGCAGGTGAGCGGGGCTATTAGCCCTCGGCCCTGTAGGACTATTCCCACCCGTTCCACTAGTAATATGCCTCCCAGCCTTTGCTGCGCTGGTCGGGTGAAGGAGGTAGGCAGCACCGCTGTTAGGTGCTTAGGAGCGCTGCTCCACCGCAATCCCCCGCCAAAGGGTAGGCGGTTCAGGCTGATGGTGAGCCTCTAGAGGATGCCCCTCCCGCGCTATTAACCCATGCCCTGTGTAGCGGTGGGCCCTATACGTAGTCCGGGGGAAAGAAAGGAGGGGGGGTATGTGTGTGTGTAGCAAGGTCTTGTGTATGTTTTACACGTTATGGCCTTAGTCTGCCCGGACTAGTATCCCTGGGGTCAGAACCGCGCTGCACTTATTCCTTTGCTGGATGTGCGGCGGCGACGTCGCCTCAGACGCTGCGGCGTCTTCATTGGCAAATCTCCTCTAGTGCCCATTCACTTCGCTCCTATGACAGTTTGTATCCACCTCAGAGCTTCGCGCTCTTCGGGGGGGGGGGGGGGGGGAACTAGGTTGGCGCGCTCTTGTCCTCAAAGAATGGGAATGTCCCAGTAAACTTCCAGGGGACTGGGATAGGTAATACCTTTTTCCCCCTGAGGTGGTTAATTGCTTGTCATCGCCCCCCGTGGTGGATGCGCCGATCATAGGGGTCCCTAACCCCCCCTTATTACAACCCCTGCCTATAGCACCCTTCGGGATGCTGAGGACCGACGCATTGAGCTGCTGGCCTCCCATGCCTTTTCTTCCCTGGGAGGTGTTCAGTGCACTCTCCAATTGTGATGTATTTGTGAAGTTTATTCTATTGGCGCTAGATGACGCGATTAGAATGTGTGCAAGAACTTCCGCCCTTGCGGTGGCTATTCGTCGCTTGCTCTGGCTGCGACAGTGGGGTGCTGATGATGCTACTAAAAAGACTCTTACTGGGCTCCCCTTCAGAGGGCAACGCCTGTTTGGGGCCCGTCTAGACCTGTTCGGTATAAAGGGCAAATCACCCCTTCGCAGACGGCCGTCCCGGCCCCCTCGAGGCAGGACCCCCCCCCCCCCGAGGCAGGAACCAGGGGTGTCTTTCCGGATTTTTGGGGCAGACTCCTTCCCCACGAGCAGCAGGCAACGTTCTGGCCCCTCCTGCGGGGCTAAGCCCAAATCTTCCACCAAACCCCCTCAAGCATGATGGGGCGCCCTCGCCCGGCTGGGTGAGGGGATGGCTGCAGCACCTTGCTCTTATCAGGAGGCATTTCGCCTCACTCGGGCGGATCAGGAGGTTGTGTCCTCCAGATACAGGATAGAGTATGCTGCGCTGCCTTCCCCAGGTACGCCTGGTCCCTGCCCCTGTTCCGTTGCTGGCACAGGCCATGTTAGGCCTGCAAGGTCTGAGGGTCTCTTGCAGATTGCCCGTAATAGGCAGAGGCAAGGGTCGCTATACCACCTCCCACAGCCCCCCAAAGGATGGGTCAGGTGGCCCATTCTGGATTCACAGCAATTCTCTAATTACAGGCAGTTTCCTGCATGGATACTCTTGAGTTTGGCCATCAGCACCTTGCGCCCAGTGGGTGTCTTGCCGCCCGGGGCACTCTTCAATGCTTATGTTTACATCCCTGTGCCCTCAGATCTCTGAGGCTCTCCAGGTTCGTGTTGGAAGTCCAATTGTGGCCCTGCTATCTGGCCTCTCTTCAATTCCTAGAGTGTCACTCAGGTGCTGTCGATGGTGATGTCTCTGATGAGACCAAGGGACGTCCGCGAGATGTTTACCCGGACGCCCTTCCTCACTTCCCTGTCTCTGAGTCAGGATAGTTGGATACCCGGCTGGTGGGCCATTGGGAGTCATTTGGACCGGGGTTCAATCACCTCGAGTCCTCGCTGTGCCCTAAAGTGGTGACTCCATTAATAGAAATGATTCTGGATCAGGTTCAAACCAGATTCTCCCCCTTTCAGCAATTAGGTGGGCATTCTGGTCTCATGGGCCCAGTCCCTCACTACTGTCCCGGTTTCTTAACACCAGGCAGGGATGCAACTTGTGGGCTGTTGTTAACTTGCTTGGCAGGAGCCCGAGCAGCTAAAGAGATCCCTTATGATTAGTTTCCCTTGAGCCGTCTGCGACTTCTAGTGGTAAGCATAGAACAGGGATCCAGCACCCCTGGAGCAGGGCCTGTGGGCCTTCCCTCCTGTATGACGGCTTTCTTTTGAAAGTGGATGAACTCGAGGGACCTGTCTGGGGGCGGTTCCCTCTTGCCTTCCTGGAAAAGGCCACCATGGATGCCAACCTTTCAGGTTGAAGGGGATGGTTTCTTCCAAAAACTCCCTGCGATTCTGGTGTTGGTGGGGCCCTTAGAGGGTCCTTACGACTATGGAAGTCTAAGCAGTAAGCGTTTTTCAGTTGGCTCTTCTCGCTTGACCGTTCCCCTTCCGGAATTGCCAGGCTGGGGGTGTTCGGTCCGTCTGATGACAGGCGTACTACATTAACCATCGGAAGGGGTCTGGAGCTGGCGGACCTTCCAGGGAGTGTCTGTTCCCTTCTGGGTGGTGACAATGCCCCCTGCATGTTAGTGATATTAGCTCCGGCTAAGCCAGTCTGCGACAGGATGTGCTATTCCTCGTGTCGCTATGGAATCCATCCAGTCATGGATCTGTTGGGTTCTGTCACCCTCACAGGCTGTCGGGCTTGTTTCCCTGTCCCAGGATCCTATCTCAGTGGTCTGGATGCCTTAGTACCGTCTTGACAGGACTTTTGGTTCTGTATGCCCTCTGCTAGGCAGGGTTATGCGGAAGATTGCTCTGGTACGGGGACCAGTAATGCTGGTGGCCCCCAGTTGACCTATTATGGTGTGGTTGCAGTTATGGTACTGTGGTCAGTAGTTCTGCACCTTGCCAGGAGTGCCAGTTGATCACTCAGGGCCCCTTTACATCTCTATAGTTCATGGTCCCTGGCCTAAGTGGATCTGACTGCTGAAGCATACGTCTTGATGGAGACAAGTTTAGCTGCCTCGGTGTTGTGACTATGGGATGTCTAGGAGTGAACCTCATCTGCGTCTTCTTCTATTGTTGTAAGGTATGGCATACCCACATTTATTGGGACGAGTCTAGTCCTGTTGGACGTTCTCGGGTTCCAGGGCTTCAGTGTGGCCTTCAGCATAAATTGGAGTTGGTCCCCCAGCTCTGCTCTCTGATTGGTCAGGCTCTGCCCTGTCCACCTTGCCTTAACAGTTCTGGTTCAGTCTTCCTTGGTTAAGACTTCCTTCAGGGGGTGCTCATGTGCGCCCTCCATGTACTTCTATGGCCCCTGTTGGGATTGAAATTTCATTCCGTCTGCTTGCAGGTTGTCTCCTGGTCCTATTCAGGACACTGTCTGGATGTCCTTACCCTTAAGGTGGTCCTTCTGGTGACTGTTAACCTTGGTCAGGCGTGTGTTAGCGGGCGGTTCGGTCTACCTAGCCCTCTTTCCTTGAGATACACCAGGATAAGGTCTGTAGGTGTCGTATGTTCAATTATCCGAGATATTGTTTTCCACGGCTGTCCCCCTTCCTTGCAACGTTGAGGAAGTGGTTCTGCATTCCTTATACAGGTGTTGGCAGTTTTTTCTTTAGAAGTCACTGTGTCCTTTAAGGGAACTGAGGTTCCTTGGGGCTTGTGGTCATTACATCCTGAATGTGCTCGATCTCGCCTGCTCTCGGGAGTTGGGCGGTTTGGTCCTGGTTGTTACCTTAATGGATGTTACTCCTGGTACCTTGTTTTTGGCCTTGGCTTCTGCCAAATTCATTAGCTATCGGATTGTCAGGCTATTACTCAGGCCTATTCAGGCAAGGGGAAGAACCTCCCTTGTTGCCTTGATTCCCTTCTACGCGTGCTTGATGCCTCTTGGGCTTTCAGCACCGGTTTTGCTGTTGAACTGATTGGTTAGGCCACTACCATTGGCCTTCTGCTCATACCTTTTGCAAGGTTTTTTACAACGTTGATGTTGGGGCCTCAGCTCATGCTGTCTTGGCCGTCTGGTTCTGCAGGTGACAGTGCTTTAAACTGTCTGCTGTGGTCGTTTTGTTGTTGGGGATCCCACCCTACTTTATGGACACTGCTTTTGGATGTCCCAAGTGTAAGTATTATATCTGGAGCAGGACGTACTGTATACTAAGAATAATACAATTCTGTGAAATACTCACCTGCAGAATTGGTATTAGTATACAGTACGTCCTGCTCCACCCCACCTTGTTGCATTTTTTTGGATCCCCTGTATGGTGATTTTTATCATGGTTATCTTTTACCAGTTGTTCTGGGTGGTTTAATTCTCCCGGCTTCTTGTTCACTGCTTTTCAATGCTGGGGATTCGTAGGAGGTCCCTGGGTATTTGAAGGGCCGGGAGGAGCCTGTTTTTCCATGTCTCTGCAGTACAGCGCCATCTGGCGGAGGATAACCCAAGTGTAAGTATTATCTGGAGCAGGGCGTACTGTATACAAATACCAATTCTCCAGGTGATTATTTCACAGAATTGTATTTTTCCATTCTGTTTAGTCTTGTGTCAGCCGCCGCGCTGGCTTGTCTTTACTGTCTTTTTAAAATTGCCGCCGCACGCTGACTTGGTTCTGCGTTTGGCGGCGGCATTACCTCAGGCGCCGGTGCGCCATCATTGGCTGCTTGCACGTTCTCGGCTTCGCGCTCTTCTTGGGGGGGGGCCCGACTATGGCGCGCTCCACGTCATCGCGGATACCGGCCCGCCCCTCGAGGTATACCGACGCCATCTTGGTTGGCCCATGCGCGACGGACCCCTACCTACCGTGGTCCGTAAGTGCCCTCGCGGGCGGCTTTATATCCTTCACTTTTGTTACTGTGTGCTTACAGGTCTTGTCTGCTTATGTCTTTCAGACGGGCGAACCCTTTTGGCTTCTCCCGGCCCTGTATTAGTACAGCGGGTTATTGGGGCATCCGGGGTTGCTATATAGCGTTATCCCCTATCGCCGTATAGCGCCGCTAAAATCAACATTTGGAGGCATCCCAGGATAATGTGACCGGGGTCCCTTCGGGACAAGACCGGCTGTGTGTAGCGTGTGGGCAGCCTCATGCTGATGCTGACGAGGCGCGGGTCTGTGTACCCTGTGCTGAGCAGGTGCTTGCATTGCAATCTGGCCTGCCAGTGGCTGCACCTCGTTTCACTTCACCTACTCCCCCAAGCTTAAATCTCACTCCTGCTGAGTTGCATACTAGTGGGGATTCTCAGCCTGATGTGTCTTCTAGACTGGCTACTGTTGAGCAGTTGATTGCTAAGTCCTTAGCGCGTAAGGCCCCTGCTAAGAAGCGGCACTTGACGCCTAATGTCACTGATTTCCCTATGGGAACTGTGGAGTTTTGGAATCTTTGTGGCTATACCCTGTCTGATGAAGGGGAGCTCTTTTCTGATTCAGGCTCATCTGATAAGAGACCAAGGGGTCATGATGATTCTGGCTCTGACCCTTGGGCCCCGGATGACACTGACAGATTATTGACCCAGATTTTTGAGGTTCTGTCCATCTCTCTCCCTGTTGCGGCTCCCAGGCAAAGAGGGGAGCTTTTCCATACAGCAAAATCACGTTTGGAATTTCCCGAGCAGGCACATTTCCATAACCTTGTGCTCAAGTAATGGGAGCGCCCCAGTAAACTACCCGGGGTTCCAAAAAGTTGGGATAGGAAGTATCCCTTTCTGGCTGAGGTGGTTAAATGTTGCTTATCCCCCCCCCCCCCCCCCCCGAGGTGGATTCCCTGATCCTAGGGCTGTCTAACACCTCTGTCATGTATTCCCCTGACTCTACTACCCTGCGGGATGCTGAGGACTGGCGCATTGACCAGCTGGCATCCCACACCTTTGCATGTGCGGGGGCGGCGCTGCGCCCGGTCTGTGCCTTATCAGAAATATGCTTGATAGTGCCCCTGATGATTTGCCTTGTGAGGTGTTTAATGCACTCTCCAGTTGTGATGTTTTTGTAAATTTTGTCCTCTCCGCATTGGATGACACCATCAGAATGTGTGCCAGAACTTCTGCCCTTGTGGTGGCTATACTCCGCTCGGTTTTGGCTGCGCCAGTGGGCTGCTGACAACGCTGCCAAGAAGGCCCTCACTGTGCCTGTTTGGGGACTGCCTGGACCTTTTTGCTAAGGGAGACAGGTTACCCCAGTGCAGGCGGCAATCTCGCCCCTTTCGTGGTCAAGGTTCCTTCTCCTCTCCTTACCGTGGTGCAAGATGGGGAAGGGTGGTTTCCTTTCCTGGGGCCCGGGGAGATTTCTGGGGTAGAGGCAGAGGACGTGGACGTCCTGGCTCCTCCTGGGGTCCCAAAGCAAAAATCCTCTCCCAAGCCCCTCAGGCATGATGGGGGGACGGCTGCAGCACTTCGCTCACGTCTGGAGGCTTCATGTCTCAGACCGGTGGATTCAGGAGGTAGTATCCTCCGGTTACAAGTTGGCGTTTGCTGCCGATCCCCCTCCAAGATTCCTCCGGACCCTGTGTCAGCTCAGGAGCTAGTGCAAGCAGTGCAAGGCCTCCTGGTCCCCTTAAGAGAAAAAGGCAAGGGTTTTTATTCCGACCTATTCACAGTACCCAAAAAAGATGGTTCAGTCAGGCCCATCCTGGACTGGAAGATCCTCAACAAGTTTGTCAGGGGCAGGCGCTTTCGCATGGAAACTGCGCTCTCCCATCAGTTCCCTGCGCCAAGGGGATTTCATGACTTCTGTGGACATCAAAGATGCTTATCTTCATATTCCTGTGTTCCCAGGTCATCAAATGTTCCTCAGGTTCGCTCTGATGGATCAACACTACCAGTTTGTGGCCTTGCCCTTTGGCCTCACTTCAACTCCCAGGGTGTTCACCAAGGTGCTGGCTGGCGTGATGTCTCTGCTCAGATGTCAGGGCGTCCGCGTTCTTCCCTATCTGGACGACATTCTCATCACTTCCCAGTCTCTACATCAGGCAGAATTGGATACTCAGCTGGTGGTGTCCACTCTGGAGTCATTTGGATGTGTGATCAACCACCCCAAGTCCTCACTGTCCCCTTCCTTGGTAACTCCATTCCTAGGAATGAATTTGGATACAGTTCTGGCAAGGATCTTCCTTCCTCAACAGAAGGTGGGCAGTCTGATTGCACAGGCTCAGTCCCTCCTAGCTTGTCCCCATCCCTCCATCAGTCAGGGGATGCAGCTGGTGGGCCTGATGGTGGCATGCTTCGAAGCGGTCCCTTATGCTCCATTCCACTTGAGGCCCCTGCAACTTCACCTATTGTCAGTATGGGACAAGGACCCAGCGTCCCTGGACAGGGTCTGTGTGCTCTCCCCCCGGGTCAGGAGGTCCCTCTCGTGGTGGATGGACTCAAGGAACCTGTTGGGGGGGCAGATCCTTTCTTGCCCCTTCCTGGGAGACGGTCACCACGAATGCCAGTCTGTCAAGTTGGTGGGGTTTCTGGAAGTCCCTGTGGTTCCAGGGGAGGTGGGGCCCTCAGGAGGCCCACACACCTATCAGTGTCTTGGAACTGCGGGCGATCAGGCTAGTTCTGGCTCACTTGACTACTCACCTTCGGGGCCTGCCTGTTCAGGTGCGCTCGGACAACCAGACGGTAGTTGCTTACATCAGTCATCATGGAGGGACCCGGAGCAAGGGGGCACTCCAGGAAGCGTCTCTGATCCTGACTTGGGCGGAGGCCATTGTCCCCTGCATATCAGCTGTGTACATCCCGGGGGTGGAAAATGCCTGGCGGACTCTCTGAGCAGGCAGACCTCTCGCCAGGGAGAATGGTCCCTATGCAGCAGGGTGTTTCAATCTCTGTGTCACCGTTGGGGCCAACCAGATGTGGATCTGTTTGCGTTCCGCCACAATGACAAGCTCCCAGCTCTTGTCTCTCTGTCCCAGGATCCTCTGGCCTTGACCTCGGATGTGCTAGCAATGTCATGGCAGGACTTTCAGTTCCTGTATGTCTTCCCTCCAATCCCCCTGCTGGGCAGGGTTCTGCGCAAGATTGCTCTGGAAGGGGTGCCAGCAATTCTGGTGGCCCCCAGGTGGCCAAGAAGAGTGTGGTTCGCAGACGTGGTACAGCTGGCAGTAGATCAGTACGCTCTGCCCTTGGTGCCAGAACTGCTCACTCAGGGCTCACTACGCCATCCCAATTTACAAACTCTGGCTTTGACTGCTTGGCTGCTGAAACCTCCATCTTGATGGAGAAGGGGCTGTCTTCCTTGGTTGTGGATACTTTGATTAAAGCTAGGAAGAAGTCTTCCTCTTCCATTTATTACAGGGTTTGGCGTGCCTACATTGACTGGTGTGAGTCTAGATCTCTTCCCTGTTGTGTGTTCTCTATTCCCAGGATTCTGGAGTTCCTGCAGCATGGGTTGGAGATGGGGCTCCAACTCAGTACTCTGAAGGGTCAGGTTTCTGCCCTGGCTATTTTCTTCCAGAAGTCCTTTGCTCAGCACCCTCTGATCAGGACTTTTTTCCAGGGGGTCATGTGCGCCCCCCACGTAAGCCTATGGTGCCTGTTTGGGATCTGAACTTGGTTCTGTCAGCCTTGCAGGGTGCTCCCTTTGAACCTGTGCAGGATGCTGCCTTGGCCATTCTTACGCTCAAAGTTGTATTTCTGGTGGCTATCACTTCTGTCAGGCGTGTGTCTGAGTTGGCGGCGCTTTCCATTCAGCCCCCCTACTATGAGAGACACCAGGACAAGGTGGGGTTTCGTTTCAAACCTGACTTTCTGCCTAAGGTAGTTTCTGCCTTTCATTTGAATCAGGATATTGTTCTTCCTTCTTTGTGCCCTAATCCTAGCAATGCTAAGGAGTGGGTTTTGTACTCTTTGGATGTGGTTAGTTGTCTGAAGTACTATCTGGTGGCTACTGCACCTTTCAGGAAAACTGATGCTCTTTTTGTGGTCCCTTCTGTTCCTAGGAATGGTTTGGCTCCTGCCAAGTCTACTATCAGCAAGTGGATTCGTCAGGCTGTGATTCAAGCCTACTCTGCTAAAGGGACGAATCCTCCCTTCCACCTTACTGCTCATTCCACTCGTGCTATTGGTGCTTCTTGGGCTTTTCAGCACCAGGCTTCTGTTGAACAAGTTTGCAAGGCCTCTACTTGGTCTTCTGTTCTTACGTTTCAAAGTTTTACAGCTTAACAGCCGATGCTGCTTTTGGCCGAAAGGGTCTGCAGGCGGCAGTGGTTCAAACTGTCTGCTGCTGATTTTTATTGGGGATCCCACCCTACTTTATGGACACTATTGGATGTCCCAAGTGTAAGTATTATATTTGGAGCAGGACGTACTGTATACTAAGAATAATACAATTCTGTGATTACTCACCTGTAGAATTGGTATTATGAGTATACAGTACGTCCTGCTCCAACCCACCCTTGGTTTGCATTTATTCTAAGTGTGCCATACACTCCACTTCGATCTTCATGACATATGGGTAATCTCCAGTAGAGGGCGAACTTCTGCAGAGATGAATATGCAAAAAAAGAGAGCACCTCCCGGTCCATATATACTTGGGACCTCCCACCAATTCCCCAGTTCCTTCTATGCAGGGAAGGCGACAAGACAGAAGATAACTTCTTTACTTACAGGTAAGCCGGGCTCGCGCCCGGCCGTCTATTGTCCCTATTACTGCCAGGACCCTTTCTAAATTGCTCCTATATTGAGCCTCCCAGCTTAGGCTGCAGGTCCTGGTGAAGGTAGGAGCACCCTATGGGCGCAGAAGCAGCACTGCTCCAACGTAAGACCTAACTATGGGGTAGGCGGTTATCCAGGTTTTTTGGTGATCCTGGTGTGGAATGCCCCGTCCCTCTATGCTTATGGCCGAATTCTGGCAGGGTTCCCCCCCTTCTGGGTCCCTTATTCACCTCCGGGGGGGGGGGGGGGGTGGATTGCCTGGCCTGGCCGTTATTTCGTTTTTCTCACATATGCCCCTGTGTGTGTTGGTGTGTGATTCACTGTGTGTGCGTGTGGCAGACAGGGAGTGTTTTACCTGGGCCATGTCAGGGCTGTGATCGGCCTGGGGGAGCTTTCCCCCTCAGGCTGTGTTCGGGAAGGGGGCTCTCGGCGCGGCTGCGGTAGCCCCGCCCCTTCTTTGGTGCGATTTCTGTGGCTCGTTTCTAGGGGATCCGCGTTGCTGGGAGGGGGGCGTGGCCTCAGCGAGCGCGCGTTCTGCGCTGGCCTGCCCTCCCCCTGCTCTCCCTCTTCATGCATGAGGCACTTCATGGGGGCCATATTCTTAGTATACAGTACGTCCTGCTCCAGATATAGTACTTACACTTGGGTTATCCTCCGCCAGATGGCGCTGCACTGCAGAGACATGCAAAACAGGCTCCTCCCGGCCCCTCAAATACCCGGGGACCTCCCACAAATCCCCAGATTTCTCTGCAGTGCTGACTGCGAAGACATGAAGTATCACTCTCTCGCAGGTGAGCGGGGCTATTAAAGTCTGCGTCCCTGTTGGACTATTCCCACCCGTCCTCGTTGTGTTGTGCCTCCCAGCCTGGGCTGCGCTGGTCGGGTGAAGGTAGGCAGCACCACGCGTGCTTATGGAGCGCTGCTCCTCCGCAGTCCCCCCACCAAAGGGTAGGCGGTGTAGGCTGATGGTGAGCCTCTATGGGATGCCCCTCCCGCATTACTGCCCCTTGCCCCGTGTAGCGGTGGGCCCTGTTCCAAGGGCCGCCATCCTCCCTCGTTCCCCCCGTAGTCGGCGGGGGGGGGAAGAAAGGGGGGGGGGTGTGCCTGTGTGGTCTGTATTGGATCCTTGCACGTATATGGCCTTTGTCTGTCTTTGGACTCTTATAGATATGGTGTCAGCCGCCGCGCCCTTTTTATGTATTTTACTTGCATGACTTACCTCAGACACCTACGTGTCCTCATTGGCTGTTGTTGGAGCTTCGCGCTCTTCGGGAGGGCGGGGTCTGTTTTGGCGCGCTCTGCGTCATGGAACGCTCTGGCCCGCCCTTCGAGGTACATGGCGCCATTTTGTCCGCGCGTGACGCGTGGGACGCTCCTGCTTACCGTGGTACTGTAAGTGCCCTCGCTGGCGGCTTATTCTTATTATAGTTTTCTTGGTTCTGACACCATTTTCTTCTTTGTGTCTTTCAGACCGGTGAACACCATTGGCTTTTCCTGGCCCGGTGTAATTTATAGCGGGCCTTGTAAAATTCTCCCACTTCCCTAGCGGGTCTTTGGAGCATCCAGAGTTGCTTATAGTGTAAATCCCTACTGGCATATTGTGCCTTAAATAATCACCATATGGAGGCATCTCAGAATTATGTGACCGGGGTCCCTCTGGGACAAGACCGGCGGTGTATAGCATGTGGACAACCCCATGCTGATGCTGACAGGGCACGGGTCTGCGGACCCTGTGCCGAGCAAGCACTGGCTCTGCAATCAGGCCTGCCAGTGGCTGCACCTCGCTTCATTTCACCTATTTCCCCATGCTTAAATCTCCTGCTGAGTCGCGTACAAAGGGGGATTTGCAGCCTGTTGCGTCTTCCAGACTTCCTACGGCTGAACAGATCATTGCGAGGTTGTCAGAGCGCAAGGGCCCTGGTAAGAAGCGGCACTTGACGTCTCCTGTTTCTGTTTTTCCTATGGGAACTGAGTAGTTTTCTACTCCGTGTGACTATTCCCCTTCTGATGGAGAGCTATTCTCTGACTCAGGCTCATCTGATGAGAGGCCGAGGAGTCATGACGATTCTGGACCTGAATACTGGGCCCAGTATGACACAGACGATTTGTTGATTAAGGTCTTTAAAGTGGACCAACACCCAGGGGTGACCGGCCCGGGAATCTATAAGATTCCCGGGGCGATCACCTCCCTCACCGCGGGACATCCGAGATCGGGATGTCCCTCGGTGAGGGACCCCCCCCCCCCAAAAGCCCCAAAAAACTCACCTGACCGGCAGCGGCCGCCTCCCGCGCGCCCCTCTAGGCGTGCCCGCGCCGGCTGTTTGTGAATGGCCGGCGCGGGCGCGCTCACTGTCAAAGGGGCGCGCGGGAGGCGGCGGCGGACGCGCTGTCTTGTCCGCAGCTGTCACCCGCTTGTCCGTGGCTACGTGGGAGCGTGGTGAGGTGAGTTTTGGGGGGTTTCTGGGGGGTTTTACACAGCGGGGCACCCCTAATTGGGGTGCCCCCCTGAAGTGGACCGAAACCCAGGATAGTCAAAATCCTGGGTGTTGGTCCACTTTAAGGCTCTGTCTATCTCTCTCCCCATCTCTCTCTCCCTTCCAAGCCAAGAGGGGAGCGTTTCCATACAGCATCAGCACGTTTGGAATTCCTAGAGCAGGCTCACTTCCATGCTCTTGTTCTCAAGGAATGGGAATGCCCCAGTAAACTTTCAGGGGTCCCAGGGGACTGGGATAGGAAATACCCTTTTCCCCCTGAGGTGGTTAATTGCTGGTCATCCCCCCCCCCCCCCCTGTGGTGGGTGCCCCGATCATAGGGGATCCTAACCCCCCCCCCTCCTTTATTACGGCCCCTGCTCATAATACCCTTCGGGATGCTGAGGACCGGCGCATTGAGCTGCTGGCCTCCCACGCCTTTTCTTGTGCAGGGACGGCGCTGCGCCCGGTCTGTGCCGTGGCTATTACTGCAGTGGCCGCTAGAACCCTTGTCAGAAAGATGCTTGATCATCACGCTGATAATCTCCCCTGGGAGGTGTTTAATGCACTCTCCAGCTGTGATCTGTCTGTAAAATGTATCCTATTAGCGTTGGACGACACCATTAGAATGTGTGCAAGAACTTCTGCCCTTGCGGTGGCTATACGTCGCTTGGTTTGGCTGCGACAGTGGGGCGCTGACGATGCTACTAAAAAGACTCTTACTGGGCTTCCCTTTAGAGGGCTACGCTTGTTTGGGGCCCGTCTATACCTGTTTGGTAAAAAGGGTAAGTCACCCCAATGCAGGCGGCCGTCTAGGCCCCCTCGGGGCAGGGGCACCCCCACTTCCCCCTTCCTTAGTGTTAAACAAGAACCAGGGGTGTCCTTTGTGGGGGCTCGCGCAGACTCTGCTCCCGGGAGCAGCAGACAACGCTCTGGCCCCTCCGGCGGGGCTAAGCCTAAATCTTCCACCAATCCCCCTCAAGCGTGATGGGGCGCCCTCGCCCGTCTGGGAGAGGGAATGGCTGGGGCACTTTGCTGTTGTCAGGAGGCTTTACGCCTTATACTGGTGGATTCAGGAGGTTGTGTCCTCCAGATACAAGATAGTTTGCTGCGCGGCCTTCCCCAGGTTTATCAGGTCCCAGGTACTCCTGGTCCCTGCCGCTGTTCAGTTGCTGGCACTGGCCATGCAAGGCCTGCGAGGTCTGAGGGTCACTTGCAGATTGCCCTTAACAGGCAGAGGCAGGGGCCGCTACACCAACCTTTCCACAGTCCCCCAAAAGGATGGGTCAGGCTGGCCCATTCTGGATTCACAGCAATTCTCCAATTACAGGCGGTTTCTGCATGGAAACTGAGATGGGCCATCAGCGGCTTGCGCCCAGGAGGCTTCTTGCCGTCTGTGGAGCTCTAAGATGCTTATGCTCATGTCCCTGCCTTCAGGACACCGAGACTCTTCAGGTTCGTGTTGGAAGTCCAACGCTGCTAATTGTGGCCTTGTTATCTGGCCTCTCTTCAGCTCCCAGAGTGCTCACCCAGGTGCTGACGGGGGTGATGTCTCTGATGAGACCAAGGGGCGTCCGCGCGATGACCTACCTGGGCGTCCTTTTTCTCTTCCCAGTCTCTACGTCAGGCTAAGTTGGATACCCGGCTGGTGTTGTCCATTGGGAGTCATTTGGATGGGTGCTCATTCACCCCAAGTCCTCATTGTCCCCTTAATTGGTAACTCCATTCCTAGGAATGACTCTGGATTAGGTTCAAACGAGAATCTTCCCTTCTCAGCGATAATGTGGACAATCTGGTCACATTGGCTCAGTCCCTCATTGCTGTCCTGGTCCCTTCTCCAGGCAGGGATGCAGCTGGTGGGCCCGTTGGTGGCTTGCTCGGAAGAGGTCCCTTATGATCAGTTCCCCTTGGGCCCTTCTGCGACTTCTATTGTTAATACAGGACAGGGATTCAGCATCCCTTGAGCAGGGTCTGCGGGCCTTCCTACCTGGTAAGGAGGTCTCTGTCTCTCTGAAGCGGATGAACTCAAGGAACCTGTCTGGGGGCAGTTCCTTCTTGCCCCTTCCTGGAAACGGTCACCATGGATGCCAATCTATCAGGTTGAAGGGGGGGGTTTCTTCCGAAACTCCCTGCGATTCTGGGGAAGGTGGGGCCCTTAGAAGGTCCTTACGCCTATTGATATTTGAAACTGTGAGCGTTTTCAGTTGGTTCTATCTCGCTTGACTACTTCTCTTCTCGGCCTGCCAGTTTGGGGGGCGCTCAGTCTGTCTGACATTGTCCTACATTAATCATTGGGAGGGGCCTGGAGCTGGAGGACCCTCCAGGAAGTGTCTATGATCCTAATCTGGGTGGATGCAGTGTTCCACCGGAGCGAATATCACTGATATGCAGGGGAGTCCCTCTGCGACAGCATGTGCTAATCCCTGTGTCACTATGGGGTCCAACCAGTCGTGGATCTGTTTGTGTCCCGTCACTATCACAAGCTCTCGGCCCTTGTTTCCCTGTCCCAGGATCCTCTGGCCGTGGTCCTGATGCCCTAGTAACGTCATGGTTGGACGTTCGGTTCTGTATGTCTTTTCTCCATTTCTCCTGCTAGGCAGGGTTCTGCGCAAGATTGCTCTGGTAAGGAGACCAGTGATTCTGGTGGCCCCCAGGTGCCCTAGTAGAGTGTGGTTGCAGACATGGTACCGAGGGCAGTAGTGTCTGTACGTTCTGCCAGGAGTGCCAGCTCTGCTCACTCGGGGCCCCTTTACGTCACCCCAATCTACAGACTCTGGCCTAATCGGCCTGACTGCTGAAACATTCATCTTGATGGAGACAGGCTTATCTGTCTCGGTGATTGAGACTATGGGAAGACTAGGAGCAAGCTTCTGCTTCTTCTTATCTGTTATAGGGTATGGCATACACACGTTGATTGGTGTGAGTCTAGGTCTCTTCCCTGTTGGGCGTTCTCGGTTTCCAGGGCTCTAGAGTTGTTTCAGCATAAGTTGGAGTTGTTTTTCCAACTCAGTACTCCGATGGGTCAGGTTCTGCCTTGTCCACCTTGCTTTAGAGTCTCTTGTTCAGTCTTCCTTGGTTAAGGCTTCTTTCAGGGGGTACTCATGTGCGCCCTCCATGTAATCCTATGGTCCCTGCTGGGATTTGATTTTGCATTCGATTGTGTCTGCTTGCAGGGTTTTTCCCTTTGGTCCTATTCAGGATGCTGTCTGGCTGTTCTTACCCTCAAGGTTGTCCTTCTGGTGACTGTTACCTTGGTCAGACGTGTGTTGGCGGGCGGCTCTGTCTTCCTAGCCCCCATTCTTGAGATACACCAGGATAAGGTGGTGTTCCGCCTGAAGCCGGACTCTCCGCATCAGGTGGTATCTTATGTTCATTGTTTCGAGATATTGTTCTTCCTGCTGTGCCTTATTCCTAGCAACGCTGAGGAAAGGGTTCTGCATTCCTTGAACAGGTGTTGGAAGTTTGTTCCGTGGTAGTCACTGTGTCCTTTAGGAGAACTGATGTTCCTTTGGGCCCATGGTCACTACATCCTGAATGTGCATGATCTCGTCTGCTCTCGGGGAGTTGGGCGGCGTTGGCCCTGGTTATTACTTGAATGGATGTTCCTTCTGGTCCTAGGAAGGGTTTTTTGGCTTCTGCCAAGTCTGTTAGCGATTGGATTCGTCAGGCTGTTAATCAGGCCTATTCCAACAAGGGGAAGAATCTTCCTTTTCGCTTTGATTCTTATTTTACTTGTGCCTTGGTGCCTCTTGGGTTTTTCAGCACCAGGCTTCTGTTGAACTGGTTTGCTAGGCCGCTTTTGGTCTTCTGATTCATACCTTTTCAAAGTTTTACAAGGTTGATGTTTGGGTCTCAGCTCATGCTGTATTGGCCGCATGGTTATGCAGGTGACAGTGGTTTTAACTGTCTGCTGTTGCCTTTTTTGTTGGGGATCCCACCCTACTTTATGGACACTGCTATTGGATGTCCCAAGTGTAAGTACTATATCTGGAGCAGGACGTACTGTATACTAAGAAATAATACAATTCTGTGAAATACTCACCTGTAGAATTGGTATTATTTGTATACAGTACGTCCTGCTCCACCCCACTCTGGTTTTTGCATTTTTCTGGATCCCCTGTATGGTGATTTTTACCATTGTTATCAGTATTGGTGGGTTAAATTCTCCCGGCTTCTTGTTCACTGCTTTTCAATGCTGGGGATTTGTGGGAGGTCCCCGGGTATTTGAGGGGCCGGGAGGAGCCTGTTTTGCATGTCTCTGCAGTGCAGCGCCATCTGGCAGAGGATAACCCAAGTGTAAGTACTATATCTGGAGCAGGACGTACTGTATACAAATAATACCAATTCTCCAGGTGAGTATTTCACAGAATTGTATTTTTCAAACATGATCTGAGCTGCGTTCCGTGTGGTAAGGGCCGGATGGCCACTTCCTTAGCTTGTATGGGGGCTCCTCTCTAGCGTGGGGGCCCCCACTGGTCGCGGGCATGTGTGTGTGGTTTTCGCATGTCTGGCTGGGATACAGTTAGAGATATATATTTATACTTTTTTATATGCATATACTGTTAGGTATGTGTTTGCCATATTTATCTAGCATTGCACTTATGTTGCCTGTTTTGTGTGTTTAGATTGCCCTGTATATGTGCATATTAAGGAGTTCCTCCTGGGGTCCCTAGTGTAAAATTGTTCACCTCAAATCCTCCCACCGGGACTCTTAAGGGGCATCCTGGGTTGCTTAGGCGTAAATTCCCTGCGGTCTTGCGACTGACCACAAAAATTCACCATATGGAGACCTATCCGGGCCATGTGTGGGGTATCCCTTACGGGGGAGAATGTGCTGATCTGTATACCATGCGCACAAAAGGCCATAATGCGGCAGTCTGGTACCCAGTCTTCTGGGTCGGCTCCTCCCGCTTCATCACCTTCCCCTCCCCACCTTATCCTTACCCCAAGTGACATTGGTACCAGTGGGGAGTCGCTTTCTGATGTTTGGGCTAGATTGGCCAGCATCGAGAAAATTATTGCTAGCACGGTGGGCAAGAAGGCCCAGGCTAAAAAGAGACATTTGTCGTCTGCCCAGCCCTTGTGGGATGTGGACGACGATAATTCCCTGTTAGAGGAAGGGGAATTGTAGCAGGAAACAGAGGCTGACTATGTTCAGTCTGGGAATGCCAATGTCGGGCAGGCGCTGGGGGATGCCGTAGATACGGCCACTGTTTTGTCACATTTATTGGAGGTGTTGGATATTGAACCGCCTGAGGCGCCCCCTCTCAAGAAGGGGGAATTTTTTGGGGCCTGCAATCCCCGTCTGGAATTCCCTACCCAGGGTCCTTTGATGCGCTGATCCTTAGAGAATGGCAGAGGCCCAGTCGGCTTCCTGGTGTTCCTCAGGTATGAGATAAGAAGTATCCTTTTCCGGTGGAGGCGGTTAAGCGCTGGTCTTCTCCTCCCAAGGTCGACGCGCCAGTTTTAGGTTTGACCAACTCTTCTGTGCTGAACACCCCTGACGCCACTTCCCTTAATGATGGCGAGGATAAGCGCCTTGATCAGATGGTGTGCCACACATTTGCCAACATGGGCTCGGCCCTGCGGACTGGTGTAGCTTGCTACCAGGTCTCTTATCAGGGACTGGCTGAATAACGCTTAGTGTGATCCAGCTGGCGCTGAGTTCGCTATCCTTAAGAAATGCGAATTGTTCATGGATTTTGTCATGGCTGCGATGGAAGATTCTATTGTGTGTAGTAGGACTTCAGCCTTACTGGTGGCTATGCGCAGATTGGTCTGGCTCCGCCAGTGGACAGCGGACATTGGGGCCAAGAAGTCGCTCACAGCTCTTCCCTTCTTGGGTTCGCGGCTGTTTGGCGATAAATTGGATGCTGTTGCTAAAGGAGGTAATTTACCTCAGCGGAGGAAATGGCGCAGCCCCTTTTGGGGGCGGGCTCGTTCACTCCTTCCTTTCTAGGGGCCAGAGCGGCTGGGGGTTTGGCCTTCTCGGGTGTTAGGGGCTCGTCCTGGAACAGAGGCAGAGGTCGGGCACGTCCCGTGCCTGCCTGGGGTTCCAAGCCCAGGCCTGCCGTTAAACCGGCTCAGCAATGAAGGGGTGCCCTCACCCGCAAGGGTGGGGGGACGGCTGCGGCTCTTCTTCCAGGTCTGGGCCCGGGAGGTCACAGACAATTGGATCTTGGAAGTGGTCTCCTCCGGGTACAAACTGGAGTTCGAGTTCTGGCTGCCCCCAAGATTCTTAAGGTCTCGGGTGCCCTCGGACCCTCAGGCTGCACAGGGGCTCCTGTTAGCAGTAAAAAACCTTCTGGACATGGGGGTTATATGCCCGGTGCCTCTGTCGGAAAGAGGCAGGGGTTACTACTCCAACCTTTTCACGGTTCCCAAAAAGGAGGGTTCGGCGAGACCCATTCTAGATCTCAAGGTTCTCAACAGGTTTATCAGAGCCAAATAGTTCCGCATGGAGACTCTCTGCGCTCGGCTATCAATACCCTTCGCCAAGGGGATTTTATGACAACCATAGACATCAAGGATGCGTATCTGCATGTTCCGATTTTTCAGGCACATCAGAGATTCCTCCGGTTTGCGGTGGAGGATCAACATTATCAATTTGTAGCTCTTCCCTTCGGTCTGACTTCGGCGCCGAGGGTCTGCACCAAGGTCTTGGCGGGAATAATGGCTCTGCTCAGAGCTCAGGGCATTCGCATTGTGCCTTATCTGGAGGACCTGTTGAGCTCAGCTTCTTCCCTCCGTCAGGCGGAGCTGAACACTCACCAGGTGGTGTCGACACCTGGAGAGGTTCGGTGGGTGATCAACCGCACCAAGTCTTCTCTCTCCCCGTCTCGTGTGATTTCATTTCTGGGCATGAATCTGGATACCATTTGGGCCAGATTTTTTCTGCCCCAGACCAAGGTGCAGGGGATTCAGGGCCTGATCCGTCTTCTTCTGGCCAGTCCTTGTCCCTCTATCCGACAGGGGATGAAACTGGTGGGTTTGATGGTATCCTCCTTCGAGGCGGTCCCGTTTGCACAGTTTCACATGAGATCTCTTCAACTTCACCTATTGACGCATTGGGACAGGTGCCCGCAGTCATTGGATCAACCTTTCAGGATGTCTCCCAGGGTTCGGCAGTCCTTTCGGTGGTGACTGGACTCGAGCAATCTGTTGAAGGGCAGATGCTTTCTAGTCCCTTGTTGGGAGACTGTTACCACGGATACCAGCCTGTCGGCTGGGGAGGTTATTGGAAAAGTCATCAGTTCAGCAGGGTGTGGGGTCCCCAGGAGGCTCACACCCCCATCAATGTCTTGGAGCTCAGAGCCATCCGACTGGTTCTGGCTCGGCTGACCTCACATTTACGGGGTCTACTGGTTCAGGTTCGTGCAGACAACCGAACGGCGGTAGCTTACATCAATCACCAAGGAGGGACTCGCAGCAGGAGTGCCCTCAGGGAAGTCTCTCTGATCCTGCACTGGGCGGAGAGCAATGTTCCTTGCATTTCGGCAGTCTACATTCCGGGAGTGGAGAATACGGAGGCGGATTCCCTGAGCAGGGGATCCTCTCGCCACGGAGAGTGGTCTCTCAACCCCGAGGTTTTTCTGGATCTTTGCCGCAAGTGGGGGACTCCGGAAGGTGGATCTCTTTGCCTCGAGGCACAATCACAAACTTCCGGCCTTTGTGTCTCTTTCTCAGGATCCTCTGTCTCTGGCAGTGGATGCCTTGACACTGGCTTGGAAGGAGTTGGGTTTTCTGTACCACCTGTCTGTTTCCACCCATCTCCATGCTGGGCAAGGTAGTTCGCAAACTGGTTCTAGAAGGGGCACCAGCGATTCTGGTGGCTCCAAGGTGGCCAAGAAGGGTTTGGTACGCAGACGTCGTAAGGATGGCCGTAGATCAGTACTGGCTTCCCTTGTTGCCGGACCTGCTATCTCAGGGTCATCTACGTTACCCCAATTTACAAACGCTGGCTTTGACGGCTTGGCTGCTGAAACCTTCATCTTGAAAGAGGAAGGTTTGTCTGAGGCTGTTGTTCAGACCCTGATTAGGGCTAGGAAGCGGTCCTCTTCTGGCATTTACTATAGGACTTGGAGGTCCTATATTGAGTGGTGTGAGGCTAGGGCCTTGCCTTGCAGGGTTTTTTCGATACCCAGGATTTTGGAGTTTCTTCAGCATAATCTGGATCTTGGGTTCTAGCTTAGTACTTTGGAAGAAAACCGACAGAGCAGAAACCTGTCCTTTCAGAGGTCTTTTGCTGTACACCCGCTGGTTAAGACCTTTTTCCAAGGGGTCGCGCATGTGTGGCCCCCTCGGAAGGCTATAGTTCCTGTTTGGGATTTGAATTTGGTTCTTTCGGCTCTGCAGGGTCCTCCTTTTGAGCCATTACAGGATATTGCTCTTTCGGTTCTCACTCAGAAGGTTGCTTTCTTGGTGGCTATTACCTCGGTTCGGCGTGTCTCTGAGTTGGCGGCCTTGTCGATTCAGGCCCCTTACTTTGAGAGACACCAGGATAAGGTGGTTTTTCTTTTTTAAGCCGGATTTCCTTCCTAAGGTGGTGTCTGCTTTCCACCTCAATCAGGATATTGTTCTCCCTTCCTTGTGTCCTAAGCCTAACAATGACAAGCAGAGGGTTCTGCACAATTTGGATGTTCACTGTGTGAAGTACTATTTGGTGACTACTTCTTCCTTCCGCAAGACGGACGCTTTTTTCGTGGTGCCCTGCGGGCCCAGGAAAGTGTTGGCGCCTGCTAAGTCTACGATTAGCAAATGGATTCGTCAGGCCATTGTTGGGGCCTATTCTGCTAAGGGGAGGACTCCCCCTTTTAGGGTTACTGCGCACTCTACTCGTGCGGTTGGTTCATCCTGGGCTTTTTAGCACCAGGCTTCTGTTGAAGAAGTTTGTAAGGCTGCTACTTGGTCTTCCGTTCATACTTTTTCCAAGTTTTACAAGGTTGATGTGCGGGCTTCAGTGGATGCTGTTTTTGGCCGCAAGGTTCTGCAAGCTGCAGTGGTTTGAGTTGGTACATTATTTACTGTTTCTGGTTCCCACCCATGACGGACACTGCTATTGGATGTCCCATATGTCATGAAGATCGAAGTGGAGTGTATGGCACACTTAGAATAATACCGTTTTGTGAGTACTCGCCTTTAAAACTGGTATTATGAGTGTGCCATACACTCCACTTCGCCCCACCCCTTTTTTTCAGGTATTCTGGGGCCTTTATATGGTGAACCATTGGTTTTGATAAGGTTATAATTGGTTCTTCCTGGTCTCCTTACTGCTTTTATACACTGGGGAATTGGTGGGAGGTCCCAGGTATATATGGACCGGGAGGGGCTTTCTTTTTTTGCATATTCATCTCTGCAGAAGTTCGCCCTCTACTGGAGATTACCCATATGTCATGAAGATCGAAGTGGAGTGTATGGCACACTCATAATACCCGTTTTAAAGGTGAGTACTCACAAAACGGTATTTCTTGGATCCCCTGTATGGTGATTGTTATTGTTATAGTTGATAGTTTGGATTGTTTAATTCTCCCGGCTTCTCATTAACTGCTTTTCAATGCTGGGGATTTGTGGGAGGTCCCTGGGTATTTGAGGGGCCGTGAGGAGCCTATTTTCGATGTCTCTGCAGTCCAGCGCCATCTGGCGGAGTATATCCCAAGTGTAAGTATTAGATTTGGAGCAGGACGTACTGTACTGAAACTTGCTCAAGCCAGGAAATGTATGTTGAATATCGACCTTCAAGATGCCTATTTACACACACCCATCTTTTAGGCTCTCCACAAATTTCTAAGGTTTGCAATCCACCTAGATTCAGAAGTTCTGCACTTTCAGTACAGGGCCTTGCCGTTTGGAATCTCCTCGACTCCCAGGATATTCACAAAGATATTGGCGGAAGCCATAAGTGTCCTGATGAGCCAGGGGATTTCAAGTTATCTAGTAGGCCTCTCCTTCAGAATCTTATTGATTCTGGAGCTACTGCACCAGTTAGGTTGCATAGTAAACCTAGAGAAATCCAAACTAGTCCCCTCCAGGAAATTCAGGTTCCTCAGTTTCTGCTAAGACAGCGCAGATCAGAAAACGATTTTACCGCCAGACGTGCAACAAAAGTTTGTAGCCCTGTTTGACTGGCTAATACAGCAGCAATGTGCTTCGCAGTGGGAAACCTCATGACTTTGGCATTCCCCACTGTGCCATGTGCACAGCTGCACTCCAGATCCCGCCATCTTTCCTACTGCAGACCTGAGATCACAATCCAGAGTTAGACTAACTGGGTAATCATTCCTGAGTCTATGAAAAACAGTGTACTCTGGTGGTTGAACCCATGGATCTTGCAAGAGGGCAGACCTTGGAGACGCACCCACCCAGTCATTATAACAGGCACCAGTGCCTATGGTTTGAGTGCCTATCTAGACACCCTACAGATTCATGGGTACTGGTCAAAAAATGTTTAGACAAGATCCTCAAGTTCTACGGACCGGAAGGTATGTTCGGACGTGATCAGACGATACCCCGGATGCCCCTTGTGCAGTAGGAATCCTTTGGGCGGATTCACCAGTTGCAATCCCTATCAGCAGTACACTTGAAAGGGTCCCTAAATGTGGTGGGAGACTTCCTGACTAGAACAGAATGGGTGCTAAATCGGGAGGTATTTTGTCAAATAGTCCAGAGGTGGGGCATTCCCAGATAGATCTCTTTGCGACAGCCCAGAATACAAAGTGCAAAACTTTCTTCTCTCTGTGTTGTGGGACGTGGCTCTAGGGGTGGACACCCTGGCACAGTCCTGGACTTTTCCTCTAGCCATACCCCCCCCCCCCAATTCAGCTGTTACCTCAGGTGATACGAAAGAGGAAGAACAAAAACTGGTGATCCTGATTGCTTCCTGGCCAAAGAGAGTTTTGTTCGTATGTCCAAAGAACATGTCCAGGGACACTCCATAGCAACTTCCACAGAGACCAACCCTAATGGCTCAGGGCCCAATTTATTACCCAAATCTATAGAATCTAAATTTAACTAGATCCTAAAAAAGGGGATTTCCTCAAGGGTGATTGAGGAAGCAGGAAAGAGTCCACAAGAAGTATTTACTTGAAAACTTGGAAGTAGTTCAGTTCATTCTGTGAAGTTAACAGCTTGAACAGGAACAAGTTGTCTGTCCTGCAATTTCAGTTTTCCTAGATAAAACTAAGAATGTATAGCCTGATTAATAGATTCTATCTCCAGATGTCCTATTTGGGATCTCACCCTCCTTCTTAAGGGTGTAATAAAAGCTCCTTTTGCTGAAGGGTCAGACAAAAACCTTGTGTTTGTGTTTTTTCCCTATATCCAGTCCAGGTCGTCCCAAGTGATGACATGTGGGTATTCTTCCCTGCCCACAAGCTTTATTGATGTTTTTGGCACTTGTGTTACTGTGTGTTTTTCACTATGGCTCCTCGCTGGCTCAGCTGGGCCTTTGACATACTTGCCTCCCTCGTCGCTGCCTGCTTGTTAGGGGGGTTGTCGTACCCCTCGGGCCTCCACTGTTGCGGCGCTGTCCTTGACGGGGCGGGGAGGGGGAGACGCCGCTAGTGCGGCGTTGTGAGGTGAGGCTACGGCTCCAAGAACGGAACTCTGCCCCCGCTGTGGGAGCCGCGCTACTACGCGGGGAGTTGCGGACCTCCACGACCATGTTTTTAATGGCCGGTTAGGCCATATTGCAGAGAGATGATGGCGGGCGGGCGCGTCTTTTTGTGCCACCGGAGGGGGCGGAGCCAGGTGCTGACGTGTTTCGCGTCATCATGGCCCCGCCCCTCGAACGCTCTGGAAGCTCTGCGTGTGTGTGCCTGCTGCGCGGTGGGGCCGGCTCTCTGGCTGTTTGCTGCGTTTCTTCTACGGTGGCTGCTGGGGGATCCGCCATCGGAGGCTGCTGCGGCTTCAAGGACTGTCCCTCTGTCAGTGTAGTGAGAGTCTTTTTTGTTTTTTTTGTATGACGGTTTTACTATGCCGAATTGCCTTTTTTTCTGATGGGGCCCCTCTCCCCTTGTATAGGTTGTGGGTTTTGTGGTTGAGGGTTGTGGTTCCTCTCGGTCCCTCCCTTTTTTTATTAAGAGGGATCATTATAGGTTTGGGCCATTAGGGTCTTGTAACCTTACCGATTGACCATTTTTAATCACCATAATGGAGGCATCTGCGGATAGTGAGCTGGGGGCCCCATTTGGGCAGGAAAAGCTCTGCCCCTTGTGCAGTAGGAATCCTTTGGGCGGATTCAGCACGGTTTGTACCACTTGCGCCAGAGGCATTATATTCTAAGTATGTCACACACCCCGCTTCAGAATAGCCCTTACACTTGGGTTATACCGACCTGTAGAGGGCGATCTTGCAGAGATGTCAAGAAAAGAAGGGAGCCCCTCCCGGTCGATAAATACCTGGGACCTCCCACTCATTCCCCAGTCTTTCATCTCTGCAGACGGCGAGCAAGTCAGAAGATGGATGTCTCCTTCTTGCAGGTAGCCGGGGTAACTCCCGGCCTGCTTGTTAGTCTATTTCTGCCTGGGCCCCCCTTTCTTAGTATTTCACCTTGCCTCCCAGCCTAGGCTGCTGGTCCTGGAAAGGGTAGACGGCACCTAATGGTGCTTAGGAGCTAAGCTCCACCGTGAGACCCCATACTAAGGGGTAGGCGGTTTGCCGGGTTGGTGATGCCCCATCCCTTGCTCTTCCACCTTCCAGCGTGAATTCCCCTCTCCCGGATAGCCCTTGCTCCTTAGGCCCGCCCCCCCCCCCTTTCTCCCTTAGTGTAATCGTCTTTGTGTGTTTGTCACAGCTGTACTTTTTGTGTGTGTGTGTGATTCACTTGGGTGACTCAGCCGGCGCTGGCTGTGCCGCGGCACCGACCGTTGTGGCAGCTTCAGTGGGGGAGCTTCTTCCCCTCAGGTGCGGTTGGTAAGGGGGCGGGGTCGGGCTCCCCCCGTGCTCCTGGCCCCGCTGCGGAGCCTGGCCACTGGCCGGGAGCGGCGTTGTCAGGGGGGCGGGGCCGGGCCGCCCTTCTTCTCCCTCTGCTTCTCGTGTTTTTTGCCTCTGGCAGGACGGACGCCATCTTCCCCCGTGAGTGGCCCTTGGGGCCTCATTACTTTCATGACATGCAGATATAGATATATAGATTTTTTTTTTTTCAAATTCTTTATTTTTATTTTTATTTTTGACAAAAGTTTTATACATACAAAATTAGAATAGTACAACAAGAGAGGAATGGGGGGGGGGGGAAATGGAGTAGTGGTGGGTCATAGGGGAGTGGGGAGGCAGGTGGTCAACAGTGCTCAGCAAAGTGCACATTCCATGAACAGAGGTTCCACACAATTAGTTTAATCATCGGCATTTTATATTAACCCGTGCATTCCTACGGGTCTACTGTTTCACAGGTATCAGCATCACACTACTCGGAGAGCAGCCGCCTGAACTCACTCGACTCTTGGAACAACAACCAGGGCATCCAGGTGGATCTATAGCGCTCATCCCCATCATTCAAGGCCAGGGTCAGATCTTCCATCTCGCTGATATGTAGCACTTCACTGACCCAGTCCTTCACTGACGGGGGGCTCCTCTGCTTCCAGAACCTGGGGATCACCAACTTAGCTGCATTTATCAAATGGACCTGTAGGGATCTTTTGTATTTCCCCACCGAGCCAGTCGTCAGATGTAACAAAACCCGCGCCGGATCGCGGGCCTCCAGGGTCGGGTCCCCTGTCAACTCCGAGATCAATGCCAGCACCTCTCTCCAGTATTTCTCAATCCTGGGGCAAGACCATAGGATATGGAACAGTGTACCCCGTGCAGTTCCACACCTCCAGCATAGTGGGTCAACCTCCGCCGACATTTTATTGAGCCTATCAGGGGTATAATACCAGCGGGTCAGGATTTTGTAGTTTAGCTCTTGCACCCTGGTAGCTATTGAGGATTTATGGGCCAGTGTTGCTATTTTCGCTCTCTGCTCCTCTCCAATCTCCCTCCCCAGATCCATCTCCCACTCCCTCCAAAAGGACGGGGGGTCAGCACTTTCCTCCGTCAGAATAGAGTACAGTCTGGAGATCAAGTGGTCATGCGGAATGATACCCATGCAGATTTTTTCCAGCTCGGTATGCCCCCTACACTTTTCCCGTCTAAATCCCTGTCTGGACAATGAGAACTGTATGCGCAAGAGGGTCCAGGGGTCCAAATTTGCATTTTGCCATACCCTTCTCAGTTCCTGCAGAGGCGTCCACCCCTCCACAGTCAGTAGGTTCCCGCATCTCAAATGGGTAAGCCTACCCCATTCTCTAAGGTCTGATCTAGATTGCCCCGGGGTCAGTAGGGGGTTGTCTAAGACAGGAACCAGGGGCGAAGGCCAGGGAGAAATTCCTGGGTGTGTCCTATATTTTTTGAAGACCTTCAGAGATGTTGCGATAGTCGGGTGTCCGGCTAACTCCGGAGGCATCCTACCGTCGTTCCACATCGCGGCCACCAAAGAAATGGGCGCCGCATCTCGCTCCAGTTGGACCCATCGTTTAGTCTCTCTGCATGCTTCCCACTCACAAAATCTCTGAAGGTGTGCAGCGGCCCAATACCTCTTGACATCTGGCAGGGATATACCTCCCCTATTCTTGGGTCTACTTAACAGCGAGGCCCTGAGTCTAGCCCTCTTTTTGTTCCACACGAACCTCAGCAAGGAGCGGTTAAGGTCTGCGAAGAAACTCCCAGGGACATGGACCGGAAGAGTCTGAAACAGGTACAGCAGCTTGGGCAGTATTGACATCTTAATTATATTGGCCCGACCCATCCACGAAAAGGTGGGGAGATCCCACCTATCCAAGTCCACCTGGATCCCCCGCAGAAGTGGGACATAGTTCAGGGCGAATACGTTGTGCAAAGAGTTTGGTAACCGGGTACCGAGGTACGCGATCGAGGCCCCCGCCCACCTGAAGGGGAACGACTGCTGGGCCGTCCTGACTACCCCACTCGGGAGAGAGATATTTAAAGCTTCAGACTTGTCAAAATTAATTTTTAGTGAGGACAGTCTCCCATAAATCTCGAACTCCCTCATTAGTACTGGAATGGACACAGCGGGGTTGGCTATGAAAAACAGCAGATCGTCTGCATAGGCCGCTACCTTATGGGTGTGCCCTCCGGACTCAAACCCTCGTATATCTACATTGTTCCTGATCATGCAGAGGAAGGGCTCCAGCGAGAGTGCAAAAAGCAGTGGGGAGAGGGGGCATCCCTGGCGCGTGCCATTGCCAATCCAAACCGGTTCAGACAGATGGCCGTTGACCCTCACTCTGGCCGAAGGTGTGGTATAAAGAGCCTCGGTCATCAACCTCATGTTGTCCCCTAGGCCTATGTATCTGAGGGACTCCTTCAGGAATGCCCAATTAACCCTATCGAACGCCTTTTCGGCGTCCGTAGAGAGGAGCATTAGGGGGGTACCTGCGGTCTTGGCTCCATGCACAACATCGATGGCCCTTATTACATTGTCCCTAGCTTCTCTATGCATGACAAAGCCGGTCTGATCCAGGTGGACTAGTTGGGGGATTATGGGGGATAGTCTGGAGGCCAATATTTTTGCATATAGTTTCACATCTGCGTTAAGCAGTGAAATGGGTCTGTAGCTTGTGCAGTACAGTGGGTCTTTCCCTGGTTTAGGGATGACCGCAATGTGGGCTTCTAGCTCCCTGCTTGAGAATGTGCCAGGGGAGTCTCTGTCTATAATCGAGTTCCAGGCTCTCACCAGGTATCCCCCCAATTGCGGCAAAAGGGCTCTATAATATTTAACGGGAAACCCATCAGGGCCGGGCGCTTTTCCTGCCGGCGCGAGTTTTAGCGCCTTGTCTAGTTCATCCATACTGATCGGGGCTTCCAACAAGTCTGCACTCTCCCTCGGTATTTTTGGCATTTTTGAGTCTATTAAGTACTGCTTAATTCTCTCTCCCTGTGCCGAGCCAGGGGAGCGACTCCCGGCCAAGCCATAAAGGTCAGCATAATACCGTCTGAATGTATCAGCAATGCTCTCCGAGGTATGGTGCGCCCCCCGTACCCCGTCAACAATTTTAGCAATAAAATTCTGGGCTTGCTGCTGCTTAAGGGCTCTAGCTAAAAGGGAACTGCTTTTATTTCCAAATTCATAATACCTTCTTTTGCATTTTCTTATGACGTGCTTCGCTTTTTTACGCAGCAGGGCATTGAGGGCCTCCCTGGCCTGCGTTAGCTCCCCGAGGACCCTCACCGCCTCTGACTGCTTATGGGACAACTCCAAGACCCTGACCCTCTCCGTCAGCCTCGCCATCTCAGCCATTCCCTCCCTCTTTACTCTCGAGGCCTGACTGATCAAGATTCCCCGTATGACACTTTTATGTGCCTCCCACAGAGTCTGGGGCGAGACTTCTCCATCATCATTTTCTCTAAAGTAAGATTCCACCCCTTCCTTCACGGCTAGCATTGAGACCGGGTCTTGCAATAGGGACTCATTCAGTCTCCACGTGAAGGGGGGTGGAGGTCTCGTCAGAAGGTCCATATCCAAAAAAATTGGGGCGTGGTCAGAAAATGATGTTGGATAGATACCATCGTCCGAGATCAGGCTCAATAAGCTGTGCGACACATAGAGGTAGTCAAACCTGGAGTAAGTCCCATGTACTCTTGAATAGTAAGTATAATCTCTGACAGTGGGGTTTCTGATACGCCACGCGTCCACCAGCTGCAAGTCGTGTAATCTTTTTTTTTAGGGATCTCAAGGCCATGTGTGTAATTGCTGATTTACCCGCAGAGGAATCCAACAGGGGGTCTATGGTCAGGTTGAAATCTCCCCCCAGAACCACCTCCCCCTCTGCATACGTTTCAATTTTGTCTAATACCTGCTTAAGAAAGCGCACCTGTCCCTGGTTGGGGGCATATACTGAGATTAAAGTGTATTTTTTTTGCCCAATTAGGCCTTTGACCATGACTATCCTACCCGAGTCATCTGACCAACTCTCCCGCAGTGTGAAGGAGGCATCCCTCGCAATTAAGATTGCTGCCCCCCTCTTCTTGGCATCTACAGCGCAGCTGGTGTAGGCGTGGGGGAAGAGCCTGCTAGTGAGCCTAGGAGCCGCTCCTTTCTTAAAGTGCGTTTCTTGTAGAAAGACCAGTTTCGCTTTATGTCTTTTTAATTCCCTCCACAGGATTGCCCGCTTTTCCGGAGAGTTCAGGCCTCTAACGTTCAGTGATATCACTTTCAGGGTACCCATCGAGTGACCAATCTGGGGGGGAGTGGGGGCCCAGGGGTAAGACCACACTATTGGCTTCGCAGTCCGACTCCCTCAGCCCCTCCACAAGAGTTAAGGCAGGGCTGGGGGGTGGGCAGGCCCGGGTCGGGGGAGGAGGCCAAGGGAGGAAAAGGGGGGGCAAAGGGGCGTTCAAACTAAGGGGGGGAAGGGTAAAACACACAAAAACTAACTTTGTTTAACAACCAGAAAACGAAAAGGACTGGGACGACAGCCAGTCTACCAAGGGTTAGATACACCAACCCCGGAACGGGTGCTGTTTAAGAGCAACAAAGGGGTGCTTCCCTGTCTCCACAATGAGGGGGAGTCAGGGTGACCTCCTTTACTTTCCCGTCTGGGAAGACAAAAGTCCAGTCCAGAGGGGTGCACCCAAGTGTCAGGGTGGGCGTGGAGGACCTGGTGAGTGTGAACGTGGAGAGCTTCCCACCAAGCTCAACTTGTAAGCTAATTAGATTCACTCTAGAGCGTGGGCTGACGAGTGCGTACTGGGAGCGGAGGGGGCCATCACATGGCATCGGGTGCTATTGCGCTATGGGTGGGATGGGCATCAGTTGCACCCTCCCGTGTGGCTCCTCCGGTAGGTCCCAGACGCATCATCCGTCATGGGGGGTGTACTACTAGCGGGGGGCAGCTCAAGGCATACTAAACAAAAACCTCTTCAAAACATTCAGGAACTTCCAATTATGGCGCGGAATATTACTAAGAGGGATTCTGCGATCCGCTGCAGTCAAGTATCAACATATAAACAATAACTTTGAGCACGGCTCACAACTGCAATACGGGTCACATCACATGTCCGGTACACATTCAGCCGAGAGGGCCGCCGGGCGGTGGGTTCCAGGAGGCTATGCGCAGGAGGGGCCGGAGGACAGGCCCCCAGCTCCTCGTGCGTCACACCCGCGGCACCGCCTTTCATCTTCTACGGCCTCTCGCTCCCCCTCCTCCTCTGCGGGGGCCATCCCTCACCCGTCGGGGCAGCTGGCCGCCATGGACCGACGGATCTGGGACTGTCCAATCGGGGATGTCCATCGAGTCCGTCTCCAGAAAGCGAAACAGGTCTGGGAGCTGGTTGGGTGCTTTCAGTGCAAAGAGGCTGCCGTTCTTACGCACCAAGAGCTGAAACGGGTGTCCCCAACGGTAAGTCGCCCCTCTCTCTTGAATGACCTCCAGGAGGGGCTTTAGGAGTTTCCTCATCTGCAGGGTTCTTCGGGATAAATCCTGGAGAATAATGACCTGCGACCCCTGAAATGCAATTGGCCCCTTGTCCCAAGCCCGCCGGGTGATTTCTTCCTTTACTTTAAAGTAATGGACCCTGCAGATCACATCTCGGGGTCTGTCCCCCTCCAGTGGTCGGGGTCCGAGCGCCCGATGTACACGATCCAACTCGATATGATTGGAGGCCGGCTGATCAAGCAACCCGTTGAAGATGGATGTTACCGCAGATGCCAGGTCGCGTGGTTCTATCGATTCAGGCACACCGCGCAGTCGGAGATTATTCCTGCGGTTGCGGTTCTCGATATCATCATGTGCGAGTACCAGATCAGACAAGTGTCGCCTCCCTGCTCTCTGTTGTTGTTCCAGCGCCGCCACACGGGTTTCTAGCGAACTGTGCAAATGTTCTACTCCGTCTATTCTCTGCGTGACCTCGGTAACAGCTCCTTGCAGGGAGGCCAGCTCCTTCTTAATGGTACCTTCCATTCTGGATACGTAGCCATCAAAATCGCTGCGCGTCGGCAGACCGCGAAGAGCCTCATTAATATTGATTTTAACCGCCTCAGCTATTGTTCGGGACAAGAAATCCATCGGGATGGGCGTCTGGGTGTCCAAGCGCTGTATCAGCGGGGGGGAAGACCCTGTCGACCGGGCACTGTCGAGGGTGACCGCATCTTGCCGTCCTTCTCCATACTCCAGTGGGATCCCAGGGGAGGTCAGGGACCCTCCACCGTGCTCCCCCTGAATGGGATTTTGTTCCCCCCGTCTGTGGGGCCACTGTTCTGCCAATGGGGTTAATGCTCGTGCCCTCATTCCGCCCCCCCTCGGCGATTCGTCATGGGGCTGCCAGGGAGATTTTTTTATGTTATTGCATATCAGTATGTCTGCTTTTTGTGTGCTTGGGCATGATTGAGGTGCTGAATAGCCCTGTATTCTGTCTTCCAGGTTGACCCTTGTTGGATCCTAAAGGGTCCTCCCGGTCCTAGGGTCCCTGGTTTAATTTTAGAACTCCCCATAAATCCTCCCACTCGGGACACAGAAGGGGCATCCCGGGTCGCTTATATTGCGTAATTCCCTTGGGTATTGCGACTACCAATAAAATCACCATATGGAGGCTTCCCAGGTTACTGGGCTCGGGCTCCCCCCCCCCCCCCCCCCCGGCAGTGTGTGGGGCATCCCTTACAGGGGATGATGTTTCCTTTGCATACCATGTGCGCAGCAGACTATTACGCGGCAGTCCGGATCCCATGCGTCTGGTTCTGCGCCGCCGGTCCCTTCTCCTACCCCTCCCCGCCTGACCCGTACCCCGTGTGATGTTGTCACGAGTGGGGAGTCGCAATCTGAGGTGTGTGCCAGATTGGCCAATCTTGAAAAATTATTTTCTAGCGCTGTGGCCAGAAAGGCCCCGGCTAAGAGAAAGCACTTGTCCCCAGCCACGCAGGCTCCTGATCTTGAGGAGTTTGATTCACTGGACTGGTCTGATTACCCCCGCTAGAGGAAGGGGAGCTTTTTGAGGAGTCGGATGGTTCTGACGATCAGCAGTTTGTGGGCGCTGATGCCGAGCGGGGTCAGGGGGATTCTTTGGATAAGGTCCTGGCTCATATGTTTGAGGTTTTGGCAATCTCTCCTCCTGAAGTGACCCTTCCGCAGAAGGGGGAGTTATTTGAAGAGGCTAAGCCGCGCTTAGAATTCCCTAATCAAAGGCATTTCGACTGCATTATTCTTAAGGAATGGGAGAGGCCTACTCTGCTTCCGTGTGTCCCTCCGGGTTGGGATAAGAAATATCCCTTTCCGGTGGATGCGGTGAAGCGCTGGTTGTCCCGTCCCGAGCTGGACGCCCCTGTTTTGGGGTTGTCTAGCACCTCTCTTGCATTCTCCTGACTGTTCTACGCTCAAGGATGGTGAGGACAAACGCATTGACCAGATGGCTTGTCACGGTTTTGCCAGTGTCGGGGCGGCCTGTCTGTGCTTCAGCGCTTTTAATAGTGGCTTCTAGGTTGGTTGTCAGGGACCTGTTGTCTATCTCCAGGCTTGACCCGGCTAGTGATGAGTTCACCGCCCTTAAGCGGTGCGAATAGTTTTTGTCATTTGTGCTAGCCGCCCTGGATGACACCATGGTGATGTGTAGTAGAACTTCGGCCTTGCTGGTGGCTATTCGGCGATCGGTTTGGTTGCGCCAGTAGGCGGCTGATTTTGTGTCCAAAAAGTCGCTTACGGCTCTTCCGTTTCTGGGCTTGCGGCTCTTTGGCGAAAAATTGGATTCGGTCGCAAAAGAAGGTAGGTTACCTCAGCGAAAGAAGCAACGTCGTCCCTTTCGGGGGGCGGCTTCCTTTACCCCTTCCTTTCGTGGGGCCAGAGCTGGCAGGGGATCGGCTGTCTTCTCCTCCAGAGGTGATTCCTGGAACAGGGAAAGAGGACGTGCTCGTCCAGGTCACAGCTGGGGCTCCAAGCCCAAAGCCGCTGCTAAGCCGGCTCAGCAATGAGGGGGCACCCTCACCCTCGCGGGTGGGGGGACGGCTGCAACACTTCTCTCCGGTTTGGGACCAGGAGGTCTCGGACAGATGGATTCGGGAAGTGGTGTCTTCCAGTTAAAAACTGGAGTTCGAGATCCGGCCTCCTCCCAGATTCTTCAGGTCTCGGGTGCCCTTGGATCCTCTGGCCACGCAGGGTCTCCGGGCGGCAGTAAAAGATCTCCTGGACATGGCTGTCATCTGCCCGGTGCCTCTCACGGACCGGGGCCTGGGATGCTATTCCAATCTGTTCACGGTGCCCAAGAAGGATGGCTCCGTTCGTCCCATCCTGGATCTGAAGTATCTCAACAGGTTTATCCGTTCCAGGAAGTTCCGCATGGAAACTCTGCGCTCTGCCATAAATTCACTTCGGCAGGGGGACTTCATGACGTCCATAGACATCAAGGATGCTTATCTGCACGTTCCAATCTTTCCGGCACATCAGAGATTTCTCAGGTTCGTTGTGGGACATCGGCATTTTCAGTTTGTGGCTCTTCCGTTTGGCCTTACCTCGACTCCAAGGGTTTTCACCAAGGTGCTGGCGGGGGTGATGGCCCTCCTCAGAGCCCAGAGTATCCGCATCGTGCCATATCTGGACGATCTGCTTATTATGGCATACTCTCTCAGCCAGGCGGAGTTAGATACCAGGACTGTGGTAGCCACTCTGGAGAGATTCGGCTGGGTGATCAACTATCCCAAGTCCTGCCTCTCTCCGTCCAGGGTGGTGGTGTTCCTGGGAATGTCTCTGGATACTTCTCAGTCCAGGGTGTTCCTCCCCCGGCCCAAGGTTCTTTTGATTCAGGAATTGACTCAGCTTCTCCTATCCATCCCTCGTCCGTCCATCCGGCTGGGGACGCGACTGGTGGGATTGATGGTGGCTTAGTTCGAGGCGGTTCCCTTTGCCCAGTTTCACACAAGCATGCTCCAGCTCCATCTCTTGGCGGCCTGGGACAGGTCTCCGCTGTCATTGGATCAGTCTTGTCTGATGTCCCCCCGGGTTCGGTGTTCCCTTCGGTGGTGGCTGGAACCGAGCAATCTGCTGAGGGACAGAACCTTTCTGACCCCTCGTTGGGAGATGGTCACCAAGGATGCCAGCCTGTCAGGTTGGGGGGGGGGGGGCGGGTTTGGAAGGATCTTCGGTTTCAGGGACTGTGGGGGCCTCAGGAGGCTCACGATCCCATCAGTGTTCTGGAGCAGAGAGCCATCAGGTTGGTTCTGGCTCACTTGACTCATCAGTTACAGGGCTTACCGGTTCAAGTTCGATCGGACAATCGGACGGCGGTCGCCTACATCAATCACCAGGGAGGGACTTGCAGCAGGCGTGCCCTCAGAGAATTGTCTTTGATCCTGGCTTGGGCAGAGAGCAATGTCCCATTCATCTCGGCGGTGTACATTCCGGGAGTGGAGAACACTGAGGCGGACTCCCTGAGCAGGTGCTTATCTCGCAGGGGGGGGGGAATGGTCTCTCAGCCCCAAGGTGTTTCGGTCGCTTTGCCACCGGTGGGGGGCTTCGGAGGTGGACCTCTTTGCCTCTCGTCACAATCACAAGCTTCCGGCATTTGTGTCTCTCTCGCGGGATCCGCTGGCTCTGGCAGTGGATGCCATGTCTCTGAACTGGAGGGATCTGCGGTTTCTGTACCTGTTCCCTCCGTTTCCCATGGTGGGCAAGGTGGTGCGCAAGCTGGCCCTAGAGGGTGCGTCGGCAATCCTGGTGGCTCCAAGATGGCCAAGACAGGTTTGGTTCGCAGACGTGGTAAGGTTGGCAGTGGATCAGTTCGATCGGCCCCTTCTGCCGGATCTGCTCACTCAGGGTCAGCTGCTCTACCCCAATTTACCAACGCTGGCTTTGACGGCGTGGCTGCTGAAACCTCCATCTTGAAGGAGCAAGGTCTTTCTGATGCTGTTCAGACTCTGGTTAGGGCTAGAAAGAAGTCTTCCTCTGCCATCTACTATAGGATTTGGAGGTCTTATATTGATTGGTGTGAGGTTCGGGCCTTGCCTTGCAGGGTGTTTTCTATCCCTAGGGTTTTGGAACTTCTGCAACATGGTCTGGATCTGGGTTTGCAGCTTAGTACGTTGAAAGGGCACGTTTCTGCCATGGCGGTTTTCTTTCAAAGGTCTTTTGCTCTTCATCCTCTGGTTAAGACCTTTTTCCAGGGGGTTACACATGTGCGGCCTCCTAGGAAGCCTTTGCTCCCAGTTTGGGATTTGAATCTGGTTCTTTCTGCTTTTCAGGGTCCTCCTTTTGAACCTTTGCAGGATATTGCTCTTTCTACGCTTACTCAGAAGGTTGCGTTTTTGGTTGCCATCACTTCCTTTCGGCGTGTATCGGAGTTGGCGGCTTTGTCCATTAAGGCCCCGTACTTTGAGAGGCATCAGGACAAGGTTGTTTTCCACTTCAAGCCAGATTTCCTTCCTAAGGTGGTTTCTGCCTTTCATCTTAATCAGGACATTGTTCTACCCTCCTTGTGTCCAAAGCCCAGCAATGACAAGGAGAGGGTTTTGCATTCTCTGGATGTGGTTCGCTGTGTGAAGTACTATTTGGTGGCTACTTCTTCTTTTCGTAAGACTGACGCCCTTTTTGTGGTGCCCTCCGGGCCTAGGAAAGGTTTGGCTCCTGCCAAGTCTTCCATTAGTAAATGGATTTGCCAGGCCATTGTTGGGGCCTATTCTGCCAAGGGGAAGATTCCCCCTTTTCGTGTTACTGCTCATTCTACTCGTGCTGTTGGGGCGTCCTGGGCTTTCCAGCATCAGGCCTCTGAAGAGCAAGTTTGTAAGGCTGCTACTTGGTCTTCCATTCACACCTTTTCCAAGTTTTACAAGGTTGATGTGCGGGCATCAGCGGATGCTGTTTTTGGCCGCAAAGTTCTGCAAGCTGCAGTGGTTTAAGTTTGTGCATTATTGCCTTGTTTTGGATCCCCGCCCTTTATGGACACTGCTATTGGATGTCCCAAGTGTATGTCCCAAGTGTAATGACTATCTGAAGCGGGGTGTGTGACATACTTGGAATAATACCATTTTGTGAATACTCACCTGTAAAATGGGTATTATAAGTATGTCACACACCCTGCTTCACCCCGGCCTTTGGTATTCTGGATCCTTTCTATGGTGATTCTTTTTACTGTTACTGGTTATTTTGGCTCTTCCTGGTCCCTTTACTGCTGTCTTAATACTGGGGAGGGGCTCCCTTTTTTTTCTTGCCATCTCTGCAAGATCGCCCTCTACAGGTCGTATAACCCAAGTGTAATGACTATTCTGAAGCGGGGTGTGTGACATACTTAGAATACCCATTTTACAGGTGAGTATTCACAAAATGGTATTTTTGGGCCATGAACGGGCGGGCGTCCCTGCCCCTAGCCCTTCACTGCCTGCGGCCTCTCCGGACCCTCCGCTGCTGCACTAGGCCCCCAGGGAGGGGGGAGCTAGCAGGGGGTCCCATGCTGATTTGGCGCATAGGCTGGCCAATCTCGAGAGACAGATCTCGCAGACGGCTCCCAAGAAGGCTACGAGTAAGAAACGCCACCTCGAGCCCTTTTACTCGGATAATGACCATCTATTTGATGATCTGGGCTCTGTGGAGGAATGTGAGTTGCCAGATGATTCCCTTTCCACTGTGGATTATTCTGTGGGCAATGACAGTATATCTGGCTCTTCCTCGGATGAGGATGCGTAGCTTCCGGATGATACGGGGAAGTAGCTTACCTCAGTTTTTGAGACACTACACATTGTTCCTCCCAGAGCGGCTAAGAAGAAGCAGGGTGATTTGTTTAGGCCCGAAAGACAGAGGCGGGTCTTCCTGGAGCAGGCCCATTTTTCTAACATGATTTTCAAGGAATGGGAAAGGATAGGCGGTATCCCTTTCCTGAGGAGCTGGTTCGGCTTTGGTCTCTCCCTCCCGAAGTGGATTCCCGTGTGTCGGGGTTGTCCAACACTGTTATGCCATCACCTGATACTGCTTCCTTGCGTGACCCTGCTGACAAGCGCATGGATCAGTTGGTCTGCCATGCATTCACCTTTGCTGGTGCCCTTTTTCGCCCTGTCTCTCTGGCCATCAGAAAGAAGGTGAGACATCTTGTGGATAGTGCTAAGGCTCGCAAGTGCGCGGAGTATAAAGAACTCAAGACCTGCTTGGAATTCATTGTTTTTGTTGCCTCTGCCATGGACGATGTGGTCCGGCTTGGTGCCAGAATTTCGGCCCTGCTTGTTGCCCTCCGCCATTCGCTCTGGCTGCCACAATGGTTGGCTGATGCGGCTGCCAAGAATTCGCTTACGAGTATCCCATTTGTGGGGCACAGGCTGTTTGGGGAGCACCTGGACCTTTTGGTCAAGGATGGTAGACTCCCTCAGAGACACAAGCCTGGTCGGTCCTTTCGGAATCCTTCTGCCTATCATTCCTTTCGAGGAGAAAAAGGCTCTTCATTTTCAGGTGGCCGCAAAGATACCTGGGGTAGAGGTAGGTCCCGCGGCCGACTCAATCCCGCATGGAGAGCCAAGTCCAAGCCCCCTTCCAAGTCCCCTCAGGCACGAGGGGGCACCCTCACCCATCCGGATGGGGGGACGGCTTCTGCTGTTTGCTCAAATCTGGAGACGGCACGTCTCGGATCGGTGGATTCATGAGGTAGTGTCCTCCAGTTACAAAATAGAGCTGGCAGTCAGGCCGCCCACAAAATTTATCTGGATATCCCAAAACCCACTAAAGGCACAGGGTTTGAGAATGGCCGTGCAGCACCTCCTGCGGTTAGGTGTGATTTGCCCTGTACCTCGGCAGAAACAGGGTCAAGGTTTTTACTCCAACCTGTTCACGGTTCCCAAGAAGGACTGAACGTTAAGACCAATCCTGGACCTGAAGGGTCTCAACAGGTTTGTAAGAGTCAGACATTTCCGCATGGAAACCTTACGGTCGGCGGTGAGATTGCTTCGGCCCGGCGACTTCCTGACCACGGTGGACATCAGGGATGCTTATCTGCACATCCCGATTTTCCAGGGGCATCAGCAGTTCCTGAGGTTTGCTCTGGAGGATCACCATTACCAGTTTGTGGCCCTTCCATTTGGGATTTCCTCAGCCCCCCCGCGTATTTACCAAGGTGCTGGCGGGCATCATGGCCATCCTGAGGAACAGGGCATTCGTGTGCTGACGACTTGCTGATTGCAGCCCAGTCCCTTCAGCAGGCCGAGAGCGATACTCGGACGGTGTTGTCAACCCTAGAGGCCTTAGGCTGGGTAATCAATTACCCAAAGTCATTTGTCACTCCCTCAACTGTGAGATCCTTCCTGGGAATGACGATAGACACCGCTCGGAGTGCTCTTCGCCCAGTTCCACATGAGACCTCTGCAATTGAACCTGCTGACCGGCTGGAATCGGGAGCAGGATTCTCTGGAACAGGATTCCCCCCCCCCGGCCAGGCAATCCCCCCTGGTGATTGGACTCAGGACCCTGCTGGTGGGCAAGGCCTTTCTGACTCCCCATTGGGAGATAGTGACCACGGATGCCAGTCCTACAGGCTGGGGAGGCGTTTGGCAGACTCAGAAGATCCAGGGTCAGTGGGTCCATAGAGAACCGCTTACCCATAAATCTCTTGGAGCAAGAGAGATCTCAAGGAGGTGATCCAGAGGAGAATGTTCCCTGCATCTCGGCGCTCTACATTCCCGGGGTAGAAAACCTGGAGGCAGACTCCCTCAGCAGGAGCGCTTTGCGCCTGGGGGAATGGTCTTTCAGTAGCAGGACCTTTCGTGCTCTGTGTCTTCGCTGGGGTCAGCTGGACGTGGACCTGTTTGCGTCCAGACACAATCACAAGCTTCCAAGGTTCGTCTCCCTCTCAAGAGATCCTCTGGCCGTTGCCACAGACGCTCTGGCGATTCCTTGGACGGCGTTCAAGTTTCTTTATGCATTCCCTACGTTTCCACTCCTGGGCAGAGTACTGCGCAAGATAGCCCAGGAAGGGGTACAGACTATCCTGGTGGCTCCTCGCTGGCCGAGAAGGAGTTGGTTTGCAGACATAGTTCAGGTGTCAGTGGATCGCTACATCATGCCCGACGACCCAGGGCTTCTCACACAGGGGTCGCTGCAGCACCCCAATTTACGGACGCTGGCTTTGACGGCCTGGCTATTGAAACCTCAATCCTGATGGAAAAGGGGCTGTCGCCCACAGTTGTGCAGACAGTGATTCAGGCACGGAAAAAATCTTCCATGATATACTACAGAGTTTGGCACGCTTATATTGCTTGGTGCGAGAACAAGACTCTCCCTTGCTGCACATTTTCTATTTCTAGGATTCTGGAGTTTTTGCAACACGGCTTAGACTTGGGTCTCCAGCTGAGCACCCTCAAGGGTCAGTTCTCGACTTTAGCCATCTTCTTCCAGAGATCCATTGCCAACCATAGGTTGATCAAGACTTTTTTCCAGGGAGTCACCCATGTCTGGCCACCGTGTCGGTATTACCGGTGTGGGACTTGAATTTAGTACTGTCTGCTCTTCAGGGTCCTCCCTTCGAACCATTATGCGATGCTGCATTGCCTATTTTGACTCTCAAAGTGGTCTTTTTGGTAGCGATCACCTCGGTGCCTTGCGTATAAGAGCTGGCCGCGCTTTGTATGAAGCCTCCCTATTTTGAGCGGCATAAGGATAAGGTGGTTTTTCGCTTTAAACCTGATTTTTTGCCTAAGGTCGTTTCTCCCTTTCACCTTAATGAGGAGGTTGTATTGCCTTCCTTGTGTCCAGCACCGACTAATTCTAAGGAAAGGACCCTCCATGCCTTGGATGTGGTCAGAGCCATTAAGTATTACCTGGTTGCGACGGAGTCCTTCAGGAAATCGGATTTGCTTTGTCCTAACAGAGGGCTCTAAGAAAAGGTTTGCCACCAGCCAAGTCCACTCTCAGTAAGTGGATCAGAGAGGCGGTGGTGCAAGCATATTCTGCCAAGGGCAAGGAACCCCCTTTTCGGATCACAGCTCATTCTACCAGAGCTATTGGTGCCTCTTGGGCTTTTCAGCACCAGGCATCGGTGGAACAAGTTTGTAAGGCCACAACTTGGTCTTCTGTTCATACTTTTACAAAGTTTTACAAGGTGGATGTCAGGGCCTCAGCTGACGCTGTTTTTGGCTGAAAGGTGCATCAGGTGGTAGTGAAATGAACTACATGCTGTTCTGCACTGGAGATCCCGCCCAAATGGACACTGCTTTTGGATGTCCCACATGTCATTACTCTGGGACGACCTGGACTGGATATAGGGAAAAATACAATTCTGTGAAACTCACCTGTAGAATTTTTTGATTATAACCAGTCCAGGTCGTCCCACTCCGCCCTTTTGTTAATTATTCCTGTTTGCCTGTTATGGTGATTAACATTTTTTATTCATTGGACTTTGTATTCTTAAATCTTGTTAGAGAGAGTACAAGCTGAAGCTATGTGAAGTAACATGGTTTCTTGGCCTTCCGGCCTGTCCTCTTTTTGTTTACTGCTTTTTAACCACTGGAGAATGATAGAGGGACACCTGCCTTTATAGGGGGCCAGGAGGAGCTGCAGCTTTTGATCTTGCAGTCGAGCGGCCCCTAGGGGCGGAATATCCACATGTCAACACTGGGACGACCTGGACTGGATATACTCAAAAACAATTCTACAGGTGAGTTTCACAGAATTGTATTTTTGTTTGCCATTACCTTTGCACGCAGGGTTAGTGGCTTACAGGCCCTCTCCATTTGAAAGCCCTTTTGCACTTCACTTGAAATCATTCACTGTGGAGGTCTTCAGATACACTGTGCCAGCTATGGACGACTTATGTCTGGTGGCTAGGGACTAGGCCCTGTTGGTTACCTTGCGACGCACAGTCTGGTTAAAACAGTGGTGGCCAACACTGCTTCTAAGAAGACGCCTGCTGGCCTCCCTGTTTTGGGGGAAGTTCTGATAATGCACTGCGCGCGGATCCCTATCTTGGGGTGCAATAGGGCTGTCGAAATCCAGCGAGATTTTGCTGACTGGTGCGGGACTTGGAAGAGCATGGCTAAGCCGGTGTGGTGGGCAGCGATGGTGCCCCAAAGCAGCCAGATGTTGCCGCAGCAGGCTGTGGCGACATCCAAATGGTAAATAGGTTTTTGGGGGGGAATCGGACCCCTTTTATTTTCAGTCCGATGTTCCTCTTTAACTGTGATCATGTCACAGCATATGTGCCGGGAGGAGCTGCTTTTTTTTTTGATTTTTTTGATTTTTTTTATATCTTGTCCCCGTCTGCGGCTGACATTAACCCACGCCTTACTACTAGTGGTGCCCCGGAGTGGAAGATAGGAGGATATAAATTTACCGGTTAGTGCACAAATTTCCTTTTTTTTTTTTTCCCCAAAATGTATTAATGTATTTACGTTTATTCAGCCACATTTCAGCTACGTTTATTTCCATCACAGTTCCTGACTCACTAAAGGTTCATTGAGGGAGGCTCCCGTTTTGTGGGCAACTAATGGGTCAGTTATTAAATAAATTTTTCTAGGTATTAACACTTTAAAATTGAACCAGACCCCGAGCAGACTTAATCATGCTTGGTGTATGATTTGCTGTTATTCAGCATTATTTCCCTTGCTGCATATTAAATGGACGGAGCATACTTTGATATGGATTTTCCAAAAATAATTAAAAAGGTTGGACAAATGTTTTTGGCAGCAATCTTGATAGCACGGGCGCGCTATTCAGATGCAGAACTTTTACTTTTGAGGGTGGTATTCCAGTTCAATGCCGAGTTATTCGATAGTTGTTTTGCATGGTGATTTTTTTGTTCTAGCAGAATGCCTTCATATAGTCTGCTTGTGTATCCACCGTCGCTATTTCTTATGACAAATTCTTAGATTTCTCCAATACACTTTATTTTTATGATGTTAAACAAATGTGAAAGAGAAGGATGTATTTTGTCTAAAGGTAGTTCATAACGAAGTACCTCCTAGATCCGAAGACCCCACACCCTTGTTGTAAACAGTTTGTAGGCCCTGGGGATGAAACTTGTGTGATGTTGCAGCCAAGATGATACTATAAGACCATCCTTGAGCACAGCAACTTATGTACCCTTACCAGATATGTCTTGGCAGCATTCTTCCTGGACATTTGTGATGCTGATTACAACTAAATAGGTCTTCTGCCTTTCAGAATAATTCTTATTGAATTTACAGTACATATGCATCCCTATGCTTCTACTTGAGTGCTACCTTCCCTACTGGCCCTCCTTTGCTTCAAATGTGACTTTGAGAAAAGAAGAAAGTGTTTGGAAGCTTTAATTTCTTGTGCTTCAATAATTTACAGTACTCTAGGGAGGTGGTCCATCCTCCCTTATTTGTAATTTTCTGAGAGATGGATAACCTCCTGAGATGTTCCTTTAAGTCTCGAGTAGAAAGCCTTACATACAAACTGGCTATAAGAGGCATATTCTCACGGTTTATGTGACAATAGTCTGTTAGGAAGGATACATGGGAACAAGATTCAAAGAGATATGGGAAGAACAAAAAGCACATCTGGGCATTAGATTATCGGTAATAATCATTGTTCGCAAAGAAATGGCAGGTAATCGGTTATCTCAAGTGTCCTGACATTTCTGAAGGGAGCAATTAATATTTCAGTTCAGAAATGTAAAGGAAAACCTCATCTGCAGGACTAGTTTCCCAAAGGGTTTTTATTGGCGTATTATTCTAAGCAGACAGCACGTCCTGCTCCAGACGTAGTCCTTACATGTGGGTATACCTCCGCCTTCAGCGCCGTGCACTGCAGAACATGAAGAAAACAAGCTCCTCCCGGCCCTACTTATACCGGAGGACCTCCCACAAATCCCCAGTTTTCTCTGCAGTGCTGGAACTGCGAAGACATGAAGTATCACGCTCTCCCAGGCGAGCGAGGCTTGACAGCCCGAGGCCTTGTGGGACTATTTCCACCCGTCCTCATTGTGAATTAATGCCTCCCAGCCTGGGCTGCGCGGGTCGGGTGAAGGTAGGCAGCACCTAGTGTGCTTACGGAGCTAGACTCCACCGCAATCCCCCTCCATAGGGTAGGCGGTTAAGGCGTATGGTGAGCCTTCTATTGGATGCCCCTCCCGCACTAGTGCCCCTCGCCCGGTATAGCAGTGAACCCAGTATATTGGATCACCTTCCTCCCTAGATTCCCCCGTTAGTTGGGGAAAAAAGAGGGGGGGGGGGTTGTGTGTACGACGGCTAATCCTTGCCCTAATCGCACTAATCAACCATTGTCTTATTTGGTCCTTGGAGTCAGAGCTGCGCTTCACTCTCAGCCTTTTGCTTTCCTACTACGCCTTCATGTATTACTCGGCGCGCACTTCAGTTTTTATTCAATAGACGCTTGCGTCCTATCACTGTTTTCACCCTGTCAGATCTCTCTGAGGTGATGTCTCCCTGACAATATCTGTCGCTTCTGATAGGCTGCGCGCCTTCGAGCTTTGCGCTCTCCGGGGGGGGGGGGCGTGGTGTGGTTTGGCGCGCTCCTCGTCATCGTCCGCTCTGGCCCACCCTTCGAGGCTCGCTTGGCGCCATTTCCTTCTCACATGCGCGTGGTGAAGACGGTCCTCCCCTCGCTGTTCTGTAAGTGCCCTCTTGGGCGATCCCTTTCCTAACTTGACTTCTTCGCGCTTGGCTCTGACGTCCCTTTTCCCCTTGTGTCTTTCAGACCGCGGACTTCGGCGGCTTCTCCCGGCCCGCTGTAGAGTCCGGCCCAGAACCTTTTAATCAAATCACTCCCACTTCCCAGCGGGTGTTTGGGGCATCCAGGGTTGCTTTACAGCGTCAATCCCTACTGGCATATTAAATATAATAATCACCATATGAAGGCATCTCAGGATATCCTGAACGGGATTCCTTCGGGACAAGCCCGTCTGTGTGTAGCTTGTGGGGTCTTACCTAGCAGTGGTGACAATGCACGGGTCTGCATCCCTTGTGCCCAGCAGGCGCTAGCTGGCCTACCCACCTCTTCTGAGGCTGGGCCCGCGCCTCACCTTGTTTCTCCTACCCCCCCAAGCCTTGAGTCTAACCCCCAATCCTAGCGGGGACTCCCATGCTGACTTTGCCGCTAGACTAGCTAGCGTGGAAAGTTTAGTCGCTGGCTCCTTGGCGCGCAAGGCTACCGCTAAAAAGCGCCACCTGAATCCTGAAGCCACCATTCTTCCTGTAGACTCGGATGATTTACATTTGTCCTCCGCACACTCCCCCTCAGAGGAAGGGGAACTGTTTTCTGACTCGAGTGGGAACTTACCTGCACGTTCCGGTGTTCCCGTGGCATCAAAGGTTCCTCAGATTTGCGCTGCTTGATCAGCATTACCAGTTTGTGGCTCTGCCATTCGGACTTACGTCAGCCCCCAGGGTATTCACCAAGGTGCTGGCAGGAGTAATGTCTCTTGAGACTAAAAGGCATACGAGTGTTGCCCTACCTGGACGATATACTTATCTCATCCCAGTCTCTGCGGCTGGCAGAGCTTGACACGCGGTCGGTGGTGACCACCCTGGAGTCCTTCGGCTGGGTGATCAATTGCCCAAAGTCCTCTCTGTTCCCTTCCTCAGTGACACAGTTTCTGGGGATGATTCTGGATTCAGTTCAGTCAAGGATATTCCTTCCTCCACAGAAGGTGGAAGCTCTGGCAACGCAGGTGAGGTCCCTGCTCTCGAGCCCTCATCCCTCTATCAGGCAGGGAATGCAGTTGGTGGGCTCGATGGTGGCAAGCTTCGAGGCGGTGCCATTTGCCCAATTCCATTTGAGAACTCTGCAGCTTCACCTTATGTCAGTATGGAACAAGGACCCAGCGTCCTTGGACGTGACCTGGGTGCTTCCCCCCTCGGTCAGACAATCCCTGGCGTGGTGGCTGGACCACGGGAACCTGACAAGGGGCAGGTCCTTCCTGGCCCCCTCCTGGGAGATGGTCACAACGGATGCCAGTCTCTCTGGCTGGGGGGGATTCTGGAAGTCCCTGCGCTTCCAGGGGAGGTGGGGTCCTCAGGAGGCCCATCTACCCATCAATGTCCTGGAACTCAGGGCGGTCAGGTTGGTGCTGGAACAATTGACACAGCACCTGAAGGGTCTGGCGATTCAGGTACGCTCAGACAACAGGACGGCGGTGGCCTACATCAATCATCAGGGAGGAACCCGGAGCAAGGGTGCTCTCCAGGAGGTGTCTCTGAATCTAACATGGGCAGAGACCATTGTTCAATGCATCTCGGCTGTTTACATTATGGGGGTGGAAAATCTGCTAGCAGATGCCCTGAGCAGGGGGTCGTCCCGTCAGGGGGAGTGGTCCCTCTCCAACTCGGTATTTCAGTCCCTGTGTCACCGTTGGGGTGTCCCAGACGTGGATCTGTTTGCGTCCCGTCACAATCACAAGCTACCGAGCTTTGTATCTCTTGTCTCAGGATCCTCTGGCTCTGGCCACGGATGCTCTGTCAATGTCTTGGAAGGAGTTTCGGCTCCTGTATGCGTTTCCACCGCTTCCCCTTCTGGGCAGAGTGCTACGCAAGATCTCCCTGGAAGGGGTACCCACGATTCTGGTGGCCCCAAGGTGGCCAAGAAGAGTGTGGTTCGCAGACGTGGTTCAAATGGCAGTAGATCCGTACGATCTACCAAAGATTCCAGACCTCCTAACTCGGGTCTCTACGCCATCCCAATTTACTAACTCTGGCTTTGACGGCTTGGCTGTTGAGACCACCATTTTAAAGGAAAAGGGTTTGTCAGCTTCTGTAGTAGCTACCATGGTCCAAGCCAGGAAGAAGACCTCTTCTGCCATATATTATAGGGTGTGGCGTGCCTACATTGACTGGTGTGCATCCAGGTCTCTTCCCTGCCGGGAATTCTTAGTCTCCAGGGTGCTGGAGTTTTTACAACATGGTCTAGACTTAGGTCTGAAGCTTAGTACCTTGAAGGGCCAGGTTTCGGCCCTGTCTATATTCTTTCAGAAGACCTTTGCCCAGCACTCTCTTATCGAGACTTTCTTTCAAGGGGTCACTCATGTGCGCCCCCCTTGGAAACCTATGGTTCCTGTTTGGGATCTGAATTTGGTTTTGTCGGCCCTACAGGGTCCTCCTTTTGAGCCTATTCATGAAGCAGCTCTTGCTGTTCTCACGCTCAAGGTGGTTTTTCTGGTAGCCATTACCTCGGTTAGACGTGTGTCTGAGTTGGCTGCCTTGTCTATTCAGCCTCCCTACTTTGAGAGACACCGGGATAAGGTGGTGTTTTGCTTCAAGCCAGACTTCCTGCCTAAGGTTGTGTCTGCGTTTCATTTGAATCAAGATATTGTTCTTCCTTCTTTGTGCCCTAATCCTAATAACCCTAAAGAGAGGGTTTTACATTCCCTGGATGTGGTTAGGTGTGTCAAGTCTTACCTGGTTACCACTCAGGCATTTAGAAAGACGGATGCTCTCTTCGTTGTGCCTCACGGGCCTAGGAAAGGTTTGGCTCCCGCCAAGTCTACCATCAGTAAATGGATTCGTCAGGCTGTGGTTCAAGCCTATACTACTAAGGGGAAGACTCCCCCCTTTCGTCTTACTGCTCATTCTACTAGAGCTGTTGGGGCTTCTTGGGCTTTTCAGCACCAGGCCTCGGTGGAGCAAGTTTGCAAGGCCGCTACTTGGTCTTCTGTTCATACCTTTACAAAGTTTTACAAGGTTGATGTTAAGGCCTCAGCTGACGCTGCGTTTGGCCGCAAGGTTCTGCAGGCCGTAGTTGTTTAAACGGCTTGCTGTTGCCTTCTGTTGGGGATCCCACCCTTCTTTACGGACACTGCTATTGGATGTCCCACATGTAAGGACTACATCTGGAGCAGGACGTGCTGTCTGCTTAGAATAATACAACTCTGTGAAGTACTCACCTGTAGAGTTGGTATTATATGCAGACAGCACGTCCTGCTCCACCCCACCCTGGTTTCACTTTGTTCTGGATCCCCTGTTTGGCGATTATTATACTTGATATTTTGTTTTGCCAGTTTTGGGTGGTTGTTTCTCCTGGCCTCTCCTTCTCACTGCTTTTCAATGCTGGGGATTTGTGGGAGGTCCTCCGGTATATGTAGGGCTGGGAGGAGCTTGTTTTCTTCATGTTCTGCAGTGCACGGCGCTGAAGGCGGTGGTATACCCACATGTAAGGACTACGTCTGGAGCAGGACGTGCTGTCTGCATATAATACCAACTCTACAGGTGAGTACTTCAGAGTTGTATTTTCTCACTCCTTTGTATATACATTGTATACAGTGCACCAACTTCACATCAGGAACTGTAACAGAAAAGGCCACTTTATAACTTAACTCAAATACAGATGTCTTGTTTGTTATCAAACCTTTTCTTTCATGGTGCTCAAGGCTGAACTTGTTTTGTTTTTTAGTCTAATGGTTGGGATCCCAATGAAATGTTTCGCTACAATGAAAAGAATTATGGTGTGGTATCCACTTACGACAGCAGCCTTTCCTCATATACGTAAGTACATGTTGTTGGTTGTTCGTAAGATATTTTTCTGCAATAGTCACAGGCTCTTTTTCTACAGCCTGGATTATCATCAGTCTTGGCAAGTGGAGCCAGCTAGGTGGACTGTCAAAGCTCCTGGAAAATAAAGAACCCTGGAATACTTAGAATAGAAAATGTTTAAAGTATGGACCTTCCCTGTCAAAGCACACATTGCTGTGATAGGACCAGTCATAGCCACAGCACTTTAACAGGGATAGCGGCCTCCTATTATGACACCTTTATTCTGAGTATACAGCACGTCCTGTTCCAGAAGATATTCCTTACACTTGGGATATACTCCAGTAGATGGCGCTGGACTGCAGAGACAGAAAAGTGGCTCCTCCCGGCCCCATATATACCCGGGACCTCCCACAAAATCCCCAGTTCTTCTCTGCAGTCCTGGCTGCGATGACTAGAAGATGGCTCTCTCTACTCACAGGTGAGCGGGACTATTAGCCTGCGGCCCTGTAGGACAATTCCCACCCGTTTCCTTCTACTGCCTCCCAGCCCAGGCTGCTCTAGTTCGGGTGAAGGTAGGCAGTACCGCTGTCAGGTGCTAAGGAGCGCTGCTCCAACCGCAGTCCCTCACCCAAGGTTAGGTGGTATAGGCCCATGGTGAGCCTTATGGGATGCCTCTCTCGCATTTTATGCCCCTCGCCCCCTGTCCCCACAGTTGGCTCCCTTTAGGCTGGCTGTTGCTTCCCCCTCGCTCTCCCTTGTAGTTCTCTGGGGGGGGGGGGGCGGCGTTGCCTGGCTTTTCACTATCGCGGTCCATAATCAGCCCACGGGGGCACTTTATTTGTGTATATATCTGTATTGCATATCGCTTATGGGATCTTTTGCTTATGTCTTGCAGGCGGGTCAAACTTTGTGGTTTCCCCCGGCCCTATCCCCTTTATTTAGTGTTAACTCTTATTGGAGGGCTATTACATACCATTACTCCCACTTCCCTTGCAGGTTATTGGGGCATCCCGGGTTGCTTTTATTAGCGTCAATCCCTATTGGCCTGTTGTGCCGTGATAATCACCATATGGAGGCTTCTCAGGATAATGTGCTTGGGGTTCCTTCGGGACAAGTCCGGCTGTGTGGCGTGTGGGGTATCCCCTATAAGTGATGATGTCAGGGTGTGTGTACCCTGCGCCCAGCAGGTACTTGCCCTGCAGTCTGGTTTACCTGCGGCTGGGCCTAGTGCTGCGCCCCCTCTGGCTTTGCTTACCCCCCACGCTTACACCTGACTCCCAGTGAGGTGCATACCAGTGGGGAGTCTCAACCTGATTTGGCTACCAGGGTAGCCAGCATTGAAAGGCATATTGCTGGTTCTGGTCCGCGTAAGGCTCCTGCTAAGCGGCGGCATCTGGCACCCGCGGTTACTCTTTCCTATGGAATCTGAGGAGTTTTATGATGATACTGGTTATACCCCCCTGGAAGAAGGGGAATTATTCTCTTGTTCAGAATCATTTGAGGATCAGCCTAGGGGTTATGCTGAGTCTGGATCTGACCCATGGGCTTCAGATGATACTGACAGATTTTTGGCTCACATTTTTGAAGTACTCTGTACCTCTCCTCCTGCCGTGGCCCCACGGCAGCAGGGGGGGCTGTTTCATACTGTTAAGCCACGTTTGCAGTTTCCTGAACAAACTCACTTTAATAATCTGATTCTTAAGGAGTGGGAACGGCCTAGCCGGCTTCCCGGGGTACCAAAGAGTTGGAATAAGAGGTGTCCCTTTCCTGCTGAAATGGTTAAACGTTGCTCATGTCCTCCAGAGGTGGATGCACAAGTTCTGGGGTTGTCTAACACGTCTGTCATGCATTCCCCTCACTCTACTACGCTGAGGGATGGGGAGGACAGGCGCATTGATCAGCTGGCTTCCCATGCCTTTGCCTGTGTTGGGACTGCGCTCCATCCGGTCTCTGCCTGCACAGCTGTTGCTATTAAAAGCCTGCTCAGGGGTCTCTTAGATGGGGCCCCTGATGATGCTGGTAGTGAAGAGTATAGAGCTATTCTGCGTTGAGGAATTTGTTGCATATCTTCTCTCTGCCCTGGATGATACCATTTGAATGTGTGGCAGGGCATCTGCCTTGTTGGTGGCAATATGCTGCTCGGTCTGGCTGCGCCAGTGGGCAGCTGACAATGCTGCCAAAAAGGCCCTCACTGGGTTTGCCTTCAAGGGGCTGCGCCTCTTTGGGGAACGTTTGGACTTGTTTGCTAAAGGTGGCAAATTACCTCAGCGTAGAAGGCAGCCCCGGTCCTTTCGGGGTTCAGGTGCCTTTTCTCCTTCCTTCAGGGGCTCCAGAATTGGACGGGGAGCTTCCTTTGCTGGAGCCCGTGGAGATTTTTTTGGCGGGGCAGAGGTCGTAGTCGCCCTGGACCCCCCTGGGTTCCCAAGACTAAGTCCTCCCCCAAGCCCCCTCAGGCATGAAGGGGCGCCCTCACCCATCCGGGTGGGGGGACGTCTTCGGCTCTTGGTTCACGTCTGGAGGCGTCATGTCTGGTTACAAGATAGTTTGCAGCCTGGCCGCCCCAAGATTCATCAAATCTCGTTTATCTCAAAACCCCTTGTAAGCTCAGTGTCTCTCCCTGGCTGTCCAAGGCCTTCTAGATCTAGGTGTCATCTGCCTGGTGCCCTTGAAGGAAAGGGGCAAAGGCTATTATTCTAATCTTTTTTTCATTGTGCCCAAAAAGGATGGGTCCATCAGACCTATCCTGGATTTAAAGCTTCTCAACAAATTTGTCACATTCAGACACTTTCGCATGGAGACTCTGCGCTCAGCTGTGACTTTCCTACGCCCAGGGGACTTCATGACCTCTGACATCAAGGATGCTTACTTTCACGTACCTATCTTTCCAGGTCATTAGAGATTCCTCAGGTTTGCTCTGGAGGATCAGCACTACCAATTTGTGGCCTTGCCCTTCGGTCTCACCTCGGCCTCCAGGGTATTCACCAAGGTGCTGGCGGAAGTGATGGCCCTGCTGAGATCTCAGGGCATTCGCATTCTTCCCTACCTGGACGACATGTATTGCTTCTCAGTCCTTCCATCAGGCCGAGCTGGACGTCCTTCCATCAGGCCGAGCTGGACACTCAGCGGGTGGTGTCCACACTGGAATCATTCGTCTGGGTGATCAATCACCCCAAATCTTCCCTGTCTCCTTCCATGGTGAAGTCTTTTCTGGGCATGATTCTGGATTCAGCTCAGGTCAAGATCTTTCTTCCTCAGCAGAAGGTGGAGGTCCTTCAAGAGAAAGTTCAGCTCCTGCTGTCTTGTCCCCATCCATCCATCAGGCAGGGAATGCAGCTGGTGGGCCTGATGGTGTCATGCCTCACCTTTTTCCAGGGGGTTACTCACGTGCGTCCCCCACGTAAGCCTATGTTACCAGTCTGGGACTTGAATTTAGTCTTGTCTGCCCTGCAGGGGTCTCCTTTTGAGCCCTTGCAAGGGGCTCCTTTGTCCATTCTTACGCTTAAGGTGGTCTTTTTGGTGGCTATCACTTCTGTTAGGCCTGTTTCTGAGTTGGCGGCGCTTCTCCAAGCCTCCTTATTTTGAGACGCCAGGACAAGGTGGTGTTTCGTTTTAAGCCAGATTTTCTACCTAAGGTTGTTTCTGCCTTTCATCTCAATCAGGACATTGTTTTGCCTTCTCTGTGTCCTAATCTTAGTAACCCTAAGGAAAGGGTTTTGCATTCTTTGGACGTAGTCAGAAATCTATTTGGTGGCTACTGAATCCTTCAGGAAGACTGATGCTCTTTTTGTGCTTCCGTCTGGACCTAAGAAAGGCCTGGCTTCAGCTAAGTCCACTATCAGCAAGTGGATACGCCAGGCTGTGATACAGGCCTACTCTGCTAAGGGAAAGAATCCTCCCTTCCGTCTTACTGCGCATTCTACTCGTGCTATTGGTGTCTCTTGGGCTTTTCAGCACCAAGCTTCTGTTGAACAAGTTTGCAAGGCTGCTACTTGGTCTTCTGTTCATACCTTTTCAAAGTTTTACAAGGTTGATGTTAGGGCCTCAACTGATGCTGCTTTTGGCCGCAAGGTTCTGCAGGCAGCAGTGGTTTAAACTGTCTGCTGTTACTTTGGAGATCCCACCCTACCTTACAGACACTGCTATTGGATGTCCCAAGTGTAAGGGATATCTTCTGGAACAGGATGTGCTGTATACTTAGAATAATACAATTCTGTGATTACTCACCTGTAGAATTGGTATTATATGTATGCAGCATGTCCTGTTCCACCCCACCCTTGTTACCTCTTTATGATTTGTTCTTATGTTCAAATTTTCATATAATGGTTATAGTTCTTCCGCTAACTGCTTTTCAATACTGGGGATTTTGTGGGAGGTCCCGGGTATATATGGGGCCGGGAGGAGCCACTTTTCTGTCTCTGCAGTCCAGCGCCATCTACTGGAGTATATCCCAAGTGTAAGGAATATCTTCTGGAACAGGACGTGCTGTATACATATAATACCAATTCTACAGGTGAGTAATCACAGAAGTGTATTTTTTTTCATGGTTATTTTGGCCTGGCTGGTTTGCAGTGGGCCAATCTTGTGCTTCTAATGGGGAAATTGGCAGAAGCCCATAGGTTGCTGGTTTAAACCGGATCACTGATTTTTCACAAAACGGAACAATGTTCCTAGAATTGGGGGACCACTTGATCGCCTGCTCCGGCTCATTAACCCCATTAAATCTCCCCCCTCTCCATTATACTTACTACTCCCCCCTGCTATTATGCCTATTAGCCACTTCATTTACATGGCTTGCTTTAGGTATCATCAGGTGTGGCCTTCGCTGGCAAAGCCACCATATGCAGCAAAGGTAAGCCCATTAACAAATGCCATTTCCTGGAAATTGCTCCTAATGGGTTAGTAGGGAAAGTTCTAAGTGAAATACATTTGAATTGGTTTCTTCCCCGGTAAACCAGTTTATTTTCCCTGGGTACAATGATTAGATGTGATCAGATGATGTGTCCTTTTCCCACCAATGGACTGAACCACAAATTGGTTTTGGGTGTAACTTCATATTCCCCTTGACTATAAATGACTCTAATTCTTGGATCTTCCCATAATACATATATAGGAAATACACATACCAGTTAGATGATTTTTGGGTGCCAGTCCTGTAGTTTTAATGCAAGTTACAAGAATTGGCATGCCATCTAGTGAAGCTTGACGAAGGAATTTCTGCACCTGAAAGCTTATCAATTCTTGTAACTTACAATAAAACTTTGGGACTGGTATTTTCCCTATATCCGATCCAGGTTGTCCCAGTGATGACATGTGGGTATTCCGCCCCCAGGGGGCGCTCGACTGCAAGATCAAAAGCTACAGCTCCTTCCGGACCCCTATAAAGGCAGGTGTCCCTCTATCATTCCCCAGTGTTCATCTTGCAGTCTTGGCTGCAGATCGTTGGATACTCTCTCGGATATTGGCAGCAGAGCAGGGCTTCCTAGCCCGTCAGCTGCTGTGGGCCCTATTTCCACTGATCCCGGTTGACCCACTCCTGCCTCCCAGCCGCTGGCTGCTACGGGATCGGGACTGTAGGGTGAACGCCGGGGTCAAGCGTTTGGCAGAGCTATTCTCTGGGCCGCAGACCCTGTCCTACACGGTACCCGGCCACAGGCTTATGGTGAGCCCGGAGGGGGGAGGAACCACTAGTTAGGGCTCTAGGAATGCTTGTATTACCCTCTGCCCACAAGCTTTATTGATGTTTTTTGACATTTGTGTTACTATGTCTTCTCACTTTGGCTCCTCGCTGGCTCAGCTGGGCCTTGGAGCAGGACTTTCTCACCTCCCTCGTCGGTACCTCACAGGCCTGTGCTGTATTCTACCCCCTCCATCTTGACACTGTCCGTGGCGGGGGGTTGAGACGCCTGTGTGTTGGAGAGCGCTGCGCTGTATTGGAGACGTGCACTGTGTGCTACGGGGGCCGCGCTCGCTGTGTGGGTCACAGCCGCGACCATGCTTGTAATGGCCGCTTTTTGGCTCTGATGATGACGGTGACGGGTATTCTCGCGCCTCCGGAGGGGGCGGAGCCGTGCGCCAACGCGTTCCGCGTCATCTCTGCGCGGCCCGCCCCTTGAGGAACGAGCTGAAAGCTCTGCTCGGTGTGGGGTGTGCTATGGGCCTGCTCTGCCTGTGCTCTCTGCTGCTGCGGCCGGGACCCGTCATCTCTGAGTTTTTTTCTACGGACCTAGGGACTTCCCTTGTTGGTGTCGTGAGTCCCTCTTTTGAATGATCCGTGTTTTATTATGCACTTTGTCTTTTTGCTAAGCTGATGGGCCTCTCTCCTGTTCTCTTGTATAGGTATTGGGCTTAGTGGTTCCTCCTGGTCACCCCCCCCTTTTTATTAGGAGGGATCACATAGGTTTGGGCCGTTAGTATCTTGTAACCTTTACCATTGACCATTCTGTAATCACCATAATGGAGGCATCGGGGGGATAGTGAGCTGGGGGCCCCATTTGGGCTGGAAAAGCTCTGCCCCTTGTGCAATAGGAATCCTCTGGGCGGATTCAGCACTGCGCCAGAGGCTTATTTTGGACCATGAACGGGCGGGCGCTGCCCCTAGCCCTGTGCTGCTATCGGCCTCTCTGGATCCTCTGCTGCTGCACTCGGCCTCCAGCGAGGGGGGAGCCAGCAGGGGGTCCCATGCAGATCTGGCGCATAGGGTGGCCAATCTCGAGAGACGGATCTCGCGGACTGCTCCTAAGGCCACAAGTAAAAAAACGGCACCTCGAGCCCAGTGGCCGACCCAATCCCGCATGGGGAGCCAAGTCCCCTCAGGCATGAGGGGCGCCCTCACCCACCTGGATGGGGGGACGGCTTCTGCCGTTTGCTCAAATCTGGAGACGGCACGTCTCGGATCGGTGGATTCAGGAGGTAGTGTCCTCCGGTTACCCTACTTATTCTACCTGCTGCCTCTGGAACAATTTCGCCTACCCGAGCCACCTAGCACCGCCGACATTGCGGTTCTCCTTTGGTAGAACATAATTACTGGGGTTGTTGGCTGGCAAAAGGACTGCTTCTGAGCTGCTGCATTGCCACCCTTAAGTGGACCTAAACCTTTAGGTTGGTGGCTCCCTGCAATCCTCCTGATTCTTACCCTTGTAGCCAGTGACTGGGCAGCCAGAACCCCTGTTGAGGCTCTCCCTGGCCCAGGGATTGAGCCTAAGTGCAGAGCGACGGCGAGACACACGCGAGGTGCGGAGGAGGCGGCCAGCCCGGACACGTGTGCGGGAGAGAGACTGCCGCTTCAGAACGGTCAGTGGCAGCAGCGACCTCATTTCGGCTCGGGATGCGGCGGTGATGAGGGGACAGGCGTCTGGAGAATGAGAGGCGCCTCTCCGCAGCAAGGAGATCGCTGCCGCGTAAGGAGCGGCGGAGGAGGCGGCTGACCTCAGGCGAGTGTGTGAGGAGGAGAGGCGGCGGCTGGAGCCATCAGTAAAGGCGGCGGCTGGAGCCATCAGTAAAGGCGGCGGCTGGAGCCATCAGTAAAGGCGGCGGCTGGAGCCATCAGTAAAGGCGGCGGCTGGAGCCATCAGTAAAGGCGGCGGCTGGAGCCATCAGTAAAGGCGGCGGCTGGAGCCATCAGTAAAGGCGGCGGCTGGAGCCATCAGTAAAGGCGGCGGCTGGAGCCATCAGTAAAGGCGGCGGCTGGAGCCATCAGTAAAGGCGGCGGCTGGAGCCATCAGTAAAGGCGGCGGCTGGAGCCATCAGTAAAGGCGGCGGCTGGAGCCATCAGTAAAGGCGGCGGCTGGAGCCATCAGTAAAGGCGGCGGCTGGAGCCATCAGTAAAGGCGGCGGCTGGAGCCATCAGTAAAGGCGGCGGCTGGAGCCATCAGTAAAGGCGGCGGCTGGAGCCATCAGTAAAGGCGGCGGCTGGAGCCATCAGTAAAGGCGGCGGCTGGAGCCATCAGTAAAGGCGGCGGCTGGAGCCATCAGTAAAGGCGGCGGCTGGAGCCATCAGTAAAGGCGGCGGCTGGAGCCATCAGTAAAGGCGGCGGCTGGAGCCATCAGTAAAGGCGGCGGCTGGAGCCATCAGTAAAGGCGGCGGCTGGAGCCATCAGTAAAGGCGGCGGCTGGAGCCATCAGTAAAGGCGGCGGCTGGAGCCATCAGTAAAGGCGGCGGCTGGAGCCATCAGTAAAGGCGGCGGCTGGAGCCATCAGTAAAGGCGGCGGCTGGAGCCATCAGTAAAGGCGGCGGCTGGAGCCATCAGTAAAGGCGGCGGCTGGAGCCATCAGTAAAGGCGGCGGCTGGAGCCATCAGTAAAGGCGGCGGCTGGAGCCATCAGTAAAGGCGGCGGCTGGAGCCATCAGTAAAGGCGGCGGCTGGAGCCATCAGTAAAGGCGGCGGCTGGAGCCATCAGTAAAGGCGGCGGCTGGAGCCATCAGTAAAGGCGGCGGCTGGAGCCATCAGTAAAGGCGGCGGCTGGAGCCATCAGTAAAGGCGGCGGCTGGAGCCATCAGTAAAGGCGGCGGCTGGAGCCATCAGTAAAGGCGGCGGCTGGAGCCATCAGTAAAGGCGGCGGCTGGAGCCATCAGTAAAGGCGGCGGCTGGAGCCATCAGTAAAGGCGGCGGCTGGAGCCATCAGTAAAGGCGGCGGCTGGAGCCATCAGTAAAGGCGGCGGCTGGAGCCATCAGTAAAGGCGGCGGCTGGAGCCATCAGTAAAGGCGGCGGCTGGAGCCATCAGTAAAGGCGGCGGCTGGAGCCATCAGTAAAGGCGGCGGCTGGAGCCATCAGTAAAGGCGGCGGCTGGAGCCATCAGTAAAGGCGGCGGCTGGAGCCATCAGTAAAGGCGGCGGCTGGAGCCATCAGTAAAGGCGGCGGCTGGAGCCATCAGTAAAGGCGGCGGCTGGAGCCATCAGTAAAGGCGGCGGCTGGAGCCATCAGTAAAGGCGGCGGCTGGAGCCATCAGTAAAGGCGGCGGCTGGAGCCATCAGTAAAGGCGGCGGCTGGAGCCATCAGTAAAGGCGGCGGCTGGAGCCATCAGTAAAGGCGGCGGCTGGAGCCATCAGTAAAGGCGGCGGCTGGAGCCATCAGTAAAGGCGGCGGCTGGAGCCATCAGTAAAGGCGGCGGCTGGAGCCATCAGTAAAGGCGGCGGCTGGAGCCATCAGTAAAGGCGGCGGCTGGAGCCATCAGTAAAGGCGGCGGCTGGAGCCATCAGTAAAGGCGGCGGCTGGAGCCATCAGTAAAGGCGGCGGCTGGAGCCATCAGTAAAGGCGGCGGCTGGAGCCATCAGTAAAGGCGGCGGCTGGAGCCATCAGTAAAGGCGGCGGCTGGAGCCATCAGTAAAGGCGGCGGCTGGAGCCATCAGTAAAGGCGGCGGCTGGAGCCATCAGTAAAGGCGGCGGCTGGAGCCATCAGTAAAGGCGGCGGCTGGAGCCATCAGTAAAGGCGGCGGCTGGAGCCATCAGTAAAGGCGGCGGCTGGAGCCATCAGTAAAGGCGGCGGCTGGAGCCATCAGTAAAGGCGGCGGCTGGAGCCATCAGTAAAGGCGGCGGCTGGAGCCATCAGTAAAGGCGGCGGCTGGAGCCATCAGTAAAGGCGGCGGCTGGAGCCATCAGTAAAGGCGGCGGCTGGAGCCATCAGTAAAGGCGGCGGCTGGAGCCATCAGTAAAGGCGGCGGCTGGAGCCATCAGTAAAGGCGGCGGCTGGAGCCATCAGTAAAGGCGGCGGCTGGAGCCATCAGTAAAGGCGGCGGCTGGAGCCATCAGTAAAGGCGGCGGCTGGAGCCATCAGTAAAGGCGGCGGCTGGAGCCATCAGTAAAGGCGGCGGCCGGAGCCATCAGTAAAGGCGGCGGCCGGAGCCATCAGTAAAGGCGGCGGCCGGAGCCATCAGTAAAGGCGGCGGCCGGAGCCATCAGTAAAGGCGGCGGCCGCCTCCGGCTTCAATCTACCCCGGGCTGCGGTGGTGGTGAGGGGAGAGATGTGCGAGGGACACCTCCCTGAAGGAAGAAGAGTACTGGAGCTACGAGGCGCGAAAATAACACGCAGCTGGACGCCATCTTGTCCAATCTGTCCAATCGTCCAATCAGTGTGCTCTGAGCCGCTGTGGTATGCGCGTCCAAGGGACGTACAACCACAGCGGCTCTGAGCACTCTGGCGGCCGCAAGTCGCGCTTCCCTCTAACGGAAATGGCCGGCGCGGGCACGCACAAAGCGCGAGATGCGGCCGCGGTCCGCGCATGTGCCGTTGGAACGTGAGTAAGGTGAATGGGGCATCCTGGGGGGTTTCACACAGCGGGGCATCTCTGTTTTGGATGCCCCCTGGGAGTGATCTGATCGGCCTGGGAATCTTGTAGATTCCCGGGCCGATCGGGCAGGGTGTTGGTCCACTTTAAGGTTGCCTGGACGCTCTGCTGCTCCCTGTATCCTTGTATAGGAGAATACTGCGTGCTCAAATAGGGCAAGTGAGCCCTTGCTATCGGCACCTACCCCGCGACTGGTTGAGGTACCCGGGTCCTCCCTGCCCATCCCCATCCTGAGCTGCAGTGACTTACCATATCACAGGAATGTGGATCAAACCCCCTGAACCCTACTGAGCTGATCCTGCCAGGGGGCCTCCTACATATGAGAGGAAACAAGAAGTGTAAATCAGTTGTGGTCACCTGTAGCACGCAAACAATGGAGACCCCTCACGGGGCTGAGCAGGGGACCTCCAATCCTGATACTGCAGCTATAATGGCAGCTATTGCCCTTATGTCAGAGCGCCCTCACAGCTAAATTTTATACCCTCCTGGAGAAGTTTAATTATTTCCGCCATGATCTGGATAAAATCCGAGACCGTGCTGGAGAGGCAGAGAGGAGGATCGGAGACGGCGGAGGACCGGCTTTCCACCCAGTCCGCGGAAATCGCCACCTTGAGAAGGCAGGTGATCACTCTGATGGGGAGAGCGAGGACGCCGAAAATAGAAATCGGAGGAATAAAGTCCGGATCCTAGGTCTGCCCGAAAAAGCGGAGGAGACTCTGGCACCAGTGAACCTAACCAAGTTCTTTACTGTGGAGAGAGCGCACAGGATCCCCACGAGACCCCTCCCACCAGGGGCCCCGCCAAGGCCCTTTATATTCAAAGTCCTCCATTATAGGAACAGGGACGCTATCCTGACTCTATCCTTATCAGGATAGACCTCGCATTTTCATCACCTGACCTTTTGGCAAGGATGGCGACCTGTAACTATCTCCCGAGAGGCATCTCGGATCACTTGCCTTTGCTAATAGAGGTTGGGCTATTACGCGCACGGGCAAGCTGGGTGGGATGGACCCTAAATCCCTTATGGCTGGAGACCCCAGCAGTCAAAGGTAGACTTGCCTCCGCTGCGGAGGTCTTCTGGGAGTGTAACGCGGACGAGACGACTGCTGGGGTGAGATGGGATGCCTTCTAAGCGGTTGCAGGGGATGCGCTATAAGCGCCATAGCGGCGGTCAGGGAAAAGTGGGGAAGGAAAGGGCTGACCTCGAAAGTAAACTAGCGAAGAGGAATTCATTGCCTCAACTGACGGTAGGGCCCATTCGACACTGATGACTCTTAAGCGGGAATATAACCTGCTACTGACCGACTTGACCAGGAAACTACTGTTATACAAACAGGCGACGATCTTTGACAAGGGGGACAAGAATGGCAAGACTCTGGCTTATTTAGCAAGGGCTGAGAATAAGTCAAATAGTATTGCCGGAATATCGGTGGCGGGTGAAACGGTAACAGAGGGAGATAAAATTGCCCAACAGTTCTTCAGGTACTACTCGGCCTTGTACTCCTCTAGGATCAACTATGGGACGGAAGATCTTGAACTATTTGGATCAGATTAAGTTACTGGAATTGACTCCGGATGATCGGGAGACCCTTGACTCCCTGCATCACTATTGCGGAAGTCATGACTGCGATAAGAGCACTTCCCAGTAGGAAAGTACCAGGGCCCGACTGATTGCCTGCCGAGTGGTATAAACAGGAAATGGAGCAGATCGCCCCTAGACTCTGGGAGGTTCTGAAACAGGCGCTGGATGATGAGCGCCTCCGGGCCTCCTTCCATGAAGCGCGCATGGTCCTTATTCACAAAGAGGGAAAGCCCCCTGATGTCTGTGCATTCTATAAACCAATTTCTTTATTAAACCAAGACGCCAAAATAGTATTGACCCTCAGGCAACTCCCCCCGCACCCCCCCCAAACCACACCCTCAATATTATCAATCTTACTGATCTTACACTCACTTCTGATCAAAGGAAGCTTCTGAAAAAACAATATGATCCACTAGCTAATGGTGGGGATCTAACATCTGTCGAATTGGCTGCCTTGGAGGATCTCAACGATTTGTTACAGGAACAACTCACGGAAACAGACGTAACGTCTAAATTACTTTTCAGATATATTTGGCACGATGCACGGCCACGGGGTGGATAGATGGAGACACGTAATCCCGGTTATGCTGCATAGAGGATGAACCATCCACGGACGTGAACAGTGTGCATCCTTATATGGTCGTACCTCTAACAGCTGTGAAACATCTGGACAGTCTGAGGATGCCAGTGAAAAGGAGTTTCCACCATTGCAGCTGAGACCGACCCCCACCTGGGATCCCACGTCTCCCTGTCATTCTTGTTGGACTTTAGCCTTCCTAGGAGCCCACAATATTGCCTGCTTTACACCCGTTTGAATGTGCGGTTGCCTCCCCTTGACCATATTACGGCGTGTGACATACAGCTCTGATGTGGCTAGTTGTGTGTGCCACAGTTGGAGCAGTACCATGATGTCTCAATTTAGGAACCTTCTCCATTCTGATAAGGCCTATTTGGGCTATGCCCCCCCCCCTTTCCTTGTTTAGGGGTTTTGGCATCCTTTTTATCATGTGTGTAAAGAGTGATCTATGAAACCTTTGGCCTATTACATTCCCCTAAGATTGGGTATCTGCCAATTGACAGAATATACATTACCTTATTTGGATCTAATTATAATTGTGAATATATGTATATAGGTATATCAACATAGAAATGAATTTATACTGTTTATATATTTTTTATATTATCTTGTATAGGTTGTCATGTGTATTTGCATGTATTTTATTAGGCTCATTTTGACACCACCGCACTGTGTGTGTGTGGTGCATATGTGCCTCCCAGGGTCCCACTTGCTCTGCATATTAGTGGATTTATTAATCCCTTTTTATCTGCTGTATAGCTTGGGCCCCATAGCAGCCCTCGTTCCCTAAGCATGTGGGCTTCCAAATGCCTTCTGTGATTCCTCCCTTATTTTTCTCTTCTCCCTCTCCCACCCACTCTTATGCGCACCGTGTATAGCCTTCTTTTATCCTCATCATTGGTGGCTTTAATCACGGCTGGGCGCATGTCTCTGCCGGCCGTGATTTGGGCTGTGACACCGGGCAGCGCTGCTGTCATCTGCTGCTGTCTGATCACACTACGTGCTGTGGTGTGATCTGCAACGGGGGCCGGCTTACCACGTGACGTACTTCCGGCCGGAGTACGATGACGTGGAGCCGGCCCACCACCTCCCTCTGATTCTGAGTTGGCTACAGGTGCGTTGGGCAGGGTGTGGGAGGGCTGGGAGGACCATGTGGGATTGTTTAACATTGATTGGAGCGGTGGGACCTGGGAGGTGCTCTGCATGCACATTTATTGCAGGTGGGGTAGGTGTCTGCACTCACTCGCCCTTGAAGTAGTGCAGGAGACACTACGAACGCGCTCGGCGTTGTTACCTGTGGGGGGTCCACGTCTGGTTGGTCTGTATGCACTTTTGTTCATTTCTTTCTCTTTCACTTCCATCACCACGGCGTGTTTTCCTGCTCAATGGTATGTTGTTCTGCTTTATTTTTGTACGCTTTTAGAGGGTACTGTGGGTGTCCCTCTTTTCTTGCAGTGTATTGAGAAGATGGATGAATTTATTAAATCCATTCTGGAGATTATTGATTTTTCGGGCCCAGAAGTCCCCAAAAAGAAAAAGGGGAATTGGTTTAAGCCGGAAAAACAGAGGATGGTTTTCTGGTGCATGCTCCGATTGATTCAGAGGGAATGGCAGAAGCCAGATAGTCTTCCGACCATTCCTAGAGTTCTAGATACTATGTATATTTTCCTCCCGAGGATGTTGAATTATGGTCTTGTTCCCCTATAGTGGATACTCAAGTGTCATGCCACCATCTGTGCTTCTCCAAAGGATCCAGCGGATAAGCGCATAGATCAGATCGCACGCCATGCTTATGCTATTATGGGCTCGACCAGCTTGTGCTACATCCATAGCATCTTTGGCGAGCAGGAGGTTGTTAAAACAGCTGGACTCTAAGACTTGTGTCTGTCATTCACGGAGGTCATGATTCCGGCTACTCAAAACCAGTTTGGATATCAATAGGTATGTGATTACGGGTATGGATGATTTGGTTAAGTTAAGTGCCAGAGGCTTAGCTCTGGTGGTAGCTTTAAGGCGTGTTTTATAAAACAGTGGTCAGCTGACAGTCTAAGAATCCAACAGGACTCCCCTATAAGGGGCGGCGTTTGGGGAGTGCTTGGATGACATGGTCAAGGAGGCTACTGGTGGTAAATCTACTATTCTGCCACAGAAGCCAAAGTCTATTACTGCTTCCTGCATGGCCTTTAACCCTCGGCCCTTTCGTGGAGGAAGAGGTTCTGTTAGGGATACCGTAGAGATTTATGGAATAGATTAAAATCCCAAAATAAGGCAAGAGGAGACTGGCGGAACAAAGCCAAACCTCCTTCAAAGCCTGCTCAGGCATGAGGGGACGCCCCCACCCTTGCAGATGGTGAGATGGCTTCTACATTTTACGCACATTTGGAGGCACCATGTAACAGATCTTTGGATCCAGGAAGTTGGAAGGCTACAAGATCGAATTAGGGGCCAGACCTCCACGAAGATTATTTTGGTCAGGGATATCCCAAAGTCTACAGAAAGCATAAGCAATGAGATCCGCGGTATCTCGCCTTCTAGAGATTGGAGTAGTCTGTCCTGTTCCTCCCTTAGAGAGGGGTCAGAGGTTTTACTCCAATTTATTCATAATTTCCAAGGAGGACAGTTCAGTGCGCCCAATATTAGATCTCAAGGGCCTCAACGAGGTTGTGCTTCTGAAGAAGTTTTTGCATGGAAGCGCTAAAATCCACAGTGATGTCACTCCAGCCGGGAGATTTTACGTCCACAGTGGATATAAAGGATGCATATCTACACATTCCGATATTTCCAGGTCATCAGAAGTTTCTGCGGTTTGCAGTGGATGTCCTACATTTTCAGTTTGTGGCGCTGCCTTTCGGCCTGTCGTCGGCACTGTTTACCAAGGTGTTGGCGGGTCTTATGGCTTATCTGAGAAGTCAGGGGATATGTATAATCCCTTAGACTATCAGTTGATATGGGCCCCATCTTGTCAGGAAGCCCAGAAGTACACAGACTATCCAACCGAATTATTCTAATGTCGATAAGACAGTCAGTTTTTCTAAGTCAAATATCATACCTTAAAGAGTTTTATGTCTTTTCTGGGAATATCATTAGACCCTTCTCAGGCAAAGGTGTTTCTGCCAGAACAGAAGAGATTTTTACTTCAGACCAGGGTACAGGGTCTCTTGACCTGCCCTAACGCGACGTTTCATCAAGGAATGAGTCTGTTGGGCCTGATGTTGCTTCGAGGCAGTGCCCTTTGCAGTTTCACACAAGAACTCTTCAGGTGGAATTGCTCTCAATCTGGGATCAAGACCCAGAGACTGGACACTGTCAACAAGTCAGTCTCTAGTCTGGTGGCTGAGTCACCAGCCTCTTCAGATTGGCAAATCCTTCCTTCCAGTACAGTGGAAGATCACCACCCCGGATGCCAGTCTAAGTGGTTGGGGGGCTGTCATGGTGTCAAACAATCCAGGGACAGTGGAGTCCAAAGGAGAGCAGACTTCCCATAAATATCCTGGAACTGAGAGTGATTCTATTGTGTCTCCGACATAGGACATCCCATCTCAGGAGGCATCCCATCCAGATTCAGACAATCGGAAGGCGGTGGCATATAACAATCACCAGGGGGGCACCAGAGGCAGGCAAGCCCTCATGGAAGTGAGCCGGATTTTACTTTGCGCCGAGAAACAGGCTCCATGCATCTCGGCAGTATACATACCAAGAGTAGAAAACTTGCAGGCCGATCATCTCAGCAGAAAGTCCCTGCATCAGGGGGAATGGTCTGAGTTAGAGGGTTTTTCAATCTCTATGCATGCAATGGGGGATTCCAGACATAGATCTCTTTGCATCACGGAACAATTGAAAGGTTCTGAGGTTCGTGTCCTGGTCCAGGGATACTCTAGCAATAGCAACAGATGCCCTGACTCTTCAGTGGTCAGCATTCAAGCTTCTTTATGCATTCCCTCCAATTTCACTCCTGGGTCGAGAACTAAAAAGCTCCTCGATGGCCAAGAAGAAGCTGGTTCTCAGACATAGTAAGGATGTCAGAGGGTGACCCCTGGAGGTTACCAGACAATCCCGATCTTCTCACACAGCAGCCTCTAAGGCTTCCCAATTCACGCGTTCTGGCTTTGACAGCCTGGCTATTAAACCTCCATCTTGGCAGAAAGGGGGTTTTCTGCCAGAATCATCCAGACTATGATTCAGGCCAGGAAGAAGTCTTCATCAATGATCTGCTATAGAGTCTGGTGAGCATTTATCGTCTGGTGCGAATCCAGAGGGTTCGCTTATAGAACCTTTTCTGTTCCTGCAAAAAATCCAATATTCTGGGAAGGTCTTCAGTTGAGTACTTTAGAGGACAGATCTGCTTTTATCTATCTTTTTCAGAAACCCATAGCTGGAAGCAAATGTATCATAACCTATTTTCAGGGAGCCGCTCATGTGCGTAAGCCACTTCTGCTAGTTTGGGACCTGAATTTTTATCAGATCTTCAGGGTCCTCCCTTTGAACCATTGGTAGATGTGTCATTAAGTGTCATTAAGTCTGAGGTTATCTTTTTAGTGGTAATAACATCAGTAAGGCGGGTTTCTGAATTGGCAGCGTTATTGGCTAAGCCTCCTTATTTAGTGTTACATAAGGACAAGGCCTTCCGTTTTAAACAGGATTTTCTTCCGAAAGTAATTTCACCTTTTCATGTTAATGAAGAGCTGGTTTTGGCTTCTTTATGTCCTGCTCCAGTGTCCGATAAGGAAAGGGTTCTTCGCTCGCTGGATGTAGTGAGAGCACTAAGATATCTCACTGCTACACAATCTTTCCGTAGGTCGGACTTCTTATTGGTCACACCTGAGGGTCCACGGAAAGGTCTACCATCAGTCGATTGATTAGACAAGCAGTGACCCTGCCTCCTAAGGGAAGGATCCTCCATTTAGGATTACTGCTCATTCGACTCGAGCTATTGGAGCTTCTTGGGCTTTTCAGCACCAAGCTTCAGTAGAACAAGTATGCAAAGCCGCTACTTGATCTTCAGTTCATACATTTACCAAATTTTATAGGGTAGATGTTAAGAGCCTTGGCGGATGCCGCCTTTGGCAGGAAAGTGTTACAGACAGTAGTAATCTAGATGTCTTGGAATGTCTTATTCCTGAAAGAAAGGAATAAGGTTTTTTGGGGACCCCACCCTGAAGTAAGGGTACTGCTTTTGGAGGTCCTAATCATCTCTGAATTGTTCTGATGGCCTGAAGTAAAATAGAAAAGAGAATTCTGTGAGTACTCACCTGTAGAATTTCTCTTCCAATATTACTTCAGGACATCAGACCCTCCCTATCTGCTAGGTTACTATGTCCATGCCTTGGATGCCTAGACTTGGTGGAGATGTATATAGTGTGAATAGCATAAAAAAAATGTAAGCGTAGAAAGGAGTCTGGTCTCTGGGTATCTGGTCTCCAGCCTTTTGTCTCCAACAGGAGATGTAGGAATGCCTCACGGGCAGCTGGTTCTACTGGTTTTTAATTAAACTGGAGTGGAGGAAGTCAGTCAGGAAGATACAGATCCGGGTGGAGGAGCCACGCCTTTGTCTTGCAGTCCGTGCCCTTCGGTCGAGAGGTTAACCCAATCGTCTCTGAATTGCTCTGATGTCCTGTAGTAGTAATGGAAGAGAAATTAATTCTACAGGTGAGTACTCACAACATTCTCTTTTTGGATAAAAGGACATTTTAGTTCCCTATTCAAAATCCACATTTTTTTTTTGAGGTTCCTATACTACAAAATACTCCCACAAATGTGGGCCATTGATTTTCAAACAGTACCACAGCCCATGTGTTAGCTCTCCTCCAATCCAATTTTTAAGCCTTTCATACAAATGCTTAGCTTGGTAAAGCTGAATGTAATTTAGCCGCTGATCATACCCCTCTGGATCTGCGTTTCTGTGCTGGCCATTCAGACACCACTGACCTCGGGGGGGGGGGGAACTTTCATGCAGCCCTGAAGTCTCTTTGACTAGGATAAAGAGTGCTTGTGTTTCTTTAACGTTTGCTTGATTTATTGGCAATGTTTTTCAAAACTTTCCAATAGAGTTCCTTTGGAAAAAGACAATTCTGAAGAATATTTTAAGAGGGAAGCACGAGCAACTCAAATCGCTGACGAGATTGAGTCAAGTTCTCAATACAAAGCCCGGGTTGCCTTGGAAAATGATGAACGGTCTGAGGAGGAAAAATACAGTGCTGTTCAACGCAACGCTTGTGACCGTGATGGACATTCTATCACTCCTAGGTGTGGTGATAACTTCATACTGTTATATACATTTTTGACATGCATGAAAAGAAGTTGCTATTTTTTTTTCTTTTTTTCCCAATATACAGAGAAAATAAGTATGTTCCACCAGGACAGAGAAGTAAAGATGGTATGTCATGGACTAGCCATAGTGTGCGGCAGAATTCGCCAAGGATGGGTCAATCTGGATCTGGACCAATAGCATCTCGGACTGGATCCCATTCCTCAGAGTTCAGTCCCAATTCTGGAACTGATAGAGTGGTCAATGGAGGCAAGTTCATTAAACTTTACCAACCACCCACATATTTGTATTTTTGATGGCCATAAATGTTTTTTTTTTTAATTTATATATAGAGGGGGTTCTAGCTAATTTATCTACATTTCGTTATTAGCTATAGCATTTCTGTTAGAGAGGTAAAAAAACAGCAGCTGATTCAGTTACTACCAATGATGTTAACTGGAGCAATTCTATTGCCTGTGATGTATTAAAATAAGCATAGTGAAACCAGTTCCCCTCTGTTATGTTTTTACTTTTTTCTGTTGACCTGTTATTTTCTGTTTTTCCCCTCCCCCCAACTTTACTTTCTTTTTCCCATATTTTTGTTTTTTTATGCTTTTCCTTCATCTCATCTGTCAGGTGTTCCCTGGCCATCGCCTTGTCCATCTCCTTCCTCCCGCCCACCTTCTCGCTACCAGTCAGGTCCCAACTCTCTTCCACCTCGGGCAGCCACCCCTACAAGGCCGCCCTCCAGGCCCCCTTCGCGGCCATCAAGGCCCCCGTCTCACCCCTCTGCTCATGGTTCTCCAGCTCCTGTCTCTACTATGCCTAAACGCATGTCTTCAGAAGGTACAACACCTCTGTTTTATTTTGTTTGTTTGTAAAGCCCCTTCACATCCTGCTACTGCGCTTCCAAAGGCATTAATATTTTAAAGCTTCACTGCGTTACAGCTCTAGTCAGTAATTTTAGTTGTAATCTATATAATTAGATTAAGTCTGCTTAGTGTGACTGGTGTAACAAATCTGTGCAAGCGCATGGTGTGTTTTGGCACGCATGTTAAGCTTGTTGTGATGCTTTCATTGCTCCAATATTGTGTACTATAGCCTGCTTTCAAGTAACATTGCCTTTTTTACAATGCTGTCTAACAAAAAGAGCTGTTGGTTTTGTTTTGCATATTGAAACACTAGTTCACTCTTTTTGTGGCTGTGTTAGCAGAGGAAAAAATCTGACCCGCCATTGGTTAAAGTAAACTTGTATTTCTGTTCACTTTGCTGCTTGTTGCTACTCATGCTCCACACAGCTGATTATTCTGTGCCGTTTGTGTTTTATATTCAGTTTGTCAACTGAACTATTTGTTTAGAGTGAACATTGGTTAATGTACTTGTTCTTTAATTTGTTTGAATATTTCTTTATAGCTTACTTTAATATACTGCAATTTATAGCTTCCACTTATTCTTGATATCAGTCATGATTGTCCTGTCTGCATGTTTTAATGCTATATAGTGTATATTTGTGAAAAAAAGTTTAGGCTAGCCAAGTCTACTGTTCCAGTTAAGCCCCATATCAAGTTTTAGAATTTAAATTCTAGACACTGCTTCTCACAATGCCATATGCTGTATTTGATGTAAATTGTAGGCTGGTGCACTATGTACCTTTTTTACACTCGGTTTCTAAAAGACCAGTCCAGTGGAGATGTTTTAGAAAGGATGGAAACAGAATTTTCAACTGTTCATGTTACCCTTTATTTAAATTAATTTTGCCAGGTGAATGCTTATTTATGTCATGGCCAAGCTTTAGAACTATGTAACAAACTGTGGCCATGAATTAAAAATGGAGGATTGGAAGCAAGTAAGGTGTATAGATATATTTTTTCTTTTTACCTCTGGTAGGGTCGCCACCTTGCTGGTATTTCCTTTGTTTTTTTTACTGTCCTGGATGTGGGTATACGTCCCATCCTCGGCAGGCGGGGTGGTGTGAAAGGCATGCGGCTGTGGTTAAAAAATACAGAATCTTCCGGTAAAATACTGGCCAGGTGGCCACCTAAATCACAGTATGCTTATAAAGCTGCTGTGGTTTAGGTTTTAAATAAAGTAGTTATTTTGAGGTACATCGGGCATCTATGCTGAGGATCCCAGTTGTTATTATCAAGTGGATTCTCTGTAGGAATGTTCAGAATCTGTAATACTAGAAGGCATTCAACTCCCAAGAATGCTGTTATCTTGCAATGTATCATCTGCCGCCAAAAGGCGTGGTCTAGGCCTATTAATAAACATAACAAAACAATGGTTTCCTGACTTCAAGCAGGCTTGATCCCATGAGCTCCCAGTGTGTGTTAATCGTTCACATCGACAAACTTGGTCCCGTCATTTGACTGCCGGAAGTCATGTGTTAAGGAGTCCTTTTTGCACCTGGAAACTGGGAGGGTGACAGCTGACCATGTGACCACTGGCAGCCAAGGGAAGAGGTTGGGTGCTGGGGGGTTGCAAATGGGATTCTAATCTCGGCAGCCCATTTTATAAATATGCCGGGCGAACACAATCCTGTATGTATGCACACCGGTTACTGGTCCTTAAAGTGGAGCAAAACCCAATGTCTGGATTATGCCCCCAAGCTGCCGGATCAGCATTGGCACGGTTTAACAAAAACGCTGAGGCCCCGGCCACCCAGCCCTTTTGAGATTGCCAATTGGCGCAAATGGTGGCTGGCCACATCACTGGCTTTCACGCTGGAACACTCTCTCCCAGCCATTTGGGTAGGCTAAGCGTGGGTGGTGCACACAGCTATAGGGAAGCAGAGGATGCTGCGGCTGTCGTTTGCAGCGGTGCAGCTGCCAGAAGAGGTGAATTTGCAGGCAACCAGGCCAACTGTTGGCCCTGAATCATTTAGATTCCAGAGCCCAGGAGGTTTCTCTGCTTTAAAGGAGCACTGTTGTGAATAAATGGTTCAATAATAATTTATATAAATATGCTAAATAGCAAAGGGAACTTTTACGTCCTGCATAGAATAATAATCCATCCATGCTTGTTTCTTTTGAGCAGTTAATGCAGCTGCTCACCACAGTCTGGCTCACAAGAAGGGCACTAGAATGGAGCAGATCACTGCTGTTGAAGTGGTGCGCTCAAAATCCACCCCTAGTTTTTATTTCTGCCAGGAGAAGAAAACCACAAGTTTGCCAGGATTTTTTTTTATCAGTTGTATTTAAGTAGCTCCTCTTTCTTGTGTTGCATGTTAAGCAAAATTTATATAGGAACTCCAGTCTCTTTAATATGTAGCAGCAGAGCAGCTCAAACACTTGCCTTTTCTGGGTTACGTGTCCCATGTGACCGCAAGCAGCCTATCAGGATGGGCAGTGGTTGAGCACATTGCTGTGGAACAGCTGACCTTGCGAGTCTGATAGGCTTCTCCACAGCTACCATGGAAGGCTCCCGGAAGAGGGAAGTATTGGGGAGGCCCAGTTCGCATGTTTGCGGCGCCGGTGCACAGTGAGCAATGCATTGTCTGGAGTCCTCCTTCTTTTTTTTTTTTTTTTTTTTTTTAATACACAGATTGGTGATACGCCTTTAAAGCTGTCCTATATTCCCTTTTAAAATTGCCATTTTCATTTGGGAAGTCCTCCCTGTATGTTCGGCCACTACAATGACTGAGCAACAAAAGTGCAAGCCACAAATTTATATAGTTGGGGACTGTTTTTTTGTCAGAAGAGGACTGCAGGCAAAATGACAAAAAATGTCCCTACAGGAAGTACATGACCTAACAATAAAAAGTTGTACAGTATTGGGCCAGATTTGCTGCTTATGCAGATGTCTGAAAATTTGAAACATGAGTAGCTTTTCTCCTGATGCTCGATTGGAACCCCAGAAGTAATAGTTTTTTCCCATTATAGTTTGCTATATGCATTTTTTTTCTTAACAATGAGGAGCTAATGTTTATTGCACTATAAACTAAAAGAAAAAAAACTATTGAACCATTCTTAATGTTTTGCAGTATTTCAGTTTCCTAAAGTTTGTGTGTAGTGGTTTTACCCTTGTTTTATTAATTTGTAACTGAATGTTATGATGTGTGGCTTTCTGCATGATATCTTGTGTTCAAGTACATTTTGTCATTAAAAATGATGCATTAGGGAAATTGCATGCTTCTCTTTAGCTTTTGCATTTGTTTGGAAAATTATATGTAGGATGTGGTGTTCTTTATTTTTAGGACCACCAAGGATGTCTCCCAAGGCACAGCGGCATCCACGAACTCACAGAGTTGCTAATGGTCGGAACTCCACGTGCGTTGGCCTTGAGTTTGTTTCTCGCAATGAACCTGGAGAAATATCTGCTCCTCCTGTAGCTCGAAACAACTCTTCTGGTGGCACATGGTCATCTGTTGTGAGTGGCGGTACGATGATTATATGTTCTATCTTTGTCTACCAAGTCTAATAAAGTCATATAAGATGTACTTGCTGCAAAAACATGTAACAGAAAAAAAGTCATTGTCCAGGCAGAGCTTAAATCTTTCCATGCAGGCCTGAAGTGCTGCTGACCCCAGTGCCTGCTTTCACTTTCAGCTGAGAAGCACTCCTTTCTGGGCTGCTTTTTGCAACCCCCCTCCTCCCTTCCTCTGAGCATCCTCATCAGTTGAGGTGATAGACCTGACAGACTACCCCTACCATTCAGAATTTATGCCTTTGTTCGTCTCCCTTCTGTTAACCAATCCCTCATTTCCTCGTCTTGTCAATCCTCTGAGCTCTCTCTCTCCCCTATAATGGAAATCCTCATGCTAATACAAGCCATTCAGGCTTGTGGTTTGCGAAATCCATACAAAACCTAAAGTAATATTTATTTGGGAGCAGGAGGACATGTAACACTACTCGGTACTAGATTAACAGCAGTGCCTGCACAATAAATATAAAGGGAAAAGGACTGTCCATGCTTCTTTGAAAAAAGATGCTGCAGACTGTTTTTAAAGACCACACACTGCTTGATTGGCCTTGGTGCTTGTCCATTCTACCAGACTCCCTCACTGATTGTTTGGCAAGGGCTGGCAAATTTTGTGAGCTTCCATCTGCAGCCAACTGGGGGGGTGCTTCTGAGCAAATAGGGTTGCAGACAAACAGTCTCTGCCCACAGCAATGGGTGGGATTGAGCCAGTGTGCTGGAAAGCAAGTCAGGTTTGTTTAGCCTGGACAACAGTCCCTGTTATAATCAAGCTAATGTAATTCCTTTTCATGTTTTCTGCGCTTCTTTTTGCAGTGCAAAGACTTTCTCCCAAGTCTCATAGACCTCGTTCCCCACGACAAAGTACCATGGGAAGTGGGGCTACGGCTCCTGTCCTAAACTCTCCTCAAGCTGGTTCTATTGCTCCTGAATCTGTAACCATGCCTGTACCTACTGGATCTCCAATACCTGCAAGCCCGGCTTCTAATAGAGCAGTTACCCCATCTTGTGAAGGTATATTGTCACATTTGTTAACACATACTTCAAATGAGATTTTGACCATCCTGGATTTTAGTCCGTTTTCCTGTGGCATCTTGATTTGAGATGCCTCGCTGTGTGAATCCTCCCTGATCACCCCCAACACTCTACAAACGCTGCATGCGAGGGCTCTGGTCCAATTGGTGCCTTATGCCATGCACATTAATGCACGGCATAGAGTGCTCCATCATGGGGACACTCATATCCCCATTTCCCTGTGGTCTGAGACACACTTCTAAATAAGATGTTGTGGATGCGGTCCATGCATGCAATGTGTCATCGCCGAAAAGGTAATATTTGCGGTGATCACAGGGAATAGCACAGCTAATCACCTCAATTCAAAAATTGGCCGGCCTTGGAGTCTAAAAGGCCATACAGGTTTTGGTCCACTTCTCCGGCCCTGGAGTCTTGAGTACCCGCAGTGGTACGCAATCACTTATCTTTTCCGCTGGTCCCTCGCCATGATCGCAGGCCAAGGCCACATCCCTGCAGCTGAGGTGCTCTCCCACATGCACACTTTACAGGGAAGCCGGGGTTGCAGCTGCCCCTACCCCCTATGCTCTGTTTCAACTACTGTTTATGCTGTGCTTTAGGATGCATAGCATAAAGCGCGGATTGGATGAGAGCCGCCTGCGCATGTGCTGTGGGAACAGTAGAAAGGCAAGTTGGGGGTTGACACGGGGGTATCCCAAATTGGAATGCCTCAGATAAGAGGACAAATCACCGGGATAGTCAAAATCCTGGTGATTTTGATCCACTTTAAAGGAAAAGAGCAGTATAGTTTTTAAAATGAGATTGTTGAAGATATAATTGTGCTGTATTTTAACTGATCAGAATGATTTTACAACTTTAATGTGCATTTTGTGTAGAAGTTACATATATTTTGTTTTTATGCTAACGCAACGTCTTTTCATGTGTTTTTTTTTTTTAAGCTAAGGATTCCAGATTACAAGATCAGAGGCAAAGTTCTCCTGCTGGAGGTAGAGAGACCATTAAGCCAAATGAACCTTCTAGCTTTAACAAACCTGAAAATAAAGGTATGCAACATGTTATTGTGGCTGGGAACCACAAGTGGGTTTTACACTATTCTTGCCATCTAATTTTACATAACTCTTAATACCTAGTGGGTGGTGTTTTGTTTAGGTAATATGTAAAGTAAAATTATCCTACATGTAGGCATAGTAAGTGTAGTAGGTTTCTGATGTTGTGGCAGCAGATTGAGCCCACAGTTAGGGTGGTGGCGAGATTAACTCGCCCCAAAAGAGTTTACCTCGTATTTATTTTGTAGATAGTTATGTTATCATATGTCTAGTGACATCTAAGCTTTAGAATAGTACAGTATAAAGATGATGCAGCTACAACAGTATGTCCTCATATGACCGTAATGTCTAAAGACATAGCGTAAATGCAGTATATGGAGAGAGATGGGGAGAGAGATGGGGAGAGAGATGGGGAGAGAGATGGGGAGAGAGATGGGGAGAGAGATGGGGAGAGAGATGGGGAGATATATATATATATATATATATATATATATATATATATATATATATATATATATTATAAAATAATATATATATATATATATTATAAAATAATATATATATATATATATTATAAAATAATATATATATATATATATTATAAAATAATATATATATATATATATTATAAAATAATATATATATATATATATATATTATAAAATAATATATATATATATATATATTATAAAATAATATATATATATATATATATATTATAAAATAATATATATATATATATATATATATATATATATATATATATATATATATATATATATATATATATATTATAAAATAATATATATATATATATATATATTATAAAATAATATATATATATATATATATATTATAAAATAATATATATATATATATATATATATATTATAAAATAATATATATATATATATATATATATATATTATAAAATAATATATATATATATATATATATATTATAAAATAATATATATATATATATATATATATTATAAAATAATATATATATATATATATATATATTATAAAATAATATATATATATATATATATATATATTATAAAATAATATATATATATATATATATATATATTATAAAATAATATATATATATATATATATATATATTATAAAATAATATATATATATATATATATATATATATATATATATATATTATAAAATAATATATATATATATATATATATATATATATATTATAAAATAATATATATATATATATATATATATATTATAAAATAATATATATATATATATATATATATATTATAAAATAATATATATATATATATATATATATATATATTATAAAATAATATATATATATATATATATATATATATATATATTATAAAATAATATATATATATATATATATATATATATATTATAAAAAATTGGGGGATTAGAAGAACCCTGTGCAGAAGAACTTTCTGGCTTCTGAGCTGCCACACTGTAGGTTGCCTGCTTAGTGCGGACTTCTGCTTCCCAAAGCATTCGTTTCTATCATTACTATACAAGGCATCTAAGTATGCGTTTCTCTTCTTTCACTTGGCCAGACAGAATAGTCTTAACATTCGGGTAATGTCCTCCTGTCACTCTGAGCGACCAGTATATTCTAAGTATATCACACACCCCGCTTCAAACATTAATAATTACACTTGGGTTAACCCACCTGCAGGTGGCGATGTTGCAGAGAAGTCTTGAAAAACGAACCCCTCCCGGTCTATACATACCTGGGACCTCCCACTTATCTCCCAGTGTTCTTCTCTGCAAGATGGCGACAAGACAGAAGAATGAAGTCTCCTGCTTGCAGGTAGCCGGGGTAACACCCCGGCCCCCCTTCTGGTCTATTTCTGCTCGGCCTTGTTTTGTTTGCCCCTTAAAAATTGTGTAGCCTCCCAGCTTAGGCTGCCGGCCGGGCAAGGTTAGACGGCACCCTAAGGTGCCTAGGAGCTTGCTCCTCCGCTAGACCCCACACTATGGGGCAACGCGGTTATCCGGCCTGGTGATCCGGATTTGGGATGCCCCGTCCCGTTCCTCCCTATGGGTATTGGCCCTGTTCCCCGCTTGGTTCCCTTCTCCCTGCGCTAGTAAGGGGGGGGGGGGCTGCTTTTGTGTGCTTGGTTACATGTATGAATGTGAGCTTCTCCACCTCCTGCGCCTGGATGTTTTTTATTGCGGCCGGTGGGGGGCCGGGCGGCGTGCGTATCGCCGGCCTGCCTGTCTGACCGGTTCCCCTTGTGTTGAGGCTCTGGTGAGCCCCTTGTGGTTGAGGAGGAAGCGGGCGCCATGTCTTTTTGGCGGCCGCTGCTTGTAGGCGGCTTTGTACTTCAGGAGGGGGAGGGGGCGGGGCCGCGCCTTGCGCTGATTCTTGGAAGGGGGGCGCGGCCGGTGCGCTTGGGTCGGCCCGCCCTTCTTCTCCTACCTTCCTCCTCGTTCCTGGCTGTGGGACGGATGGCTGCTGCTGCGGCTGTGCTCGGCGCCGCCATATTGCAAGATCGGTTTTTTAAGGTAGTCCCGTGTATTCTGTTTAAGGTGGTATGCATCATGGGCTGGTAATTGCTGCTTTTCTCTTGCTTATGCTTCTTTTGAATAAGTTCATGTGCGCATCTTATGTCAGGGCACGTCTGACAGTAACCCCTCAAGGATTGGGGTTTTTCTGGGCGCCGCCCGTGTCATCTTTTACCTAACAGCAAATATTTGTATGCTTGAGTTTCGCGCTGCACAGCAGCTGGTGCCTGTGCTTGTATTGCATTTTATTTATGTATTGATGCATGCTTGTTTGTTCCTTACTATGGAGTGACTGTTGTCCTTTCCGTTGCAGATCCTGGGATCCCGTGCTGAAGGGGTCTCCCGGTCTTAGATACCTGGCTAGTGGGGTTGTCCATTCCAAAAATTATATATTTTATATTACAAATCCTCCCACTACTGGGACATTAAAGGGGCATCCCGGGTTGCATAACCCATAAATCCCTGGGTAATTGCGAATACCACAATTTCACCATATGGAGGCTTCCAAGGATACCAGAAACGGCCCTTCGGTGCAATCTAGGCTGTGTGGGGGTTGTGGGGCTCCACTCCTGGGGGATGATGTCATTATATGCATTCCATGTGCGCAGCGGAACATCGAGCGCCAGTCTGGTACTCCGGTTTCTGGCGCCTCGCCGCCCGTGTCATCTCCTACTCCTCCCCGCCTGTTCCGGACCCCGTGTGACGTTGGGTGGGGATTCGCAATCCGAGGTATGCGCACGGTTGGCCAGCCTTGAGAAAATGTTTTCTGCTGTGGTTGCTCAGAAGGCTCCGGCTAAGCGGAAACACATGTCCCTGACTCCGCCGGACCCAGATGTTGATGTTTTTGAGGCATTGGACTGGTCCGATTGCCCCCGGCTGAAGAGGGGGAGATTCTTGAGGAATCGGACGACCCTGATGTCCAGCAGTTGTTTGGTGCTGAGGGTGACCAGGCGGTGGGGATAGTCTTTGATAACCCTTCAATATTGGCTCAAATGTTTGAAGTTTTGGCTTTAGACCCTCCTGTGGCGGCTCCCCCGCCTAAGGGTGAGTTGTTTGATGTGGCCAAGCCGCGTTTGGAGTTTCCCAGTCAACGACATTTTGAGAATGTCGTCCTTAAAGAATGGGAGCAGCCTACACGTCTCGTTGGTGTTCTGCTTAGTTGGGATAAGAAGTATACTTTTCCGGCGGACTTGGTGAAGCGTTGGTCTTTTCCCCCCCGAGGTTGATGCCCCGGTTTTGGGGCTATCTAACATGGCTGTGTTGCATTCTCCTGAAACGACTACCCTTAAGGATGGCGAGGATCGCCGGATTGATCAGCTTGCTCGCCACGGTTTTGCCAGTGCGGGTTCGGCTTTGAGGCCTGTTTGTGCTTCGGCACTTTTGTTGTTGCCGGTTAGGTCCATTGTCAGGGATTTATTTGCGGGCCTTGATCCTACTTGTGATGAGTTTGTTGCTCTCAAACGTTGAGTCCTTTGTTTCGTTCTTGCCGCTCAGGATGACGCCATGGTGATGTGTGGCAGGACCACGGCTTTGTTGGTGGCTATCTGACGGTCAGTGTGGTTGCGGCAATGGACTGCTGACTTTAATTCTAAGAAGTCGCTTACGGCTCTTCCCTTTTTGGGTTTGCGCCTTTTTGGTGAGAAATTTGATTCGGTTGCCAAGGGAGGTAAGTTACCTCAGCGCAAGAAACTTCGTCGTTCCTTTTGGGGGGCGGCCTCGTTAAATCCCTCCTTTCGGGGAGCCAGAGCCGGCAGAGGTGCAGTCTTTTCGGCCTCCAGGGGTGCAAGCTGGAACAGGGGTAGAGGCCGTGGCCGTCCCGGTCACTCCTGGGGTGCCAAACCCAAGCCCGCTGCCAAGCCCGCTCAGCAATGAGGGGGCGCCCTCACCCTTGCGGGTGGGGGGACGGTTGCGACACTTATCCCGGGTGTGGGAGCAGATGGTCTCGGACAGGTGGATCCGGGAGGTGGTGTCGGCCGGTTACAAGCTGGAGTTCGAGTCCCGACCTCCTCGGAGGTGGGCCGCGGTTATTATTCCAATCTCTTCACAGTGCCCAAGGACGACGGGTCGGTTCGTCCCATCCTGGATCTGAAGTTCCTCAACGTGTTTATCCGTCCCCGGAAGTTTCGCATGGAAACTCTGCGCTCTGCCATCAATTCTCTTCGGCAGGGGGACTTCATGACGTCCATAGACATCAAGGATGCCTACCTTCATATTCCTATCTTTCCGGCTCATCAAAGGTTTCTTCGCTTCGTGGTGGAAGATCGGCATTTTCAATTTGTGGCTCTTCCGTTTGGCCTTACCTCGGCTCCAAGAGTGTTCACCAAGGTCCCCCCGGGTTCGGCAGTCTCTTCAGTGGTGGATGGTCTTGGACAATCTCTTGAGGGGCAGGTCTTTTCTGACGCCTCTTTGGGAAACTGTCACCACGGATGCCAGTTTGTCGGGTTGGGGAGGTTTCTGGAAGGATCTTCAGTTCCGGGGGCGGTGGGATCCTCAGGAGGCCCACTTGCCCATCAACGTTCTGGAGCTGAGAGCCATCAGGTTGGTTCTGTCTCACTTGACACAGCATTTACAGGGCTTGCCGGTTCAGGTTTAGTCAGACAATCGGACGGCGGTTGCTTACATCAATCACCAGGGAGGGACTCGCAGTCTGGGTGCCTTCAGGGAGGTGTCCCTGATTCTGGCCTGGGCAGAGATCCATGTTCCTTGCATCTCGGTAGTGGAAAACACGGAGGCGGACTTTCTGAGCAGGTGCTCTTCGCGCCGGGGGGAATGGTCTCTCCATCCCCAGGTGTTTCGGTCTCTTTGTCTCCGGTGGGGGACGCCGGAGGTGGATCTGTTTGCCTCTCGTCACAATTACAAGCTTCCGACATTCGTGTCGCTCTCTCAGGATCCTCTGGCTCTGGCGGTGGATGCCATGTCTCTGACCTGGGGGGACCTGGGGTTCAATTTTATCTGTTTACTCCGATCCCCATGCTAGGCAAGGTGTTGCGAAAGCTTGCCCTGAAAGGTGTTCCCGCCATTCTCGTGGCTCCAAGGTGGCCGAGGCGGGTGTGGTTCGCAGACATCGTTCGTCTGGCGGTGGATCAGTTCGATCTGCCTCTTCGGCCGGATCTTCTCACACAGGGTCAACTGTGTTGCCTCAATTTACCAACGCTGGCTTTGACTGCCTGGCTGCTGAAACCTCCATCTTAAAGGAGGAAGGTCTTTCGGATTCTGTTATTCAGACTCTTATTAGCGCCAGGAAGAGGTCTTCTTCTACCATCTACTATAGGACTTGGAGATCTTATATTGATTGGTGTGAGGCTAGATCTTTGCCCTGTCGGGTCTTTTCTGTTTCCAGAATTTTGGATTTTCTTCAATCGGGGCTGGACTCTGGTCTCCAGCTGAGTACTTTGAAGGGGCAGGTTTCTGCCCTGTCTGTCTTCTTTCAAAAGTCTTTTGCGCTTCATCCTTTGGTCTTTTTTCCAGGGGGTCTCGCATGTGCGGCCTCCTAGGAAGCCTTTGCTCCCTGTTTGGGATTTGAATTTGGTTCTCTCTGCTCTTCAGGCTCCCCATTTCGAGCCCTTGCAGGATATTGCTCTTTCTACTTTGACTCAGAAGGTTGCCTTTTTGGTGGCTATCACTTCGGTTCGGCGTGTTTCGGAGTTGGCGGCCTTGTTGATTCAGGCTCCTTACTTTGAGAGGCATCAGGACAAGGTGGTGTTCCGCTTCAAACCGGACTTTCTTCCTAAGGTGGTCTCTGCTTTTCATCTTAACCAGGACATTGTTCTTCCTTCCTTGTGTCCTAAGCCTAGGAATGACGAGAGGGTTTTGCATTGTTTGGACGTGGTACGCTGTGGGAAGTACTATTTTCTTACTACATCTCCTTTTCGGAAGACTGATGCCTTTTTCGTGGTGCCCTGTGGGCCTAGGAAGGGTTTGGCTCCGGCTAAGTCTTCCATTAGCAAATGGATTCGTCAGGCTGTTGTTGGGGCCTATTCTGCCAAGGGGAAGGTTCCCCCTTTTCGTATCACTGCTCATTCTACTCGTGCTGTTGGGGCGTCTTGGGCTTTTCAGCACCAGGCTTCTGTTGGACAGGTTTGTAAGGCTGCTACTTGGTCTTCTGTTCACACTTTTTCCAAGTTTTATAAGGTTGACGTGCGGGCTTCAGCGGATGCTGTGTTTGGCCGCAAGGTTCTGCAGGCTGCAGTGGTTTTGAGTTTTGCATTATTGCCTTGTTGGATACCCGCCCTTTCTGGACACTGCTTTTGGATGTCCCAATTGTAATTATTAATGTTTGAAGCGGGGTGTGTGACATACTTAGAATAATACCATTTTGTGAATACTCACCTGTAAAATGTGTATTATAAGTGTGTCACACACCCCGCTTCACCCGCCCTTTTTGGTGTCCTGGATCTTTATATGGTGAAGCTTCGTTTACAGTTTGAGGGTTACCTATGGTTTTTTTTTCTGGTACCTTGTCTTTACTGCTGTTTGAAAACTGGGAGATAAGTGGGAGGTCCCAGGTATGTATAGACCGGGAGGGGCTCGTTTTTCAAGACTTCTCTGCAACATTGCCACCTGCAGGTGGGTTAACCCAAGTGTAATTATTAATGTTTGAAGCGGAGTGTGTGACATACTTAGAATACCCATTTTACAGGTGAGTAGTCACAAAATGGTATTTTTTGTTACACTGTTTTTCTCCAAAGTTCTTGACTTGGGGATCCATTTTGGATTTTGTCATTCATACTGGTACATCCAAGTGACAAGTTATTGGGTTGCTCTGTCCTTCCTGCTGCAAGGACGTGGAAAGCTGTGCGTTATATTACCTAGAATGGCTATCTCAGCGCCATGATGATATTCTTAGTATACAGTACGTCCTGCTCCAGATATAATACTTACACTTGGGTTATCCTCCGCCAGATGGCGCTGAACCGCAGAGACATGCAAAACAGGCTCCTCTTGGCCCTTCAAATACCCAGGGACCTCCCACAAATCCCCAGATTTCTCTGCAGTGCTGCCTGCGAAGACATGAAGTATCACTCTCTCGCAGGTGAGCGGGGCTATTAAAGCCTGTGGCCCTGTTGAACTATTCCCACCCGTCGTCCTCGTGATGTGCCTCCCAGCATGGGCTGCGCTGGTCGGGTGAAGGTAGGCAGCACCATGCGTGCTTATGGAGCCATGCTCCACCGCAGTCCCCCACCAAAGGGTAGGCGGCTTAGACTGATGGTGAGCCTCTAGGGGATGCCCCTCCCGCATTATTGCCCCATACCCTGTGTAGCGGTGGACCCTGTGCAAAGGGTCGCCATCCTCCCTCGTTCCCCCCCGTAGCTCGGGGGGGGGGGGGTGTGGTGGTCTCGGTGTATTGGGTTACACGTTTATGGCCTCGCCTCAGACGCTGCAGCGTCTTCATTGGCAAATCTTCTAAGTGTGTCATACTCGCGTCTCTTGACTGCGTTGACTACTGTCTCAGAGCTTCGCGCTCTTCGGGGGGCGGGGACCTGGCTTTGCGCGCTTCGCGTCACAGCCCGCTCTGGCCCGCCCTTCGAGGTTCGCTTGGCGCCATTTAGATGCTCGTCGCGCGTGCGCGGTAACGTTCCTCCTCCTCCCTCGGTCTGCAAGTGCCCTCGTGGGCGATTTTCATCATTCTTGCTTACTGTGCATGGCTCTGACATCCCTATTCCCATTATGTCTTTCAGACGGTCGAATCCAGTGGCTTCTCCCGGCCCGGTGTAATTGCCAGTTGGACCTAGTATAATTACTCCCACTTCCTAGCGGGTCTTTGGGGCATCCAGGGTAGCTTACAGCGTCAATCACTACTGGCCTATTGTGCCTATTAATCACCATATGAAGGCATCCCAGGATGTTGTGAACGGGGTTCCCTCGGGACAAGCCCGGCTGTGTGTAGCTTGTGGGGTCTCACCTATCAGCAGTGACAATGCACGGGTCTGCGTCCCTTGTGCACAGCGGGCGCTAATGGTACTTCCCGCCCCTCCTGTGGCTGGGCCTGCACCTCGCCTCACTTCTCCTACCTCCCCAAGCCTGTGTCTAACTCCCAACACAAGCGGGGATTCTCATCCTGATGTGGCTACTAGACTGGCCAGTGTTGAAAAATTGCTTGCTAATACTCTAGCGTGCAAGGCCACCGCAAAAAAGCGGCACATAATCCCTGACTCTGCTCCTTTCCCTACGGAGTCTGATGATTTCTTGCATCTATATGGCCATACCCCCTCGGACGAAGGGGAGCTGTTCTCTGACTCAGGGTCATCTGACGAGAAGTCAAGGGGTCATGACGATTCTGGTTCTGATCACTGGACCCTGCATGATACTGATAAACTGCTGGTTCAGATTTTTGAGGTTTTGTCCATCTCTCCCCTTGTTGCGGCTCCCAGGCAAAGGGGTGAGCTATTTCATACTGCTAAGGCTTGATTGGAATTTCCTGAGCAAACCCATTTCAATAACCTCGTATTTAAGGAGTGGGAACATCCCAGTAGACTTCCTGGGATCCCTAAGAGTTTGGACAGGAAGTATCCATTTCCTGCTGATATGGTCAAGTGCTGGTCATCGCCTCCCGAGGTCGATGCTCCTATTCTAGGGCTGTTTAACACCTCTATTATGCACTCCCCTGACACTACTACGCTGCGGGATTCTGAGGACCGGCGCATTGACCAATTGGCGTGCCATGTCTTTGCATTTGGAGGGGCGGCTCTGCGCCTGGTTTGCGCTTTGGCCATTACTGCTGTGGCGCTCACGGCCATGGTCAGGAATGCACTTGACTGCCCAGACGAGTTGCCAACTGATGCTATTAATGCACTGTCTAACTGTGATGTGTTTGTGAACTTTATCCTGTCTGCATCGGATGATGCTATTAGGATGTGTGCCAGATCTTCCGCCTTGGCGGTGGCTATACGCCGCGTGGTATGGCTGCGTCAGTGGGCTGCCGACAATGCTGCTAAGAGGGCCCTTACTGGTCTTCCATTTAAGGGGCTGCGCCTGTTTGGGGACCGCCTAGACCTTTTTGCTAAAGGAGGTAAGTTACCACAGCGCAGGCGGCAGCCTCGGCCTTTTCGTAGCCAGGGCCCCCTTTCAGTCCCCTACAGAGGCGCTAATCAGGGGAAAGGGGTGTCCTTCGCAGGGGCTTACGCAGACTCCTGGCATAGGAGCAGGGGGCGATGTCCTGGCTCCTCCTGGGGGACCAAACCCAAAGCCCCTCCCAAGACCCCCCAGGCATGATGGGGCGCCCTCGCCCGCCAGGGTGGGGGGACAGCTACAGCACTTCGCGCGTGTCTGGAGATGCCAAGTCTCAGACTGGTGGATTCAGGAGGTAGTTTCCTCTGGTTACAAGATAGTTTGCTGTGCGGCCCCCCTCAAGATTCATCAGGTCCCGGATCCCCCAGGACCCGGTATCAGCTCAGGTCCTGATGCAGGCCGTGCAAGGACTTCTGGATCTGGGAGTCATTTGCACTGTCCCCTTGAGAGAATTGGGGGAGGGGTTCTACTCCAACCTTTTCACAGTGCCCAAAAGAGATGGGTCAGTCAGGCCCATTCTGGATTTAAAGATCCTCAACAAATTTGTCAAGAACAAGCGCTTTCGCATGGAAACTCTGCGCTCGGCCGTTGGCTCTCTGCGCCCAGGGGATTTCATGACGTCTGTGGACATCAAAGATGCTTACCTTCACATCCCTGTGTTCCCGGGACATCAAAGGTTTCTCAGATTCGTGTTGAAAGATCAACATTACCAATTTGTGGCCCTACCTTTTGGCCTCACTTCAGCTCCCAGAGTGTTCACCAAGGTGCTGGCGGGGGTGATGTCTTTGATAAGGTCAGGGGGCATTCGAGTGCTGCCCTAACTGGACGACATCCTCATCACCTCACGGTCTCTACAGCAGGCGGAGCTGGACACTCGGCTGGTGGTGTCCACCTTGGAGTCCTTCGGCTGGGTGATCAATCACCCCAAGTCCTCTCTATCCCCTTCGTCGGTGACCCCATTCCTGGGGATGATTCTGGATACGGTTCAGTCACGAATATTCCTTCCCCAACAGAAGGTGGAAGCTCTGACTGCGCAGGTGAGGTCCCTGCTCTCGTGCCCCCAGCCCTCCCTCAGGCAGGGAATGCAGCTGGTGGGCCTGATGGTGGCGAGCTTCGAGGCGGTGCCCTTTGCTCAGTTCCATTTGAGGCCTCTGCAGCTTCACCTTCTATCAGTATGGGACAAGGACCCCGCGTCTTTGGACGGGGTTTGTGTGCTTTCCCCATTGGTCAGAAGGTCCCTCTCGTGGTGGCTGGACCACAAGAACTTGCTAAAGGGCCGGTCCTTTCTGGCCCCCTTCTGGGAGACGGTCACCACGGATGCCAGTCTGTCAGGTTGGGGGGATTCTGGAAGTCCCTGAGGTTCCATGGGAGGTGGGGCCCTCAGGAGGCCCATTTACCCATCAACATTCTGGAACTACGGGCGGTCAGGTTGGTACTGGAGCAGTTGACCACCTGCAGGGACTGGCTGTACAGCTGTGCTCAGACAACAGGACGGCGGTTGCCTACATCAACCATCAGGGAGGGACCCGGAGCAAGGGTGCCCTCCAGGAAGTGTCGCGGATTCTGACATGGGCGGAGGCCAATGTTCAATGCATTTCGGCTGTTTATATCCTGGGGGTAGAGAATCTTCTGGCAGACTCTCTGAGCAAGGGGACTTCCCGTCAGGGGGAGTGGTCTCTCTGCAACAGGGTGTTCCAGTCCCTGTGTTACCGGTGGGGCCTACCGGATGTGGATTTGTTTGCATCCCGTCACAATCACAAGCTCCCGGCCTTTGTCTCCCTGTCTCAGGATCCTCTGGCCTTGGCCACGGACGCTCTGTCAATGTCATGGAAGGAATTTCTGCTCCTGTATGTCTTTGCCCCGTTCCCTCTGCTGGGCAGGGTTCTGCGCAAGATTGCTCTGGAAAGGGTGCCAGTGATTCTGGTGGCCCCAAGGTGGCCAAGAAGAGTGTGGTTCAAATGGCAGTAGACCAGTACGTCCTGCCAGAGGCGCCAGATCTGCTCACTCAGGGCTCCTTACGCCATCCCAGTTTACAAACTCTGGCTTTGACGGCCTGGCTGCTGAAACCTCCATCTTGATGGAGAAAGGCTTGTCTGCCTCGGTGGTGGATACCATGGTACAGGCTAGGAAGAAAACTTCTTCTGCCATCTATTATAGGGTATGGCGTTCCTACATTGTTTGGTGTGAGTCTAGGTCTCTTCCCTGTAGGGAGTTCTTAGTCCCTAGGGTTCTGGAGTTTTTACAGCATGGATTGGAGTTGGGTCTAAAACTCAGTACTCTGAAGGGTCAGGTTTCTGCCCTGTCTGTCTTCTTTCAGAAGTCTTTTGCTCAGCATCCTTTTGGTTAAGACCTTCTTTCAGGGGGTCACTCATGTGCGTCCCCCACGTAAGCCTACAGTCCCTGTTTGGGACTTGAACTTGGTTTTGTCTGCCTTGCAGGGTGCTCCCTTTGAGCCTATTCAGGATGCTGCTCTGGCTGTACTTACCCTCAAGGTTGTCTTTCTGGTTGCTATTACTTTGGTCAGGCGTGTGTCTGAGCTGGCGGCTCTGTCTATTCAGCCCCCATACTATGAGAGACACCAGGACAAGGTGGTGTTCCGCTTTAAGCCAGACTTTCTGCCTAAGGTGGTGTCTGCTTTTCATTTGAATCAAGATATTGTTCTTCCTTCATTGTGTCCTAATCCTAGCAACGCTAAGGAAAGGGTTCTGCATTCTTTGGATGTGGTCAGGTGTCTGAAGTATTACCTGGTAGTCACTGCGGCTTTCAGGAAGGCTGATGCTCTATTCTTAGTATACAGTACGTCCTGCTCCAGATATAATACTTACACTTGGGTTATCCTCCGCCAGATGGTGCTGCACTGCAGAGACAAGGAAAAACAGGTGTATGTGTGTGGTGGTCTTAGTGTATGTTTTACACGTTATGGCCTTAGTCTTGCCCCGGACTAGTATTCCTGGGGTCAGAGCCGCGCTGTTTGTTCTTTACTGTGTATTTGTCGCCGCCGCCGCGTGCACCTCTTTCTTTACTGGATGTGCTGCGGCGGCGGCGCCTCAGACACTGCAGCGTCTTCATTGGCAAATCATTTTTTCTAAGTGTGCTATACACTTCGCTCCTCATGACAACTTGTAACTTTCTCAGAGCTTCGGGGGGGGGGACCTGGTTGGCGTGACAGCCGCTCTGGCCCGTCCTTCGAGGTTCGCTTGGTGCCATTTTGATGCTGGTCGTACGCACGCGTGGTAGCGGTCCTCCTCCTCCCTTGGTCTGTAAGTGCCCTCGTGGGCGATTTTCATGATCTTTGTTTACTGCGCATGGTTCTGACTTCCTTTATTCCCATTATGTTTTTCAGACTGGTGAACACCATTGGCTTCTCCCAGCCCGGTGTAAAATTATAGCGGGCCTTGTAATATTCTCCCACTTCCTTAGCGGGTCTTTGGGGCATCCAGGGTTACTTATAGTGTAAATGCCTACTGGCATATTGTACCTTGATTAATCACCATATAGCGGCATCTCAGAATTATGTGACCGGGGTCTCTCTGGGACAAGACCGGCGGTGTATAGCGTGTGGACAACCCCATGCTGATGCTGACAGGGCACGGGTCTGCGTACCCTGTGCCGAGCAAGCCCTGGCCCTGCAATCTGGTCGGCCAGCGGCTACACCTAGCTTCAATTCACCTATCTCCCCAGGCTTAAATCTCTCTCCTGCTGAGTCGCCTACAAGTGGGGAACTGCAGCCTGGCTTAAATCTCTCTCCTGCTGAGTCGCCTACAAGTGGGGAACTGCAGCCTGCTGGGCCTTCCAGACTGCCTACGGCTGAACAGATTATTGCTAGGTTGTCAGAGCGAATGGCCCCTGGTAGAAAGCGGCACCTGACGCCTCATGTTTCTGTATGTTCTATGAGAACTGAGGGGTTTGCTACTCCGTGTGACTATACCCCTTCTGATGAAGGGGAGTTGTTCTCGGACTCAGGCTCTTCTGATGAGAGGCCGAGGAGTCATGACGATTCTGGCCCTGAATTCTGGGGCCAGTGTGACACTGACGACTTGTTGCTTAAGGTCTTTAAGGCACTGTCTATCTCTCCCCCCGGTCAGGTCCCCAAGCCTAGAGGGGAATGTTTTCATACTGCGACTGCACGTTTGGAATTTTTAGAGCAGGCTCATTTCCATGCCCTTGTGCTCAAGGAATGGGAATGCCCCAGTAAACTTCCAAGGGACTGGGATAGGAAATACCCTTTTCCCCCTGAGGCGGTTAATTGTTGGTCATCTCCCCCCGTGGTGGATGCGCCGATCATGGGGGTCCCTAACCCCCCCTTTTTACAACCCCTGCTTATAGTACCCTTCGGGATGCTGAGGACCGGCGCATTGAGCTGCTGGCCTCCCATGCCTTTTCTTGTGCTGGGACGGCGCTGCGCCCGGTCTGTGCCGCAGCCATCAATGCAGTGGCCACTAGAACCCTCATCAAAAAATTGCTCGATCATCACCCCGAGGATCTCCCCTGGGAGAAGATTGGCTCTAAGGTCAACCAGACCAAAAGAGTCACAAATAGGAGCACCACCAATATAAATCCATAAACCGTTTATTTAAATTTGTATAAAAAACAGACACATTAAAAAACACAACAACACAACAATGAACAAATTAAAAACACCTCTACCTGCCCTGAAAGGGTGTGAAACCACCAGTCCTAATAATACCCATAATTAGTACCAGATCTAAGTCAAAAGGGATGGTCCCTAAAGCCTAATCCCTAAGAGGAGTGAGTTCCCTTTTATTTGAATTACTTATTTGTGCCGGCACAAAAAGATTTTTTTAAAAATAATGCATTAAATAATGTGTGTATTAAATATTCATATTCAGAGATAGTAACCTAAACCTAACCATAAAGTGCATTGTGCATTGTGCAAAAAATATGTCTTGGCTCAAGTAAGAGCCCAGAGAGTGAACATATATTACAGAGTATCAAATAGAATGACAGAAAACAGAAAATAAATGTCATCAATGCAATCAGTAACAAAGTGACAACTCAAAAATAAAACAAGTAACAATTATACAGATAAAGAGGGATACTCAGCTGTGGAACAACGTGTAGAACAATCACCAGGGAGGACAAACAGGGCGGGAGGCTGCTTCCACCTGCGCTTCGCGGTAATGAAAACCGCTTCTTGCATTATTTTTAAAAAAATCTTTTTGTGCCGGCACAAATAAGTAATTCAAATAAAAGGGAACTCACTCCTCTTAGGGATTAGGCTTTAGGGACCATCCCTTTTGACTTAGATCTGGTACTAATTATGGGTGGTATTAGGACTGGTGGTTTCACACCCTTTCAGGGCAGGTAGAGGTGTTTTTAATTTGTTCATTGTTGTGTTGTTGTGTTTTTTAATGTGTCTGTTTTTGATACAAATTTAAATAAACGGTTTATGGATTTATATTGGTGGTGCTCCTATTTGTGACTCTTTTGGTCTGGTTGACCTTAGAGCCAATCTTCTCCTGTGTTGCATTGATTTAGTGAGCACGCCTATAATTGGTTGGCTATTAGTGGTGCACCATTTGAATAGATCTCCCCTGGGAGGTGTTTAATGCACTCTCCAATTGTGATGTATTTGTGAAGTTTATTCTATTAGCGCTGGATGACGCGATTAGAATGTGTGCTAGTACTTCCGCCCTTGCGGTGGCTATTCGTCGCTTGGTCTGGCTGCGACAGTGGGGTGCTGATGATGCTACTAAAAAGACTCTTACTGGGCTCCCCTTTAGAGGGCAACGCCTTTTTGGGGCCCGTCTTGACCTGTTCGGCAAAAAGGGCAAATCACCCCCTTGCAGACGGCCGTCTCGCCCCCCTCGAGGCAGGGGCACCCCCCCTCCCCCCTACCTTAGTGTTAAACAGGAACCAGGGGTGTCTCTCCGGATTTTTCGTGCAGACTCCTGCCCCACGAGCAGCAGGCAACGCTCTGGCCCCTCCGGTGGGGCTAAGCCCAAATCTTCCACCAAACCCCCTCAAGCATGATGGGGCGCCCTCACCCTTCTGGGTGAGGGGATGGCTGCAGCACCTTGTTCTTATCAGGAGGCATCTTCTGGTGGATTCAGGAGGTTGTGTCCTCCAGATACAGGATAGCGTTTGCTGCACGGCCTTCCCCAGTTTTTATCAGTTCCCAGGTACTCCTGGTCCCTGCCGCTGTTCACTTGCTGGCACAGGCCATGCTAAGCCTGCAAGTTCTGAGGGTCTCTTGCAGATTGCCCGTAATAGGCAGAGGCAAGGGCCGCTATACCACCTTCCACAGTCCCCCAAAGGATGGGTCGGGTTGGCCCATTCTGGATTCACAGCAATTCTCTAATTACAGGCAGTTTCCGGCATGGAAACTCTTGAGTTGGGCCATCAGCACCTTGCGCCCAGTGGGCCTCTTGCCATCGGGGGAACTCTACAATGCTTCTGTTTACATTCCTGTGCCCTCAGGTCTCTGAGGCTCTCCAGGTTCGTGTTGGTCCAACACTGTTAATTGTGGCCTTGTTATCTGGCCTCTCGTCAACTCCCAGAGTGTTTACTCAGGTGCTGTCGATGGTGATGTCTCTGAGACCAAGGAGAGTCCTTGCAATGTCTACCCGGACGCCCTTCCTCACTTCCCTGTCTCTGCGTCAGGATAGTTGGAACCCGGCTGGTGGGTCCATTGGGAGTCATTGGATGGGTGTTCAATCACCCCGAGTCCTCGCTGTTCCCTAAGTGGTAACTTCATTAATAGGAATGATTCTGGATTAGGTTCAAACCAGATTCTCCCCCTCTCAGCAATTAGGTGGGCAATCTGGTCTCGTGGGCTCAGTCCCTCATTGCTGTCCCGGTTTCTTAACACCAGGCAGGGATACAACTGGTGGGCCAGTTGTTAACTTGCTTGGAAGAGGTCCCTTATGCTCAGTTCCCCTTGAGCCCTTCTGCGACTTCTGTTGGTAACCTAGGACAGGGACCCAGCACCCCTGGAGCAGGGTCTGTGGGCCTTCCCACCTGTATGACGGGTTTTCTCTTGAAAGTGGATGAACTCGAGGGACCTGTCTGGGGGCAGTTCCTCCTTGCCCCTTCCTGGAAAAGGTCACCATGGATGCCAACCTTTCAGGTTGAAGGGGATGGTTTCTTCTGAAACCCCCTGCAATTCTGGTGGTGGTGGGACCCTTAGAAGGTCCTTACGCCTATTGAATTCTAAACAGTGAGCGTTTTTCAGTTGGCTCTATCTCGCTTGACCACTCCCTTCTGGATTGCCAGTCTGGGTGTTCTCGGTCCGTCTGACAGACGTACTACATTAACCATTGGAAGGGGCCTGGAGCTGGTGGACCTTCCAGGGAGTGTCTATGTTCCCTTCTGGGCAGAGACATTGCTCCCTGCATGTTAGTGATATTAGCTCCGGCAGAGCCCCTCTGCGACAGGATGTGCTAACCCCCGTGTCGCTTTGGAGTCCAACCAGTCGTGGATCTCTTGGGTTCCGTCACCTTCACAGGCTATCGGCCTTTGTTCCCCTGTCCCGGGATCCTATGTCAGTGGTCTGGATGCCTTAGTACCGTCTTGACAGGACTTTTGGTTCTGTATGTCCTTCTACATTCCCTCTGCTAGGCAGGGTTCTGTGTAAGATTGTTCTGGTAAGGGGACCAGTGATTCTGGTGGCCCCAGTTGACCTAGTAGAGTGTGGTTGCAGACATGGTCCTGTGGTCAGTAGTTCTGCACCTTGCCAGGAGTGCCAGTTAATCAGTCAGGCCCCCTTTACGTCACTCCAATCCATGGTCCCTGGCCTAGCCGGCCTGACTGCTGAAACACATCTTGATGGAGACAAGTTTAACTGTCTCGGTGTTTTGACTATGGTAGGCTAGGAGTAAGCCTCTTCCTCGTCGTCTTATATTGTTGTAGGGTATGGCATACCCACATTGATTGGGGAGAGTCTAGTTTCTCTTACCTGTTGGGTGTTCTCGGTTCCCAGGGTTCCAGTGTGGTTGTGAGCATGAATTAAAGTTGGTTCCCCAGCTCAGTTCTCTGATGGGTCAGGCTCTGCCCTGTCCACCTTGCCTTAGCAGTCTCTGGTTCAGTCTTCCTTCAGGGGGTGCTCATGTGCGTCCTCCATGTACTCCTATGGTCCCTGTTGGGATTGAAGTTGAATTCATTCTGTCTGCTTGCAGGATTGTCCCTTGGTGCTATTCAGGATGCTGTCTGGCTGTCCTTACCCTCAAGGTTGTCCTTCTGGTGACTGTTACCTTGGTCAGGCGTGTGTTAGCGGGCGGCTCTGTCTACCTAGCCCTCATTCCTTGAAATACACCAGGATAAGGTGGAGTTCTGCCTGAAGCCGGACTCTCTACATCATGTTCATTTATTCGAGATATTGTTATCCACGGCTATCCCTTTTTCCTAGCAACGCTGAGGAAATGGTTCTGCATTCCTTATACAGGTGTTGGCTGTGTCCTTTAGGGGAACTGAGGTTCCTTGGGGCTTGTGGTCATTACTTCCTGAATGTGCCCGATCTCGTCTGCTCTCGGGAGTTGGGCGGTTTGGTCCTGGTTGTTACTCCTGGTACCTTGTTTGACCTTGGCTTCTGCCAAATTTCTTGTAGCGATCGGATTGTCATGCTGTTACTCAAGGCAACAAGGGAGATTCTTCCCCCTGCCTGAATAGGCCTGTTTCCTTATTCTAAGCATACAGCACGTCCTGCTCCAGTAGTAGTAATAACATGTGGGTAGTCCTCCACCTCCGGCGCCGTGCACTACAGACATGTAGAAAACAAGCTCCTCCCGGCCCTTCATATACCGAGGGACCTCCCACAAATCCCCAGATTTCTCTGCAGTGCTGGAACTGCGAAGACATGAAGTATCACGCTCTCGCAGGCGAGCGGGGCTTGCCAGTCCGAGGCCCTGCGGGACTATTTCCACCCGTCCTTATTAAGAATATGCCTCCCAGCCTGGGCTGCGTTGGTCGGGTGAAGGTAGGCAGCACCTAGTGTCCTTACGGAGCTAGTCTCCACCGCACCGCACCATAGGGTAGGCGGTTAAGGCGAATGGTGAGCCTTCAGTGGATGCCCCTCCCGCACTAGTGCCCCCATGCCCCATCTAACGGTGGACCCTCTATACGGGTCACCTTCCTTCCCAGATTCCCCCGTTAGTGGGGGAAAAAAGAGGGGGGGGGGCTGTGTGTTGATGGCCTACTCCTTGCCCTAGTACACTTTAGACTCTTACCGCTACTGGGTGTCAGAGCGTGCTTCACTTGCTTATTTTTAAACTGACCGCAGCTTTTTACTGTGCTTTATGCGCACACAGCAGCAATGTTTGGGGAAGCTACAGCGTTTTTCAATTTCCCTTGCTCACTTCGTCAGACTTCTTCTCTGAAGTGATGCTGACGTAGCTAAGTTCTCTCCTGATTGGCTGCGTGCCTTCTAGCTTCGCGCGCTCCGGGGGGGGGCGTGGTTTGGTCTGGCGCGTTCCGCGTCATTGCCCTCTATTGCCCGCCCTTCGAGGTTCGCTGGGCGCCATTTCCTTCTCGCATGCGCGTGGTGAAGACTGTCCTCTCCTCGCAGACTGTAAGTGCCCTCATGGGCGATCCTTTTTTCTAGCTTGTTTCCTCGCGCTCGGTTCTGACATCCCTGTTCCCCTTGTGTCTTTCAGACAGCGGTCATTGGTGGCTTCCCCTGGGCCGACGTAGCGCCCGGTCCAGACCATTTTTCAGATTTTACTCCCGCTTCCCAGCGGGTTATAGGGGCATCCAGGGTTGCTTAAAGCGTCAATCCCTACTGGCATATTGAATTTGATAATCACCATATGGAGGCATCCCAGGACATCGCGAACGGGGTCCTTCTGGGACAAGCCCGTCTGTGTGCAGCTTGTGGGGTTTCACCTAGCAGCAGTGACAATTCACGGGTCTGCGTACCTTGTGCTCAACATGCGTTAGCCGGTCTCCCCACCTCGTCCGAGGCTGGGCCCGCACCTCGCCTTATTTCCCCTACTCCCTCAAGCTTGAGCATTACCCCCAATACTAGTGGGGATTCTCACGCTGATTTGGCCTCTAGATTGGCCTGTGTGGAAAGCTTTATTGCTGGCTCCCTGGCGCGCAAGGCTACTGCCAAGAAGCATCATTTGAACCCTGAAGCTACTATTCTTCCTGTAGAATCTGATGATTTGCTGCTTTCCTATGCTCAGTCCCCATCAGAGGAAGGGGAACTGCTATCTGACTCGGGATCCTACGAGGACGAGTCCAGGAGTCAGGAGGAGTCTGGCTCTGATCTTTGGTCCCAGGACGACATTGACATACTGTTGTCTCAGATCTTTGATGTTTTATCCCTCACTCCCCCTCCGGCGGCACCTCGGCAGAGGGGCGATTGGTTTCATACCGCTAGGGTGCGGTTGGAGTTTCCCGAGCAAACTCACTTTAATAACCTAGTGCTGAAAGAATGGGAACATCCCAGTAAACTCCAGGGGATTCCCAAGGCTGTGGATAAGAAGTATCCATTTCCTGCCGATCTGGTTAAGTGTTGGACATCGCCGCCTGAGGTCGATGCCCCGATTCGGAGTCTGTCCAATACCTCTATTATGCACTCCCCTGACACTACTACGCTGCGGGATTTAGAGGATTGGCGAGTTGATCAATTGGCATGTCACGCCTTTGCATTTGGGGGAGCGTCGCTCCGCCTTGTTTGCGCTTTAGCCATCACGGCGGTGGCGCTCAGGACTGTGGTTAAGACTGCTCTGGAAGGGGCGGATGACTTGCCCTCTGATGCCGCCAATGCTTTGGCCACCTGTGAGACCTTTGTGAATTATATCCTATCTGCGTCGGACGATGCTATTAAGCTGAGTGCTAGATCCTCTGCTCTGGTGGTAGCCATACGCTGTGCGGTCTGGTTACGCCAGTGGGCTGCTGACAATGTCGCCAAGAAGGCCCCCCCTACCGGGGGACCAAGCAAGGTAGAGGGGTGTCCTTCTCTGGGTCGCGCTCAGAACCCTGGAACAAGAACAGAGGACGCCGTCCTGGCTCCTCCTGGGGGCCCAAGCCCAAAGCCCCCCCAAGACCCCCCAAGCATGAAGGGGCGCCCTCGCCCATCAGGGTGGGGGGACGTCTACAGCACTTCGAGCATGTCTGGAGACGCCTCGTCCCAGACCGGTGGATTCAGGAGGTAGTCTCCTCCGGTTACAAGATAGAATTTGCTGTACTGCCCCCTACCAGGTTCGTTGGGTCTCGGATCCCACAGGATCCTGCCTCAGCTCGAGTTTTGATGCTGGCTGTGCAGGACCTTCTGGACCTCTGGGTCATCTGCGAGGTCCCCTTAAGAGACAGGGGCACGGGGTTTTATTCCAACCTGTTCACGGTGCCCAAAAAGGACGGGTCAGTCACATTCTGGATTTGAAAATCCTAAACAAATTTGTCAGAAACAGGCATTTTCGTATGGAAACTGCGCTCGGCCATTGCCTCGCTGCGTCCAGTGGACTTCATGACATCTGTGGACATCAAGGACGCTTACCTGCACGTTCCGGTGTTCCCAGGGCACCAAAGGTTCCTCAGATTTGCGCTGTTGGACCAGCATTATCAGTTTGTGGCACTGCCATTCGGCCTCACGTCGGCCCCCAGGGTCTTCACCAAGGCACTCGATTGGTGGTGTCCACCCTGGAGTCCTTCGGCTGGGTGATCAATTACCCAAAGTCCTCTCTGTCCCCCTCCTCAGTGACCCCGTTTCTGGGGATGATTCTGGACTCGGTTCAGTCAAGGATATTCCTTCCTCCGCAGAAGGTGGAAGCTCTGACAACCCAGGCGAGATCCCTGCTCGCGAACCCTCATCCCTCCATCCGGCAGGGAATGCAGTTGGTGGGCTCGATGGTGGCATGCTTCGAGGCGGTGCCCTTTGCCCAGTTTCATCTGAGAACTCTGCAGCTTCACCTTCTGTCAGTATGGAACAAGGACCCAGCATCTCTGGACGACAGCTGGGTGATTCCCCCCTCGGTCAGACAATCCCTTGCATGGTGGTTGGACCACAGGAATTGCAGATCCTTCCTGGCTCCCTCCTGGGAGACGGTCACGACGGATGCCAGTCTTTTGGGCTGGGGGGGGTTTCTGGAAGTCCCTGCGCTTCCAGGGGAGGTGGGGCCCTCAGGAGGCCCATCTTCCCATCAATGTCCTGGAACTCAGGGCGGTCAGGTTGGTGCTGGAACGATTGACCCAGCACCTGAAGGGTCTGGCAGTTCAGGTACGCTCAGACAACAGGATGGCCGTAGCCTACGTCAATCATCAGGGAGGAACCCGGAGCAAGGGTGCTCTCCAGGAGGTGTCTCTGATTCTAACTTGGGCAGAGACCAATGTACAATGCATATCGGCTGTCTACATTCCGGGGGCGGAGAATCTGCTAGCAGATGCTCTGAGCAGGGGGTCGTCCCGTCAGGGGGAATGGTCCCTCTGCGACAGGGTATTTCAGTCACTTTGTCACCGTTGGGGTGTGCCGGACGTGGATCTCTTTGCGTCACGTCACAATCACAAGCTCCCGAGCTTTGTATCCCTGTCCCAGGATCCTCTGGCTCTGGCCACGGATGCCCTGTCAATGTCTTGGAAGGAGTTTCGGCTCCTGTATGTGTTTCCACCAATTCCTCTTCTGGGCAGAGTGCTGCGCAAGATCGCTCTGGAAGGGGTAACCGCGATTCTGGTGGCCCCAAGGTGGCCAAGAAGAGTGTGGTTCAAATGGCAGTAGATCAGTGCGATCTGCCAAGGTTGCCAGACCTTCTGACCCAAGGGTCTCTACGCCATCCCAATTTACTAACGCTGGCTTTGACGGCCTGGCTATTGAAACCTCCATCTTGATGGAAAAGGGTTTATCTGCGTCTGTTGTGGCTACCATGGTGCAAGCCAGGAAGAAGACTTCTGCTGCCATCTACTAGAGAGTGTGGCGGGCTTGCATTGACTGGTGTGAATCCAGGTCTCTTCCCTGCCGGGAATTCTTAGTATCCAGGGTGCTGGAGTTCTTACAACATGGCCTAGACTTAGGTCTCAAGCTCAGTACCTTGAAGGGCCAGGTTTCGGCCCTGTCCATCTTCTTTCAGAAGACCTTTGCCCATCACTCTCTTATCAAGACCTTCTTTCATGGGGTCACTCATGTGCGCCCCCCTCGGAAGCCTATGGTTCCTGTTTGGGATCTGAACTTGGTGTTGTTGGCCCTGCAGGGGGCTCCTTTTGAGGCTATCCATGAGGCCGCCCTAGCTGTGCTCACGCTCAAGGTTGTCTCCCTGGTAGCCATTACTGCGGTCAGACGTGTGTCTGAGTTGGCTGCTTTGTCTATTCAGCCTCCCTACTTTGAGAGACACCGAGACAAGGTGGTGTTTCGCTTCAAGCCAGACTTCCTGTCTAAGGTTGTGTCTGCATTTCATTTTAATCAAGATATCGTGCTTCCTTCCTTGTGCCCCAATCCTAGTAACCCTAAGGAAAGGGTTTTGCATTCCTTGGATGTGGTCAGGTGTGTCAAGTCTTACTTGGTTACCACGCAGGCCACGGATGCTCTCTTCGTTGTGCCTCATGGGCCTAGGAAGGGTTTGGCTCCCGCCAAGTCTACCATCAGTAAATGGATTCGTCAGGCTGTTGTTCAAGCCTATACTGCCAAGGGGAAGACTCCCCCCTTTCGTCTTACTGCTCACTCTACTAGAGCTGTTGGGGCTTCTTGGGCTTTTCAGCACCAGGCCGCTGTTGAACAAGTCTGCAAGGCCGCTACTTGGTCTTCTGTACATACCTTTACAAAGTTTTACAAGGTTGATGTTCGGGCCTCAGCTGACGCGGTGTTTGGCCGCAAGGTTCTGCAGGCGGCAGTAGTTTAGACTGCTTGCTGCTGCCTTCTGTTGGGGATCCCACCCTTCTTTATGGACACTGCTATTGGATGTCCCACATGTTATTACTACTACTGGAGCAGGACGTGCTGTATGCTTAGAATAATACAACTCTGTGAAGTACTCACCCGTAGAGTTGGTATTATATGCATACAGCACGTCCTGCTCCACCCCACCCATTTTCACCTTGTTCTGGATCCCCTGTTGGTGATTATCGTTGATATTTTTGCCAGTTTTGGGTGGTTGCTTTCTGCTGGTCTCTATTTCTCACTGCTTTTCAATGCTGGGGATTTGTGGGAGGTCCCTCGGTATATGAAGGTCCGGGAGGAGCTTGTTTTCTACATGTCTGCAGTGCACGGCGCCCTCTGGCGGAGGACTACCCACATGTTATTACTACTACTGGAGCAGGACTTGCTATATGCATATAATACCAATTCTACAGGTGAGTGCTTCACAGAGTTGTATATTCTAAGTATGTCACACACCCCGCTTCAAGATATCCATAACATGTGGGTAATACCGACCTGAAGAGGGCGTTCTGCAGAGATGATAGTAAAAAGAAAGCCCCTCCCGGATCCATAAATACCTGGGACCTCCCACTCATCACCCAGTTTTCCATCTCTGCAGACGGCGAGTAAGTCAGAAGATGATGTCTCCTCCTTGCACAGGGGGATTTCAGGTAGCCGGGATAACTCCCGGCCCGTTATTTATTTATTTCCGCTCGGACCCCTTTTTTCCTTGCCGACCCTTTAGATATACATGCCTCCCAGTCTCGGCTGCTGGTCCGGGTGAGGGTATATTAGCACCTCTGGTGCTTAGGAGCAGAGCTCCACCGTGAGACCCTACATAAGAGGGTAGGCGGTTACACCGGGTAGGTGACCCCGGTTTGGGATGCCCCGTCCCCTGGCACTTATCCCTGGGTGGCCCTTCTCAGTTACCCCTTTTACCAGTCTGATTATTCCCCGCTAGAGGACAGAACGCCCTCCTCATGTTGGGGGTTGGGGGTCACTCCATTAGAGCTAGGTGTCAGTGTCTTATTTATTTGTGTGTTGGTGTTTTTACTTTGTGATTTCCCGGGCGCCGCGGCCGCCATTGCCGCCGGGGCGCCAGTTTTCTCCTCATGATTTGTGAGGAGAGCTTCTCCTCACGCATTGTCAGTCGGGGGGCGGGGCCGGGCCTTCGGCGCGATGCCGCGGCCCACCCCCCTTAGGCTATGCGCTGTTAGACCGGGAGCGGGGAGGGTGCTCCGCAGGATGCTGCGGCCCGCAGATGCTCCTCGTTTACTTCTTAACCGGCGCCGCGGGACATCCGCGGCGCCGGTCTCTGTGCTTAGTACAGAGGGGAGCTTCTCCCCTCACGCCTATTACGTATGGGGGCGGGGCCGGGGTTTCGGCGCGTCGCCGCGGCCCGCCCCCTCTGCTACAGGCGCCCCTGCGGAGCTTTTCGCTCTCGGTGACAGGATGCAGGTTGGGGGCGGATCCTTGTATTTCGCGCGGTCCGCGCTGACCACGCCCCATTCTCGGTCTGACCCTCATGGATGGTGTGAGAACGTAGCACACCGGCTACCGACGGCACTGTGAGTGGCCCTGTGGGCCCCTGTTTTCTTCTTCACTTTATTCCTTAGTCTTTCTATGTGTTTTTCAGGTGGATCTTCAGTGGTATTTAGGGGGTTTCTCCCGGTCCTAGGTCCCTGGGTTCAATCTTACTGATCACAAATCCTCCCACTCGGGACATTAAAGGGGCATCCCGGGTTGCTTATTGGCGTAATTCCCTTGGTCATAGCGACTACTTAAAGTTCACCTTATGGAGGCATCCCCGGATACTGGGCTCGGGACCCCTTCGGGGCAACCCCGGAAGTGTATGTTGTGTGGGGTATCCATTACTGGGGACGATGTACTTCTGTGTATACCTTGTGCACAGCAAACTATTACGCGGCAGTCCGAACCCTAGGCGTCTGGGTCAGCACCGCCGGTCGCTTCATCTCCCCCTCCCACCTTGATACGCACCCCATGTGACGTTGCATGGGCAGGGAACTGCAATCTGAGATGTGCGCCAGATTGGCCAACCTTGAGAAAATTCTCTCCAGTTCGTTCGCCCGTAAGGCTCCGGCTAAGAGAAAGCATTTGTCGCCGGCTCCGCCGGTGGATGACCTTGATGATGTTAATAATCTGGATTGGTCTGATTATTCCCCGCTAGAGGAAGGGGAGGTTTATGAGGATTCTGATAATTCAGATGATGAGCAGTTTATTGGCGCTGATGCTGAGCTTGGGGACTTGGGGAGATCCTCGGATACTCCTAACGCTCTGGCTCAGATGTTTGAGGTTCTGGCTATTTCCCCTCCTGAGGAGGCGCCACAGCAGAAGGGTGAGTTGTTTGAGGAATCCAGGCCGCGCTTGGAGTTTCCTACTCAAAGACACTTTGACAAAATTATTGCTAAGGAATGGGACAGGCCGGCTCGGCTCCCTGGCATTCCTCAGGGGTGGGATAAGAAATATCCCTTCCCTTCGGATACGGTTAAGCGCTGGGCATCCCCCCCCCCCCCCCCCCGAGGTGGATGCACCGGTTTTGGGGTTGTCCAACACCTCTGTTTTAAATAATCCTGATTGTTCCACCCTCAAGGATGGAGAGGATAAACGCATTGACCAGATGGCTTGTCATGGTTTTGCTAGCGTTGGGTCAGCCATGCGGCCCGTTTGCGCTTCGGCGCTAATGGTGTTGGCCGCCAGGTCCGTGGTCAGGGATCTGTTGACTTCTTCCGGGCTTCGTCCTGGTAGTGACGAGTTCCTTGGCCTTAAACGATGTGTGTTGTTTTTATCTTTTGTGTTAGCCGCCTTGGATGACACCTTGATGATGTGTGGTAGGACATCGGCTCTGCTGGTGACCATTCGGCGATCGGTGTGGTTGCGCCAGTGGGCGGCCGATTTTATGTCCAAAAAGTCACTGACTGCTCTACCTTTTGTTGGATTACGGCTCTTTGGAGAGAAATTGGACTCTGTCACCAAGGGTGGTAGGTTACCTCAACGCAAGAAACAACGCCGTCCCTTTCGGAGGGCGCCTTCTTTTACCCCCTCCTTTCGTGGGGCCAGATCTGGCAGGGGATTTGCCTTCCCCTCCTTCAGAGGAGATTCCGGGAACAGGGGCAGAGGACGTGCCCGTCCAGGATACAGTTGGGGCTCTAAGCCCAAACCGGCTGCTAAGCCAGCTCAGCAATGAGGGGGCGCCCTCACCCATGCGGGTGGGGGGACGGCTGCGACACTTCTCCCAGATCTGGGATCAAGAGGTCTCGGACAGATGGATTCGGGAAGTGGTGTCTTCCGGTTACAAGCTGGAGTTCGAGCTCCGCCCCCCTTCCAGATTCTTCAGGTCTCGGATGCCTTCGGAACCTCTGGCGGCGCAGGGGCTCCTGGTGGCAGTAGAGAGTCTTCTGGACATGGCTGTCATTTGCCCAGTGCCCCCCTCAGACCAGGGCAGGGGTTTTTATTCCAATCTGTTCACGGTACCCAAGAAGGACGGATCGGTTCGACCCATCTTGGATCTGAAATTTCTCAACAGGTTCATCCGGCCGCGGAAATTCCGCATGGAAATGCTGCGTTCGGCTATCCAGTCTCTTCCTCAGGGAGACTTTCTGACGTCCATAGACATCAAAGACGCTTACCTACACGTTCCGATTTTTCCAGCACACCAGAGGTTTCTCAGGTTCGTGGTGGAGGATCGGCATTTTCAGTTTGTGGCACTCCCTTTCGGTCTCACCTCGGCTCCTCGGGTGTTCACCAAGGTGCTGGCGGGGGTGATGGCTCTGCTCAGGGTTCAGGGCATCCGCATTGTGCCCTATTTGGACGATCTTCTGATTATGGCTTCTTCCTTCAACCAAGCGGAGTTGGACACCAGAACGGTGGTATCCACTCTGGAGAGGTTTGGTTGGGTGATCAACTATCCCAAGTCCTCTCTTTCTCCGTCCAGGGTAGTGACCTTTCTGGGAATGTCTCTGGACACTTCGCAGGCCAGGGTGTTTCTGCCCCAGGCCAAGGTTCTTTTGATTCAGGAGTTGGTTCGGCTTCTCTTGTCGGTCTCTCGTCCGGCCATCCGGCTAGGGATGAGGCTGGTGGGGTTGATGGTGGCCTCATTCGAGGCAGTTCCCTTTGCGCAGTTTCACACAAGGGCGCTCCAGCTTCATCTGTTGAAGGTTTGGGACAAGTCTCCGCTATCGTTGGACCAGTCCTTCCAGATGACCCCCCCGAGTCTGTCGATCCCTGCAATGGTGGCTGGGGTCTGCCAATCTGTTGAAGGGCAGATCTTTTCTGGCGCCGTGTTGGGAGACAGTCACCACGGATGCCAGTTTGTCAGGTTGGGGGGGTGTTTGGAAGGACCTTCAGTTTCAGGGTCTGTGGGGCCCGCAGGAGGCTCACGAGCCCATCAATGTTCTGGAATTGAGAGCCATCAGGTTGGTTCTGTTTCGCTTGACTCATCAGTTGCAGGGCCTGCCTGTTCAGGTTCGGTCAGACAACCGGATGGCGGTTGCTTACATCAATCACCAGGGAGGGACTCGCAGCAGGAGTGCCCTCAGGGAAGTATCTTTGATTCTGGACTGGGCGGAGAGCCACGTCCCGTGCCTCTCAGCGGTCTACATTCCGGGAGTGGAGAACACGGAGGCGGACTCTCTGAGCAGGTCCTCCTCTCGCCAGGGGGAGTGGTCTCTCAGTCCCCAGGTGTTTCGTTCGATTTGCCTCAGGTGGGGGTTCCCGGCGGTGGACCTCTTTGCCTCTCGTCACAATCACAAACTTCCGGTATTTGTGTCTCTCTCGCAGGGTCCACTGGCTCTGGCAGTGGATGCCATGTCTCTGAACTGGAGGGATCTGGGGTTTCTTTACCTGTTCCCTCCGTTTCCAATGGTAGCCAGAGTGGTGCGCAAGCTGGCCCTGGAGGGCGCGTCAGCGATTCTGGTGGCACCAAGGTGGCCAAGGCAGGTTTGGTTCGCAGACCTGGTAAGACTGGCAGAGGATCAGTTCGTTCTGCCTCTACTGCCGGACCTGCTCACCCAGGGTCGGCTACGCTATCCCAATTTACCATCGCTGGCTTTGACGGCGTGGCTGCTGAAACCGCCATCTTGAAGGAGGAAGGTCTTTCTGATGCGGTGATTCAAACTCTTATTAGCGCCAGGAAGCGGTCTTCCTCTACTGTTTACTATAGGACCTGGAGGTCCTATATTGACTGGTGTGAAGTTAGGTCTTTCCCTTGTCGGGAGTTTTCCATTTCCAGGATCCTGGAGTTTCTTCAACATGGTCTGGATCTGGGGCTCCAGCTTAGTACCTTGAAGGGGCAGGTTTCTGCTCTGGCGGTGTTCTTTCAAAGGTCCTTTGCACTTCATCCCTTGGTCAAGACTTTTTTCCAAGGAGTTACGCATGTTCGGCCTCCTAGGAAGCCCTTTGTTCCAGTTTGGGATTTGAACCTAGTTCTTTCTGCTCTTCAGGGTCCCCCGTTTGAGCCCTTGAATGAGATTGCTTTGTCTTCACTTACCCAAAAGGTGGCCTTTTTGGTGGCTATCACTTCTGTTAGGCGTGTTTCTGAGTTGGCTGCTTTGTCCATTAAGGCTCTGTATTTCGAAAGGCATCAGGACAAGGTGGTCTTTCGTTTCAAGCCGGATTTTCTTCCTAAGGTGGTCTCTGCTTTTCATCTGAATCAGGACATTGTTCTGCCTTCTCTATGTCTTAATCCCAGCAATGACAAGGAAAGGGCGCTGCATTCCTTGGATGCAGTTCGTGTTGTGAAATATTACCTGGTGGTTACGTCTTCCTTTCGTAAGACTGATGCTTTTTTTGTGGTGCCCTTTGGGCCTAGGAAAGGTTTGGCTCCTGCCAAGTCTTCCATTAGTAAATGGATTCGTCAGGCCATTATTGGGGCCTATTCTGCTAAGGGGAGGAGTCCCCCTTTTCGTGTTACTGCTCATTCTACTCGTGCGGCTGGAGCGTCCTGGGCTTTTCAGCACCAGGCCTCGGTTGAGCAAGTTTGCAAGGCTGCTACTTGGTCCTCTGTTCACACTTTTTCCAAGTTTTACAAGGTTGATGTTCGGGCCTCAGCGGATGCTGTTTTTGGCCGCAAAGTTCTGCAAGCTGTTGTGGTTTAAGTTGTGCATTGTTGCCTTGTTTTGGATCCCCGCCCTTTTATGGACACTGCTATTGGATGTCCCACATGTTATGGATATCTTGAAGCGGGGTGTGTGACATACTTAGAATAATACCATTTTGTGAAATACTCACCTGTAAAATGGGTATTATAAGTATGTCACACACCCCGCTTCACCCACCCTTCTTGTATTCTGGATCCTTTATATTGTGAACTTTGCGTTGTTATGACTTATATTTGCCTCTTCCTGGTCCCTTACCTTACTGCTTCTATATACTGGGTGATGAGTGGGAGGTCCCAGGTATTTATGGATCCGGGAGGGGCTTTCTTTTTACTATCATCTCTGCAGAACGCCCTCTTCAGGTCGGTATTACCCACATGTTATGGATATCTTGAAGCGGGGTGTGTGACATACTTATAATACCCATTTTACAGGTGAGTATTTCACAAAATGGTATTTTTCTATGCGTGCTTGATGCCTCTTGGGCCTTTCAGCACCGGTTTTTCTGTTGAACTGGTAGGCTAGGCCACTACCATTGGCCTTCGGCTCATACCCTTTTGCAAGGTTTTTACAATGTTGATGTTAGGGCCTCAGCTCATGCTTTCTTGGCCGTATGGTTATGCAGGTGACAGTGGTTTAAACTGTCTGCTGTTGTAGTTTTTTGTTGGAGATCCCACCCTACTTTATGGACACTGCTTTTGGATGTCCCAAGTGTAAGTATTATATCTGGAGCAGGACGTACTGTATACTAAGAATAATACTGTGAAATACTGTGAAATACTCACCTGTAGAATTGATATTATTTGTATACAGTACGTCCTGCTACAGGTGAGTATTTCACAGAATTGTATTTTTTGTGGTCCCTTCTGGTCCTAGGAAGGGTTTGGCTCCGGCCAAGTCTACTATTAGCAAATGGATTCGTCAGGCTGTGATTCAGGCCTATTCTGCTAAGGGGAAGAGTCCTCCCTTCCGCCTTACTGCTCATTCTACTCGTGCTATTGGTGCCTCTTGGGCCTTCCAGCACCAGGATTCTGTTGAACAAGTTTGCAAGGCCGCTACTTGGTCTTCTGTTCATACCTTTTCGAAGTTTTACAAGGTTGATGTTAGGGCCTCAGCTGATGCTGTTTTTGGCCGCAAGGTTTTGCAGGCGGCAGTGGTTTAAACTGTCTGCTGTCACCTTTTGTTGGGGGATCCCACCCTACTTTATGGACGCTGCTATTGGATGTCCCAAGTGTAAGTATTATATCTGGAGCAGGACATACTGTATACTAAGAATAATACAATTCTGTGAAATACTCACCTGTAGAATTGATATATTCTAAGCATACAGCACGTCCTACTCCATCTATAATACTTACACATGGGTAATCCTCCGCCAGAGGGCGCTGTTCACTGCAGACATGCAAAAACAGGCTCCTCCCGCCCTTCATATACCCAGGGACCTCCCACAAATCCCCAGATTTCTCTGCGGGGGGGGGGGGGGGCTATTACTGCCTGCGGCCCTGCGGGACTATTTCCACCCGTCCTCATCGATACAGATGTGCCTCCCAGCCTGGGCTGCGCTGGTCGGGTGAAGGTAGGCAGCACCTCGTGTGCTCACGGAGCTACGCTCCACCGCAATCCCCCACCATAGGGTAGGCGGTTTAGGCCGATGGTGAGCCTCCATTAGATGCCCCTCCCGCATTGTTGCCCGTTCCCCTCATAGCGATAACCCCTGGATGCAGGTCCGCTTCTCCCTCGCTTCCTCCCGTAAAAGAAAGGGGGGGGGGGTATGTGTGGCAGTCCTAGTGTAACGTAACACGTTTAAGGCCGTTGATCTGTCATTTGAACTTGGGTGTCAGTGCCGCGCTCTTTGCTCCACATATGCCTTATGGTTGCACGCATGTTTGTGCTTTCATTACATGAGTGTACTGCCCGGGCGGCAGCATCGTTCTCTAGCGTGAGAGCAACATTATGTATGTGTGTACTATCCACTACTGTCATTCACGTTGCGATGGTTAGAGCTTCGCGCTCTTTGGGGGAGGCGGGGACTCGGTATGATGCGCTCCGCGTCACAGCCAGATCAGGCCCGCCCCTCGAGGTTCGCTTGGCGCCATCTTGACAGTCTTTGCGCGTGTGGTTGCGATCCGCCTCCTCCTTTGGTCATGTAAGTGCCCTCCGGGGCGGTATTTGTTCCTATGATTTTTATTTGGCTGCCCATGGCACTGACACCCCCCACCCCCCTCTTATCCCATTATGTCTTTCAGACACCAGGATTTCGGTGGCTTCTCCCGGCCTGACATATATTATAGCGGGTCCACATAACAAATTCTCCCACTTTCCTAGCGGGTGTTGGGGCATCCAGGGTTGCCTATTGCGTAAATCCCTGCGGGCATACTGCTCAGATAATCGCCATATGGAGGCATCTCAGAATTATGTACCCGGGGTCCCTCGGGGACATGACCGGCTGTGTACAGTGTGTGGTCAGCCCCATGCTGATGCTGACAGAGCACGGGTCTGCGGACCGTGTGCTGAGCAGGCACTGACCCTGCAATCAGGTTTGCCAGTGGCTGCACCTCCCTTCAATACACCTGTCTCCCTGGACCTAAATCTCACTCCTGATGAGTCTCACTCGAGCGGGGATGACCAGCAAGTCGTGCTGCGCAGGCTGCCTACGGCTGAGCAGGTGCTGTCTAGTTTGGCGGAGCACTTGGGCCCTGGAAAGAAGCGGTCCCTGACGCCTCCTGGCTCTCCGGTTCCTAACGATACTGATGACTCTGCTGCTATGCAGGACCTTGATCCTTCTGAGGAAGGTGAGCTATTCTCCGATTCGGGCTCCTCGGATGAGATGCCCGGGAGCCGTGATGATTCTGGGCCTGGTTCTTGGGGCCTGTGTGACACAGATGAACTACTTATTAAGATCTTTGAGGTTTTGTCCATCTCCCCTCCTGGAGAGGCTTCCAAGCCTAAGAAGGAGAGTTTCCACACAGCTCTGCCACGCTTGGAATTCCTGGAACAGGAGCCTTTTCAGAATCTTATATCCCAAGAATGGGAATCGCCTTGTAAACTTAAAGGGGTCCCAGGGGTCTGGGATTGGAAGTACCCTTTCCCTCCTGATGTGGTTAACTTTTGGTTAGCACCTCTTGTGGTGGATGCACCGATTTATAGGGGTTACTAACCCCCCCTTAATGACGTCTCGTTATTAGCGTACCCTTCGGGATGCTGAGGACCGGCGCATTGACAGACTGGCTTCCCACGCCTTTTCGTGTGCAGGGACGGCTCTGCGCCCGGGCTGTGCCGCGGCCATCACTGCGGTGGCCGCCAGGACTCTCATTAGAAAAGTACTTGACCACTGACCAGAGGACCTCCCCTGGGGGGTGTTTAATGCGCTCTCAGACTGTGATGTGTTTGTGAGGTTCATCCTCTCAGCGCTGGATGACACCATTAAGATGTGTGCTAGAACCTTTGCCCTTGTTGTAGCTATTCGCCGCCTGGTCTGGCTGCGCCAGTGGGGTGCTGACGATGCTACGTAAAAGGCTCTCACTGGCCTTCCCATCAGAGGACGGCGTCTATTTGGGGCCCGTTTGGACCTTTTTGGAAAAAAGGGTAAGGCACCCCTACGCAGGAGGCCGTCCCGGCCTCCTCGGGGCAGGGACACCCCTCCCCCTCCCTACGTTAGTGTCAAAAGCGAACCTGAGGTGTGCTTCCAACTGTTCGGTGTGGATTTCCACCACGGGGTGGGCAGGCAACGCCCTGGGCCCTCTGGCAGGACGTAAGTCCAAATCTGCCAAGACTTCCCAAGCATGAAGGGACGCCCTCGCCCTTCTGGGTGAGGGGATTGCTACAGCAGCTGACTCCTATCTAGGAATGTATCTTCTCCTTCTGGTGGTTCCAGGAGGTAGTTCCCCTGGACACAGGATAGCATTTGCTGGGCGGTCCCTCTCAGAGGTTGTCAGGGTGCTTCTAGCCCCTGTTTTCCCCTCAGGAATTGGTGCAGGCCGTACTAGGCCTACAGAGTTTGGGCTTACTTACAGGTTGCCCTTCACAGAATGGGGCTATGGCCTCTATATTAACCTTCCTCCTTCCCTCGACAGTATGAGGCAGTCTGGGCCATGCTGGCCTATGGTAGGCCTGGCAATTCTACTCTCACAGGTAGTCCCTGTATGACATCTCTGTCTTGGGACACAGGCACCCTGTGCAAGGGGGGCTTCCGGCCTCTTGTGGGGTTCTAGATCTTATTAGTTCCCCCTGTGTCTTCTGGACACCAAGACCGTTACTAGTCGGTGTTGCAGGACCAACCCTGCGGATTGAGGCATTGTTTTTGGCCTCTCTTTCGCTCCCAGGCTACTCGCCATGGCGCGAATGGGGATGATGTCTCGGACTTGCCTGGAGGGCGTCCGCATTAGGACCTACCGCGTCGTCTTTCCTTACTCCCCAATCTCTACGTCAGGCCGAGTGGATTGGTCGGCCGGCGGTGTCCCCTGGGAGTTACTGGATGGGTGCACAGTCACCTCAATCCCTCATGGTCCCTTATCCGCTATCTCCATTCCTTGGATTCGGTTCAGGCTTGAGCCTTCTTCCTTGGCAACAAGTGGACTCCTGGTTAGGGGGGCTCTGTCCCCCTTTGCTGACATCTTACTTTCACCAGGCAGGATTGCAGCTGGTGGGCCCGTTGGTGGCGTATCAGATGATGTCCCTTTTGTACCGAGCCCTTGGGCTCTTCGGCACAGTAGGTTATTGATCCTACATGGGGTTCCAGCACCCCTGGAGCTAGGTCTGTGCTCATTCCCCCTTGGTATGGTGGTTCCTCTTGAGCTGATTATATTCTAGGACCCTGTCAGGGGGCACCCCCTTCCTTGCTTGCATCTTCCTGTGAATGGTCGCCTTGGGTACCAAGTCTCGCAGGTTGGCGGGGGGGGGGGGGATTTCTTCCAAAACCCCCTGTCGTTCCTGGGTCGGGTTCCTTAGAGGGTCCATCTTACCTACTGGTTTGTTAAAACAATGAGCCTTCCGTTGACTCTATACGGCTGGACTTCTCCTCTTTTAGGACCTGTCTATTTGGGGAATCTTGGCCTGTTGGGAGACAATGGCCTGTTTTATTATTGGTCTGGAGCTGGAAGCAGGATGATCCCTCTGCAGGGTTCCTGATCTGGGCGGGGGTCTACGCCCCCTGCTCCTCAGCGATATTCGCTCCAATGGATGTCTTTCAGTGGCAGGTTATGCTATCCTGGTGTCACTCTGAGAGCCAACTAGGGTGGCTCTGTTGGGTCTCGCTTATATCACAGGGGCTCTGCCCTTGTTTTTATTGTCCCAGAATATTCTGACTCTGGTCATGAGGGCTTAGTAAAATTATGCATAGACTTTCTATTTTATATGCCTTCTCTTCATTCACCCTACTATGTGGGGTTCTGCGCACGGTTGTGCTGATAAGAGACCCGTGAGATTGATTGCCCCTGGGTGGCCTAGTGAACTGTGGTTCGCAGATGCTTCTGCTGAGGTCAGCTGACCTGTACGGTCTCTCCGGAGTGCGGTTCTGCCCTTGTCAGGCCCCTTCTTTTGTCGTCCCAATCTACAGACTCTAGTCTGGGGCTTGACAGCTGATTCATTCACCCCTTGGAGACGGGCTTATCTTCTGGGTGACTTGGTATATGGGGGGCTAGGAGCAAGCTTCCTTGGCTTCCTCTTCCTCCATCTATTGTGGGTTATGGTGTACCCATATTAATTGGCATGAGTCTTGGTCTCTTCCCTGTTGGATGTTCTTGGTTCCCAGGGTTCTAGAGTCATTACAGCATAGGTTGGGGTTGGCTCCCCATTTAGGTACACTGAAGGTTCAGGTTCTGTCCTGTCTGTCTTCCTGTAGAAGTCTGGTTCAGTCTTCCTTGTGAGGAGTTCTCTTGGGGATTGCTCAGGGGCATCTCCCAAGCAGTTCTATGGTTCCCTTGGGACTTATTCTGGATGCTGTCTGAGCTGTTTTGTAGTCCAAGTCGCTTCTCCGGGGGCTCTTGCTTCAGTCAGACGTGTGCCTGAAAAGGTGGATCTGATTTCTTAGCCTTCGCTCGTTATATATATATATATATATATATATATATATATATATACCATGACGTGGTGGTATTCTGCCTTATGCCGGACCCCTTTGTCCAAGTGGTGTTTTATGATCATTAATTAAGTCCTTTTAGTCTGCCTATGGGCCTTATTCTTAATATGCTGAAGGGGGACTGATGCCCTTTGGGGTCTGCGGGCGCCTCCTTATGTATGCGCCTGATCTCGTTTGCTTCCAGGGCCAATGCGCCCTTTGGACTGATCTTACTTGGATGGTTGCCTTCCTGGTCCTGAGTAAAGGTTTCGGCTTCTTGCTGATCCTTGTTAATGAAGGGGTCAGTATCCCCGCCTGTCTTGACGGGAGACCAGTTTTTCTTTTCCCTGTTGGGGAGAGTTTTACCGAGGCTTCTGTTGCCTGTGGGCTGGTTAGGCCGTTACACTGGCCTATTCCTTTAAGGGGGAAGAATCTCCCTCTCTCGTTTTATTCCGTTATATTGGTGTTTGGGTACCTTTGGCCCTTAAGCACCAAGTTTTTCTGTTATATAAGTTGCTAGACCGCTGCTTGTCTCTGTTCATACCTTTTCAAAGGTTTTGTTATGGGATTAACGTTAGAGCCTTTGCTTATGTCGTACTTGGTAGCAAAGTTTTGCAGGTGACAGCGCCTTTACTGTCTGCTGTGCCTTTTTTTGGGGATCCCACCCTACTTTATGGACACTGCTATTGGATGTCCCATGTGTAAGTATTATAGATGGAGCAGGATGTGCTGTATGCTTAGAATAATACAATTCTGTGAAATACTCACCTGTAGAATTGGTATTATACGCATACAGCACGTCCTGCTCCACCCCACCCTGGTTTTACATTTTTCTGTATCCTCTGTATGGTGATTGTTATCATTACTATTGTTACCAGTTGGTGGTTGGTTTCTCCCGGCTTCTTTTCTCACTGCTTTTCAATACTGGGGATTTGTGGGAGGTCCCTGGGTATATGAAGGGCCGGGAGGAGCCTGTTTTTGCATGTCTGCAGTGAACAGCGCCCTCTGGCGGAGGATTACCCATGTGTAAGTATTATAGATGGAGCAGGATGTGCTGTATGCGTATAATACCAATTCTACAGGTGAGTATTTCACAGAATTGTATTTTGTATACAGTACGTCCTGCTCCACCCCACCCTGGTTTTTGCATTATTCTGGATCCCCTGTATGGTGATTGTTATCATTACCAGTTGTTCTGGGTGGTGTTAAATTCTCCCGGCTTCTTGTTCACTGCTTTTCAATGCTGGTGATTTATATCAATTCTACAGTTGAGTATTTCACAGAATTGTAGTTTTGAGCTTGAAGACATTGATGTGCCGTGCACATGGGGAATAGACCCTGTGGGACCAGGGGCAACCAGCTTCAGCCATCTGCATGAGGTTTGAGTAAAAAATCCAGGTCTAGCAGGGCTGGGCTACAATACGGAAGGTTTTGTTCTATCAATAAAACTGGCTTGAAAGTAACAATTGTGTATGTTAATGCATTAGAGGTTTGCCTTGACCTGGAGTGCATTTGAGGGACAAATCTCAGTTTTGTCAAGTCTCTTACAGGAGATACAGATTGGAGGTTTTTTAGTTGCTTACATTATGCCACCATGACAGTTTTATCTGGGCATGCAAATTCTAAAGGGCACTTGATGTTTTTCCTTGTTATACTTCATCCTGTGAGGGGTTTACGAGCTACTTCGGGCATTTACTGGTACTCTAGTAGACCATCAGTAATGCCAACCATTTGGAATATGAACTAGGCTGCTTCAGAAACTGCATTGCTGGGTGCATTGGGTTGTCTTGCACATGTATGCGAGACCTGCTGGATAGGAGTTCCAAGAGATTTCTATTGTCCACGGTTCTCTGTATGCCTGTGGTGCCTGTATATAGGGTTGCTATCCAGTGTAGCTCTACTTGCTTATGTATCTGAACCGTGCTTTCACTGCTTTTAACATCAGGTGTGTAAACGCAGAGAATTTTTGTGTGACTGAGAGAAGAGAACAAATAAAATTCATTTCTCTTTATCTTCACTCACGTCACAATACCCACCCTTTTGCAGCTGCGTTCATGCTTGATGGTGGTAATGTGTTTTCACGTGTGGCTGATGGTTTCAGACCATCGTTGGTCTATATAGACACAATTTGTTCTGGTTGTTATATAGATTCTTCCTTCTTCCTCACTGCTTTCTACTAACTGATGGGGTAAAGCTTCCTACCTGTGGAGGAGCAGGGGTGAATTGATAGGACATTACCCAATTGTAAAGACTATTCTGTGTGATGGAATGAAGATGAAAGGAATTACGATAGACTAGAATTTCCTTTTTGCAAGATTTTAATAGTGAAGACCTTGAAATGAAAAGGTTTTTAACAGTTTTAAAGTGGACCAAAACTCAAGATTTTGGCTAACCAGGGTTTTGGTCCCTGCCCCCGGGGACGCTCGTCCAGAAGGCACACTCGGATCTGCTCGAGCCCCTTCATCCAGGAGCTTGTCTAATACAAGCGGATCCGAGTGTGCTGACGGCTGCCCTCTAACAGGGAGTGTGCCCACATGGCCATTCACAAATGGCGGGCACGTGCCCTGCTAGTGGGATAGCGGGGATGCTGCACAGCTCACGTGTGTGCTTTTGGTCCGGGAAAATAAGATACGTGAACAACTACACTAATCGTTCCAACAACCAAAAAAAGTCTTGTTCTAAAAAGTACTTCAGAGGGCGACAGATCTGTCACTAAGTGGTACTGTTTGCTCTAATCCATTCCTGACCCCTGAAAATGCTTTTGGCTTGAGATTGGTCTGGAGACAGACTAGTTGTTTTTCTAGATGTGCACTTTATAATAATCTCTCTATAAAACAGAGAAGCTGAAGAATCAGCATATTCCCAGTATGTCACACACCCCGCTTCCAAATAGTCATTACACTTGGGATACCGACCTGTAGAGGGCGATCTTTGCAGAGATGACATGAAAAAAAGGAGCCCTTCCCTGTCCATAAATACCTGGGACCTCCCACTCATTCCCCAGTCTTTTGTCTCTGCAGTCGGCGAAGCAAGTCAGAAGATGACTCTCTCCTCCTTGCAGGTAGCCAGGGTAACTCCTGGCATTTTTTATGTCTATTTCTGCCCGGACCTCCTTTTTCTTTTAAAAATTAAGCTACAACAATATGCCTCCCAGCTTAGGCTGCAGGCTCGGGCAATGGTAGCAGCACCTCTGGGTGCATAGGGGAGCTTGCTCCCCCCCGTGAGACCCCATACTAAGGGGTAGGCGGTGTCCGGGTTGGTGATCCCCGGTTTGGGATGCCCTGTCTCTCTTGCCCTTTCACCTATTGGTTTGGGTCCCCCCCCCCCCCCTGCAGTGTCTCTCCGTGCCCCTTGGGGGGAGGGGGGGTGGCCTTTCTCCCATAATAAAGTTAAAAAAATCACATGGGAAAAGTGTGTGTGTCTGTGTGTGTTTTCAAGTGTGCTTTAGCACTGTTCAACAGGACATGTATCGCAGGAAGCTCAGCTTGTGGCAAGTCTTTGCTTTTAAAATAAATGGTGAAATCATCAAATTCGGCCATTGTTGATTTTCAGCTGGTTTAGGCTGCTGCTCCTCAGCTGTGGTTAAGGAGAGGGCAGGGCCGGGAGCTCAGCAATATTGGCTTCACTGGTGTTTTTTCTGGCCCGCCCTCTCCTTCCGGTCTCTCCCTCTTCTCTTTCCTCGCTTCTATGAGGGTTGTTGATCAGGACACGTGAGTTTTTGCCACTTGTGTTATATATTCTTATGTATATATTTACACTGTGATTCACAAAATGGTATTTTTCAGTAGCTAGCTCCAGCTCTGTCTAGAGAGACAACACTTGGATTAGCACAGGCTGGAGTTTGTTTGTAATCACTCCCCTGTGCTGAGCTGCCTCACCTACGCTTGTGTGCAAGCCTAACTGCTGCTAAGCCATTACTTGTGGCTGGAGCAGCTGACCTGTTGTCCAGCCTTCATTGGAGCCTTGACTCTGGATATGCTGGGTTTTGACTACTGAAGAAAATCTGTCTTATAGATACACAGATATATGTATTGTTTTGAGTGATGTGTATGTTTGGCTTATGTCCTCCTGCCTTTATGTTCAGGGTTTTGTGTTCCACTTTAAGGTGGACCTGGATTCATGTTACCTGGCTCTATGTGTTAAAGACCAACAACATAGAAACATAGAAGGTTGACGGCAGAAGGAGACCTTATGCTCCATCTAGTCTGCCCTTAAGCAGTCCTAAAGTATTTGGAAAAAAAAAAAAAAATCCTCCCACTTGGGACTTGAAGGGGCATCCCGGGTAGCTTTAACAGCGTAATTCTCTCTGGTCATTGCGACCACCTTAAAGATCACCATATGGAGGCTTCCCAGGATACCGGGCTCGGGCTCCTCTCGGGGCAGTCCCGGCAGTTGTGGGGTATGCCTTGTGGGGGATAATGTACTTGTTTGCATATCTTGTGCTCAGCAGGCCATAACGCAGCAGTTGGGGGCCCCGGCCTCTGGGTCTGTGGCCCTGGCCTTTTCTCCTACCCCACCCCGCCTTATCCGTACCCCAGATGATGTTGTCACAGGTGGGGAGTCGCAATCTGATATGTGTGCCAGATGGCTAATATTCACAAAGTTATTTCTAGCTCTGTGGCCGGAAAGGCCTCGGCTAAAGAAAAAAACTTTTTGTCTCCAGCCGCACCGGCTTTTGAGTTTGATGTTTATGGTTTACTCAATTGGTCTGATTATTCCCCGCCAGTAGAGGGGGAATTATTTGAGGAATCTGATGGTTCCGATGATCAGCAATTATTGGTGCTGGTATTGAGCAGGGGGAGGGGGATGCTGTGGACACCCCAAAGGTCCCGGCTCACCCTTTTGAAGTTCTGGCGATTTCTCCCTCAGAGGAGGCTCCTCCGCAGATGGGGAAGTTCTTTGGGCAAATCAAAAGCATTTTCGTTTGTATTATTCTTTAGGAATGGGGAGGCTTACTCGGCTTCCAGACACACAATGATTTGTCTCAAAAATGTTTCAGTTTACTTTAGCATCACGCTATTTAAACACAACCAAATGAAACACAATTGAAATATATTGGAGAGCGCTACTGAGCGACACATGCTACATGAGGCTACTGAACCTAGTGTGCCAGCGCTATACACTGAGCCACCCGTGATAATACATGTGGCTCTACATGACGCTATTAGAGGCGCTCACCAGCCTGACTTTCTTCCCCTTCCGGGGTTGATGCCCTGGTGCTTGGGTTATTTTATTCTTCCGTTGCATTCCCCCCTACTCTACCACTCTTATGGATGGTGAGGACAAACGCATTGATCAGATGGCTTGCCACGCTTTTACTAGTGTCGGTTCAGCCTTCAGCCTGTTTGTGCTTCGGCGCTTACAGCGGTGGCTACCAGGTCTGTTGGGGACCTGTTGATTACTTCTAGGCTTGACCCGGCCAGTGATGGGTTCAAGGCCCCTGTTGGTCTGTGTCCTTGAAATAAAAACGCAATGGTTGTGTGTAACCTCGGCCTTGCTTGTGGCTTTTCGGCGGGTTGGTTGTGCCAGTGGGCGGCTGATTCCGAGTCACGAAAGCAGAGAGGTTATTTCAGCATAACAAGCAACGTAGTCCCGCTCCAGATTCTTCAGGTCTCGGGTGCCTTCTGGTTCCTCTGGCCGCACAGGGGCTCCGGGCGGCAGTAAGAAATCTACTGGTCATGGCTGTCATTTGCCCAGTGCCCCCTGCGGAAAGAGGCCTGGGCTTCTATTCCAATCTATTCACGGTGCCCAAGAAAGATGGCTCCGTTCGGCCCATTTTGGATCTGAAGCCCCTCAGTCGGTTTATCCTTCAGAAAGTTTCACATGGAATCCTTGCGTTCAGCCGTCGATTCACTTCGTCACATGTCCATAGACATCAAGGGTGCTTATCTGCATGTACCAATCTTCCCGGCACACCAGAGATTTCTCAGGTTCGTGGGGTAGATCAGCTTTTCAGTTTGTGGTCCGTTCGGGCTTACCTCGGCTTCAAGAGTGTTCTCCGAGGTACTGGCGAGGGTGATACCCTCCTCAGAGTCCAGGGCATTCACGTTGTTCTTTATCTGGACGACCTTCTCATTACGGCTTCCTCTCTCTGCCAAGCAGAGCTAGACACCAGGGTTGTGGTATCCACGCTGCAGAGGTTCGGCTGGTTGACCAACCATCCAAAGTCCTCTCTCTCCCTGTTCAGTGAGGTTTTGTTTCTGGGCAGGTTTTGTTACCCTTCAGGACAGGGTATTCCTTTCTCAGTCCAAGGTTCTTCTGGTTTTTTATCTGATTTGGCTTCTTCTATCCAACCCTCGCCCGTCTATCCGGCTAGGGATGAGACTTGTGGGATTGATGGGGGCTTCCTTCGAGGCGGTCCTCTTTGTCCAGTTTCACATGAGGATGCTTCAGCTCCATCTTCTAGCGAGGTGGGACAGGTGTCCGCTGTCATTAGGTCAGTCTTGTCTGCTGTCTCCTCGGATTCAGCAGTCTCTTCAGTGATGGTTAGTGTCAAGCAATCTGTTGAAGGGCAGATCCTTGTCCCTTGTTGGGAAACGGTCACCATGGACACCAGCCTGTCGGGCTGGGGGCAGTTCCAGGGGTTAAGGCGGCCTCAGGAGGCTCACACCCCCCATCAATCTCTTGGAACTACGGACCATTTGGTTGTTCTGTTTTGCTTGACTCTTCTCTTGTAGAATTACCGATTCAAGTCCGATCGGACAGTTGGAAGGCGGTTGCCTACGTCAATCACCAAGGAGGGACTCGCAGCTGGAGTGCCTTCAGGGAAGTGTCTCTGTTTCTTGCTTGGGCGGAGAGCAATGTCCAATGCATCTCAGCCATTTACATTCCGGGAGTGGAGCTCCTCTCGATGAGGGGAATGGTCTCTCAATTTTAAGGTACTCCGGTCCCTTTGTCTCAAGGTCGGTTTTAAATACACTAGACCACTGTGCATCACCCTATCTGTTACCCTATCTGGCCCTGGCAGTGGATGCTATGTCCCTGGCATGGAGGGTTCTGGGTTTTCTGTACCTGTCCCCCCCCCCCCCCCCCCCATTCTCCATGGTGGGCAAGGTGGTGTACAAGCTAGCTCTAGATGGGGCACCAGCAATTCTGGTGGCTCCAAGGTGGCCAAGACGACTGTGGTTCGCAGACGTCGTGCGGCTGGCAGTAGATCACTTTTATCTGCCTCTTCTTCCGGTTCTTATCTCCCAGGGTCAGCTTCGCTACCCTGATTTACCAACGCTGCCTTGACGGCATGGCTGCTGAAACCTCCTTCTTAAAGGAGGAACGTCTGTTTGATGCTGTGATTCAGACTCTTGGAAGAGGTCTTCGTCTAACATTTACTATAGGACTTGGAGGTCTTATATTGACTGGTCTGAGGCTAGGGCCTTGCCTTGTAGGGTGTTTTTCTATTCCTAAGATTTTGGAATTTCTGCAACACGGTCTGGACGTGGGGTTCCAGCTTAGCACTTTGAAAGGGCAGGCCTCTGCCCTGGCGATTTTCTTTCAAGGGTCCTTTGCCCTTCACCTCAGTTCGGCGTGTCTCTGAATTAGCTGCCTTGTCCATTCAGGCCCCTTACTTTGAGACACACCAGGATAAGGTTGTTTTCCGCTTCAAGCCGGATTTCCTTCCTAAAGTGGTTTTCTGCTTTTATCTAAATCAGGATATTGTTCTCCCTTCCTTGTGTCCTAAGACGAGGAGAGGGTTTTGCATTCTTTGGATGTGGTTCGGTGTGTGAAGTATTACTTGGTGGCTACTTCTTCTTTCCGTAAGACTGACGCTTTTTTCGTTTGCCCTCCTGGCTCAGGAAGGGTTTGGCGCCCGCCAAGTCTTCCATTAGTGAGTGGATACGCCAGGCCATTATTGGGGCCTAGTCTGCCAAGTGGAAGGTTCCCCCTTTTTTTGTGTTACTACTCATTCTACTCGTGCTGTTGGGGCTTCTTGGGCTTTTCAGCACCAGGCTTCTGTTAAACAAGTTTGCAGGGCTGCTACTTGGTCTTCCGTTCTTACTTTTCTAAGTTTTACAAGGTTGATGTGCGGGCCTCAGCGGACGCTGTTTTTGGCAGCGAAGTTCTGCAAGCTGCAGTCGCCTAAGTTGTGCATTATTGCCTTGTTTTGGATCCCCCGCCCTTTGTGGACACTGCTGTTGGATGTCCCAAGTGTAATGACTATTTGGAAGCTGGGTGTGTGACATACTGGGAATAATACCATTTTGTGAGTACTCACCTGTAAAATGGGTATTACAAGTATGTCTCACACCCCGCTTCCCCCGCACTTTTTTATGGCAAACCTCTTTTGTTGTACTGTTGTAATTGGCTCTTCCTGGTCCCTTTACTGCTGTCTTATAATGGGAATGAGTCCCAGGTATTTATGGACCGGGAAGGGCTCCTTTTTTTCATGTCCTCTCTGCAAAGATCGCCCTCTACAGGTCGGTATCCCAAGTGTAATGACTATTTGGAAGCGGGGTGTGTGACATACTTGTAATACCCATTTTACAGGTGAGTACTCACAAAATGGTATTTTTGTAAATAGAAGAGAGAACATGTTTCTCAATATTGGGACTGGAACATAGTTCTTGAAACTGGGTTAGTGGCCGCATGCCTCCTGCGAACCCCTGGAGGGACTGTAAAAAGTGTGAGAGCTGCGTGCACTGCCAGTGGTTCCATCTCTGAATGGACCCTGTGCTCCATTCTGCTTCTGCTAGCCGATCTAAATCAATATGGTTGATTCGGCGGCGTGGGGGTTTTATACACATTTTTTTTTTGTAAACACTTGCTCATTTTTTTTCCCTCAGTGCAATTCAGCATCATATTTAGCTGTGCAATTTTTTTTAAACCTTTGCACGGCTGCATGTGGTGCTGAATTGCATGGAGGGAAAAGTTCATGAGAAAAAGTGCTGAATCAACCCTAATGTGTGAGAGTAAGTGTGCCTGTGCCTGCTCCCCTCCACTCCACCCCCACTTCACAATGCCTGGCACGGGTATGCACCTTAGAGATATATGTTGTGGACATGGCCTTGGACCGGCATTTGCCGTGGAATCACCGGCTATGTAAGTTTACATGGCGATTACAGGGGATTTACTCAGTGTGGCATCCAGGCGAGAGAGTGGCTGCCCCTAAAATCTTACACTACAGACTTTAGAGCTTAAAGAGGAACCAAGTCTAAGCCTGGGCAGCCAGATAGGCATTCGGTTTCAGGGGTTTGTGTGATTTTTCCAATGTGTGTTTTTTTTTCTGGCGACATTGGAAGGCAAAATATATACTTAATCTGTCTGGTGTATGTGTGTCCTCGTGACCGCCAGACAGCCAATCGCGGCCCTGGATTCTTGATGGGGGAGCGAGATTGAGGTAAGGATTGCTGCAGGATTCTGGATTCCCCCACCTGGTCGTATAGAGGCGGCCACCAACACCTTCGCCACGGAGTGTTGGTCCGCTTTAAGCCTCTTCTTCCTCGCACCTTGATGTAAGATGGGGTCCCATGAAGTCTTTCCCCCCCCCCCCACAGAGTGTGTACACAGAAGTTGTGGCTGACACTTCCACTCTGTTACAGTGAAAGGAGCAGTGCCTTTCATGGATTGTGTGGAAGGTGGGGGTACAGGATAATGAAACCAGTCTCGGAAACAGGTGAGGGGGGAAAAAAGCACCTTTAACTAAATATTATATACTAAATTGGATAGTACCTAAATGATTGAATCTTCTGTTTCAGGAGTTTCTCCGATGGCCTCAGAACAAAGAAAACAACTGGATGATTTGAAAAGGTTTAAAAATGATTTTAGGGTAAGTGTTTTTTTTTTTTTTTTTTTTTTTTTTTTTAGATGTTTTAAGGGAAAGTCTACTAAAGAGCATTTTCCCTACACACCTCTGATAAGGGCTGGGAGGCTCCCATGCTTATCCCTGATTAATCCTGGAGTTGAGATCTCTCTCACAGCCCCAGTATCGGATACCATTCGCGCCCAGCCTGAAGGTGGCTGGATGCTGTGTACGAGGCAGCCCTGATCTGAGGCCTGTAAGGAATGTCCACAAGACTTTTTTTTTTTTTTACATTTTTTCTTTTTTACATTCCTTTTTAATATCCTACAGTTACAGTCTAGTTCTAGCCCTGATGCAATCGACCACATTCTTAGCAAAGCTCACGAAAGTGCAGAAAAGCCGAGAGACCTTTTAAAAGAAAAGCCTGATTCAGCTTCTAAAGAGTCTGCAAGTGAAAGCGGCAGTAATGCACCTACAAGCAACAGTAGCAGCAAACCAAGCAGCCCCAGCATCTCCCCATCCATTAGCAGTAGTGGTTCTGAACACAAAAGAGGCCCTGAAGTTACATCACAAGGTGTACAGACCTCTGGCCCTGGCAAGCAGGATAAAGATGACCGGGATGACAAAAAGGAAAATGCTGCAGAGTAAGTACATGTCATCCTTGCCTTTCTCTACAATCTGAATATTTGCTAAGTTCCAGGTGTGGATTTTTCTGTGAATCATATTCCCAATGCTTATGTTGAAGCGGCACTATAGTCAAGTCAACCAACCTCCTTATTCATTGGATGACTGCCGGTAACAAATTGGCTGCCAAATGTGTCTCCTTTAAAGCGAACCAAAACCCACCAAACTTGTGAAATACATTTGGCCGAAGCCCCTGCCGATACTCCTTTCTTAGGGTGTAACACTAGAAATGGATATTTTCACTTTTTAAATTGTCCTGGAACACAGATTTTTTAATCTAAGTGTGCCATACACTCCACTTCGATCTTCATGACATGTGGGTAATCTCCAGTAGAGGGCGAGCTTGTGCAGAGATGAATATGCAAAAAAAAAATGCCTCTCCCGGTCCATATATACCTGGGTCCTCCCACCAATTCCCCAGTTCCTTCTCTGCAGGGAAGGCGACAAGACAGAAGATGAAGACTTCTTTTACTTGCAGGTAAGCCGGGCCCTTTATTGTCCCTATTGCTGCCAGGACCCTTTCTAAATTGTCCCTATCTGAGCCTCCCAGCTTAGGCTGCGGGTCCTGGTGAGGGTAGGAGCACCCTATGGGGGCGGAAGGAGCATTGCTCCACCGTGAGACCTCATTATGGGGTAGGCGGTTACCCAGGTATTCTCAGTGTGCCACACACCCCGCTTCCCCTTTAATTCTTCACGATTGGGTTACTCACCGCCAGGTGACGCAGTTGCAGAGAGGAAGTCTTGTAACGAGCCCCCTTCCGGCCTGTATATACCTGGTACCTCCCACTTAACACCAGTGTTTTTCTCTCTGCATGACAAGACAGAAGAATGAAGTCTCCTGCTTGCAGGTAGCCGGGGTCTTACCCCGGCACCCCCTTTGGGTCTATTTCTGCCCAGTTTTTGATTATTTGTTACCTATATGGTTAAATGGAAGCCTCCCAGCTCAGGCTGCTCACTGGGCAATTGGGAGATGGCACTATAGGGGCCTAGGAGCCTATCTCCTCCGCTCGACCTCTTGCTTGGGGGCAATGCGGCTATCCGGCATGGTGATCCGGATTTGGGATGCCCCTGTCCCGAGGTTCCCCTTGGCCCCTTTCTCTCCCGTTACGGTCCCTTCTCCCTTCACTATGGGGGGGGGGGTTGGGGGATGTGTATATGCATGTGGTGTTTTTACTTGTGTGTTTTTACTTGTATGGATAACCTTTGTCAGTTTTCAGGTCAGCACCGCAGGATGGGTGCACACGGCCTGACCGGTTAACACTCTCTTTTTACAGATTGCCCACACTGATCAGCTCTTTCTCTCTCTGGCGCCTACGCCATTGTGCGGGCCGCGCTGTTGGGCCTGAACGGCCAGAGTTTAGCTCCGCTTTAGGGCGGCCGGGGTGGGCCGTGCTGTTGGTTCAGGCATGGCTGAAGCTGCCTGTGACGCTCTCCCCTCCCCCTCCATTCTCCGGGCGCCCTCTCGTTTTCGGCACCGCCGTTCGGCGGGCCGCACTGTCGGCGGTTCAGGCGCATGGCCTGAAACTCCTAGTAAAGGCTTTCCCTCCCCTCCGTTTACTGAAGGCGCTGGGCGCCATCGCGTTGTTTTGGCCGCACTGTTTGAATCTAGGGGGGGCGGGGCCCGGATAACGTTAGAGGGGGCGTGGCTGGAGCGGCGTCGACGTGCAGCTCGGCCCCAGCCGCACTTCCTCCCTCTTATTAGGAGTCAGCTGCGGGGCACTCAGCCGCAGGAAGTGAATTATCGCTGCTGCTGTCCTTGCATTCAGCTTTGCTTTCAGCCTTGGGCAGGTAAGCGGCCTCACCTCGTGTGGGGCCGTCTCTTGTTATATTCATGATTGTTTAAAAAAAAAAAAACTGGTTCAAATTCTTTTGACCTCTTTAAGCACTCTGGGGTGTTTTTACTATGTGTTGTTACTATGTGTTGGTATATGCTGTTGCATGAATGTTGTACTGTATGCTGCCCCCTTTTTTTCTGGGGATCTTACTGTTTGTTCTTTCTCCACAGATCCTGGGATTCCCTCAATGCAGTGGCTTCCCGGTTCTATTATACCTGGCTAGTCCTAGTATTCTAAATTGGGATATATATATATATATATATATATATATATATATATATATATATATATATATATATATATTGGTATATTAAAAAAAAAAGGGGGGGGGGATAATTACAATCGTAAATTAAATCCTCCCTCCCGCGACATTAATGTAAAGGGGCATCCCGGGTGGCTTATGCCTAAAACCCACGGTTGTGCGAATACCATAAATCACCATATGGAGGCTTCCGATAATACCGGAAATGGCTCTTCTGGGCCATCCAGGCTGTGTGGGGGCTGTGGGACTCCGCTCCCAGGCGATGATGTTATATTATGCATTCCTTGTGCAAAGCAGAATATTGTGCGTCAGTCTGTCGCTACGGCTTCTGGCTCCTCGCAACTTCCATCATCTCCTACCCCCCCTCCCTGTTCCGGACCCCGTGTGACATTGTCAAAAGTGGGGATTCGCAATCCGAGATGTCTGCACGGTTGTCCAACCTCGAGAAGATAGTTTCCGCCAAAGGAGGTCAGAAGGCTACAGCGAAACGGAAACACCTTTCTCCTGTAGCTCCTGCTTCACAGGATGAGGGATGCGAACCTGTGGATTGGTCCGATTACTCCCTGGACGAGGAGGGGGAACTCCTTGTGGAGTCAGATGAGCCTGCAGACCAGCTTGAGATCGATGCTATTGGCGATCTGGCTGCGGGGGTATCCCTTGACACCCCCTCCATTTTGGCTCAGATGTTTGAAATTTTGAATTTAGATCCGCCTGAAGCTGTCGCCCTGCCAAAGGGTGAGCTGTTTAATGTGCCTCAGCCGCGTTTGGTGTTTCCCAGACAACAACACTGAGAGGGTTGTGCTTAAGGAATGGGAACATCCCACGCGACTAACTGGGATTCCTTCCAGTTGGGATAAACGCTATCCTTTTCCGGCAGAATTGGTGAAGCTTTGGTCGGTTCCCCCTGACGTCGATACCCCTGTGCTAGGTCTCTCTAGCACGGCTATGGTACAGTCTTCTGAGACCACTGCCATTAAGGATGGTGAGGATCGTCGGATTGACCAGTATGCTCGCCATGGTTTTATTAGTGCCGAATCGACGATGCGGCCGGTGTGTGCTTCGGCGTTTCTTCTATTGGCGGTTAGGTCCGTTATTCAGGATCTATGCGCAGATCTTGATCCCGCTTGTAATGAGTTTAGTGCTCTTAAGCAGTGAGAGTCTTATTTCCTATGTTCTGACCGCCCAGGAGGATGCGCTGGCAATGAGTAGCAGGACAGCTGCAATGCTGGTGGCTATTCGTCGGTCAGTATGGCTGCGCCAGTGGTCGGCGGACTTAGTTTCTAAAAAGGTGCTCACAGCACTTCCCTTTTTGGGTTTGCGACTGTTTGGTGATAAAATTGATTCAGTTGCAAAAGGTGGTAAAATGCCTCAACGCAAGAGGCCTCGTTGCCCCTTTCGGGGTGCAAGTACCGTTAGGCCTTCCTTTCGGGGATCTAGAGCGGGCAGGGGGGGTCTCCTTTCCCGCTACCAGAGGTGCAGGTTGGTCCCGGGGGAGGGGCCGTGGCTGTCCCACTCAGTCTTGGGGCGCCAAGCCCAAGCCTGCCGGTAAGCCCGCTCAGCATTGAGGGGCTGCCCTCACCCGTGCGGGTGGGGGGACGATTGCGACACTTCTCCCAGGTTTGGGACCAGGAGGTTCCGAACAGATGGATCCGGGAGGTGGTGTTGTCCGGTTACAAACTGGAGTTCGAGTCTTGCCCTCCTTCACGGTTCTTTCGGTCTCGGGTGCCCATCGATCCTTTGGCCGCACAGGGGCTCCTGGCGTCGGTAAGGAATCTTTTAGAAATGGCGGTCATCCGGTCGGTACCACGCTTAGAGATGGGCCTCGGTTTTTACTCCAATCTTTTCGCAGTCCCCAAAAAGGACGGGTCTGTTCGTCCCGTCCTGGACCTGAAGTTACTCAACAAGTTCATCCGTATTCGGAAGTTTTGCATGGAAACTTTGCGTACGGCCATCTCTTCGGCAGGGGGACTTCATGACGTCCATAGACATCAAGGATGCTTATCTATATGTTCCCATCTGCCAGGCTCATCAACGTTTTCTTCGATTCGTGATGAAAGATCAGCATTTTCAATTCGTGGCACTTCCGTTTGGCCTTACCTCGGCTCCAAGAGTGTTCACCAAGGTGCTGGCAGGGGTGATGGCCATTTTCAGATCTCGGGGCATTCGTGTCGTACCTTATTTGGACGACCTTCTCATCATGGCTCCGTCACTCGATCAATCGGAGACAGACACCAGGTTGGTGGTCTCCATGCTGGAAAGCTTTGGCTGGGTGATCAACTTTCCCAAGTCCTCCCTCCTCCCTCGCTCCGGCCAGGGTGGTGTCCTTTCTGGGGATGCAGTTGGACTCTCGTCAACACAGGGTGTTTCTCCCCCAGTCCAAAATTCATCTGATTCAGGAGTTGGTTCGGGTCCTACTTTCCAATCCTCGGCCGTCCATCCGTCTGGGGATGAGGCTGGTAGGGTTGATGGTTGCCTCCTTCGAGGCAGTTCCTTTTGGTCAATTTCACACGAGGACGCTTCAGCTCTATCTGTTGGCGTCCTGGGACCGGCAGCCTCGGTCGCTGGATCAGCCCTTCCAGTTGTCCTCCCGGGGTCGGCAGTCCCTCCAGTGGTGGTTGGTCTCGGCCAATCTCGTGAGGGGCAGGCCTTTCCTGACCCCTCTTTGGGAAATTGTCACCACGAGCGCCAGTCTTTCGGGATGGGGGGGATTCTGGAAGGAGCTTCAGTTCCAGGGGCAGTGGGGACCTCAAGAGGCCCACTTACCAATCAATGTTCTGGAATTGAGAGCCATCCGTCGGGTTCTTGCTCTCCTGACCCAACACGTTCTGGGCCTTCCGGTCCAGGTTCGTTCAGACAACCGAACAGCGGTTGCTTACATCAATCATCAGGGAGGGACTCGCAGTCTGGGTGCTCTCAGAGAGGTGTCCCTGATCCTGACCTGGGCGGAGGCCCATGTTCCTTGTCTCTCGGCGGTGTACATTCCAGGGGTGGAGAACCAGGAAGCGGACCGGTTGAGCAGGGGCTCTTCCCGTCTGGGAGAATGGTCTCTCCATCCTCCAGGTTTTTCGCTCACTGTGTCTCCGGTGGGGGACGCCGGAGGTGGATCTGTTTGCCTCTCGTCACAATTACAGGCTCCCGAACTTCATGTCACTCTCCCAGGATCATCTGGCTCTGGCAGTGGACGCCATGTCCCTGAGCTGGGGGGATCTGGGGTTTCTATACCTGTTTCCTCCGATACCCATGCTGGGCAGGGTGGTTCGGAAGTTGGCTCTGGAAAGGGTGTCCGCCATTCTCGTGGCCCCAAAGTGGCCAAGGCGAGTGTGGTTCGCAGACATTGTTCGGCTGGCAGTGGACCAGTTCGTTCTGCCTCTTCGGCCCGATCTGCTCACTCAGGGTCGGTTGTGTTACCCCAATTTACCAGCGCTGGGTTTGACGGCCTGGCTGCTGAAACCTCCATCTTGGAGGAGGGTCTTTCTGACTCCGTCGTTAAGACTCTGATCAGTGCCCGGAAGAGGTCTTCTTCTATCATCTACTATAGGACTTGGAAAGCCTATATCGCTTGGTGTGAGATGAGATCTTTTCCTTGTAGGGTCTTTTCGGTCTCCAGGATTCTGGAGTTTTTACAATCTGGCCTGGACTCTGGTCTTCAGCTAAGTACGTTGAAAGGGCAAGTTTCTGCCTTATCTATCTTTTTTCAGAAGCGTTTTGCGCTTCATCCTTTAGTTAAAACTTTTTTCCAGGGGGTTACGCATGTGCGGCCCCCCAGGAAACCATTACTCCCTGTTTGGGATTTGAATTTGGTTCTTTCTGCTCTTCAGGCTCCTCCTTTTGAGCCTTTGCAAGATATTGCTTTGTCTACCCTGACTCAGAAGATTGTCTTCTTGGTAGCTATCTCTTCGGTCCGGCGTGTCTCGGAGTTGGCGGCCTTGTCTATCCAGGCGCCTTACTTTGAGAGGCATCAGGATAAAGTGGTCTTTTTCGCTTCAAACCAGACTTTCTTCCTAAGGTTGTTTCTGCTTTTCATTTTAATCAGGATATTGTTCTTCCCTCCTTGTGTCCTAATCCTAAGAATGACAAAGAGAGGGTTTTGCATTGTTTGGATGTAGTATGCTGTGTTAAGTACTATTTGATTATTACGTCTCCTTTTCGTAAAACGGATGCCTTTTTGTTGTGCCCTGTGGGCCTAAGAAGGGTTTGGCACCGGCCAAATCTTCCATTAGCAAATGGATACGTCAGGCCGTTATTGTGGCCTATTCTGCTAAGGGGAAAGTTCCCCCTTTTCGTATCACTGCTCATTCTACTCGCGCCGTTGGAGCATCTTGGGCTTTTCAGCACCAAGCTTCTGTTGAACAAGTTTGTAAGGCCGCCACTTGGTCTTCTGTTCATACTTTCTAAGTTTTACAAAGTTGATGTGCGGGCCTCAGCGGATGCTGTTTTTGACCGCAAAGTTCTGCAGACTGCAGTCATCTAAGTTATGCTTCATTTTTGCCTTCGGACACCCATCCCTTGTGGACACTGCTATTGGATGTCCCAATCGTGAATAATTAAAGGGGAAGCGGGGTGTGTGGCACACTGAGAATAATACCATTTTGTGAGTACTCACCTGAAAAATGGATATTGTCAGTGTGCCACACACCCCGCATCACCCCGCCCTTTTCGGTATCCCGAATCCTTTATATGGTGAAGCTTTTATTTATTTTGAGGTTACCTTTAGATGTACTGGTACCTTGTCTTTCTGCTTTTTAAATCACTGGTGTTAAGTGGGAGGTACCGGGTATATACAGGCCGGAAGGGGGCTCGTTACAAGACTTCCTCTCTGCAACTGCGTCACCTGGCGGTGAGTAACCCAATCGTGAAGAATTAAAGGGGAAGCGGGGTGTGTGGCACACTGACTATATACATTTTTCAGGTGAGTACTCACAAAATGTTATTTTTGGTGATCCTGGTGTGGGATGCCCTGTCCCTACATGCCTGTGGCCCTATTCGGGCTGGGTTCCCCCCCCCTTCCGGGTCCCTTACTTCCCTCTGGGGGATATATATATATATATATATATATATATATATTTATATGTGTTACCACTGTAAGTTTTGTGTGTGTGAGTCGGTGTGGATCACCTGGAAGTTATTCCTTGATGAATTGGTGCTGTTGCTTGGCCTAGCCTGCTGTGGTTTCTCCTGTCAGCTTGGGGAGCTTCTCTCCCTCAGGCTGTGTTTAGATAAGGCACTCGGCTCGGCCGCGGTAGCCCCGCCCCCTCGTTCGGTCCGGTAGCCCCGCCCCCTCGTTCGGTCCGGTAGCCCCGCCCCCTCGTTCGGTCCGGTAGCCCCGCCCCCTCGTTCGGCACGATTTCTGAAGGGCCTCCCTGGCCAGATCCGCGCTGCTGGGAGGGGGGTGGGGCCTGGAAAAGCACACCTTCGGCGCTGGCCCGCCCCCCTTCTCTTCCTGCTTCTTCCTGATCACCTCAGAGACGGGGGCCATCTTGCTGCATTGCTGCTGCTGCTGTCGTTTCTGGGGGACGGTAAGGGCCTGGTGGCCACTTCATTAGTTATTTGGGGGTCCCTCTCTGGTGGGGGGCCCCCTATGGTACAGGCTTATGCTTTTTTTTGTCATTTTGATAGATATATATATATATATATATATATATATATATATATATATATATATATATATATATATATATATATATTATATTATATTAATATATATATATATTTTGAATGATGTTGTTACGCTGTACAGTAACTGATATGCCTTATTGTGTGTTGCAGATTGCTTCATAATAGTGCATATTAAGGGGTTCCTCCTGGTCCTGGGGTCCCTAGTGTTAAATTGATCACCTTAAATCCTCCCACCGGGACTTTTAAGGGGCATCCCGGGTTGCTTAGGCATAATTCCCTGCGGTCTTGCGACTGAACACAAAAATCACCTTATGGAGGCTCCGCAGGATACTGGGCTCGGGCTCCCTCTGGGACAATCCGGGCCATGTGTGGGGTATCCCTTACGGGGGAGAATGTGCTGATTTGTATACCATGTGCACAAAAGGCCATAATGCGGCAGTCCGGTACTCAGCCTTCTGCGTCGGCTCCTCCCACTTCATCGCCTTCCCCTCCCCGCCTTATCCGTACCCCAAGTGTCATTGGTGCCAGCGGGGAGTCGCACTCTGATGTTTGTGCTAGGTTGGTCAGCATCGAGAAAATTGTTAGCACGGTGGGCAAGAAGGCCCAGGCTAAAAAGAGACATTTGTCGTCGGCCCAGCCCTTGTGAGATGTTGACGATTCCATTGATTTGTCGGTTTATTCCCCTTTACAGGAGGGGGAATTGTATGAGAAAACGGAGACTATGTACAGTCTGGTGATGTTGATGTCGGGCAGGCGCTGGGGGATGCCGTTGATACGGCCACTGTTTTGTCACATCTATTGGAGGTTTTGGATATTGACCCGCCTGAGGCGCCTCCTCTCAAGAAGGGGGAATATTCTTAGTATACAGTACGTCCTGCTCCAGATAGATTACTTACACTTGGGTTATCCTCCGCCAGATGGCGCTGCACTGCAGAGACATGCAAAACAGGTTCCTCCCGGCCCTTTCACAAATCCCCAGATTTCTCTGCAGTGCTTACTGCGAAGACATGAAATTATCACTCTGTCGCAGGTGAGCTTGGCTATTAAAGCCTGCGGCCCTGTTGGACTATTCCCACCCGTCCTTGATGTGATGTGCCTCCCAGCCTGGGCTGCGCTGGTTGGGTGAAGGTAGGCAGCACCATGTGTGCTTAAAGAGCGCTGCTCCACCGCAGTCCCCCACCAAAGGCTAGGCGGTATAGGCCGATGGTGAGCCTTTATGGGATGCCCCTCCCGCATTATTGTCCCATGCCCCGGTAGCGGTGGGCCCTGTACAAAGCGCCGCCATCCTCCCTCATTCTCCCCGTAGCCTTCGGGAGGAAAAGGGGGGGGGGGGTGTGGGTGAGCGTGTATCGTGATTCGTGTATACCGCCTGTTGACATGTGTGTTGGGACTAGTATATGTGGTAACCGGCGCGCTGACTTGTCTTTTTGCTATTGCAAACGCAGCCGTCATGTGCGCCTTTTCCTTCATTCGGATGTTCCGTAGCCTCGGACGCTCCTGCGTCCTCATTGGCTGCTTGTCTGGTGGACTTCGTGCTCTTTAGGGGCCTGGCGCGCCCTGCGTCGCAGCTCGCTCTGACCCGTCCTTCGAGGTTCGTTTTGCGCCATTTCCCTGTACAGTCGCGCGCGTGTGTGTAACGGTCCCCCCTCCTGCGGTCTGTAAGTGCCCTCGCGGGCGACTTTAATACTCATTTACTGTGTATGGCCCTGACGCCCCTTCTTCTCATTGTGTCTTTTAGACGGGTGAATCCAGTGGCTTCTCCCGGCCCGGTGTATTTGTAGTTGCCCCTAGTATAATTTCTTCCACTTCCCTAGCGGGTCATTGGGGCATCCAGGGTTGCTTATAGCGTCAATCCCTACTGGCCTATTGTGCCTAATAATCACCATATGGAGGCATCCCAGGATAATGGGAACGAGGTTCCTTCGGGACAAGCCCGGCGGTGTATGGCGTGTGGACGACCTCATGCTGATGCTGACAAGGCATGGGTCTGTGTATCCTGTGCCGAGCAAGCGGCACCTGACGCCTTATGATACTGTTTTCCCTATGGGACCTCAGGAGTTTATGAATCTGTGTGGCTATACCCCTTCTGATGGAGAGCTCTTTTCTGACTCAGGCTCATCTGATGAGAGACCAAGGGGTCATGACGATTCTGGCCCCTGGGCCCCGGATGACACTGACAAATTATTGACCCAGATCTTTGAGGTTCTGTCTATCTCTCCCTGGTGAGGCTCCCAGGCAAAGAAGGGAGCGCTTCCATACAGCAACTTCACGTTTGGAATTCTTAGAGCAGGCACATTTCCATTCCCTTGTGCTCAAGGAATGGGAGTGCCCCAGTAAACTTCCCGGGGTCCCAAGGGATTGGGATAGGAAGTATCCTTTCCCACCTGAGGTGGTTAAATGTTGGTCATTCCCCCCCCCCGAGGTGGATGTCCCGATAATAGGGCTATCTAACACCCCTATCATACATCCTCCTGATTCTACTACCCTGCGGGATGCTGAGGACCGGCTCATTGACCTGCTGGCCTCCCACGCCTTTGCATGTGCGGGGACGGCGCTGCGTCCGGTCTGTGCCTCTGCCATTACTGCTGTGGACGCTAGAACCCTCATCAGAAATATGCTTGATAGTGCCTCTGATGATCTCCCTTGTAAGGTATTTAATGCACTCTCCAGTTGTGATGGGTTTATAAAGTTTGTTCTAGTAGCATTGGATGACACCATCAGAATGTGTGCAAGAACTTCTGCCCTTGTGGTAGCTATACGTCACCTGGTCTGGCTGCGACAGTGGGGTGCTGACAATGCTGCGAAGAAGGCCCTTACTGGGCTCCCCTTTAAGGGGCTACGTCTGTTTGGGGCCCTCCTAGACCTGTTTGGTAAGAGAGGTAAGTTACCCCAGCGCAGACTGCTGTCTCGGGCCCTTCGGGGCCAGGGCCCACCTTCCACCCCCCACCATGGTGTGAAACAGGAACCAGGGGTGTCCTTCGCGGGGGCTCGCTCAGCTCCCTGTCCCAGGAGCAGGAGACAACACCCTGGCTCCTCTGGGGGAGCTAAGCCCAAATCCCCTCCCAAGTCCCCTCAAGCATGATGGGGCGCCCTCACCCGCCTGGGTGAGGGGACGGCTGCGGCACCGTGCTCAAGTCTGGAGGCATCACGCCTCAGACCGGTGGATTTAGGAGGTAGTGTCCTCTGGCTACAAGATGGTGTTTGCTGTGCGGCCTCCCCTAAGATTATCAGGTCCCGGGTACTCCTGGTCCCTGCTTCTGCTCAGATGCTGGCGCAGGCCGTGCAAGGTCTGCTGGGTATGGGGGTCATTTGCAGATTTCCCTTAACAGACAGAGGCAAGGGACCCTACACCAACCCTTTTCACAGTTCCCAAAAAAGATGGGTCAGTCTGGCCCAGTCTGGATTTACAGATCTTCAGCAAACTGTCAAGTACAGGCGCTTTCCTCATGGAAACTCTGCGCTCGGCCATCTGCTCCTTGCGACCTGGGGGCTTCATGCCGTTTGTGGATATCAGAGGCTTACTTTCACATCCTTGTGTTTTCAGGACACCAAGATTCCTTAGATCCATGTTGGAAGATCAACACTGCCAATTTGTGACCTTGCCATCTGGCTTCTCCAGCTCCCAGAGTACTCACCAAGGTGCTGGCGGGGGTGATGTCTCTGACGAGGCCAAGGGGCGTCCGCGTGCTGCACTACCTGGACGTCCTCATCACTTCCCAGCCTCTACATCTGGCAACGTTGGATACTCAGCTGGTGGTGTCCATCCTGGAGTTATCTGGATGGGTGATCAGCCACCCCAAGTCCTCACTGTCCCCTTCCTTGGTAATTTCATTCTGGTGGCCTCAGGTGGCCAAGAAGAGGGTGTTTAGCAGACGTGGTGCAGATGGCAGTAGATCAGTGCTTTCTGCCTGGAGCGCCAGATCTGCTCACTTAGGACCCCTTACGCCATCCCATTTACAAACTCTGGCCTTGACGGCCTGACTGCTGAAACCTCCATCTTGATGGAGAGTCCATGGTGAAGGCTAGGAAGATGACTTCTTCTTCCATCTGTTATATGGTATGGCGTATCTACTTTGTCTGGTTGAGTCTTGGTCTCTTCCCTGTTGGATGTTCTCAGTTCCCAGGGTTCTGGAGCTTTACTGCATGGGTTGGAGTCGGTCTCTAACTCAGTACCTTGAAGGATCAGGTTTCTACCCTGTCTGTCTTCTTTCAGAAGTCTTCTGTTCAGCATTCCTTGTTTAAGACTGCTTTTAGGGGGTTGCTCAGGTGCGTTCCCCACACCAACCTATGGTCCCTGTTATTCTAAGTATGTCACACACCCCGCTTCATTATTACACTTGGGTTACTCCACCAGCAGGTGGCGACTTTGCAGAGAAGTCTTGAAAAACGAGCCCCTCCTGATCTGTAATACCTGGGACCTCCCACTTATTCCCCAGTGTTCTTCTCTGCAAGATGGCGACAAGACAGAAGAATGAAGTCTCCTGCTTGCAGGTAGCCGGGGTAACACCCCGCCCCCCCCCCCTTCTGGTCTATTTCTACCCAGTCCATGTTTTGATATTTAATATATATACTGGAAGCCTCCCAGCCTTGGCTGCTAGGCTGGGTAATGGTAGGCGGCACCTTGTGGTGCCTAGGAGCTTATCTCCCCTGCGAGACCCCACGCGTGGGGCAGTGCGGCTATCCGGCTGGTGATCCGGATTTGGGATGCCCCGTCCCGTTGTACCCCCCTTAGTCTCCTCATCCCCTGCTTGGTAGTGTCCCTTCTCCCTTCGCTGTGGGGGGGGGGTGACTTTTGTTAGGGGTGTTATCTATCGTATGACAGTGTTTTACTTGTTTGGCCCTGACTGCTGGTGTTTGTGTGCGGGCCGGTGGATGACTAAGGCGCCTGTGTGGCAGCGTTGCTGCACGCTGTCTCTTTATTTATTATGTCCTTGGAGGCGCCGCCGCCGCCATCTTTTCCGCGGCGGTTGCTTCTGAGGTAACGGGCAGGGGGGGCGGGGCCGCGCGCTGTGCGTGCTATGGAGGGGGGGCAGGGCCGGAGCGCTTCGCGCGTGTTCTCCGGCCCGCCCTTCTTCTCGCCTGTGCTTCCCTGCTCGTCTTTTGCCGCCTCAGGTGCCATGTCCGTCGGCCTGTGTCTGTTTGCGCTTTGTGTATGCTAGTCGCGCCCTCACTGCCTCTTGAGCCTCCCGGCTCTGTATTTCTGCCGCCTGGCATATTATCCATTCTGCAGGGATTCTGATATATATATATATATATATATATATATATATATGTATATATATATATATATGTATATATATATATATATATATGTGTGTATATGTCTTATTATTTTGGCGTCTGACGGTAATTCTTCAATTAATTGGTTGCTATTTTATTATATTCATATATCTATATATATTTATTTGTTGTTGTCTGTGGAGTATCTGGCTGTACTCCTGCAATGAATTGATATTTTTCTGTATGTGAGTGTGTGTGGGTGTGCATGCGCTGTGTTCCTTATTACTTGTGTCTTTTTCTCTGAAAGCTGATTATGGTCTTTCTTTTGTTTCAGATCCTGGGATACCCTTGCTGCTTGGGGCTCCCGGTCTGATATACTTGGCTAGTCTGGTTTAAAATTGGGTTCTATTAAGGGATCAAAAAATAATCCTCCCTCCCCCGGGACTTTAATTGTTAAGGGGCATCCCGGGTTGCATACTGCGTAAATCCCTGGGTAGTTGCGAATACCATAATTTCACCATATGGAGGCTTCCAAGGATACCGGAATCGGCCCTAAGGGGCAATCTAGGCTGTGTGGGGTTGTGGGGCTCTGCTCCCGGGGATGATGTCATTATATGCATTCCATGTGCGCAGCGGTTCATTGAGCGCCAGTCCTGCTCCCCGGTTCTCTCGCCCTTCGCCGTCCGTGTCATCCCTTACACCTCCCCGCCTGTTCCGGACCCCGTGTGACTTTGTCATGGGTGGGGATTCGCAATCCGAGGTATGCGCCCGGTTGGCTAGCCTCGAGAAAATATTTGCGCTGTGGTTGCTCAGCAGGCTCCGGCTAAGCGGAAACACTTGTCCCCGTTTCCGCCGGACTCAGACGTGGATGTTATTGAGGCATTGGATTGGTCAGATTGCCCCCCGATTGAGAGGGGGAGATTCTGGAGGTTTACAGATATATACGGCACTGAGCAAACGGAATTAAATTTATTATTCCTTAAACAATAGAAAAGAGTCCAAAATATTCAGATGTCCCACGGTGCATGCACATAGACTGGTCTCAACACCTGTGCCCGCTGGTGAGATTCTAGAGGAACTGGACGACCCTGTGGTCCTGCAGTTGTTTGGTGCTGAGGGTGACCAGGCGGCGGGGACGGTATTTGACATCCCTTCCATATTGACTCAAATGTTGAAGTTTTTGATTTAAACCCTCCCGAGGCGGTTTCTCCGCCTAAAGGTGATTTGTTTGTTGTGGCCAAGCCGCGTTTGGAGTTTCCCTGTCAACGACATTTTGAGAATGTCGTCCTTAAGGAATGGGAGCAGCCTACGCGTCTCGTTGGTGTTCCGCCTGGTTGGGATAAGTAGTATCCTTTTCCGGCGGACTTGGTGAAGCGTTGGCTTTTCCTCTCGAGGTTGATGCCCCAGTTTTTGGGGCTATCTAACATGGCGGTGTTGCCTTCTCCTGACACGACTACCCTTAAGGATGGCGAAGTTCGCCGGATTGTCCAGCTGGCTCGCTATGGTTTTACCTGTGCGGGTTCGGCTTTGAGGCCTGCTTGTGTTTCGGTTTTCTTGTTGTTGGCGGTTAGGTCCATTGTCGGGGTTATGTGCGGACCTTGATCCTACTTGTGATGAGTTCCTTGCTCTCAAACATTGTGAGTCCTTCGTTTTGTTGTCCTTGCCGCTCAGAATGACGCCATGGTGATGTGTGGCAGGACCACGGCCTTGTTGGTGGCTATCCAACCGTCAGTGTGGTTGCGGCTGTTGACTGCTGACTTTAATTCTAAGAAGTCGCTTACGGCTTTTTCCTTTTTTGGGTTTGCGCCTGTTTGGTGAGAAATTGGATTCGGTTGCCAAGGGAGGTAAGTTACCTCAGTGCAAGACCTTTCGTCGTTCCTTTGGGGGGGCGGCCTCTTTGAATTCCTCCTTTCGGGGAGCCAGAGCTGGCAGAGGCGCGGGCTTTACGGCCCCAGGGGTGCAAGCTGGCCGTGGCCGTCCCGTTCACTCCTGGGGTGCCTAACCCAAACCAGCTGCCAAGCCCGCTCAACAATGAGGGGGTGCCCTCACCCTTGCGGGTGGGGGGACGGTTGCAACTCTTCTCCCGGGTGTGGGACCAGGCGGTCTCGGACAGGTAGATCCGGGAGGTGGTGTCGGCCGGTTACAAGCTGGAGTTCGAGTACCGACCTCCTCTAAGGTTTTTTTCTGGTCTCGTGTGCCCTCAGATCCTTTGGCCGCGCAGGGGCTCCTGGCGGCGGTGAGGAATCTTCTGGATATGGCAGTCATCTGCCCGGTACCTCCTTCGGAGGTGGGCCGCTGGTATTATTCCAATCTCTTCACAGTGCCCAAGGTGGACGGGTTGGTTCGTCCCATCCTGGATCTGAAGTTCTTCAATGTGTTTGTTCTTCCTCGGAGGTTTCGCATGGAACCTCTGCGTTCTGCCATCAATTCTCTGCGGCAGGGGGATTTCATGACGTTCATAGACATCAAGGATGCCTATCTTCATATTCATATATTCCGGCTCACCAAAGGTTTCTTCGCTTCGTGGTGGAAGATCGGCATTTTCAATTTGTGGCTCTTCCGTTCGGCCCTACCTCGGCTCCAAGAGTGTTCACCAAGGTGTTGGCGGGCGTGATGGCCCTTTTCAGAGCTCAGGGGATTCGCGTTGTGCCCTATCTGGACGATCTTCCCATCATAGCTTCTTCTTTCAGTCAAGCGGAGGTGGACGCCAGGACGGTGGTATCCGCTCTGGAGAGGTTCGGCTGGGTGATCAACTTCCCCAAGTTCTCTCTCGTTCCGGCCTGGGTGGTGCCCTTTCTCGGGATGTCATTGGATTCTTGGATTCTTGCCAACACAGAGTTGTTGGGCCTCAGGCACAGTTCTCTTGGTTCAGGAATTGGCGCAGCTTCTTCCTTCCAATCCTTGTCTGTCCATCAGGCTAGGGATGAGACTGGTGGGGTTGATGGTAGCTTCCTTTGAGGCAGTTCCCTTTGTTCAGTTTCACACGAGGACGCTTCCGTTTCATCTGTTGGCGTCTTGGGACCGGGGTTGTTGGATCGGTCTTTCCGGATGTTCTCCCGGGTTCGGCAGTCTCTCCAGTGGTGGATGGTCTTGGGCATTCTCTTGAGGGGCAGGTCTTTTCTGATGCCTCTTTGGGGAACTGTCACCACGGACGCCAGTTTGTCGGGATGGGGAGTTTTCTGGAAGGACCTTCGGTTCCGAGGGAGGTGGAGTCCTCTGGAGGCCCACTTGCCCATCAACATTCTGGAGTTGAGAGCCATCAGGTTGGTTCTGTCTCACAGCATTTACAGGGCTTGCCGGTTCAGGTTCGGTCGATCGGTCGGCGGTTGCTTACATCAATCGCCTTGGAGGGACTCGCAGTCTGCGTGCCCTCAGGGAGGTGTCTCTGATTCTAGCCTGGGCGGAGACTCATGTCCCTTGTATCTCGGCAGTGTACATTCCATGATTGGAATACGCGGACGCGGCCTTCCTGAGCTGGTGCTCTTTCCGCCGGGGGGAATGGTCTCTCCACCCTCAGGTTTTTCGGTCGCTTTGTCTCCGGTGGGGGACGATGGAGGTGGATCTGTTTGCTTCTCGTCACAATTGCAAGCTTCCGACATTCGTGTCGCTCTCTCAGTATCCTTTGGCTCTGGCGGTGGATGCCATGTCCCTGAGCTGGGGGGACCTGGGGTTCCTTTATCTGTTTCCTCCGATCCCCATGCTAGGCGAGGTGTTGCGAAAGCTGGCCCTGGACGGGGTTCCCGCCATTCTCATGGCTCTAAGGTGGCCAAGGAGGGTGTGGTTCGCAGACATCGTTTGTTTTGCGGTGGATCAGTGCGATCTGCTTCTTCGGCTGGATCTTATCACACAGGGTCAACTGCGTTGCCCCAATTTACCAACGCTGGCTGTGACGGCCTGGCTGCTGAAACCTCCATCTTAGGGGAGGAAGGTCTTTCGGATCCGTTATTCAGACTTTTATTAGTGCCGGGTAGAGGTCCTCTTCTACCATCTATTATAGGACTTGGAGATCTTATATTGATTGGAGTGAGGCTAGATCTTTGCCCTGTCGGGTCTTTTCTGTTTTCAGGATTTTGGATTTTCTTCAATCGGGGCTGGACTCTGGTCTTCAGCTGAGTATCTTAAAGGGGCAGGTTGCTGCCTTGTCTGTCTTTTTTCAAATGTCCTTTGCGTTTCCTCCTTTGGTCAAGACTTTCTTCCAGGGGGTTTTCGCATTGGGGCCTCCTAGGAAGCCTTTGCTCCCTGTTTGGGATTTGAATTTGGTTATCTCTGCTCTTCAGGCTCCTCCTTTGAGCCTTTGCAGGATATTGCTCTTTCTACTCTGACTCAGAAGGTTGCCTTTTTGGTGGCCATCACTTCAGTTCGGCACGTTTCGGAGTTTTCAGGCTCCTTACCTTGAGAGACATCAGGACAAAGTGGTTTTCCGCTTCAAACCGGACTTTTTTCCTTAGGTGGTCCCTGCTTTTCATCTTAATCAGGACATTGTTCTTCCTTCCTTGTGTCCTAAGCCTAGGAATGACAAGGAGAGGGTTTGCACTGTGTGGATGTGGTACACTGTGTGAAGTACTGTTTGTTTACTACATCTCCTTTTCGTAAGTCTTTTTCGTGGTGCCCTGTTGGGCCTAGGAAAGGTTTTGGCTCCCGCTAAGTCTTCCATTAGCAAATGGATTCGTCAGGCTGTTGTTGGGGCCTATTCTACTAAGGGGAAGGTTCCCCTTTTCGTGTCATTGCTCTTTCTACTCGTGCTGTTGGGGCGTCTTGGGCTCTTCAGCATCAGGCTTCTGTTGAACAAGTTTGTAAGGCTGCTACTTGGTCTTCTGTTCACACTTTTTCCAAGTTTTTGCAAGGTTGATGTGCGGGCTTCAGCGGATGCCGTGTTTGGCCGCAAGGTTCTGCAAGCTGCAGTGGTTTGAGTTTTGCATTATGGCCTTGTTGGATACCCGCCCTTTCTGGACACTGCTTTTGGATGTCCCAAGTGTAATAATTAATGTTTGAAGCGGGGTGTGTGACATACTTAGAATAATACCATTTTGTGAATACTCACCTGTAAAATGGATATTATAAGTATGTCACACACCCCGCTTCACCCGCCCTTTTTGGTATCCTGGATTCTTTATAGGGTGAAGCTTCGTTTACAGTTTGAGGGTTGCCAATGGTTTTTTCCTGGTACCTTGTGTTTACTGCTGTTTGAATACTGGGGAATAAGTGGGAGGTCCCAGGTATTATAGATCAGGAGGGGCCCGTTTTTCAAGACTTCTCTGCAACGTCGCCACCTGCTGGTGGAGTAACCCATGTGTAATAATGTTTGAAGCGGGGTGTGTGACATACTTATAATATCCATTTTACAGGTGAGTATTCACAAAATGGTATTTGGAATTGGTCTTGCCTGCCCTGCAGAGTGCTCCCTTTGAACCTGTGCAGGATGCTGCCTTGGCTTTTCTTACGGTCAAGGTTGTGTTTCTGGTAGTTATCACTTCTGTCAGTTGTGTGTCTGAGTTGGCGGTGCTGTCCATTCAGCCCCCTACTTTGCGAGGCACTAGGACAAGGTGTTGTCTCATTCAAACCTAATTTTCTGCATAAAGGTAGTGCCTGCCTTTCATTTGAGTCAGGATATTGTTTTTCCTTCCTTGTGCCCTAACCCTAGCTATGTTAAGGAGAGAGTTTTTGCACCCTTTGGTTGTGGTTAGGTTTTCTGAAGTACTATCTGGTGGCTTCTGCACCTTTCAGGAACACTGAAGAGCCCGGTTAGCTCAGTCGGTAGAGCATCAGATCTTTAATTTGAGGGTTCAGGGTTCAGGACTCTGTTTGGGCGATGGTGTCCTCCAACATTTCTTTAGGACCATTCTGGTCCTAGGAAGGGTTTGGCTCCTGCCAAGTCTTCTATCAGCAAGTGGATTCTGGCCTACTCTAAGGGGGAGAATCCTCCCTACGCCTTATTGCTCTTTCTACTCGTGCTTTTGGTGCCTCTTGGGCCTTCCAGCACCAGGCCTTTGTTGAAACAAGTTTGCAAGGCCGCTACTTGGTCTTCTGTTCATACCTTTTCAAAGTTTTTCAAGGTTGACGTTCAGGCCTCAGCTGTTGCTGTTTTTGGCCGCAAGGTTTTGCAGGCGGCAGTGGTTTAAACTGTCTGCTGTTACCTTTTTCTATTGGGGATCCCACACTGCTTTATGGACACTGCTATTGGATGTCCCAAGTGTAAGTAATCTATCTGGAGCAGGACGTACTGTATACTAAGAATAATACAATTCTGTGAAATACTCACCTGTAGAATTGGTATTATAAGTATACAGTACGTCCTGCTCCACCCCACCCTGTTGTTTCATTATTCTGGATCCCCTGTTTGGTGATTGTCATCATTTTTATGGTTACCAGTTTTTGGGTGGTTAAATTCTCCCGGTTCTTCACTTCTTTTCAATGCTGGGGATTTGTGGGAGGTCCCCGGGTATTTGAGGGGCCAGGAGGAGCCTGTTTTGCATGTCTCTGCAGTGCAGTGCCATCTGGCGGAGGATAACCCAAGTGTAACTTGGGGGACCTGGTTGGCGCGCTCTGGCCCGCCCTTCGAGGTTCGCTTGGCGCCATTTTGATGCTGATCGTACGCACGCGTGGTAGCGGTCGTCCTCCTCCCTTGGTCTGTAAGTGCCCTCGCGGGCGATTTTCATAATCCTTGTTTACTGCGCATGGTTCCGACTCCCTTTATTCCCATTATGTCTTTCAGACTGGTGAACACCATTGGCTTCTCCCGGCCCGGTGTAAAATTATAGCGGGCCTTGTAATATTCTCCCACTTCCTTAGCGGGTCTTTGGGGCATCCAGGGTTACTTATAGTGTAAATCCCTACTGGCATATTGTGCCTTGATTAATCACCATATGGAGGCATCTCAGAATTGTGTGTCCGGGGTCCCTCTGGGACAAGACCGGCAGTGTATAGCGTGTGGACAACCTCATGCTGATGCTGACAGGGCACGGGTCTGCGTACCCTGTGCCGAGCAAGCCCTGGCCCTGCAATCTGGTCGGCCAGCGGCTACACCTAGCTTCAATTCCCCTATCTCCCCAGGCTTAAATCTCTCTCCTGCTGAGTCGCCTACAAGTGGGGAACTGCAGCCTGCTGGGCCTTCCAGACTGCCTATGGCTGAACAGATTATTGCTAGGTTGTCAGAGCGAATGGGCCCTGGTAGAAAGCGGCACCTGTCGCCTCATGTTTCTGTATGTTCTATGAGAACTGAGGGGTTTGCTACTCCTTGTGACTATACCCCTTCTGATGAAGGGGAGTTGTTCTCTGACTCAGGCTCTTCTGATGAGAGGCCGAGGAGTCATGACGATTCTGGCCCTGAATTCTGGGGCCAGTGTGACACTGACGACTTGTTGCTTAAGGCACTGTCTATCTCTCCCCCCGGTCAGGTCTTCCACCAAACCCCCCTCAAGCATGATGGGGCGCCCTCGCCCTTCTGGGTGAGGGGATGGCTGCAGCACCTTGTTCTTATCAGGAGGCATCTCGCCTCATTCTGGTGGATTCAGGAGTTTGTGTCCTCCAGATACAGGATAGTGTTTGCTGCACGGCCTTCCCCAGTTTTTATCAGGTCCCAGCTACTCCTGGTCCCTGCCGCTGTTCACTTGCTGGCACAGGCCATGCTAGGCCTGCAAGGTCTGAGGGTCTTTTGCAGATTGCCCGTAATAGGCAGAGGCAAGGGCCGCTATACCACCTTCCACAGTCCCCCAAAGGATGGGTCGGGTTGGCCCATTCTGGATTCACAGCAATTCTCTAATTACAGGCAGTTTCCGGCATGGAAACTCTTGAGTTGGGCCATCAGCACCTTGCGCCCAGTGGGCCTCTTGCCATCGGGGGAACTCTACAATGCTTCTGTTTACATTCCTGTGCCCTCAGGTCTCTGAGGCTCTCCAGGTTCGTGTTGGTCCAACACTGTTAATTGTGGCCTTGTTATCTGGCCGCTCGTCAACTCCCAGAGTGTTTACTCAGGTGCTGTCGATGGTGATGTCTCTGATGAGACCAAGGAGCGTCCGTGCGATGTCTACCCGGACGCCCTTCCTCACCCTGTCTCTGCATCAGGATAGTTGGAACCCGGCTGGTGGGTCCAATGGGAGTCATTGGATGGGTGTTCAATCACCCCAAGTCCTCGTTGTTCCCTAAGTGGTAACTCCATTAATAGGAATGATTCTGGATTAGGTTCAAACCAGATTCTCCCCCTCTCAGCAATTAGGTGGGCAATCTGGTCTCATGGGCTCAGTCCCTCATTGCTGTCCCGGTTTCTTAACACCAGGCAGGGATACAACTGGTGGGCCAGTTGTTAACTTGTTCGGAAGAGGTCCCTTATGCTCAGTTCCCCTTGAGCCCTTCTGCGACTTCTGTTGGTAACATAGGACAGGGACCCAGCACCCCTGGAGCAGGGTCTGTGGGCCTTCCCACCTGTATGACAGTTTTTCTCTTGAAAGTGGATGAACTCGAGGGACCTGTCTGGGGGCAGTTCCTCCTTGCCCCTTCCTAGAAAAGGTCACCATGGATGCCAACCTTTCAGGTTGAAGGGGATGGTTTCTTCTGAAACCCCCTGCGATTCTGGTGGTGGTGGGACCCTTAGAAGGTCCTTACGCCTATTGAATTCTAAACAGTGAGCGTTTTTCAGTTGGCTCTATCTCGCTTGACCACTCCCCTTCTGGATTGCCAGTCTGGGGGTGCTCGGTCCGTCTGACGACAGACGTACTACATTAACCGTTGGAAGGGGCCTGGAGCTGGCGGACCTTCCAGGGAGTGTCTATATTCCCTTCTGGGCGGAGACATTGCTCCCTGCATGTTAGTGATATTAGCTCCGGCGGAGCCCCTCTGCGACAGGATGTGCTAATCCCCGTGTCGCTTTGGAGTCCAACCAGTCGTGGATCTGTTGGGTTCCGTCACCTTCACAGGCTATCGGCCTTTCCTGTCCCGGGATCCTATGTCAGTGGTCTGGATGCCTTAGAACCGTCTTGACAGGACTTTTGGTTCTGTATGTCCTTCTCCATTCCCTCTGCTAGGCAAGGTTCTGCGTAAGATTGCTCTGGTAAGGGGACCAGTGATTCTGCTGGCCCCAGTTGACCTAGTAGAGTGTGGTTGCAGACATGGTACTGTGGTCAGTAGTTCGGCACCTTGCCAGGAGTGCCAGTTGATCACTCAGGCCCCTTTTACGTCACTCCAATCCATGGTCCCTGGCTTAGCGGCCTGACTGCTGAAACATAAATCTTGATGGAGACAAGTTTAGCTGTCTCGGTGTTGTGACTATGGGTAGGCTAGGAGTAAGCCTCTTCCTCGTCGTCTTGTATTGTTGTAGGGTATGGCATACCCACATTGATTGGGGCGAGTCTAGTTTCTCTTACCTGTTGGGTGTTCTCAGTTCCCAGGGTTCCAATGTGGTTGGCAGCATGAATTAGAATTGGTTCCCCAGCTCAGTTCTCTGATGGGTCAGGCTCTGCCCTGTCCACCTTGCCTTAGCAGTCTCTGGTTCAGTCTTCCTTCAGGGGGTGCTCATGTGTGTCCTCCATGTACTTCTATGGTCCCTGTTGGGATTGAAATTGAATTCATTCTGTCTGCTTGCAGGATTTGTCCCTTGGTCCTACTCAGGATGCTGTCTGGCTGTCCTTACCCTCAAGGTTGTTCTTCTGGTGACTGTTACCTTGGTCAGGCGTGTGTTAGCAGGCGGCTCTGTCTACCTAGCCCTCATTCCTTGAAATACACCAGGATAAGGTGGAGTTCCGCCTGAAGCCGGACTCTCTACATCTGGAGGTGTCTTATGTTCATTTATTCGAGATATTATCCACGGCTATCCCCTTTCCCTAGCAACGCTGAGGAAGTGGTTCTGCATTCCTTATACAGGTGTTGGCAGTTTTTCCTTGGGAGTCACTGTGTCCTTTAAGGGAACTGAGGTTCCTTGGGGCTTGTGGTCATTACATCCTGAATGTGCCCCATCTCGTCTGCTCTCGGGAGTTGGGCGGTTTGGTCCTGGTTGTTACCTTAATGGATGTTACTCCTGGTACCTTGCTTCGGCCTTTGGCTTCTGCCAAATTTATTGTAGCGATCCGATTGTCAGGCTGTTACTCGGCCCTATTCCGGCAAGGGGAAAGATCTCCCTTGTTGCCTTGATTCCTTTTCTATGCGTGCTTGATGCCTCTTGGGCCTTTCAGCACCGGGTTTCTATTGAACTGGTTGGCTAGGCCACTACCATTGGCCTTCTGCTCATACATTTTGTAAGGTTTTTACAATGTTGATGTTAGGGCTTCAGCTCATGCTGTCTTGGCCGTATGGTTATGCAGGTGACAGTGGTTTAAACTATCTGCTGTTGTCGTTTTTTGTTGGGGATCCCACCCTACTTTATGGACAGTGCTTTTGGATGTCCCAAGTGTAAGTATTATATCTGGAGCAGGATGTACTGTATACTAAGAATAATACAATTCTGTGAAATACTCACCTGTAGAATTGATATTTGTATACAGTACGTCCTGCTCCACCCCACCTTGGTTTTTGCATTTTTCTGGATCCCCTGTATGGTGATTGTTCTCTTTATCATTGCCAATTGTTCTGGGTGGTTTAATTCTCCCGGCTTCTTGTTCACTGCTTTTCAATGCTGGAGATTTGTGGGAGGTCCCTGGGTATATGAAGGGCCGGGAGGAGCCTTTTTTTTTTCCATGTCTCTGCAGTGCAGCGCCATCTGGCGGAGGATAACCCAAGTGTAAGTATTATATCTGGAGCAGGACGTACTGTATACAAATATCAATTCTACAGGTGAGTATTTCACAGAATTGTATTTTGAGGTTCTGTCTATCTCTCTCCCTGTTGAGGCTCCCAGTCAAAGATGGGAGCTTTTCCATACAGCAAAATCACGTTTGGAATTTCCAGAGCAGGCACATTTCTATAACCTTGTGCTCAAGGAATGGGAGCGCCCCAGTAAACTTCCTGGGGCTCCAAGGAGTTGGGATAGGAAGTATCCCTTTCCTGCTGAGGTGGTTAAATGTTGGTCATCCCCCCGTACCCCCCCCCCTCCCCGAGGTGGATGCCCCGATCCTAGGGCTATCTAACACCTCTCATGCATTCCCCTGATTCTACTACCCTGCGGGATGCTGAGGACCGGCGTATTGATCAGCTGGCATCCCACGCCTTTGCATGTGCGGGGACGGCGCTGCGCCCAGTCTGTGCCTCTGCCATTACTGCTGTGGCCACTAGAACCCTTATCAGAAATATGCTCGATAGTGCCCCTGATGATTTGCCTTGTGAGGTGTTTAATGCACTCTCCAGTTGTGATGTTTTTGTAAATTTTGTCCTATCAGCATTGGATGACACCTTCAGAATGTTTGCCAGAATATCTGCCCTTGTGGTGGCTATACGCCGCTCTGTTTGGCTGCACCAGTGGGCTGCTGACAACGCTGCCAAGGCGGTCCTCACTGGTTTTCCTTTTAAAGGAATGCACCTGTTTGGGGACCGCCTGGAACTTTTTGCTAAGGGAGGCAGGTTACCCCAGTGCAGGCGGCAATCTTGGCCCTTTCGGGGTCAGGGTTTATTCTCCTCCCCTTACAGTGGTGCAAGACAGGGAAGGGGGGTTTCCTTTCCTGGGGCCCGGGGAGATTTCTGGGGTAGAGGCAGAGGACGTGGAAATCCTGGCTCCTCCTGGTTTCCCAAAGCAAAATCCTCTCCCAAGCCCCCTCAGGCATGATGGGGCTCCCTCACCCATCCGGTGGGGGGACGGCTGCAGCACTTCGCTCACGTCTGGAGGCTTCATGTCTCAGACTGGTGGTTTCAGGAGGTAGTGTCCTCCGGTTACAAGTTGGAGTTTGCTGTCGATCCCCCTCCAAGATTAATCAGAGCCCGGATTCCTCAGGACCCTGTGTCAGCTCCGGAGCTAGTGCAAGGCCTCCTGGAGCTGGGGGTCATCTGCCAGGTCCCTTTAAGAGAAAAAGGCAAGGGCTTTTATTCTAACCTATTCACAGTACCCAAAAAGGATGGTTCAGTCAGGCCATCCTGGATTTAGATTCTCAACAAGTTTGTCAGGGGCAGGCGCTTTCACATGGAGACTCTGCGCTCTGCCATCAGTTCCCTGCGCCAAGGGGATTTCATGACTTCTGTGGACATCAAGGATGCTTACCTTCATATTCCTGTGTTCCCAGGTCATCAAAGCTTCATCAGGTTCGCTCTGATGGATCAACACTACCAATTTGTGGCCTTGCCCTTCGGCCTCACTTCAGCTCCCAGGGTGTTCACCAAGGTGCTGGCTGGCGTGATGTCTCTGCTCAGATGTCAGGGCGTCCCGCGTGCTTCCCTATCTGGACGACATCCTCATCACTTCCCAGTCTCTACAACAGGCAGATTTGGATACTCAGCTGGTGGTGTCCACTCTGGAGTCATTTGGATGGGTGGTCAACCACCCCAAGTCCTCACTGTCCCCTTCCTTGGTAACTCCATTCCTAGGAATGAATCTGGATACAGTTCAGGCAAGGATCTTCCTTCCTCAGCAGAAGGTGGACAGTCTGATTGCACAGGCTCAGTCCCTCCTAGCTTGTCCCCATCCCTCCATCAGGCAGGGGATGCAGCTGGTGGGCCTGATGGTGGCGTGCTTCGAATCGGTCTCTTATGCTCAGTTCCACTTGAGACCTCTGCAACTTCACCTATTGTCTGTATGGGACAAGGACCCAGCGTCCCTGTACAGGGTCTGTGTGCTCTCCCCCCTGGTCAGGAGGTCCCTCTTGTGGTGGATGGACTCAAGGAACCTGTTGGGGGGCAGATCCTTTCTTGCCCCTTCCTGGGAGACGGTCACCACAGATGCCAGTCTGTCAGGTTGGGCGGGGGGGGGGGGGGGGTATTCTCAGTGTGTCACACACCCCGCTTCCCCTTTAATTCTTACGATCGGGTTACTCCTCCAGCAGGTGGCGACGTTGCAGAGAGAATCTTGAAAACGAGCCCCTTCCGGCCTATATATACCTGGGACCTCCCACTTAACACCCAGTGTTTTATCTCTGCATGAGGCGACAAGACAGAAGAAAAGTCTCCTGCTTGCAGGTTGCCGGGGTCAAACCCCGGCACCCCCTTTTGGTCTATTTCTGCCCAGTTTGATTGTTTGCATACCTAGATGGTTAATGGAAGCCTCCCAGCCCAGGCTGCTCACTGGGCAACGGTAGATAGGTGCCTAGGAGCTTATCTCCTCCGCTCGACCCCAATGCGGCTATCCAGCATGGTGATCTGGATTTGGGATGCCCCTGTCCCGATGTTCCCCTTTGGCCATTTTCTCCCGCTACGGTCACTTCTCCCTTCACTTTGGGGGGGGGGGGGGGTTGGGGGTTGCTTTTACTGTTTTGCATGTGTGTTTATACTATGTGTGTGGAGCGCTGGCAGACTCAGGCTCAGCGCCGCGGTGTGCAGTCGCGTGGCCTTGGCTGCTGGGGCTCTGGTTTCACTATTTATTGTGTTGTCATGCTTTCCCCCCACTGAGTTCGAGGGCGTCGAGGCGCCCTCTCTGCACAAGGCACCGCCATTTGGCGGACCGCACCATTTGAATCCTGGGGGCGGGGCCACGGCCCGCGCTCTGTGACGCGATGGCGGGGGCGTGGCCTGAGCGCGTGGCCTGAGCCCCGAGCTCGGGCCCGCCTCACTTCCTCCTTCTCATCAAGGAGTCAGGTGCGGGGGACTTAGCTGGGGGAAGCTGCGTGCCTGGATTGCTGTTGCTGTCTCTTCATGCGGTTTTCAGGTAACGGTCCCCACCTCGCACGTGGGGCCGTCTTTTTTGCTATAGTTTACTTTTCCACATATGTAAAGCTTGTGTTTGGGTGGCACTTCAGCATAACTCCTAAAGCACTTATTGCTTTATTGATATATATACTACTCTAAATTGGGTTTTTTCCAAAGTTTAAAAAAAAAAAAAAAATTATTTAAATCCTCCTTTTCCCGGGACATTAATTATAAAGGGGCATCCCGGGTGGCTTAATGCGTAAAACCCTGGGTTGTTGCGAATACCATAATTTCACCATATGGAGACTTCCGACATTACCGGAAACGGCTCTTCGGGGCTATCCAGGTTGTGTGGGGGTTGTGGGGCTCCACTCCCAGGCGATGATGTCATATTATGCGTTCCATGTGCAAAGCAGAATATTGCGCGCCAGTCCGTCGCTCTGGCTTCTGGCTCCTCGCAACTTCCGTCATCTCCTACCCCCCTCCCTTATTCCGGACCCCGTGTGACATTGTCAAAGGTGGGGATTCGCAATCCGAGGTGTGTGCACGATTGGCCAACCTCGAGAAAATAATTTCCGCCAAAGTAGCTCAGAAGGCTACAGCGAAGCGGAAACACCTTTCTTCGGCAGCGCCTGCTTCGGAGGATGAGATGTTTGAAATATTGGATTGGTCCGATTGTCCCACTGATGAGGAGGGGGAACTCCTTGAGGATCCGGATGAGCCTGCAGACCAGCTAGGGATTGACGTTGCTGGCGATCAGGCTGCGGGGGTGTCCCTTGACACCCCTTCCATTTTGGCTCAAATGTTTGAAATTTTGGATTTGGATCCGCTTGAGGCGGTCCCCCTGCCAAAGGGTGAGTTATTTGATGTTCCCCAGCCGCGTTTGGTGTTTCCCAGGCAACAACACTTTGTGAGGGTTGTCCTTAAGGAATGGGAACAGCCCACGCGCCTGGCTGGAATTCCTCCTAGTTGGGATAAACGCTATCCCTTTCCGGAGGATTTGGTGAAGCTTTGGTCAGTTCCCCCTGACGTCGATACCCCTGTGTTAGGGCTGTCTAGCACGGCTGTGGTACACTCTTCTGACACCACTACTATTAAAGATGGTGAGGATCGTCGGATTGATCAATTGGCTCGCCGTGGTTTTATCAGTGCCGGATCGACGCTTCGGCGCTTCTTCTGTTGCCAGTTAGGTCCATTATTAGGGATCTGTGCGCAGGTCTTGATCCCACTTGTGATGAGCTTAGTTCTCTCAAGCAGTGTGAGTCGTTTATTTCCTTTGTCTTGACCGCTCAGGACGATGCTCTTGCGATGAGTAGCAGTACAGCGGCACTGCTGGTTGCAATTCGTCGGTCAGTGTGGCTGCGCCAGTGGACGGCGGACTTTATCTCTAAAAAGGCGCTTACAGCGCTACCTTTTTTGGGTTTGCGCCTGTTTGGCGATAAATTGGATTCAGTTAACAAGGGTGGTAAATTGCCTCAATGCAAGAGGCCTCGTCGCTCCTTTCGGGGTGCGAGTGCCTTTAATCCTTCCTTTCGGGGAGTCAGAGCGGGTAGAGGGGCTTCCTTTCCCGCTACCAGAGGTGCAGGTTGGACCTGGGGGAGGGGCCGTGGCCGTCCCGGTCAGTCCTGGGGCGCCAAGCCCAAGCCTGCTGGTAAGCCCGCTCAGCAATGAGGGGCTGCCCTCACCCGTGCGGGTGGGGGGACGATTGCGACACTTCTCCCTGGTCTGGGACCAGGAGGTTCCGGACAGATGGATCCGGGAGGTGGTGTCGTCCGGTTACAAGCTGGAGTTCGAGTCTCGCCCGCCTTCACGGTTCTTCCGGTCTCGGGTGCCCACCGATCCTTTGGTCGCGCAGGGGCTCCTGGCGTCTGTAAGGAATCTTCTGGAAATGGCGGCCATCCGGCCGGTGCCACGCTCAGAGGTGGGCCTCGGTTTTTACTCCAATCTTTTCAGTCCCCAAGAAGGACGGGTCGGTTCGCCCCGTCCTGGATCTGAAGTTCCTCAACAGGTTCATCTGTACTCTAAAGTTTTGCATGGAAACTCTGCGTTCGGCCATCGGTTCTCTTCGGCAGGGGGACTTCATGACGTCCATAGACATCAAGGATGCTTACCTTCATGTTCCCATCTGCCGGGCTCATCAGCGTTTTCTTCGGTTCGTGATGAAGGATCGGCATTTTCAATTCGTGGCACTTCCGTTTGGCCTTACCTCGGCTCCAAGAGTGTTCACCAAGGTGCTGGCAGGGGTGATGGCCATTCTCAGATTTCGGGGCATTCGTGTCGTACCTTATCTGGACGACCTTCTCATCATGGCTCCGTCCCTCAATCAATCGGAGACAGACACCAGGATGGTGGTCTCCACGCTGGAAAGCTTCGGTTGGGTGATCAACTTTCCCAAGCCCTCCCTCGCTCCGGCCAGGGTGGTGTCCTTTTCTGGGAATGCGGTTGGACACTTGTCAACACAGGGTGTTTCTCCCTCAGTCCAAAATTTATCTGATTCAGGAGTTGGCTCGGGTCCTTCTTTCCAATCCTCGGCCGTCCATCCGTCTGGAGATGAGGCTGGTAGGGTTGATGGTTGCCTCGTTCGAGGCAGTTCCTTTCGCTCAATTTCACACGAGGACGCTTCAGCTTCATCTGTTGGCGTCCTGGGACTGGCGACCACGGTCGTTGGATCGGCCCTTCCAGTTGTCCTCCCGGGTCCGGCAGTCCCTCCAATGGTGGTTGGTCCCCACCAATCTCTCGAGGGGCAAGTGTTTCCTGACTCCTCTCTGGGAAATTGTCACCACGGACGCCAGTCTTTCGGGATGGGGGGGATTCTGGAAGGATCTTCAGTTCCAGGGGCAGTGGGGACCTCGAGAGGCCCACTTGCCCATCAATATTCTGGAACTGAGAGCCGTCCGTCTGGTTCTTGCTCTTTTGACTCAACATGTTCTGGGCCTTCCGGTTCAGGTTCGCTCGGACAATCGAACAGCGGTAGCTTACATCAATCATCAGGGAGGGACTCGCAGTCTGGGTGCCCTCAGAGAGGTGTCCCTGATCCTGACCTGGGCGGAGGCCCATGTTCCTTGTCTCTCGGCGGTTTACATCCCGGGTGTGGAAAACCAGGAAGCGGATCTGTTGAGCAGGGGCTCTTCCCGTCTTGGAGAATGGGCTCTCCATCCTCAGGTTTTTCGGTCGCTGTGTCTCCGGTGGGGGACGCCGGAGGTGGACCTGTTTGCCTCTCGTCACAATTGCAGGCTCCAGAGCTTCGTGTCGCTCTCCCAGGATCCTCTGGCTCTGGTGGTGGACGCCATGTCCCTGAGCTGGGGGGATCTGGGGTTTCTATACCTGTTTCCTCCGATACCCATGCTGGGCAGGGTGGTACGGAAGCTGGCTCTGGAAAGGGTGTCCGCCATTCTCGTGGCTCCAAGGTGGCCAAGGCGAGTATGGTTCGCAGACATCGTTCGGCTGGCCGTGGACCAGTTCCTTGTGCCTCTTCGGCCCGATCTGCTCACTCAGGGTCGGCTGTGTTACCCCAATTTACCAACGCTGGGTTTGACGGCTTGGCTGCTGAAACCTCCATCTTGAAGGAGGAGGGTCTTTCTGACTCGGTTGTTAAGACTCTGATCGGTGCCCGGAAGAGGTCTTCTTCTATCATCTACTAGAGGACTTGGAAAGCCTATATTGCTTGGTGTGAGGTTAGATCTTTGCCTTGTAGGGTCTTTTCGGTCTCCAGGATTCTGGAGTTTTTGCAATCTGGCCTGGACTCTGGTCTTCAGCTGAGTACTTTGAAAGGGCAAGTTTCTGCCTTATCTATCTTTTTTCAGAAGCGTTTTGCGCTTCATCCTTTAGTTAAAACTTTTTTCCAGGGGGTTACGCATGTGCGGCCCCCCAGGAAACCATTACTCCCTGTTTGGACTTGAATTTGGTTCTTTCCGCTCTTCAGGCTCCTCCCTTTGAGCCTTTGCAAGATATTGCTTTGTCTACCTTGACTCAGAAGATGGTCTTCTTGGTAGCTATCACTTCGGTTCGGCGTGTCTCGGAGTTGGCGGCCTTGTCTATTCAGGCGCCCTACTTTGAGAGGCATCAGGACAAAGTGGTCTTTCGGTTCAAACCAGACTTTCTTCCTAAGGTTGTTTCTGCTTTTCATTTGAATCAGGATATTGTTCTTCCCTCCTTGTGTCCTAAGCCTAAGAATGACAAGGAGAGAGTTTTGCATTGTTTGGATGTAGTACGCTGTGTTAAGTACTATTTGATTATTACTTCTCCTTTTCGTAAAAAAACTTATGCCTTTTTTGTTGTGCCCTGTGGGCCTAGGAAGGGTTTGGCGCCGGCCAAATCTTCCATTAGCAAGTGGATACGTCAGGCCGTTATTGCGGCCTATTCTGCTAAGGGGAAAGTTCCCCCTTTTCGTATCACTGCTCATTCTACTCGCGCCGTTGGAGCGTCTTGGGCTTTTCAGCACCAAGCTTCTGTTGAACAAGTTTGTAAGGCTGCTACTTGGTCTTCTGTTCATACTTTTTCTAAGTTTTACAAGGTTGATATGCGGGCCTCAGCGGATGCTGTGTTTGGCCGCAAAGTTCTGCAGACCGCAGTCGTTTAAGTTATGCTTCATTTTGCCTTCGGATACCCATCCCTTGTGGACACTGCTTTTGGATGTCCCGATCGTAAGAATTAAAGGGGAAGCGGAGTGTGTGACACACTGAGAATAATTCCATTTTGTGAGTACTCACCTGTAAAATGGATATTGTCAGTGTGTCACACACCCCGCTTCACCCGCCCTTTTCGGTATCCTGGATCCTTTATATGGTGAAGCTTTTCTTTATTTTGAGGTTACCATTGGATTTCCTGGTACCTTGTCTTTCTGCTTTTGAATTCACTGGGTGTTAACTGGGAGGTCCCAGGTATATATAGGCCGGAAGGGGCTCGTTTTAAAGACTTCTCTCTGCAACGTCGCCACCTGCTGGTGGAGTAACGCGATCGTAAGAATTAAAGGTGAAGCGGGGTGTGTGACACACTGACAATATCCATTTTACAGGTGAGTACTCACAAAATGGTATTTTCTGGAAGTCCCTGCGGTTCAGGGGAGGTGGGGCCCTCAGGAGGCCCACACACATATCAATGTCTTGGAGCTGCGGGCGATCAGGTTAGTACTGGCTCGCTTGACTACTTCTCTTTGGGGCCTGCCTGTTCAGGTGCGCTCGGACAACCAGACGGCAGTTGCCTACATCAATCATCAGGGAGGGACCCGGAGCAAGGGGGCCCTCCAGGAAGCGTCTCTGATCCTGACTTGGGCGGAGGCCAATGTCCCCTGCATTTCAGCTGTGTACATCCCGGGGGTGGAAAATCACCTGGTGGACTCTCTGAGCAGGGGGACCTCTCGCGAGGGAGAATGGTCCCTATGCAGCAGGGTGTTTCAATCTCTGTGTCACCGTTGGGGCCAACCAGAAGTGGATCTGTTTGCGTCCCGCCACAATCACAAGCTCCCAACTTTTCTCTCTGTCCAGGGATCCTCTGGCCCTGACCTCAGATGCGCTAGCAATGTCATGGAAGGACTTTCAGTTCTTGTATGTCTTCCCTCCAATTCCCCTGCTGGGCAGGGTTCTGCACAAGATTGCTCTGGAAAGGGTGCCAGCAATTCTGGTGGCCCCCAGGTGGCCAAGAAGAGTGTGGTTCGCAGACGTGGTGCAGCTGGCAGTAGATCAGTATGCTCTGCTCTTGGTGCCAGATCTGCTCACTCAGGGCTCCCTACGCCCTCCCAATTTACAAACTCTGGCTTTGCCGGCTTGGCTGCTGAAACCTCCATCTTGATGGAGAAGGGTCTGTCTTCCTCGGTTGTGGATACTTTTATTAAAGCTAGGAAGAAGTCTTCCTCTTCCATTTATTACAGGGTTTGGCGTGCCTACATTGACTGGTGTGAGTCTAGGTCTCTTCCCTGTCCTGTGTTCTCTATTCCCAGGATTCTGGAGTTCCTGCAGCATGGGTTGGAGATGGGGCTCCAACTCAGTACTCTGAAGGGTCAGGTTTCTGCCCTGGCTATTTTCTTCCAGAAGTCCTTTGCTCAGCACCCTCTGATCAGGACTTTTTTCCAGGGGGTCACTCATGTGCCTCCCCCACGTAAACCTATGTTGCCTGTTTGGGATCTGAACTTGGTTCTGTCAGCCTTGCAGGGTGCTCCCTTTGAACCTGTGCAGGATGCTGCCTTGGCCATTCTTACGCTCAAGGTTGTATTTCTGGTGGCTATCACTTCTGTCAGGCATGTGTCTGAGTTGGCGGCGCTGTCCATTCAGCCCCCCTACTATGAGAGACACCAGGACAAGGTGGTGTTTCGTTTCAAACCTGATTTTCTGCCTAAGGTAGTGTCTGCCTTTCATTTGAATCAGGATACTGTTCTTCCTTCTTTGTGCCCTAATCCTAGCAATGCTAAGGAGAGAGTTTTGCACTCTTTGGATGTGGTTAGGTGTCTGAAGTACTATCTGGTGGCTACTGCACCTTTCAGGAAAACTGATGCTCTTTTTGTGGTCCCTTCTGGTCCTAGGAAGGGTTTGGCTCCTGCCAAGTCAACTATCAGCAAGTGGATTCGTCAGGCTGTGATTCAGGCCTACTCTGCTAAGGGGAAGAATCCTCCCTTCCGCCTTACTGCTCATTCCACTCGTGCTGTTGGTGCCTCTTGGGCTTTTCAGCACCAGGCCTCTGTTGAACAAGTTTGCAAGGCCTCTACTTGGTCTTCTCTTCATACCTTTTCAAAGTTTTACAAGGTTGACGTTAGGGCCTCAGCTGATGTTGTTTTTGGCCGAAAGGTTCTGCAGGCGGCAGTGGTTTAAACTGTCTGCTGCTGTCTTTTTTTTCTTGGGGATCCCACCCTACTTTATGGACACTGCTATTGGATGTCCCAACTGTAAGTATTAGATTTGGAGCAGGACGTACTGTATACTAAGAATAATGCAATTCTGTGATTACTCACCTGTAGAATTGGTATTATGAGTATACAGTACGTCCTGCTCCAACCCACCCTTGGTTTTGCATTATCTTGGATCCCCTGTATGGTGATTGTTATCATTGTTATAGTTGATAGTTGGGTTGTTTAATTCTCCCGGCTTCTCGTTAACTGCTTTTCAATGCTGGGGATTTGTGGGAGATCCCCGGGTATTTGAGGGGCCGGGAGGAGCCTATTTTCGATGTCTCTGCAGTCTAGCGCTATCTGGCGAAGTACAACCCTGTTGCGGCTCCCAGGCAAAGGGGGGAACTGTTACTTTCCGCTAAGTCACGCTTGGAATTTCCTGAGCAAGCACATTTCAATAACCTTGTGCTCAAGGAATGGGAACGTCCCAGTAGACTTGCCGGTGTACCTAAAAGTTGGGATAGGAAGTATCCCTTTCCTGCTGATGTGGTAAAGTGTTGGTCATCCCCTCCCGAAGTGGATGCCCCGGTCCTAGGGTTATCTAACACCTCTTTTATGCACTCCCCTGACTCTACTACCCTGCGGGATTCTGAGAACCGGCGCATTGACCAGCTGGCGTCCCATGCCTTTGCATGTGTGGGGACGGCGCTGCGCCCGGTCTGTGCCTCGGCCATTACGACTGTGGCCATTAGGACCCTGCTCAGAAGTATACTTGATAGTGCCCCTGATTATTTGCCTTGTGAGGTGTTTAATGTACTCTCTAGTTGTGATGTTTTTGTAAATGTTGTCCTCTCTGCCTTGGATGACACAGAATGTGTGGCAGAACCTCTGCCCTTGGGGGGGCTATACGCCGCTCGGTTTGGCTACGCCAGTGGGCTGCTGACAACGCTGCCAAGAAGGCCCTCACTGGTTTTCCCTTCAAAGGACTACGCCTGTTTGGGGACCGCCTGGACCTTTTTGCTAAGGGAGGCAGGTTACCCCAGCGCAGGCGGCAGTCTCGACCCTTTCGGGGTCAGGGCTCCTTTTCCTCCCCCTACTGTGGTGCTAGACAAGGGAGGGGGGTTTCCTTTACTTGGGCCCGGGGAGACTTCTGGGGTAGGGGCAAAGGACGTGGACGTCCTGGCTCCTCCTGGTGCCCCAAGCTTAAGTCCTCTCTCCCAAGCTCCCTCAGGCATGATGGGGCGCCCTCACCCATCCGGGTGGGGGGACGGCTTCAGCACTTTGCTCACGTCTGGAGGCTTCATGTCTCAGACCGGTGGATTCAGGAGGTAGTGTCCTCCAGTTACAAAAGTTTGCTGCCTGCCCCCCCCAAGATTCATCAGATCCCGGATCCCTCGGGACCCTGTGTCGGCTCAGGAGCTAGTGCAGGCAGTGCAAAGCCTCCTGGAGCTGGGGTCATCTGCAAGGTCCCCTTAAGAGAAAAAGGCAAGGGCTTCTATTCCAACCTATTCACAGTACCCAAAAAAGATGGGTCACTCAGGCCCATCCTGGACTTGAAGATCCTCAACAAATTTGTCAGGGGCAGGCGCTTTCGCATGGACTCTGCGCTCTGCCATCAGTTCCCTGCGCCCAGGGGATTTCATGACTTCTGTGGACATCAAGGATGCTTACCTTCATATTCCTGTGTTTCCAGGTCATCAAAGGTTCCTCAGGTTAGCTCTGGAGGATCAACGCTACCAGTTTGTGGCATTGCCCTTTGGTCTCACTTCAGCTCCCAGGGTGTTCACCAAGGTGCTGGCTGGCGTGATGTCTCTGCTCAGGTTTCAGGGCATCCGCGTGCTGCCTTATCTGGACGACATTCTCAGACCTCCCTGTCTCTACATCTGGCAGAATTTGATACTCAGCTGGTGGTGTCCACCCTGGAGTCATTTGGATGGGTGATCAACCACCCCAAGTCTTCGCTGTCCCCGTCCTTGGTGACTCCATTCCTAGGAATGAATCTGGATACAGTTCAGGCAAGGATTTTTCTTCCTCAACAGAAGGAGGACAGTCTGATTGCGCAGATCCAGTTCCTGCTGTCTTGTCATCTTTCCATCAGGCAGGGAATGCAGCTGGTGGGCCTGATGGTGGCGTGCTTCGAGGCGGTCCCTTATGCTCAGTTCCACTTGAGGCCTCTGCAACTCCACCTCTTGTCAGTGTGGGACAAAGACCCAGCGTCCCTGGACCGGGTCTGTGTGCTTTCCCCCCTGGTCAGACGGTCCCTCTCGTGGTGGATGGACTCCAGGAACCTGTTGGGGGGGGCAGATCCTTTCTTGCCCCCTCCTGGTAGACGGTCACCACAGATGCCAGTCTGTCAGGTTGGGGGGGTTTCTGGAAGTCCCTGCGGTTCCAGGGGAGGTGAGGCCTACACACCTATCAATGTCTTGGAGCTGCAGGCGATCAGGTTAGTCCTGGCTCAGTTGACTACTCACCTTTGGGGCCTGCCTGTTCAGGTGCGCTCGGACAACCAGACGGCAGTTGCCTACATCAGTGGTCCCCAACCCTGTCCTCAAGGCCCACCAACAGGCCAGGTTTTGCAGATCTCCACAAAGACGCACAGGTGGAGTAATTAGTGCAGCTGCAGAGCAAAAGAGCTGGCTATTTGGAGATCCAAAAACATGATATGTTGGTGGGCCTTGAGGACAGGGTTGAGGGCCACTGGCCTACATCAATCATCAGGGAGGGACCCGGAGCAAGAGGACCCTCCAGGAAGTGTCTCTAATCCTGACCTGGGCGGAGACCAATGTTCCCTGCATATCAGCTGTGTACATCCTGGGGGTGGAAAATCTCCTGGCAGACTCTCTGAGCAGGGGGACCTCTCGCCAGGGAGAATGGTCCCTATGCAACAGGGTGTTCCAATCTCTGTGTCACCGTTGGGGCCAACCAGATGGGGATCGGTTTGCGTCCCGTCACAATCACAAGCTCCCGGCCTTTGTCTCCCTGTCCCAAGATCCTCTGGACTTGACCACGGATGCTCTAGCAATGTCATGGCAGGACTTTCAGTTTTTGTCTTCCCTCCATTCCCCCTGCTGGGCAGGGTTCTGCGCAAGATTGCTCTGGAAGGGGTGCCAGCAATTCTGGTGGCCCCCAGATGGCCAAGAAGAGTGTGGTTCGCAGACGTGGTGCAGCTGGCAGTAGATCATTGCTTTCTACCAATGGTGCCAGATCTGCTCACTCAGGGCTCCCTACGCCATCCCAATTTACAAACTTTGGCTTTGACGGCCTGGCTGCTGAAACCTCCATCTTGGAGAAGGGGCTGTCTACCTCAGTGGTTGATACCATGATAAAGGCTAGGAAGAAGTCGTCATCTTCTATTTATTACAGGGTTTGGCGTGCCGACATTGACTGGTGTGAGTCTCGGTCTCTTCCCTGTCGTGAGTTCTCTATTCCCAGGATTCTGGAGTTCCTGCAGCATGGGTTGGAGATGGGGCTCCAACTTAGTACTCTGAAAGGTCAGGTTTCTGCACTGGCTGTTTTCTTCCAGAAGTCCTTTGCTCAGCATTCTCTGATCAGGACTTTTTTCCAGGGGGTGACCCATGTGCGTCCTCCACGTAAGCCTATGGTGCCTGTTTGGGATTTGAACTTGGTTTTGTCAGCCTTGCAGGGTGCTCCCTTTGAACCTGTGCAGGATGCTGCCCTGGCCATTCTTACTCTCAAAGTTGTCTTTCTGGTGGCTATCACTTCTGTTAGGCGTGTGTCTGAGTTGGCGGCGCTTTCCATTCAGCCCCCCTACTATGAGAGACACCAGGACAAGGTGGTGGTCCACTTTAAGCCAGATTTACTGCCTAAGGTAGTGTCTGCCTTTCATTTGAATCAGGACATTGTTCTTCCTTCATTGTGCCCTAATCCTATTAATGCTAAGGAGAGGGTTTTGCATTCTTTGTATGTGGTTAGGTGTCTGAAGTACTTTCTGGTGGCTACTGCACCTTTCTGAAAAACTGATGCTCTTTTTGCGGTCCCTTCTGGTCCTAGGAACGGTTTGGCTCCTGCCAAGTCTACTATCAGCAAATGGATTAGTCAGGCTGTTGTTCATGCCTACTCTGCTAAGGGGAAGAATCCTCCCTTCCGCCTTACTGCTCATTCTACTCATGCTATTGGTGCCTCTTGGGCTTTTCAGCACCAGGCTTCTGTTGAACAAGTTTGCAAGGCCGCTACTTGGTCTTCTGTTCATACCTTTTCAAAGTTTTACAAGGTTGATGTTAGGGCCTCAGCTGACGCTGTTTTTGGCCGCAACGTTTTGCCGGCGGCAGTGGTTTAAACTGTCTGCTGTCACTTTTTGTTGGGGGATCCCACCCTACTTTATGGACACTGCTATTGGATGTCCCAAGTGTAAGTATTATATCTGGAGCAGGACGTACTGTATACTAAGAATAATACAATTCTGTGAATACTCACCTGTAGAATTGGTATTATGAGTATACAGTACGTCCTGCTCCACCCCACCCTTGGTTTTTGCATTTTCTTGGATCCCCTGTATGGTGATTTGTTATGATTGTTATAGTTACTAGTTGGGTTGTGTTATTTCTCCCGGCTTCTCAACTGCTTTTCAATTCTGGGGATTGTGGGAGGTCCCTGGGTATTTTAGGGGCCGGGAGGAGCCTATTTTCAATGTCTCTGCAGTCTAGCGCCATCTGGCGGAGTAATACCCGAATGTAAGTATTCTATCTGGAGCAGGACGTAATGTATACTCATAATACCAATTCTACAGGTGAGTATTGACAGAATTGTATTTTTTTTCTTTCAAACAAAATTTCTTTAAAATTTTGTCGTGATGCATTTTAAATGCAGACTATGTAGTAGAGGTGCAGGTAGTTTGAGTTTTAAAAACTAAAGGATCCCTATCATGAATTTCACATGCCAACACAGATTTCATTCATAGTTGTGTGACTAATTGTAGGAATGGTAAGCTAAACTGTGTTGTCCCAAAATGCCAATCTTCTATCATTAAGGAGTGATAGCTGTTTAAAGTGGATCAGAACCCAGCACACCATCTATAAGATTCCCGGGCTGATCGATTGCCGAGCCGTTAGGCAATCTCCAAAGTGCCACAGGGACGTGTGCCACCCGGCGTGTTCCCGCACCCAGCCATTCAGGAATGCTGAGCGCTGGAGCGCGCACGACCGCGTGGAAGCAGGGGATGCTGCGGTCGGCGATCACAGCGTTGCGGGACCCGCTGGAAAAGGTCCTGGCAGCTGGCCCTGGAGTCTTTTAGATAGAGGTTTGAGTGTATCCTCCCATTGAAGGAACAGCCATTGGGAGGAGAGATTCAGCTTTGTATAATCTTCAGCCCAAGTCAAACTCTCCAGGCAACAGGGAAATAATGTCATTGTAAAGCCTTTGTGTGACTGAGGATAAGGAGTATACTAAATATTTTTGTCTTCTATTCCTTTCAGGCAAGTAAGGAAATCTACCCTAAATCCAAATGCTAAAGAGTTTAATCCACGATCATATGCTCAGGTAATTGCACCATCCTCTTGGTCCTATTGGTTTTTGTGATGTGCTGTATAATATGTAGGGGAAGAACAACATTCTCCAAATGTCATAAATGTTTTATATCTGTTGTGAGGTACAGCTTTTCTCGGGGCAAGGCAGGCATCATCACTGGGTGTGCCAGGGCCTCTGCGCCTTGGGAGGACCCATCTCATTTCCTCTTCCCTGGGCAGCCCCGATGCTGGACCATGCAGTAACCAGGACTAAGGACAAATTGGCCATCGGGAGAGACTTTGTCTTTCCATTTATTCTTTGTTTCTGTCTATTTTTCAATTTCCTTCTACTTTCACTATATCCAGTCCTGGTCGTCCCAGAAGTAATGACATATGGGTAATCCACCGTTAGGTGGCGCTTGACTGCAGGATCAAAAGCTGTAGCTCCTCCCGGCCCCCTATAAAATCAGGTGTCTCTGATACCCCAGTGTAATTCCTGCAGTCTTGCTGCATAAGGATCGTATGGATACTCTCTCCTGGATACTGCAGCTGAGCGGGGCCTCCTAGCCCGTCGGCTGCTGCATCCTTATTGCCATCGTTCCCGTGGACCCACTACTGCCTCCCAGCTTCGGCTGACCGGGTCGGTGAAGGTAGGATGAACGCCGGGGTCAGGCGTCGACAGAGCTAGGCTCTGGGCCACAGACCCTGCCTAAAGGGTAGCCGGCCATAGGCTAATGGTGAGCCTATTATAGGGGGGAGAGGAACCACTTATGCCCTCCCTGCCCCACAAGCTTTGTTCTTAGTATACAGTACGTCCTGCTCCAGATAAGATTCTTAACACTTTGGAATTACTCCGCCAGATGGCGCTGGACTGCAGAGACAGCGAAATTGGCTCCTCCCGGCCCCTCAAATACACGAGACCTCCCACAAATCCCCAGATCTTTACTGCAGTCTGGACTGCGAAGGACAAGAAAATGGCTCTCTTCTCGCAGGTGAGCAGGGCTATTAGCCTGCGGCCTTGTAGGACTATTCCCACCCGTTCCATTAATGTGCCTCCCAGCCTTGGCTGCGCTGGTCGGGTTATGGTTGGCAGCACCGCTGTCAGGTGCTTAGGAGCGCTGCTCCACCGCAGTCCCCCCCACCAAAGGGTAGGCGGTATAGGCATATGGTGAGCCCCTCCCGCCCTATTGCCCCTTGCCCCTATCGGTGGGCCCTTTAAGTGGCCGCTGTTCTCCCTCGCTCTCCCTTGTAGCTCTGGGGGGGGCGTGTGTGTGTGAATTTGCCTTGGGGCTTCACTGTATTTTGTTTGTCTGGTTGGTGTCAGTCGCCGCGCTGACTTGGTTGCACTGGTTGCCTCCACTGTGCTCCACGGTTGGAGGCGGCGTTACCTCAGGCGCTGGTGCGGCGGTATTGGCTGCTTGTTACGTGTGCGGCTTCACGCTCTTCGGGGGGGTGGGGCCTGCTCCGCGTCACTGTCTCCGCTGCCTGCCCCTCGAGGTATACCCGGCGCCATTTTCTCTGGATTCGGCTGCTGCATTACTGGCATCTACCTACCGCGGTCCGTGAGTGCCCTGGCGGGCGGCCTTGTTTACCCTATGTCATTTTACATGTCGCTTACGGGTTCCCCTTGCTTATGTCTTTCAGACTGGCCGACCTCTATTGGTTTCTCCCGGCCCTACTCCTTCTATTTAATTATTTAACTTGTGAGTCCTAGTGTGTAAATTACTCCCACTTCCCTAGCGGGCTTTTGGGGCATCCCGGATTGCTTTTATAGCATGAATCCCTATTGGCCTATTGTGGCGCTATAATCACCATATGGAGGTGTCTCAGGATAATGTGCTCGGGGTTCCTTCGGGACAAGCCCAGCTGTGTGTAGCTTGTGGGGTGTCCCCTACTAGTGCTGACAATGCGGGTCTGTGTACCTTGTGCCCAGCAGGTGCTTGCGCTGCAGCCTGGTTTACCAGTAGCTGGGCCTCGTATGGCTTCACCTACTCCCCCAAGCTTAAATCTGACTCCCATTGAGTTGCATACAAGTGGGGATTCTCAGCCTGATGTGTCTTCTAGACTGGCTAGTGTTGAGAAGTTAATTGCTAATACCTAGGCGCGTAAGGCCTCTGCTAAAAAGCGGCACTTAACGCCTAATGTCACTCTTTTCCCTATGGAAGCTGATGAGTTTTTGGAACTGTCTGGCTATACCCCTTTGGAAGAGGGGGAGTTATTCTCTGACTCATCTGATGAGAGCCCCAGGGGGTCATGATGATTCTGGCTCTGACCCCTGGGCCCCAGATGATACTGATAGGCTGTTGGCTCAGATTTTTTAGGTACTGTATCTCTCCCCCGGTTGCGGCCCCCAGGCAACAGGGGGAATTGTTTCATACTGCTAAGCCACGTTTAGAGTTTCCTGAGCAAGCCCATTTTAATCATCTTGTGCTCAGGGAATGGGAGCGTCCCAGCAGGCTCCCCTGTGTACCTAAGAGTTGGGATAAGAGGTATCCCTTTCCTGCTGATGTGGTGAAGCGTTGGTCATACCCTCCTGAAGTGGATGCCCCGGTCCTAGGGTTATCTAACACCTCTGTCATGCACTCCCCTGACTCTACTACGCTGCGGGATGGTGAGGACCGGCGCATTGATCAGCTGGCATCCCATGCCTTTGCATGTGTGGGGACGGCGCTGTGCCCGGTCTGTGCCTCTGCCATTACGGCTGTGGCTATTAGGACCCTGCTTAAAAGTATCCTTAATGGTGCCCCTGATGATGTGTCTAGTGAGGAGTTAATGCACTCTCTCGTTGTGAGGTTTTTGTGACTTATGTCCTCTCTGCCTTGGATGATACCATTCGGATGTGTGGCAAAACCTCTGCCCTTGTGGTGGCTATACGCCGCTCGGTTTGGCTGCGCCAGTGGGCTGCTGCCAAGAAAGCTCTCACTGGTTTTCCCTTCAAAGGACTATGCCTGTTTGGGGACCGCCTGGACCTTTTTGCTAAGGGAGGCAGGTTACCCCAGCGCAGGCGGCAGTCTCGGCCCTTTCGGGGTCAGGGCTCCTTTTCTTCCCCCTACCCTGGTGCCAGACGGGAGGGGGGTCTCCCTTACAGGGGCCCGAGGAGATTTCTGGGGTAGGGGCAGAGGACGTGGTCGCCCTGGCTCCTCCTGGGGCTCCAAGCCTAAGTCTTCTCCCAAGCCCCCTCAGGCATGAAGGGGCGCCCTCACCCATCCGGGTGGGGGGACGTCTTCAGCACTTTGCTCACATCTGGAGGCTTCATATCTCAGACCGGTGGATTCAGGAGGTAGTGTCCTCCGGTTACAAGATAGTTTGCTGCCTCGCCCCCCCCCCCCCCCCCCAAGATTCATCAGATCCCAGATTTCTCAGGACCCTGTGTCAGCTCAGGCTCTAGTTCTGGCAGTGCAAAGCCTTCTGGAGCTGGGGGGTCATCTGTCAGGTCCCCTTACAAGAAAGGGGCAAGGGCTTCTATTCCAACCTTTCACCATGCCCAAGAGAGATGGGTCAGTCAGGCCCATCCTGGACTTGAAGATCCTCCAACAAATTTGTCAGGTGCAAGCGCTTTCGCATGGAAACTCTGCGCTCTGCCATCAGTTCCCTGCGTTCATGGGACTTCGACGTCTGTGGACATCAAAGATGCTTACCTTCATATTCCTGTGTTTCCAGGTCATCAAAGGTTCCTCAGGTTCGCTCTGGAGGATCAGCACTACCAATTTGTGGCATTGCCCTTCAGTCTCACTTCAGCTCCCAGAGTGTTCACCAAGGTGCTGGCAGGAGTGATGTCTCTGCTCAGGTCTCAGGGCATCCGCGTGCTGCCCTACCTGGACGACATTCTCATCACTTCCCAGTCCCTACAACAGGCAGAGTTGGATACTCAGCTGGTGGTGTCCACTTTGGAGTGATTTGGCTGGGTGATCAACCATCCCAAGTCTTCCCTGTCTCCCTCCTTGGTGACTCCCGTTCCGCGTCATCGCTGTTACTGGCCCGCCCCTCGAGGTATACCGACGCCATCTTTCCTGCTTGGTTGGCCTATGCGCGGCGGACTCCTACCTACCGCAGTCCGTCCTACCGCAGTCCGACCGGCTGTATATGCTTCACTTTTGTTACGATGTACTTAAGGTCTTGTCTGCTTATGTCTTTCAGGCGGGACGAACCCTTCTTGGCTTCTCCCGGCCCTGTTTTAGTATATTACTTGTAGGCCTTGTAAAAATTATACTCCCACTTCCCTAGCGGGTTATTGGGGCATCCAGGGTTGCTACATAGCGTTATTCCCTATCGGCGTATAGCGCCGTTATAATCACCATATGGAGGCATCCCAGGATAATGTGACCGGGGTCCCTTCGGGACAAGACCGGCTGTGTGTAGCGTGTGGGCAGCCTCATACTGACAAGGCACGGGTCTGTGTACCCTGTGCTGAGCAGGTGCTTGCATTGCAATCTGGCCTGCCAGTGGCTGCACCTCATTTCACTTCGCCTACTCCCCCAAGCTTAAACCTCACTCCTACTGAGTTGCATACTAGTTGGGATTCTCAGCCTGATGTGTCTTCTAGACTGGCTACTGTTGAGCAGTTGATTGCTAAGTCCTTAGCGCGTAAGGCCCTTGCTTAGAAGCAGCACTTGACGCCTAATGTTACTGTTTTCCCTATGGGAACTGAGGAGTTTTGGAATCTGTGTGGCTATACCCCGTCTGATGAAGGGGAGCTCTTTTCTGATTCAGGCTCATCTGATGAGAGACCAAGGGGTTATGACGATTCTGGCTCTGACCCCTGGGCCCCGGATGACACGGACAGATTGACCCAGATTTTTGAGGTTCTGTCTATCTCTCTCCCTGTTGAGGCTCCCAGGCAAAGAGGGGAGCTTTTCCATACAGCAAAATCACGTTTGGAATTTCCAGAGCAGGCACATTTCCATAACCTTGTGCTCAAGGAATGGGAGCGCCCCAGTAAACTTCCCGGGGTTCCAAAGAGTTGGGATAGGAAGTATCCTTTTCCTGCTGAGGTGGTTAAATGTTGGTCATTCCCCCCCCCCCACCGAGGTGGATGCCCCGATCCTAGGGCTATCTAACACCTCTGTCATGCATTCCCCTGACTCTACTACCCTGCGGGATGCTGAGGACCGGCGTATTGATCAGCTGGCATCCCACACCTTTGCATGTGTGGGGACAGCGCTGCGCCCGGTCTGTGCCTCTGCCATTACTGCTGTGGCCACTAGAACCCTTATCAGAAATATGCTTGATAGTGCCCCTGATGATTTTCCTTGTGAGGTGTTTAATGCACTCTCCAGTTGTGATGTTTTTGTAAATTTGGTCCTATCGGCATTGGATGACACCATCAAAATGTGTGCCAGAACTTCTGCCCTTGTGGTGGCTATACGCTAATCTGTTTGGCTGTGCCAGTGGGCTGCTGACAACGCTGCCAAGAAGGCCCCCACTGGTTTTCCCTTTAAAGGACTGCGCCTGTTTGGGGACCGCCTGGACCTTTTTGCTAAGGGAGGCAGGTTACCCCAGCGCAGGCGGCAATCTCGGCCCTTTCGGGGTCAGGGTTCCTTCTCCCCTTACTGTGGTGCAAGACAGGGAAGGGGGGTTTCTTTCCCTGGGGCCCGGGGAGATTTCTGGGGTAGAGGCAGAGGACGTGGACGTCCTGGCTCCTCCTGGGGTCCCAAAGCGAAATCCTCTCCTAAGCCCCCTCAGGCATGATGGGGCTCCCTCACCCACCCGGGTGGGGGGACGGCTGCAGCACTTCGCTCACGTCTGGTAGCTTCATGTCTCAGACCGGTGGATTCAGGAGGTAGTGTCCTCCGGTTACAAGTTGGAGTTTGCTGCCGATCCCCCTTCAAGATTCATCAGATCCTGGATTCCTCAGGACCCTGTGTTAGCTCAGGAGCTAGTGCAAGCAGTGCAAGGTCTCCTGGAGCTGGGGGTCATCTGCCAGGTCCCTTTAAGAGAAAAAGGCAAGGGCTTTTATTCCAGCCTATTCACAGTACCCAAAAAGCATGGTTCTGTCAGGCCCATCCTGGATTTAAAGATCCTCAACTAGTTTGTCAGGGGCAGGCGCTTTCGCATGGAGACTCTGCGCTCTGCCATCAGTTCCCTGCGCCAAGGGGATTTCATGACTTCTGTGTACATCAAAGATGCTTACCTTCATATTCCTGTGTTCCCAGGTCATCAAAGGTTCCTCAGGTTCGCTCTGATGGATCAACACTACCAGTTTGTGGCCTTGCCCTTCGGCCTCACTTCAGCTCCCAGGGTGTTCACCAGGGTGCTGGCTGGCGTGATGTCTCTGCTCAGATGTCAGGGCATCCGCGTGCTTCCCTATCTGGACGACATCCTCATCACTTCCCAGTCTCTACATCAGGCAGAGTTGGATACTCAGCTGGTGGTGTCCAGTCTGGAGTCATTGGGATGGGTGATCAACCACCCCAAGTCCTCACTGTCCCCTTCCTTGGTAACTCCATTCCTAGGAATGAATCTGGATACAGTTCAGGCAAAGATCTTCCTTCCTCAGCAGAAGGTGGACAGTGTGATTGCACAGGCTCAGTCCCTCCTAGCTTGTCCCCATCCCTCCATCAGGCAGGGGATGCAGCTGGTGGGCCTGATGGTGGCGTGCTTCGAAGCGGTCCGTTATGCTCAGTTCCACTTGAGGCCTCTGCAACTTCACCTATTGTCTGTATGGGACAAGGACCCAGCGTCCCTGGACAGGGTCTGTGTGCTCTCCCCCCTGGCCAGGAGGTCCCTCTTGTGGTGGATGGATTCAAGGAACCTGTTGGGGGGTAGATCCTTTCTTGCCCCTTCCTGGGAGACGGTCACCACGGATGCCAGTCTGTCAGGTTGGGGGGGTTTCTGGAAGTCCCTGCGGTTCCAGGGGAGGTGTGACTAGTGACTGGTGTGAGTCTAGGTCTTTTCCCTGTCGTGTGTTCTCTATTCCAGGATCCTGGAGTTCCTGCAGCATGGGTTGGAGCTGGGGCTCCAACTCGGTACTCTGAAGGGTCATGTTTCTGCCATGTCTGTTTTCTTCCAGAGGTACTTTGCCCAGCAGATATTCTGATCAGGACTTTTTTCCAGGGCGTTACTCATGTGCGTCCCCCACGTAAGCCTATGTTGCCTGTTTGGGATTTGAACTTGGTCTTGTCTTCCTTGCAGGGTGCTCCCTTTGAACCCGGCCATTCTTACTCTCAAGGTTGTCTTTTTGGTGGCTATCACCTGTTAGGCGTGTGTCTGAGTTGGTGGCGCTTTCCATCCAGCCCCCTTACTTTGAGAGACGGAAGAGGCTCTTTCTTTTCAGGTGGCCGCAGAGATTCCTGGGGACGAGGTAGGTCTCGCGGCCAATTCAATCCCCAGAATTCATCTTGCAGTCTTACTGCGAGGATCGTCTTTCCAACTCTCTCTGGATATTGCAGGCGAGCGGGGCGTTCTAAGCCTGTCGGCCACTGCACCCCTGTTCCCGCTTTTTCCGTGGACCCATACTGCCTCCCAGCCTCGGCTACGGAACAGGTGAAGGTAGGGAGAATGCCGAGGGCCAGGCGTTCGACAGAGCTCAGCTCTGGGCTGCAGACCCTACATAAAGGGTAGCCGTCCATAGGAGATGGTGAGCCTATTGGGGGGGGGGGGACCACCTAAGGCCCAGGTTTATTACCTCATCTTTACCCACAAGCTCTTTCATATGTTGTGTTTTGCTGTTTTCACTTGCTGCTTATACTCGCCTCCCTCGTTCCTTGTCTTCTTCTCCTCTCCCCTCCAGCTGACAGGGCGCTGTGAAGGGCGGGGGCGGCCTGTTGTCAGGCCGCTGCTGGCTGCGGGGCGCGAGCGCTCCTGCATCGGGGCCTCGTCTGGGCGCCATATTTTTGTCTCGGCGCCATATTTTTGTCTGGGCGCCATATTTTTGGCTTGCTTGTCTGGGCGCCATATTTTTGGCTTGCTTGTCCGGGCGCCATATTTTTGGCTTGCTTGTCTGGGCGCCATATTTTTGGCTTGCTTGTCTGGGCGCCATATTTTTGGCTTGCTTGTCTGGGCGCCATATTTTTGGCTTGCTTGTCTGGGCGCCATATTTTTGGCTTGCTTGTCTGGGCGCCATATTTTTGGCTTGCTTGTCTGGGCGCCATATTTTTGGCTTGCTCGTCTGGGCGCCATATTTTTGGCTTGCTCGTCTGGGCGCCATATTTTTGGCTTGCTCGTCTGGGCGCCATATTTTTGGCTTGCTCGTCTGGGCGCCATATTTTTGGCTTGCTCGTCTGGGCGCCATATTTTTGCCTTGCTCGTCTGGGCGCCATATTTTTGCCTTGCTCGTCTGGCCGCCATATTTTTGCCTTGCTCGTCTGGCCGCCATATTTTTGCCTTGCTCGTCTGGCCGCCATATTTTTGCCTTGCTCGTCTGGCCGCCATATTTTTGCCTTGCTCGTCTGGCCGCCATATTTTTGCCTTGCTCGTCTGGCCGCCATATTTTTGCCTTGCTCGTCTGGCCGCCATATTTTTGCCTTGCTCGTCTGGCCGCCATATTTTTGCCTTGCTCGTCTGGCCGCCATATTTTTGCTTTGCCTTGCTCGTCTGGCCGCCATATTTTTGCTTTGCCTTGCTCGTCTGGCCGCCATATTTTTGCTTTGCCTTGCTCGTCTGCCGCCATATTTTTGCCTTGCTCGTCTGGCCGCCATATTTTTGCCTTGCTCGTCTGGCCGCCATATTTTTGCCTTGCTCGTCTGGCCGCCATATTTTTGCCTTGCTCGTCTGGCCGCCATATTTTTGCCTTGCTCGTCTGGCCGCCATATTTTTGCCTTGCTCGTCTGGCCGCCATATTTTTAACCTGTTTTTTGTTTTTGCTATAATCACCATAATGGAGGCTATTGGGGGTAGTGAGCTAGGGGCCCCCTCTGGGTGGGTGAAGCTCTGCCTCATGTGCGGTAACGGTCCTCTGAGCGGACTCAGCGAGGTTTGTGTCCCTTGTGCCAGGAGCGTTCTTTTGGAACAGGATAGGGCCAGCCCTACTTTACCTTCGGCCTCGCCAACACCCCCGCGCCTGCATTTAGCTCCCAGTGAGGTGGAAGCCATCAGGTCACAAGCAGATTTGGCGCTCCGGGTGGCCAGCCTGGAGAGACCGTTATTTCGCACGGCTACCGGGAAGGCCACGAGTAAGAAGTGGCACATTGAGCCGGGTCACTCGCTTTTGCTGATGATGATTTTTTTGGTGGTCGGGACTCCATGGAGGGGGGTGAGTCGTTTCAGGACTCCGCCTCCTCAGGGGATCGGCCAGGTGGCTGACAGCGACCCGGGGTCTTCCTCGGAAGAGGATATGTGGCTCCTTGATGACATGGAAAAGTTGCTATCTTCTGTGTTTGAGACCTTGCATATTGTACCTCCCAAAGGCAGCTAAAAAGAAGCAGGGGGATTTATTCCGGCCTGAGAGACAGCGGCTTGTTTCCTGAACAGGGTCATTTTTCCAAAATGGTTTTTATGGAATGTGAAAGGCCTAATGGCCGTCAGTGCCTAAGGGCCTGGACAGACGGTAGACTTTCTCTGAGAAGTTTGTTCGCCTCTGGTCCCCCCGAGGTGGATTCCCCTGTGTTGGGGTTATCCAATTCCACGGTTATGCCGTCGCCCTATAATGCTTCCTTGTTCGACCCTGCTGACAGGCGCATGGATCAGCTGGCTTGTCATGCTTTCACCTGCTGGCCTTCGTCCTGTCTGTGCCGCGGCCATTGTCTTTTTAGCCATCAAGAAGAAGGTGGGATGACTTGTTGATATTGCCAAATCTCGCGAGCGGAGGAGTATAAGGACCTCCTAGCCTGCGTGGATTTTATTGCATTTGTAGCCTCGGCTATTTATGATAGCGTCCAGCTTGGCGGCAGGGCTTTGGCCCTGCTTGTTGCGCTTCGTCGCTCTATCTGGCTGCGGCAGTGGTCAGCCGACGCTGCGGCCAAGAAATCAATCACTAGTATCCCTTTCTTGGGGATTTGGTTATTCTGGGAGCTTCTGGACCTCCTGCCCAAGGATGGGAGACTCCCTCAGCGACGGAAGCCTGCGCGGCCCTTTCGGGGTTCATCGCACTTTTCGAGGAGGAAGAGGCTCTTCCTTTTCAGGTGGCCGCAGAGATTCCTGGGGACGAGGTAGGTCTCGCGGCCGACCCAATCCCTCCTGGGGAACTAAATACAAGCCCCCTGCCAAGTCCTCTCACACATGAGGGGGCGCCCTCACCCATTCGGGTGGGGGGACGGCTTCTGCTATTTGCTCACGTCTGGAGACTGCACGTCTCGGATCGGTGGATTCAGGAGGTGGTGTCCTCCGGTTACAAAATAAAGCTGGCAGCTTGGTCTCCCTCAAGATTTCTTCAGTCGCGAATATCCCAGAACCCATTGATGGCGCAGGGCCTAAGAATGGCTGTTCAGCGCCTTCTGCTATCCGGGGTGATTTGTCCTGTGCCTCACCAGGAACGAAGTTGAGGGTTCTTTTCCAATCTGTTCACGGTGCCCAAGAAGGACGGTACTCTGAGGCCTATTCTGGACCTGAAGGGTCTCAACAGGTTTGTCAGGGTCTAGCATGGAGTCCTTACGGTCCGCGATGAGCTTGCTTCGGCCCGGTGACTTCATGACCATGGTGGACATCAGGGATGCTTGTCTGCATGTCCCGAGATATCAGAAGTTCCTGGGGTTTGCACTGGAGGATCGGCATTACCAGTTTGTGGTGCTGCCGTTTGGGATATCGGTCCCCCGGGTGTTCACCAAGGTGCTGGCGGGTGTTATGGCCCTCCTGAGGAACCAGGGCATTCGTGTTCTTCTTGCTGATTGCGGCTCAATCTCTTCAGCAGGCCAAGAGCGATACCCGGACGCTGTTGTCCGCTCTCGAGGATTTCGGATGGGTGATCAATTACCCCAAGTCTTCTATCACTCCCTCAATGATGAGGGCCTTCCTGGGCATGGCGTTGGACACCTCTCAGGGCTTCATCTCTCTGGGGATGAAGCTGGTGGGCCTAATGGTGTCATGCTTCGAGGCAGTGCCCTTCGCTCAGTTTCACATGAGACCTCTTCAATTGAATCTGTTGACCGATTGGGACCAGACACAGGAGTCCCTGGAGCGGGAATTCTCTGGCCAGACAATCCCTCTCGTGGTGGTTGGACTACAGAAATCTTTTGGTGGGCAAGTCCTTTCTGATTCCTTGTTGGGAGATTGTCACCACGGACGCCAGTCTGACCGGCTGGGAAGGTTTTTGGCAATAGCTGAAGTTCCAGGGCCATTGGGATCCGCAGGAAGCCCACTTACCCATCAATCTCCTGGAGCTGAGAGCGATCCGGTTGGTCCTGCTTTGACTCCCCATCTACGGGGTTGTGCGATCCAGGTCCGCTCAGACAGACTGCTGTCGCCTACATCATTCCCCAGGGCGAGACTCTGAGCAAGCAAGCCCTCAAGGAGGTGACCCAGATCCTGACGTGGGCAGAGGAGAATGTTCCCTGCATCTCGGCGGTTTACATCCCCGGGGTGGAGAACCAGGAGGCAGATTCCCTGAGCAGGGGGGTCTCTCGTCTGGGGGAATGGTCTCTTAGCAACAAGATCTTTCACGCTCTGTCGCCACTGGAGTCAGCCGGATGTGGACCTTTTTGCGTCCAGACACAACCACAAGCTTCCAAGGTTCGTCTCCCTGTCAAGGGATCCTCTGGCCTTCGCCACGGACGCACTGGCAATTCCTTCGACGAAGTTCGGGCTCCTTTAGGCATTTCCTCCGTTTCCACTCCTGGATCGAGTGCTGCGCAAGATAGCCCAGGACGGTGTTCCAACCATCTTGGTGGCTCCTCGCTGTCCGAGAAGGAATTGGTTTGCGGACATAGTTCAGTTGTCAGTGGATCGCTACATCATGCCAGACGATCCAGGGCTTCTCACACAGGTGCTGCGCCACCCCAATTTACAGACACTGGCTTTGACTGCTTGGCTGCTGAAACCTCCATCCTGATGGAAAAGAGGCTGTCTGCCATGGTTGTGCGTACCATGATTCAGGCTCAGAAGAAATCTTCTTCCTTGATATATTACAGAGTTTGGCATGCCTACATTGCCTGGTGTGAGTCCAAGAGTCTCCCTTGTCGCACATTCTCTATTTCAAGGATTTTGGAGTTCCTACAGCATGGCTTGGACTTGGGTCTTCAACTGAGCACCCTCAAGGGTCAGGTTTCGGCCTTGGCCTTTTTTTTTTTTCCAAAGATCTTTCGCCAATCATAGACTTATCAAGACTTTTTTCCAAGGAGTTACTCATGTACGTCCACCGCGTAAGCCTGTATTACCCGTGTGGAATTTGAGCTTGGTGCTTTCTGCTCTCCAGGGTCCTCCCTTTGAGCCCTTGTGCGATGCTGCACTGTCTATTTTGACTCTAAAAGTGGTCTTTTTGGTAGCAATCACCTCTGGCGTCACGTTTCAGAGCTGGCTGCGCTTTGTATGAAGCCTCCTTAATTTGAGTGACATCAGGATAAGGTGGTATTTCGCTTTAAACCGGATTTTTTACCTAAGGTTGTTTCTGCTTTTCACCTTAATGAGGACATTGTTTTTCCTTCCTTGTGTCCTGCACCTTCTAATTCTAAGGAAAGGACCCTTCATGCTTTGGATGTGGTCAGAGCCATTAAGTACTACCTGGTTGCAACGGAACCCTTCAGGAAATCGGTAAATTCTTTGTTCTCACAGAAGGATCTAGGAAGGGTTTGCCTCCAGCCAAATCCACTCTCCGTAAGTGGATCAGAAAGGCGGTGGTGCAAGCGTACTCTGCTAAGGGGAAGGAACCCCCCTTTCGTGTTACTGCTCATTCTACTAGAGCTATTGGTGCCTCCTGGGCTTTTCAGCACCAGGCCTCTGTTGAGCAAGTTTGTAAGGCCGCTACTTGGTCTTCTGTTAGTACCTTTACAAAGTTTTAAAATGTTGACGTTAGGGCCTCAGCTGATGCTGTCTTTGGCCGTAGTGTTTCAGGCGGTAGTGTCATGAACTACAGGCCGTTGCACGCCGGGGATCCCACCCTTTTTGGACACTGCTCTTGGATGTTCCACATGTAAGAAATGGAGCGACCTGAACAAGACACAGAGAAAAATACAATTCTGTGAGTACTCACCTGTAGAATTGGTTTTGACTGTGTCCTGTTCAGATTGCTCCACCCCACCCTTGCTCTTGTTATCTCCTGTTTGCCTGTTATGGTGATTACCGTTCTATATTGAACCTTGTCCTTGGGTTTCTTGTTGAGAGAGTACATGTTGAAACTATGTGAAGTAACATGGTTTCTTGGCCTCCTGGCCTGTCTTTTTTACTGCTGTTAAACCACTGGGGATTTTTGGGAGACATCTGCCTTATAAGTGGCTGGGAGGAGCTACAGTTTTTGATCTTGCAGTCACTGCTCCACCTGGTGGCGGACTACCCACATGTAAAAAATGGAGCGACCTGAACAGGACACAGTCAAAACCGATTCTACAGGTGAGTACTCACAGAATTTTATTTATTCTAAGTATATCACACACCCCGCTTCAGATAGTCATTACACTTGGGTTATACCGACCTGTAGAGGGCGATCTTGCAGAGATGTCATGAAAAAAAGGGAGCCCCTCCCGGTCCATAAATACCTGGGACCTCCCACTCATTCCCTAGTCTTTCATCTCTGCAGACGGCGAGCAAGTCAGAAGATGGATGTCTCCTCCTTGCAGGTAGCCGGGGTAACTCCCGGCCTGCTTGTTAGTCTATTTCTGCCTGGACCCCCTTTCTTGGTATTTCACCTTGCCTCCCAGCCTAGGCTGCTGGTCCGGGCAAGGGTAGACGGCACCTAATGGTGCTTAGGAGCTACGCCCCACCGTGAGACCCCATACTAAGAGGTAGGCGGTTTGCCGGGTTGGTGATCCCGGTTAGGGATGCCCCGTCCCTTGCCCTTCCAGCGTGGATTCCCCCTCTCCCGGATTGCCCTTGCTCCTTAGAGGGGGGTGGGGGGGGCGCCTTTCTCCCTTAGTGTAATCGTCTTTATTGTGTGTTTGTCACAGCTGCACTTTTTGGTGTGTGTGTTTCACTTGGGTGCACTTTTTATGGTGACTGGGCGTGCCGCGGCGCCGGCCGTTGTGGCAGCTTTGGTGGGGGAGCTTCTTCCCCTCAGGTGCGGTTGGTAGGGGGGCAGGGTCTGGCGCTCGGCGTGATCGCTTACGGCACGCCCCAACCCCACCCCCACCCCCCCACCCCCCCGTGCTCCTGGCGCCGCTGCGGAGCCTGGCCACTGACCGGGAGCGGCGTTGTTGTCGGGGGGGGGGGGGGGCCACGTGCGAACCGCGCCGGCCCTTCTTCTTCCCCCTCTGCTTCTCGGGTTTTTCACCTCTGGCAGGACGGACGCCATCTTCCTCCGTGTGGCCCTATATTATATATAGATATATAGATTTTTTATGTTATTGCATATCAGTATGTCTGCTTTTTGTGTGCTTGGGCATGATTGAGGTGCTGAATAGCCCTGTATTCTGTCTTCCAGGTGGACCCTTGTTGGATCCTAAAGAGTCCTCCCGGTCCTAGGGTCCCTGGTTTAATTTAAGAACTCCCCATAAATCCTCCCACTCGGGACACAGAAGGGGCATCCCGGGTCGCTTATATTGCGTAATTCCCTTGGGTATTGCGACTACCAATAAAATCACCATATGGAGGCTTCCCAGGATATCGGGCTCGGGCTCCCCTCGGGGCAACCCCGGCAGTGTTTGGGGTGTGGGGAATCCCTTATAGGGGATGATTTTTTCCTTTGCATACCATGTGCGCAGCAGACTATTACGCAGCAGTCCGGATCCCATGCGTCTGGTTCTGCGCCGCCGCTCCCTTCTCCTACCCCTCCCCGTCTGACCCGTACCCCGTGTGATGTTGTCACGAGTGGGGAGTCGCAATCTGAGGTGTGTGCCAGATTGGCCAATCTTGAAAAATTATTTTCTAGCGCTGTGGCCAGAAAGGCCCCGGCTAAGAGAACGCACTTGTCCCCAGCCACGCAGGCTTCTGATCTTGAGGAGCTTGATTCACTGGACTGGTCTGATTACCCCCCGCTAGAGGAAGGGGAGCTTTTTGAGGAGTCGGATGGTTCTGACGGTCAACAGTTTGCGGGCGCTGATGCCGAGTGGGGTCGGGGATTCTTTTGATACCCCTAAGGTCCTGGCTCATATGTTTGAGGTTTTGGCAATCTCTCCTCCTGAAGTGACCCTTCCGCAGAAGGGGGAGTTCTTTGAAGAGGCTAAGCCGCGCTTAGAATTCCCTAATCAAAGGCATTTCGACTGCATTATTCTTAAGGAATGGGAGAGGCCTACTCGGCTTCCGGGTGTCCCTCCGGGTTGGGATAAGAAATATCCCTTTCCGGTGGATGCGGTGAAGCGCTGGTCGTCCCCTCCCGAGGTGGACGCCCCTGTTTTGGGGTTGTCTAGCACCTCTGTCTTGCGTTCTCCTGACTGTTCTACGCTCAAGGACGGTGAGGACAAACGCATTGACCAGATGGCTTGTCACGGTTTTCCCAGTGTCGGGTCGGCCTTGCGGCCTGTCTTTACTTCAGCGCTTTTAATAGTGGCTTCTAGGTCGGTTTTCAGGGACCTGTTGTCTACCCCCAGGCTTGACCCGGCTAGTAATGAGTTCACCGCCCTTAAGCGGTGCGAATTGTTTTTGTCATTTGTGCTAGCCGCCCTGGATGACACCATGGTGATGTGTAGTAGTACTTCGGCCTTGCTGGTGGCTATTCGGCGATCGGTTTGGTTGCACCAGTGGGCGGCTGATTTTGTGTCCAAAAAGTCGCTTACGGCTCTTCCCTTTCTGGGCTTGCGGCTCTTTGGCGAAAAATTGGATTTGGTCGCAAGAGGAGGTAGGTTACCTCAGCGAAAGAAGCAACGTCATCCCTTTCGGGGGGCGGCTTCCTTTACCCCTTCCTTTCGTGGGGCCAGAGCTGGACGGGGATCGGCTGTCTTCTCCTCCAGAAGTGATTCCTGGAACAGGGGAAGAGGACGTGCCCGTCCAGGTCATAGCTGGGGCTCCAAGGCCAAAGCCGCTACTAAGCCGGCTCAGCAATGAAGGGGCGCCCTCACCCTCGTGGGTGGGGGGTCGGCTGCGACACTTCTCTCCGGTTTGGGACCAGGAGGTCACGGACAGATGGATTCGGGAAGTGGTGTCTTCCGGTTACCCAGATTCTTCAGGTCTCGGGTGCCCTTGGATCCTCTGGCCGCGCAGGGGCCCCGGGCGGCAGTAAAAGATCTCCTGGACATGGCTGTCATCTGCCCGGTGCCTCCCGCGGACTGGGGCCTGGGATGCTATTCCAATCTGTTCACGGTGCCCAAGAAGGATGGCTCCGTTCGTCCCATCCTGGATCTGAAGTTTCTCAACAGGTTTATCCGTCCCAGGAAGTTCCGCATGGAAACTCTGCGCTCTGCCATAAATTCACTTTAGCAGGAGGACTTCATGACGTCCATAGACATCAAGGATGCTTATCTGCACTTTCCAATCTTTCGGCACATCAGAGATTTCTCAGGTTCGTGGTGGGAGATCTGCATTTTCAGTTTGTGGCTCTTCCGTTTGGCCTTACCTCGACTCCAAGGGTTTTCACCAAGGTGCTGGCGGGGGTGATGGCCCTCCTCAGAGCCCAGGGTATCCGCATCGTGCCTTATCTGGACGATCTGCTAATTATGGCATCCTCTCTCAGCCAGGCGGAGTTAGATACCAGGACTGTGGTAGCCACAGTCCTTCCTCTCCGTCCAGGGTGGTGGTGTTCCTGGGAATGTCTCTGGATACTTCTCAGTCCAGGGTGTTCCTCCCCCGGCCCAAGGTTTTTTTGATTCAGGAATTGACTCAGCTTCTCCTATCCATCCCTCGTCAGTCCATCCGGCTGGGGATGCGACTGGTGGGATTGATGGTGGCTGATGATGGTTCCCTTTGCCCAGTTTCACACAAGGACGCTCCATCTCCATCTCTTGGCGGCCTGGGACAGGTCTCCGCTGTCATTGGATCAGTCTTTTCTGATGTCCCCCCGGGTTCGGCGTTCCCTTCGGTGGTGGCTGGAACCGAGCAATCTGCTGAGGGGCAGATCCTTTCTGACCCCTCGTTGGGAGACGGTCACCACGGATGTCAGCCTGTCGGGTTGGGGGGGTTTTGGAAGGATCTTCAGTTTCAGGGACTGTGGGGGCCTCAGGAGGCTCACAATCCCATCAATGTTCTGGAGCTGAGAGCCATCAGGTTGGTTCTGGCTCACTTGTCTCATCAGTTACGGGGCCTACCGGTTCAAGTTCGGTCGGACAATCGGACGGCGGTCGCCTACATCAATCACCAGGGAGGGACTCGCAGCAGGCGTGCCCTCAGGGAAGTGTCTTTGATCCTGGCTTGGGCAGAAAGCAATGTCCCATGCATCTCGGCTGTGTACATTCTGGGAGTGGAGAACACGGAGGCGGACTCCCTGAGCAGGTGCTCATCTCGCCGGGGGGGAAAGGGTCTCTCAGCCCCAAGGTGTTTCGGTCTCTTTGCCACCGGTGGGGGACTCCAGAGGTGGACCTCTTTGTCTCTCGTCACAATCACAAGCTTCCGGCATTTGTGTCTCTCTCGCGGTATCTGCTGGCTCTGGCAGTGGATGCCATGTCTCTGACCTGGAGGGATCTGGGGTTTCTGTACCTGTTCCCTCCGTTTCCCATGGTGGGCAAAGTGGTGCGCAAGCTGGCCCTAGAGGGCGCGTCAGCAATCCTGGTGGCTCCAAGATGGCCAAGACAGGTTTGGTTCGCAGTGGATCAGTTAGATCTGCTCTTTCTGCCGGATCTGCTCACTCAGGGTCCACTGCTCTACCCCAATTTACCAACGCTGGCTTTGACGGCGTGGCTGCTGAAACCTCCATCTTGAAGGAAGAAGGTCTTTCTGATGCGGTCATTCAGACTCTGGTTAGGGCTAGAAAGAAGTCTTCCTCTGCAATCTACTATAGGATTTGGATGTCTTATATTGATTGGTGTGAGGTCCGGGCCTTGCCTTGCAGGGTGTTTTCTATCCCTAGGGTTTTGGAATTTCTGCAACATGGTCTGGATCTGGGTTTGCAGCTTAGTACGCTGAAAGGGCACATTTCTGCCCTGGCGGTTTTCTTTCAAAGGTCTTTTGCTCTTCATCCTCTGGTTAAGACCTTTTTCCAGGGGGTTACGCATGTGCGGCCTCTTAGGAAGACTTTGCTCTCAGTTTGGGATTTGAATCTGGTTCTTTCTGCTTTTCAGGGTCCTCCTTTTGAACCTTTGCAGGATATTGCTCTTTCTACGCTTACTCAGAAGGTTGCGTTTTTGGTTGCCATCACTTCCGTTCGGCGTGTATCGGAGTTGGCGGCTTTGTCCATTAAGGCTCCTTACTTTGAGAGGCATCAGGACAAGGTTGTTTTCCGCTTCAAGCCAGATTTCCTTCCTAAGGTGGTTTCTGCCTTTCATCTTAATCAGGACATTGTTCTACCCTCCTTGTGTCCTAAGCCCAGCAATGACAAGGAGAGAGTTTTGCATTCTCTGGATGTGGTTCGCTGTGTGAAGTACTATTTGGTGGCTACTTCTTCTTTTCGTAGGACTGACGCCCTTTTTGTGGTGGCCTCCGGGCCTAGGAAAGGTTTGACTCCCGCCAAGTGTTCCATTAGTAAATGGATTCGCCAGGCCATTGTTGGGGCCTATTCTGCCAAGGGGAAGGTTCCCCCTTTTCGTGTTACTGCTCATTCTACTCGTGCCGGTGGGGCGACAACATCACTCAGAGACCTGATGGCTGCTGATTGGCTGCGGTGTGGCTGTCTCCAGCCTGTAACCCCGCGCTTCCTGGAGGGGGCGTGGCTTAACACTGGGCGTGCTCTGCGGTGTCCCTCATGCGGCCAGACCCTTCAGAGCCCTGCAGCGCCATCTTGTCTACCGGATCGATTGCAATCTCTTCGGCGGTCTTTGAGTGCCCTTGCGTACCCCTTCCCTTTTTTATATATTCTTAGTATACAGTACGTCCTGCTCCAGATATAATACTTACACTTGGGTTATCCTCCGCCAGATGGCGCTGTACTGCAGAGACATGGAAAAACAGGCTCCTCCCGGCCCTTCAAATACCCAGGGACCTCCCACGAATCCCCAGATTTCTCTGCAGTGCTAACTGCGAAGACATGATGTATCACTCTCTCGCAGGTGAGCGGGGCTACCAAAGCCTGCGGCCCTGTTGGACTATTCCCACCCGTCGTCCTTGAGATGTGCCTCCCAGCCTGGGCTGCGCTGGTCGGGTGAAGGTAGGCAGCACCTTGCGTGCTTAACGGAGCCATGCTCCACCGCAGTCCCCCAACAAAGGGTAGGCGGTTTAGGCTGATGGTGAGCCTCTAGGGGATGCCCCTTCCACACTATTGCCCCATGCCTCGTGTAGCGGTGGGCCCTTTACAAAGGGTCGCCATCCTCCCTCATTCCCCCCGTAGCCCTGGGGGAAAGAAAGGGGGGGGGGGTGTGTAGCAAGGTCTTGTGTATGTTTTTACACGTTATGGCCTTGGTCTGCCCAGACTAGTATCCTTGGGGTCTGAACCGCGCTGTTTAGTTCTTACTGTGTAATTGTCGCCGCTGCTGCCGCGCGCACCTTCTTCCTTTGCTGGATGTGCGGCGCCGGGCGGCGACGTCTCCTCAGATGCTGCGGCGTCTTCATTGGCAAATCATCTCCCCTAAGTGTCCCATTCACTTCGCTTCTCATAACAATTTGCATCCACCTCAGAGCTTCGCGCTCTTCGGGGGGGGGCGGGGACATAGGTTGGCGCGCTCGGCGTCACTGGCCGCTCTGGCCCGCCCTTCGAGTTTCGCTTTGGCGCCATTTTGATGCTGGTCACACGCACGCGTGGTGGCGGTCCTCCTCCTCCCTGGGTCTGTAAGTGCCCTAGCGGGCGATTTTCATGATCTGTTTACTGCGCATGGTTCTGACACTCTTTTTTCCCATTATGTCTTTCAGACTGGTGAACACCATTGGCTTCTCCCGGCCCGGTGTAAAATTATAGCGGGCCCTGTTAAATTCTCCCACTTCCATAGCTTTGGGGCATCCAGGGTTACTTAGAGTGTAAATCCCTACTGGCTTATTGTGCCTTGATTAATCACCATATGAAGGCATCTCAGAATTATGTGACCGGGGTCCCTCCGGGACAAGACCGGCGGTGTATAGCGTGTGGACAACCCCATGCTGATGTTGGCAGGGCACGGGTCTGCGTACCCTGTGCCGAGCAAGCACTGGCCCTGCAATCAGGTTGGCCAGTGGCTAAACCTAGCTTCAATTCACCTATCTCCCCAGGCTTAAATCTCTCTCCTGCTGAGTCGCCTACCAGTGGGGAATTGCAGCCTGCCGGCCCTTCCATGCTGCTTACGGCTGAACAGATTATTGCTAGGTTGTCAGAGCGTATGGGCCCTGGTAGAAAGCGGCACCTGTCGCCCCATGTTTCTGTATGCTCTATGAGAACTGAGGGGTTTGCTACTCCGTGTGACTATACCCCTTCTGAAGAAGGGGAATTGTTCTGACTCAAGCTCTTTTGATGACATGACGAGGAGGCACGATGATTCTGGCCCGGAATACTGGGGCCAGTGTGACACTGACGACCTGTTGCTTAAGGTCTTTAAGGCACTGTCTATCTCTCCCCCCAGTCAGGTCCCCAAGCCTAGAGGGGAGCGTTTCCATACTGCGACTGCACGTTTGGAATTTTTAGAGCAGGCTCATTTCCATGCTCTTGTCCAAGAATGGGAATGCCCCCGTAAACTTCCAGGGGACTGGGATAGGAAATACCCTTTTCCCCCTGAGGTGGTTAATTGCTGGTCGTCACCCCCCGTGGTGGATGCGCCGATCATAGGGGTCCCTAACCCCCACTTGCTCGATCATCACCCCGAGGATCTCCCCTGGGAGGTGTTCAATGCACTCTCCAATTGTGATGTAGTTGATGCGATTAGAATGTGTGCAAGAACTTCCGCCCTTGCGGTGGCGATTCATCGCTTGCTCTGGCTGCGACAGTGGGGTGCTGATGATGCTACTAAAAAGACTTACTGGGCTCCCCTTCAGAGGGCAACGCCTATTTGGGGCCCATCTAGACCTGTTTGGTAAAAAGGGCAAATCACCCCTTCGCAGACGGCCATCCCGCTCCCTCGAGGCAGGAGCACCCCCCCTCCCCCTTACCTTAGTGTTAAACAGGAACCAGGGGTGTCTTTCTGGATTTTTGGGGCAGACTCCTACCCCACGAGCAGCAGGCAACGTTCTGGCCCCTCCGGTGGGGCTAAGCCCAAATCTTCCACCAAACCCCCTCAAGCATGATGGGGCGCCCTCGCCCGGCTGGGTGAGGGGATGACTGCAGCACCTTGCTCTTATCAGGAGGCATTTCGCCTCACTCTGGCGGATCAGGAGGTTGTGTCCTCCAGATACAGGATAGATTTTGCTGCACTGCCTTCCCCAGTTTTTTTTATCAGACCCCAGGTACGCCTGGTCCCTGCCCCTGTTCAGTTGCTGGCTCAGGCCATGTCAGGCCTGCAAGGTCTGAGGGTCTCTTGCAGATTGCCCGTAATAGGCAGAGGCAAGGGCCGCTATACCACCTCCCACAGCCCCCCAAAGGATGGGTCAGGTGGCCCATTCTGGATTCACAGCAATTCTCTAATTACAGGCAGTTTCCTGCAGGGATACTCTTGAGTTTGGCCATCAGCACCTTGCGCCCAGTGGGTGTCTTGCCGCCTGGGGGCACTCTTCAATGCTTATGTTTACATCCCTGTGCCCTCAGATCTCTGAGGCTCTCCGGGTTCCTGTTGGAAGTCCAACACTGTTTATTGTGGCCCTGCTATCTGGCCCCTCTTCAGTTCCTAGAATGTCACTCAGGTGCTGTCGATGGTGATGTCTCTGAGACCAAGGGACGTCCGCGCGATGTTTACCCGGACGCCCTTCCTCACTTCCCTGTCTCTGAGTCAGGATAGTTGGATACCCGGCTGGTGGGCCATTGGGACTCATTTGGATGGGTGTTCAATCACCTCGAGTCCTCGCTGTTCCCTTAAGTGGTGACTCCATTAATAGGAATGATTCTGGATCAGGTTCAAACCAGATTCTCCCCAGTCCCTCACTACTGTCCCGGTTTCTTAACACCAGGCAGGGATACAACTGGTGGACGGTTGTTAACTTGCTCGGCAGAAGCCCGAGCTGCTAAAAAGGTCCCTTATGCTTAGTTTCCCTTGAGCCGTCTGCGACTTCTAGTGGTAAGCATAGGACAGGGATCCAGCACCCCTGGAGCAGGGCCTGTGGGCCTTCCCTCCTGTATGACTGTTTTCTCTTGAAAATGGATGAACTCGAGGGACCTGTCTGGGGGCGGTTCCCTCTTGCCTTCCTGGAAACGGCCACCATGGATGCCAACCTTCAGGTTGACTGGGATGGTTTCTTCCAAAAACTCCCTGCGATTCTGGTGTTGGTGGGGCCCTTAGAGGGTTTTTACGACTATCGAAGTCTAAGCAGTAAGCGTTTTTCAGTTGGTTTTTCTCGCTTGACCGTTCCCCTTCCGGAATTGCCAGGCTGGGGGTGCTCGGTCCGTCTGATGGCATACTACATTAACCATTGGAAGGGGCCTGGAGCTGGCGGACCTTCCAGGGAGGGTCTATGTTCCCTTCTGGGCGGAGACAATGCCCCCTGCATGTTAGTGATATTAGCTCCGGCTAAGCCCCTCTGCGGCAGGGTGTGCTAATCCCCGTGTCGCTATGGAATCCATCCTGTCATGGAGCTGTCGGGTTCCGTCACCTTCACAGGCTATCGGCCTTGTTTCCCTGTCCCAGGATCCTATCTCAGTGGTCCGGATGCCTTAGTACCGTCTTGACAGGACTTTTGGTTCTGTATGCCCTTCTCCATTCCCTCTGCTAGGCAGGGTTATGCGGAAGATGACTCTGGTACGGGGACCAGTAATGCTGGTGGCCCCCAGTTGACCTAGTATGGTGTGGTTGCAGTTATGGTACTGTGGTCAGTAGTTCTGCACCTTGCCAGGAGTGCCAGTTAACCACTCAGGGCCCCTTTACATAACTATAGTTCATGGTCCCTGGCCTAAGTGGATCTGACTGCTGAAGCATACATCTTGATGGAGACAAGTTTAGCTGCCTCGGTGTTGTGACTATGGGATGTCTAGGAGTGAGCCTCTTCTGCGTCTTCTTCTATTGTTTGTAGAGTCTAGTCCTCTTACTTGTTGGACGTTCTCGGGTTCCAGGGCTCCAGTGTGGCCTTCAGCATAAATTGGAGTTGGTCCCCCAGCTCTGCTCCCTGATGGGTCAGGCTCTGCCCTGTCCACCTTGCCTTAGCAGTCTCTGGTTCAGTCTTCCTTGGTTAAGACTTCCTTCAGGGGGTGCTCATGTGCGTCCTTCATGTACTTCTATGGTGCGCTCTGCGTCATTGCTGATATCGGCCCGCCCCTCGAGGTATACCGACGCCATCTTGCGCGACGGACCCCTACCTACCGCGGTCCGTAAGTGCCCTCGTGGGCGGCTTTATATCTTTCACCTTTTGTTACTGTGTGCTTACAGGTCTTGTCTGCTCTCGTCAGGCGGAGCGAACCCTTTTGGCTTCTCCCGGCCCTGTATTAGTATATAACTTGTAGGTTTTGTAAAAATAATACTCCCACTTCCCTAGCGGGTTATTGGGGCATCCGGGGATGCTATATAGCGTTATCCCCTATCGGCGTATAGCGCCGCTATAATCACCATATGGAGGCATCCCAGGATAATGGGATCGGGGTCCCTTCGGGACAAGACCGGCTGTGTGTAGCGTGTGGGCAGCCTCATGCTGACGCTGACAAGGTGCGGGTCTGTGTACCCTGTGCTGAGCAGGTGCTTGCATTGCAATCTGGCCTGCCATTGGCTGCACCTTGTTTCACTTCACCTACTCCCCCAAGCTTAAATCTCACTCCTGCTGAGTTGCATACTAGTGGGGAATCTTAGCCTGATGTGTCTTCTAGACTGGCTACTGTTGAGCAGTTGATTGCTAAGTCCTTATCGCGTAGGGGCCCTGTTAAGAAGCGGCACTTGACGCATAATGTCACTGTTTTCCCTATGGGAACTGAGGAGTTTTGGTATCTTTGTGGCTATACCCCGTCTGATGAAGGGGAGCTCTTTTCTGATTCAGGCTCATCTGATGAGAGACCAAGGGGTCATGACGATTCTGTCTCTGACCCTTGGGCCCCGGATGACATTGACAGATTTTTGACCCAGATTTTTGAGGTTCTGTCCATCTCGCTCCCTGTTGCGGCTCCCAGGCAAAGAGGGGAGCTTTCCCATAAAGCAAAATCACGTTTGGAATTTCCCAAGCAGGTACGTTTCCATAACCTTGTGCTCAAGGAATGGGAGCGCACCAGTAAACTTCCCGGGTTCCAAAAAGTTGGGATAGGAAGTATCCCTTTCCGGCTGAGGTGGTTAAATGTTGGTCATCCCCCCCCCCCCCCCCCCCCCACCTAGGTGGATGCCCCGATCCTAGGGCTATCTAACACCTCTGTCATGCATTCCCCTGATTCTTCTACCCTGCGGGATGCTGAGAACCAGCGCATTGACTAGCTGGCATCCCACGCCTTTGCATGTGCAGAAACGGCGCTGCGCCCGGTCTGTGCCTCTGCCATTACGGCTGTGGCCACTAGAACCCTTATCAGAAATATGCTTGATGGTGCCCCTGATGATTTGCCTTGTGAGGTGTTTAATGCACTCTCCAGTTGTGATGTTTTTGTAAATTTGTCCTCTCAGCATTGGATGACACCATCAGAATGTGTGCCAGAACTTCTGCCCTTGTGGTGGCTATACGCCACTCGGTTTGGCTGCTGACAACACTGCCAAGAAGGCCCTCACTGGGTTTCCCTTTAAAGGACTACGCCTGTTTGGGGATCGCCTGGACCTTTTTGCTAAGGGAGGCAGGTTACCCCAGCGCAGGCGGCATTCTCGGCCCTTTCGGGGTCAGGGTTCCTTCTCCTCCCCTTACCGTGGTGCAAGACAGGGAAGGGGGGTTTCCCTTCCTGGGGCCCGGGGAGATTTCTGGGGTAGAGGCAGAGGACGTGGACGTCCTGGCTCCTCCTGGGGTCCCAAAGCAAAATCCTCTCCCAAGCCCCCTCAGGCGTGATGGGGCGCCCTCACCCATCCGGGTGGGGGGACGGCTGCAGCACTTCGCTCACGTCTGGAGTGTTCATGTCTCAGGGTGGATTCAGGAGGTAGTGTCCTCCGGTTACAAGTTGGAGTTTGCTGCCTGTCCCCCTCCAAGATTTATCAGATCCCGGATTCCTCAGGACCCTGTGTCAGCTCAGGAGCTAGTGCAAGCAGTGCAAGGCCTCCTGGAGCTGGCGGTCATCTGCCAGGTACCCTTAAAAGAAAAAGGCAAGGGCTTTTATTCCAGCCTATTCACAGTACCCAAAAAAGATGGTTCACCGTTGTGGCCAACCAGATGTGGATCTGTTTGCGTCCCGCCACAATCGCAAGCTCCCAGCTTTTGTCTCTCTGTCCCAGGATCCTCTGCCCTTGACCTCGGATGCGCTAGCAATGTCATGGCAGGACTTTCAGTTTCTGTATGTCTTCCCTCCAATCCCCCTGCTGGACGGGGTTCTGCGCAAGATTGCTCTGGAAAGGGTGCCAGCAATTCTGGTGGACCCCAGGTGGCCAAGAAGCGTGTGGTTCGCAGATGTGGTGCAGCTGGCAGTAGATCAGTACACTCTGCCCTTGGTGCCAGAACTGCTCAATCAGGGCTTTCTACGCCATCCCAATTTACAAACTCTGGCTTTGATGGCTTGGCTGCTGAAACCTCCATATTGATGTTGAAGGGGCTGTCTTCCTCGGTTGTGGATACTTTGATTAAAGCTAGGAAGAAGTCTTCCTCTTCCATTTATTACAGGGTTTAGCGTGCCTACATTGACTGGTGTGAGTCTAAGGCTCTTCCCTGTCGTGTGTTCTCTATTCCCAGGATTCTGGAGTTCCTGCAGCATGGGTTGGAGATGGGGCTCCAACTCAGTACTCTGAAGGGTCAGGTGTCTGCCCTGGCTATTTTCTTCCAGAAGTCCTTGCTCAGCACCCCCTGATCAGGACTTTTTTCCAGAGGGTCACTCATGCGCGCCCCCCACGTAAGCCTATGGTGCCTGTTTGGGATTTGAACTTGGTTTTGTCAGCCTTGCAGGGTGCTCCCTTTGAACCTGTGCAGGGTGCTGCCTTGGTCATTCTTACGCTCAAGGTTGTATTTCTGGTGGCTATCACTTCTGTCAGGCGGGTGTTCTGAGTTGGCTGCGTTTTCCATTCAGCCCCCTACTATGAGAGACACCAGGACAAGGTGGTGTTTTTCTTTTGCCTAAGGTAGTGTCTGCCTTTCATTTGAATCAGGATATTGTTCTTCCTTCTTTGTGCCCTAATCCTAGCAATGCTAACGAGAGGGTTTTGCACTCTTTGGATGTGGTTAGGTATCTGATGTACTATCTGGTGGCTACTTCACCTTTCAGGAAAACTGATGCTCTTTTTGTGGTCTCTTCTGGTTCTAGGAAGGGTTTGGCTCCTGCTAAGTCTACTATCAGCAAGTGGATTCGTCAGGCTGTGATTCAGGCCTACTCTGCTAAGGGGAAGAATCCTCCCTTCCGTCTTACTGTTCATTCCACTCGTGCTATTGGTGCCTCTTTGGCTTTTCAGCACCAGGCTTCTGTTGAACAAGTTTGCAAGGCCGATACTTGGTCTTCTGTTCTTACCTTTTGAAAGTTTTACAAGGTTGATGTTAGGGCCTCAGCTGATGCTGCTTTTGGCCGCAGGGTTCTGCAGGCGGCAGTGGTTTAAACTGTCTGCTGCTGTCTTTTTTTCTTGGGGATCCCACCCTATTTTATGGACACTGCTATTGGATGTGCCAACTGTAAGTATTAGATTTGGAGCAGGACGTACTGTATACTAAGAATAATAAAATTCTGTGGTTACTCACCTGTAGAATTGGTATTATGAGTATACAGTACGTCCTGCTCCAACCCACCCTTGGTTGCATTTTCTTGGATCCCCTGTATGGTGATTGTTACCATTTTTATAGTTGATAGTTTGGATTGTTTAAATTCTCTCGGCTTCTCACTAACTGCTTTTCAATGCTGGGGATTTGTGGGAGGGGTATTTTAGGGGCCGGGAGGAGCCTATTTTCGATGTCTCTGCTGTCCAGCACCATCTGGCGGAGTATATCCCAACTGTAAGTATTCGATTTGGAGCAGGACGTACTGTATACTCATAATACCAATTCTACAGGTGAGTGATCACAGAATTGTATTTTTCTTCCTCAGCAGAAGGTTGTTTCTCTTCAAACTCTGGTTCATTCCATGCTGTCCAGCCCTCGTCCTTCCATCAGGCAAGAGATGCAATTGGTGGGACAGATGGTGGCCTGCTTCGAAGCAGTCCCTTACGCTCAATTTCACATGAGACCACTTCAGATCAATCTACTTTCAGTCTGGGACAAGAGTCCCCTGTCTTTGGATCAGGCCTTTGTTCTCTCGTCTCTGGTTCGGCGGTCCCTCCTGTGGTGGCTGGACTCAAGGAATCTTCTGGGGGGCATATCCTTTCTGACTCCATGTTGGGAGACGGTCACTACGGATGCCAGTATGTCAGGTTGGGGGGTCTACTGGAGAGCCCTGCAATTCCAGGGGCTGTGGGGCCCTCAGGAGGCTCACGCTCCGATCAACATCCTGGAGCTGAGGGCGGTTCGGTTGGTACTGGCACAGTTGACTCCTCACCGTCAGGGTCTGCCGGTACAGGTTCGTTCAGACAATCAGACGGCGGTCGCTTATATCAATCATCAGGGAGGGACTCAGAGCAAGAGTGCCCTCCAGGAGGTGTTTTTGATTCTGTCCTGGGCCTGTCCTATCTGTCCTATCTCAGCAGTTTATATTCCGGGAGTGGAAAATCTGGAGGCGGATTCCCTGAGCAGGGGGACATCTCGCTGGGGGGAATGGTCCCTCAACAGCGAGGTCTTCTTATCCCTTTGTCACCGATGGGGGAGGCCAGACGTGGATCTGTTTGCTTCTCGCCGCAATCACAAGCTGCCAGCATTTGTTTCCCTGTCCCAGGATCCCCTGACTCTGGCGGTGGATGCTCTGTTTCTGTCCTGCCAGGATCTCGGTCTCCTGTACCTCTTACCTCCGTTTCCTCTTCTGAGCAAGGTTCTGCGCAAGTTTGTTCAGGAGCGGGTGCCAGCCATTCTGGTGGCCCCCAGGTGGCCAAGACAGGTGTGGTTCGCCGACGTTGTGCGGCTGGCAGTGGATCAGTACGCTGTTCCCTTGGTTCCGGACCTTCTCACTCAAGGACGGCTCTGTTATCCCAATTTACAAATGCTGGCTTTGACGGCCTGGCTGCTGAAACCGCCATCTTGGAGGAAGGTCTGTCTGATTCTGTGGTTCAGACTCTTGTCAGCGCTAGGAAGAAGTCCTCCACTATTTACTATAGGACCCGGCGGGCCTACATTGACTGGTGTGAGTCTAGGGCCTTTCCCTGTCGTGTGTTCTCCATTCCTAGGATCCTGGAGTTCCTGCAACATGGTTTGGATATGGGTTTTCAGCTCAGCACCTCAAAGGGTCATGTGTCCGCCTTGGCTATTTTCTTCCAGAGGTCTTTCGCCCTACATCCTCTGGTCAAGACCTTCTTCCAGGGGGTCACTCATGTGCGCCCCCCCCGCGCAAACCCATGGTACCGGTCTGGGATTTGGTTTTGTCTGTCCTTCAGGGTTTTCCTTTTGAACCTGTGCTGCCTTGTCTCTCCTTACCCTGAAGGTTGCCTTTTTGGTGGCTATCACCTCTGTCTGGCGTGTTTATGAGTTGGCAGCTCTGTCAATTCAGGCCCCCTACTTTGAGAGACACCAGGACAAGGTGGTTTTCCGATTTAAACCAGATTTCTTGCCTAAGGTTGTCTCTGCCTTCCATCTCAATCAGGACATTGTGCTTCCTTCTTTGTGCCGTAATCCTGGTAACCCAAGGAGAGGGCATTGCACACTCTTGATGTTGTCAGGAATTTGAAGTACTACCTGGTGGCTACTGCTCCTTTCAGAAAGACGGACGCCTGGTTTGTGGTTCCATCGGGTCCCAAGAAGGGGTTGGCTCCTGCTAAGTCTACTATTAGTAAATGGATCCGTCAGGCCATTGTTAGGGCCTATTCTACTAGGGGGAAGGATCCTCCTTTCCGTGTTACTGCTCATTCTCCCCGTGCTGTTGGGGCTTCCTGAGCATTAGTGGGAGGGCCCGGGTATATATGGACAGGGAGGGGCCTCTTTTTGCCGTTTCTGTAGTAAAGCGCCCTCTTGTGGACTATATCTCAGCTGTTATGAATACTATCTGGAGCAGGACGTGCTGCATACTTATAATACCAATTCTACAAGGTGAGTAATCACAGAATTGTATTTTTGGGTCCAGGGCCATTCTCGACAGACAGTTGGACCCTGGTTCTGCGCAATCTTGGCTGAGCATAAGCAAAACTGGACATTTCAATTAAATGCAGATGTTTATGGTTTCAATAATTATATATATATATATATATATATATATATATATATATATATATATATATATATATATATATATATATATAATTTTTTTTTTAAGCATGGTGTCCGGCTGTTGGCTATGCTGACAGAAACCTTATTTAATGCTCAACAATTTATTTTCTTTTATGCAGCCTAAACCATCTACAACACCAACCTCCCCTCGACCACAAGCCCAGCCAAGTCCTTCGATGGTAGCCCATCAGCAGCCAACACCTGTTTACACACAACCAGTTTGTTTTGCACCGAATATGATGTATCCAGTACCAGTTAGTCCTGGTGTGCAGGTAATTGTCTTCAGATGTTTTATGGTCAAAATAACGTTCTAGTATGTGGTAGCATTTTTTTTGTATATCTGTGAATTTAGAATATTTTCATTTGTACATTAAAGGACAACTATCATTAGAAACCTATGAAAAGTTAATATTATTCTTATATTATAGACCTTGGAAAAAGGTCTGGGATGCTCCATCTGAGAGGAACACACAGGAAAGTGCAATTCCTGTGTGGTGGTCCTCTTTAAAGCACACATGTTCCCCCTTCCTCAAGGGCCACTAACAAGTCAGGGTTTGCAGGTCGCCCCACAGATTAAGTAATTTGTGCCTAGTCTAAGGCCCTGTGTGATGTAATTACATCAGGGGTCCTCAATAATCCCCAATAATGTGGAAGGCAGTTGGTTTGTGTGCATGAACAGAAACATCAAAACAGGGTGCCAGATCCCCGTCTAGGCTGTATACAGCCTACAAAATTAAGGTATTCTTAGTATAAAGTACGTCCTGCTCCAGATACAGTACTTACTATCAGGTATTACTTCGCCAGATGGCGCTGGACTGCAGAGACATCGAAAATAGGCTCCTCCCGGCCCCTCAAATACCCAGGGACCTCCCACAAATCCCCAGATTTTCTCTGCAGTCTGGACTGCGAAGGACGAGAAATGGCTCTCTCTACTCGCAGGTGAGCGGGGCTATTAGCCTGCGGCCCTGTAGGACTATTCCCACCCGTTCCATTAGTAATATGCCTCCCAGCCTTGGCTGCGCTGGTCGGGTGATGGTAGGCAGCACCGCTGTCAAGTGCTTAGGAGCGCTGCTCCACCGCAATCCCCCACCAAAGTGTAGGCGGTTCAGGCTTATGGTGAGCCTCTATGGGATGCCCCTCCCGCACTATTGCCCCTGCCTATCGGTGGGCCCTATTTAAGTGGCCGCTGTCCTCCCTCATTCTCCACGTAGCCTTCGGGGGGGGAAAAGAGGGGGGGGGGGGTTGTGTCTGTCTATGCTATGTATTCACGTGTATTGGCCTTATGCTTTATTTCATTCTGCTTTGTGTCAGCCGCCGAGCTGACTTGCTTTACTATGTCTATATTTAAAATTGGCGCCGCGCGCCTTTTTGTCACATATGTTCCGCGCTTGGCGGTGGCGTTACCTCAGGCGCCGGCACGCTGTCATTGGCTGTTTGTCATGTGTTGGCTTCGTGCTCTTCGGGGGGGGGGGGCCCATCTCTGGCGCGTTCTGCGTCATTGCTGTTGCCGGCCCGCCCCTCGAGGTATACCGACGCCATTTTGTCTGCTTGGTCGGCTTATGCGTGACGGACCTCTACCTACCGCGGTCCGTAAGTGCCCTCGCGGGCGGCTTTATTGCCACCTTTTTATTACTGTCTACTTACGGCCCCTTTCATTATGTCTTTCAGGCGGGCAAATCCATAGGCTTCTCCCGGCCCTCTATTTGTTGGTTTACTTGTGAGGCCTAGTGTAATTACTCCCACTTCCCTAGCGGGTTATTGGGGCATCCAGGGTTGCTGCATAGCATTAATCCCTATCGGCCTATTGTGCCGCTATAATCACCATATGGAGGCATCTCAAGATAATGTGACCGGGGTTCCTTCGGGACAAGCCCGGCTGTGTGTAGCTTGTGGGGAGTCTCATGTTGACGCTGACAAGGCGCGGGTCTGCGTTCCCTGTGCTGAGCAAGTGCTTGCGCTGCAATCTGGCCTTCCAGTGGCTGGCCCTGCACCTCGTTTCACTTCACCTACTCCCCCAAGCTTAAATCTCACCCCTACTGAGTTGCATACAAGTGGGGATTCTCAGCCTGATGTGTCTTCTAGACTGGCTACTGTTGAGAAGTTGATTGCTAATACCTTGGCGCGTAAGGCCCCTGCTAAAAAGCGGCACTTAACGCCTAATGTCACTCTTTTCTCTATGGAAATTGAGGAGTTTTGGAATCTTTGTGGCTATACCCCTTTGGACGAAGGGGAGCTTTTCTCTGACTCAGGGTCATCTGATGAGAGGCCAAGGGGCCATAACGATTCTGGCTCTGACCCCTGGGCCCCAGATGACACTGACAGATTGCTGACCCAGATTTTTGAGGTTCTGTCCATTTCTCCCCCTGTTGCGGCTCCCAGGCAAAAGGGGGAGCGTTTCCATACCGCTAAGTCACGTTTGGAATTTCCTGAGCAAGCACATTTCAATAACCTTGTGCTCAAGGAATGGGAGCGCCCCAGTAGACTTCCCGGTGTACCTAAAAGTTGGGATAGGAAGTATCCCTTTCCTGCTGATGTGGTAAAGTGTTGGTCATCCCCTCCCGAGGTGGATGCCCCGGTCCTAGGGCTATCTAACACCTGTCATGCATTCCCCTGACTCTACTACCCTGCGGGATGCTGAGGACCGGCACATTGACCAGCTGGCGTCCCATGCTTTTGCATGTGCGGGGACGGCGCTGCTCCCAGTCTGTGCCTCTGCCATTACCGCTGTGGCTACTAGGACCTTGATCAGAAGTATACTTGATAGTGCCCCTGATGATTTGCCTTGTGAGGTGTTTAATGCACTCTCCAGTTGTGATGTTTTTGTAAATTTTGTCCTCTCTGCCTTGGATGACACCATTAGAATGTGTGCCAGAACATGTGCCCTTGTGGGGGCTCTATGCCGCTCGGTTTGGCTACGCCAGTGGGCTGCTGACAACGCTGCCAAGAAGGCCCTCACTGGTTTTCCCTTCAAAGGACTATGCCTGTTTGGGGACCGCCTGGACCTTTTTGCTAAGGGAGGCAGGTTACCCCAGCGCAGGCGGCAGTCTCGACCCTTTCGGGGTCAGGGCTCCTTTTCCTCCCTCTACCATGGTGCTAGACAAGGGAAGGGGGGTTTCCTTTACTGGGGCCCGGGGAGATTTCTGGGGTAGGGGCAGAGGATGTGGACGTCCTGGCTCCTCCTGGGGTCCCAAAGCGAAATCCTCTCCCAAGCCCCCTCAGGCATGATGGGGCGCCCTCACCCATCCGGGTGGGGGGACAGCTTCAGCACTTTGCTCACGTCTGGAGGCTTCATGTCTCAGACCGGTGGATTCAGGAGGTAGTGTCCTCCGGTTACAAGATAGAGTTTGCTGCCTGGCTGTCCCCAAGATTCATCAGATCCCGGATTCCTCTGGACCCTGTGTTAGCTCAGGAGCTAGTGCAGGCAGTGCAAGGCCTCCTGGAGCTGGGGGTCATCTGCAAGGTCCCTTTAAGAGAAATAGGCAAGTGCTTCTATTCCAACCTATTCACAGTCCCCAAAAAAGATGGTTCAGTCAGGCCCATCCTGGACTTAAAGATCCTCAACAGATTTGTCAGGAGCAGGCGCTTTCGCATGGAAACTCTGCGCTCTGCCATTAGTTCCCTGCGCCAAGGGGATTTCATGACTTCTGTGGACATCAAGGATGCTTACCTTCATATTCCTGTATTTCCAGGTCATCAAAGGTTCCTCAGGTTCGCTCTGCAGGATCAACACTACCAATTTGTGGCATTTTCCTTTGGTCTTACCTCAGCTCCCAGGGTGTTCACCAAGGTGCTGGCTGGCGTGATGTCTCTGCTCAGGTATCAGGGCGTCCGCGTGCTGCCTTATCTGGACGACATTCTCATCACCTCCCAATCTCTACATCAGGCAGAATTGGATACTCAGCTGGTGGTGTCCACCCTGGAGTCATTTGGATGGGTGATCAACCACCCCAAGTCTTCCCTATCCCCCTCCTTGGTGACTCCATTCCTAGGAATGAATCTGGATACAGTTCAGGCAAGGATATTCTTGGTGTGCCACACACCCCGCTTCACCTTTAATATTCTTCACGATTGGGTTACTCACCGCCAGGTGACGCTCTTGCACAGAGGAAGTCTTGTAACGAGCCCCCTTCCGGCCTATATATACCTGGTACCTCCCATTTATCACCAGTGTTTTTCTCTCTGCATGACGACAAGACAGAAGATTGAAGTCTCCTGTTTGCAGGTAGCCGGGGTTTTACCCCGGCACCCCCTTTTGGTCTATTTCTGCCCGGTTTTGATTGTTTATTACCTTTATGGTGGAATGGAAGCCTCCCAGCCTAGGCTGCTCACTGGGCAATTGGTAGACGGCACTATAGGTGCCTAGGAGCTTATCTCCTCCGCTCGACCCCCTCTTTGGGGGCAATGCGGCTATCCGGCATGGTGAACCGGAAGTGGGATGCCCCTGTCCCGAGGGTCCCCTTAGCCCCTTACTCTCCAGTTGCGGTCCCTTCTCCCTTCACTATGGGGGGGGGGGTAGAGGGCTGTGTATGTTGTGTCTGTTTTCACTTTGTTTGCTGCATGCTGGCCTGTAGGGCCAGAACTTTGGGTCTGCTTTAGGGGGACCGGGGCGGGATGCTGTTCTGTTTTACTGTGACCTTTTCAGCTCCCCCCTTCCCCTTGTCTCTTGTGCGGGCCATTTGGATTTTCTGGGGCAGCTCGGGCTGCCTAGTGTCTCCATTTTCCCTCCCCCCTTTCTCCTTGTTTCTGAGGGCTTGTGTTGCCCTCTGATTACTTTCATATTTGGCGCGGGGGGGGGGCGGGGCTCACATGACGTCAGGGGTGGGGGCGTGGTCCGGCGGCGTGTCGTTACCTCATGAGGACTATTTTTTTAACATAATATGGTGCCTTTACCTTAGACATACTTTAGCGTTGGCAGGATCTGGGGCTTACCATGCCCGAGATGACAGATCTCGAGGTGTCTTGTTCCTTGGAGGTTCTGGACCTTGTCTTCCTCCTTATTCTCTTCCTTCTGCCACACTGGTTTAGCTTATGTTGTCCCTATGCTATGCGCTGGGTCTAAGCCCCTTCCCTGGCGGGATGGTATCTGCTCCCGGGATTAGGGTCCTACAAGCAGTGTTTGGTATGGGCTCACTATTGACTCTGTCTATAGTTGGGGCCTGATCTGTTCTCCTATTACGAGACCTGATCCAATCCTTTGTTTGCATTCCTCAGGGTCTGCTCAGGTGCATTCCTGGGGGATCCCTAGTTCCCCCTTTGGGGTAGGACCTATTCTGAAGCCCTACCAAGGGTTCCCACAGTTCTTAGTCAGGTCCTTGTCTGACCTGCTCCATCCATTCGGTTGCTCTTCTGGGGAGGTTACTCCAGGCAGTGGTGTGCCCTAAGGAACGGCACTATTGGTGGTCCTAGTAATATATATATATATATATATATATATATATATATATATATATATATATATATATATATATATATATATATATATATATATATATATATATATATATATATATATATATTTAATTTATATATATATATATATATATATATTTAATTTATATATATATATATATATATATATTTAATTTATATATATATATATATATATATATTTAATTTATATATATATATATATATATATATTTAATTTATATATATATATATATATATATATTTAATTTATATATATATATATATATATATATTTAATTTATATATATATATATATATATATATTTAATTTATATATATATATATATATATATATTTAATTTATATATATATATATATATATATATTTAATTTATATATATATATATATATATATATTTAATTTATATATATATATATATATATATATTTAATTTATATATATATATATATATATATATTTAATTTATATATATATATATATACATTCCTTGGTATAGAGCTATACCATGAGGTGAGGGTGCTCGCCTCACACTAATTGGGATTCAGGAGTTACTTCGTCCCTTCTGCCTTGGACGGATCCTCTGGCCTCAGGACTATGGTCTAATTACTATGAGATGAAGGGATCTGTGCCCCTTTACTGGGGTAAGAGATCTGCCGGAACTGTCTCGTCCCTGATCGGATCTTATTTGGGGTTTTCCGGTGCCCCCTTCTGGAAGTACCGGGTTGATTGTAGCCATGGATTAGGGCCCTATGGCCTGGTCCTGTTTGGTTGCTCGTCCTTCCGGTCTTGTTGGACTTGTTAGCACTTCTGTTGGTCTCGTCTGTGACCTGGACATGTATTCCCCGGGGGGGAAAAGTTTTGAGTTACCATGGTTACCCCCTCTTGTAGCGGCATGGTTAGACAGTTATTTTGGCATATCCCTTTAGAGGAAGATTCTTCCTCCCTAGTATTCTTAGTTTTTGTACTATTAGTGCTGGGCTTGCCCTGTAGCACTATGTTCTGGCGATCAAGCCGGCCAGTCCGCTGCTTGAGTTCTATTCTCCCTTTACAAGGTTCAAAGGTTGAGGTTTGAGCATTGCTCTAGTTGTTCATTACATGGTTAAGGGTGACAGCGCTTTACTGTTGGCTGTGCCTTTTCATGGGGATCCCACCCTATTGTGGACACTGCTATTGGATATCCCATACGTTATGAATATGTTCTGGAGCAGGACGTGCTGTATGCTTAGAATAATACAATTCTGTGAGAATCTCACCTGTAGAATTGGTATTATGTGCATACAGCACGTCCTGCTCCACCCCACCTTGGTTTCACTTTGTTCTGGATCCCCTGTATGGTGATTGTACTCACTTGGTGTTATTACCAGAAATTCTGGGTGGTTTTGTTTCTCCTGGCTTCTCTTATCACTGCTTTTCAATGCTGGGGATTGTGGGAGGTCCTCCGGTGTATGTAGGGCCGGGAGGAGCTTGTTTTCTTCATGATCTGCAGTGCACGGCGCTGAAGGCGGAGGTATACCCATACGTTATGAATATGTTCTGGAGCAGGATGTGCTGTATGCATATAATACCAATTCTACAGGTGAGATTCTCACAGAATTGTATTTTTGTGGTGCCCTCTGGGCCTAGGAAGGGTTTGGCTCCCGCCAAGTCTTCCATTAGTAAATGGGTTCGCCAGGCCATTGTTGGAGCCTATTCTGCCAAGGGGAAGATTCCCCCTTTTCGTGTTACTGCTCATTCTACTCGTGCTGTTGGGGCATCCTGGGCTTTCCAGCACCAGGCCTCTGTTGAGCAGGTTTGTAAGGCTGCTACTTGGTCTTCGGTTCACACTTTTTCCAAGTTTGACAAGGTTGATGTGCGGGCCTCAGCGGATGCTGTTTTTGGCCACAAGGTTCTGCAAGCTGCAGTGGCTTAAGTTTGTGCCTGGTTGCCTTGTTTTTGGATCCCCGCCCTTTCTGGACACTGCTATTGGATGTCCCACATGTAATGAATGTCTTGAAGCGGGGTGTGTGACATAATTCCATTTTGTGAATACTCACCTGTAAAATGGGTATTATAAGTATGTCACACACCCCGCTTCACCCTGCCCTTTGCTATTCTGGATCCTTTATATGGTGAACCTTTTGTTAGTTTTAATTGGCTTTCCTGGTCCCTTTACCTTACTGCTATCTTTATACTGGGGAATGAGAGGGAGGTCCCAGGTATTTATGGACCGGGAGGGTCTTACTTTTTTTGACATCTCTGCAAGATCGCCATCTACAGGTCAGTATACCCACATGTAATGAATATCTTGAAGTGGGGTGTGTGACATACTTATAATACCCATTTTACAGGTGAGTAATCACAAAATGGTATTTTTTCCTATGGAAACTGAGGAGTTTTTGAATCTTTGTGTCTATACCCCGTCTGATGAAGGGGAGCTGTTTTCTGACTCAGGCTCATCTGATGAGAGACCAAGGGGTCATGACAATACAAATTCTGTCTCTGACCCCCGGGCCCCGGATGACACTGACAGATTATTGACCCAGATTTTTGAGGTTCTGTCCATCTCGCTCCCTGTTGCGGCTCCCAGGCAGAGAGGGGAGCTTTTCCATACAGAAAAATCACGTTTGGAATTTCCCGAGGAGGCACATTTCCATAACCTTGTGCTCAAGGAATGGGAGCGTCCCAGTAAACTTCCCGGGGTTCCAGAAAGTTGGGATAGGAAGTATCACTTTCCTGCTGAGGTGGTAAAGTGTTGGTAATCCCCCCCCCCCACCCCCCCCCCCCCGAGCTGGATGCCCCGATCCTAGGCCATCTAACACCTCTGTCATGCATTCCCCTGACTCTACTACACTGCGGGATGCTGAGGACTGGCGCATTAACCAGCTGGCATCCCTCGCCTTTGCATGTGCGGGGTCTTTGCCTCTGCCATTACTGCTGTGGCCACTAGAACCCTTATTAGAAATATACTTGATAGTGCCCCTGATGATTTGCTTAGTGAGGTGTTCAATGCACTCTCCAGTTGTGATGTTTTTGTAAATTTTGTCCTATCAGCCATGGATGACACCATCAGAATGTGTGCCAGAACTTCTGCCCTTCTGGTGGCTATACGCCCCTCGGTTTGGCTGCCAAGAAGGCCCTCACTGGTTTTCCCTTTAAAGGACTGCGCCTGTTTGGGGACCGCCTGGACCTTTTTGCTAAGGGAGGCAGGTTACCCCAGCGCAGGCGGCAATCTCGGCCCCTTCGGGGTCAGGGTTCCTTCTCTTCCCCTTACCGTAATGCCAGACAGGGAAGGGGGGTTTCATTTCCTGGGACCCGGGGAGATTTCTGGGGCAGTGGCAGAGGATGTGGGCGTCCTGGCCCCCTCCTGGGGTCCCAAAGCAAAATCATCCCCCAAGCCCCCTCAGGCATGATGGGGCGCCCTCACCCATCCGGGTGGGGGGACGCTGCAGCACTTCGCTCACGTCTGGAGGCTTCATGTCTCAGACCGGTGGATTCAGGAGGTAGTGTCCTCCGGTTACAAGTTGGAGTTTGCTGCCTGTCCCCCTCCAAGATTCATCAGATCCCGGATTCCTCAGGACCCTGTGTCAGTGCAAGCAGTGCAAGGCCTCCTGGAGCTGGGGGTCATCTGCCAGGTCCCCTTAAGAGAAAAGGGCAAGGGCTTTTATTCTAACCTATTCACAGTACCCAAAAAAGATGGGTCAGTCAGGCCCATCCTGGACTTGAAGATCCTCAACAAATTTGTCAGGGGCAGGCGCTTTCGCATGGAAACTCTGCGCTCTGCCATCAGTTCCCTGCGCCAAGGGGATTTCATGACTTCTGTGGACATCAAAGATGCTTACCTTCATATTCCTGTGTTCCCAGGTCATCAAAGGTTCCTCAGGTTCGCTCTGATGGATCAACACTACCAGTTTGTGGCCTTGCCCTTTGGCCTCACTTCAGCCCCCAAGGGTGTCCACCAAGGTGCTGGCTGGCGTGATGTCTCTGCTCAGATGTCAGGGCGTCCGCGTGCTTCCCTATCTGGACGACATTCTCATCACTTCCCAGTCTCTACTTCAGGCAGAGTTGGATACTCAGCTGGTGGTGTCCACTCTGGAGTCATTTGGATGGGTGATCAACCACCCCAAGTCCTCACTGTCCTCTTCCTTGGTAACTACATTCCTAGGAATGAATCTGGATACAGTTCAGGCAAGGATTTTCCTTCCTCATCAGAAGGTGGACAGTGTGATTGCACAGGCTCAGTCCCTCCTAGCTTGTCCTCATCCCTCCATCAGGCAGGGGATGCAGCTGGTGGGCCTGATGGTGGCATGCTTCGAAGCGGTCCCTTATGCTCAGTTCCACTTGAGGCCTCTGCAACCTCACCTATTGTCAGTATGGGACAAGGACCCCCCTGACGGGGTCTGTGTGCTCTCCCCTCAGGTCAGGAGGTCCCTCTTGTGGTGGATGGACTCAAGGAACCTGTTGGGGGGGCAGATCCTTTCTTGCCCCTTCTGGGAGACGGTCACTACGGATGCCAGTCTGTCAGGTTGGGGGGGTTTCTGGAAGTCCTGCGGTTCCAGGGGAGGTGGGGTCCTCAGGAGGCCCACACACCTATCAATGTCTTGGAACTACGGGCAATCAGGTTAGTACTGGCTCACTTGACTACTCACCTTCGGGGCCTGCCTGTTCAGGTGCGCTCGGACAACCAGACGGCAGTTGCCTACATCAATCATCAGTGAGGAACCCGGAGTAAGGGGGCCCTCCAGGAAGCGTCTCTGATCCTGACTTGGGCGGAGGCCAATGTCCCCTGCATATCAGCTGTGTGGGGGTGAAAAAATCGCCTGGCGGACTCTCTGAGCAGGGGGACCTCTCACCAGGGAGAATGGTCCCTATGCAGCAGGGTGTTTCAATCCCTGTGTCACCGTTGAGGCCAACCAGATGTGGATCCGTCCCGCCACAATCACAAGCTCCCAGCTTTTGTCTCTCTGTCCCAGGATCCTCTGGCCTTGACCTCGGATGCTCTAGCAATGTCATGACAGGACTTTCAGTTCCTGTATGTCTTCCCTCCGATTCCCCTGCTGGGCAGGGTTCTACGCAAGATTGCTCTGGAATGGGTGCCGGCAAGTCTGGTGGCTCCCAGGTGGCCAAGAAGAGTGTGGTTCGCAGACGTGGTGCAGCTGACAGTAGATCAGTACGCTCTGCCCTTGGTGCCAGATCTGCTCACTCAGGGCTCACTACGCCATCCCAATTTACAAACTCTGGCTTTGGCAGCCTGGCTGCTGAAACCTCCATCTTGATGGAGAAGGGGCTGTCTTCCTCGGTTGTGGATACTTTGATAAAGGCTAGGAAGAAGTCTTCCTCTTCCATTTATTACAGGGTTTGGCGTGCCTACATTGACTGGTGTGAGTCTAGGTCTCTTCCCTGTCGTGTGTTCTCTATTCCCAGGATTCTGGAGTTCCTGCAGCATGGGTTGGAGATGGGACTCCAGCTCAGTACTCTGAAGGGTCAGGTGTCTGCCCTGGCTATTTTCTTCCAGAAGTCCTTTGCTCAGCACCCTCTGATCAGGACTTTTTTCCAGGGGGTCACTCGTGCGCTCTCCACGTAAGCCTATGGTGCCTGTTTGGGATTTGAACTTGGTTCTGTCAGCCTTGCAGGGTGCTCCATTTGAACCTGTGCAGGATGCTGCCCTGGCCATTCTTACGCTCAAGGTTGTATTTCTGGTGGCCATCACCTCTGTCAGGCATGTGTCTGAGTTGGCGGCGCTTTCCATTCCGCCCCCCTAGTATGAGAGACACCAGGACAAGGTGGTGTTTCATTTCAAACCTGACTTTCTGCCTAAGGTAGTTTCTACCTTTCATTTGAATCAGGATATTGTTCTTCCTTCTTTGTGCCCTAATCCTAGCAATGCTAAGGAGAGGGTTTTGCACTCTTTGGATGTGGTTAGGTGTCTGAAGTACTATCTGGTGGCTACTGCACCTTTCAGGAAAACTGATGCTCTTTTTGTGGTCCCTCCTGGTCCTAGGAAGGGTTTTGGCTCCTGCCAAGTCTACTATCAGCACGTGGATTCGTCAGGCTGTGATTCAGGCCTACTCTGCTAAGAGGAGGAATCCTCCTTTCCGTCTTACTGCTCATTCCACTCGTACTATTGGTGCCTCTTGGGCTTTTCAGCACCAGGCTTCTGTTGAACAAGTTTGCAAGGCTGCTACTTGGTCTTCTGTTCATACCTTTTCAAAGTTTTACAAGGTTGATGTTAGGGGCTCAGCTGATGCTGTTTTTGGCCGAAAGGTTCTGCAGGTGGCAGTGGTTTAAACTGTCTGCTGTTGCCTTTTATTGTGGATCCCACCCTACTTTATGGACACTACTATTGGATGTCCCAACTGTAAGTATTCGATTTGGAGCAGGACGTACTGTATACTAAGAATAATACAATTCTGTGATTACTCACCTGTTGAATTGGTATTATGAGTATACAGTACGTCCTGCTCCAACCCACCCTTGGTTTTGCATTATCTTGGATCCCCTGTATGGTGATTATCATTGTTATAGTTGATAGTTTGGGTTGTTTAATTCTCCCGGCTTCTCGTTAACTGCTTTTCAATTTTGGGGGTTTGTGGGAGGTCCCCGGGTATTTGAGGGGCCGGGAGGAGGAGTCCAGCGCCATCTGGCGGAGTATAACCCACTTGTAAGTATTATATTTGGAGCAGGACGTACTGTATACTCATAATACCAATTCTACAGGTGAGTAATCACAGAATTGTATTTTTACAAAGTTTTACAAGGTGGATGTCAGGGCCTCAGTTGACACTGTTTTTGGCCGAAAGGTGCTTCAGGCGTTAGTGACATGAACTACATGCTGTTCCGCACTGGGGATCCCGCCCATATGGACACTGCTTTTGGATGTCCCATCTGTAAGTACTTCTGAACGGACTGGAATGGATGGAGGAGAAAAACACAATTCTGTGAAACTCGCCCGTAGAATTGGTTTTATCCGTCCATTCCAGGACGTCCACCCCGCCCTTGTGGTTCATTATGTCCTGCTTGCCTCTTATGGTGATTGAACCATTATTCTAAGTGTGCCATACACTCCACTTCGATCTTCATGACATATGGGTAATCTCCAGTAGAGGGCGAACTTCTGCAGAGATGAATATGCAAAAAAAGAGAGCCCCTCCCAGTCCACATATACCTGGGACCTCCCACCAATTCCCCAGTTCCTTCTCTGCAGGACGGCGAGCAAGTCAGAAGATGGATATCTCCTCCTTGCAGTCTGCTTGGAGAAAGGTAGCTGGGTTACCCCGGCATATTTTCCTATTACTGTCTGGACCTCTTTACCTTAACCTATATCATGCCTCCCAGCCTTGGCTGCTCTGGTCCGGGCGAAGGTAGGATACACCTCCGTGGTGTGTTAGGGAGCCATGCTCCCCCGTGAGACCTCATTTGGGGTAGGCGGTTCCGGGTTGGTGATCCCGGTTTAGGATGCCCTGTCCCTGGCCATTATTCCCTCCACTTGGTGGTGTGGATTCTCCTCCGCCTTTATTCTATTTTCATTGTTGTGTGTGTGTGAGAGTGTGGTGCTTGGTGCGCACTGTTGAGGGCATGCTGGCTGTTATCCCTCATGATTTTGGTTGCACGCTCGGTTCTGCGGGGGAGCTTCTTCCCCTCAGGCATGGATTCTCTTCTGAGGGGGGGAGGCGGGGCGCTTGGCGTGCTCGCGCGGCCCGCCCCCTCTCCTTCTGGCGACCGAATGGAGCCCAGTCACGGGATGGGAGCGCGTTTCCATGGTAACGGGGGGGCGGGGCCGGGCGCTCGGCAATCTCACGTGGCCCGCCCCCTCTCCTTCTGGCGCCTAAATGGAGCCCAGCCACGGGCTGGGAGCGCGTTTCCATGGTAACGGGGGGGGCGGGGCCCGGGCGCGTCCCTCTTCTTCCCAGGCTTGTTCTCCAGCTTGTCAGCGGGACGCCATTGCTGTGCCGCGAGTGCCCCTGCGGGCCCTTCATTATTATTCTGTGTGCGCCCTATCTGTTAAATTGGCTGGGCGCTTGATTAACTTATTGATTGATTTTTGTTTGTCATCACACCCTTGGACCCTTGGAATGTATGTTTTATGTACTATATGGAGTTCATGGCCTCCCTTGGTTGTGTCCTTCAGAAGGATCCCTTTCACTTGTATTAAGGGGGATTCTCCTGTTCCTAGAGTCCCTTGGGTCCAAATTGGGTATCATTCAAATCCTCCCATGTGGGACTTCAAGGGGCATCCCGGGTTGCTTACCAGCGCAATTCCCTCTGGTCATTGCGACTACCATTAAAATCACCTTATGGAGGCTTCCCAGGATACTGGGCTCGGGCTCCCTCTGGCACAATCCGGGCCATGTGTGGGGTATGTGTGGGAGAATGTGCTGATCTGTATACCATGCGCACAAAAGGCCATAACGCGGCAGTCTGGTACCCAGCCTTCTGGGTCGGCTCCTCCCGCTTCATCGCCTTCCCCTCCCCGCCTTATCCGTACCCCAAGTGGCATTGGTGCCAGCAGGGAGTCGCACTCTGATGTTTGTGCTAGGACAGCCAGCATCGAGAAATGTATTGCTAGCACGGTGGGCAAGAAGGCCCAGGCTAAAAAGAGACATTTGTCGTCGGCCCAGCCCTGGTGGGATGTTGACGACTATTCTGTCGTTTTGTCACATTATTCCCCGTTAGGGTTATTGTATGAGGAAACAGAGGCTGACTATGTTCAGTCTGGTGATGCCGATGTCGGGCAGGTGCTGGGGGATGCCGTAGATACGGCCACTGTTTGGTCTCATCTATTGGAGGTGTTGGATATTGAACCTCCTGAGGCGCCTCCTCTCAAGAAGGGGGAATTTTTTCGGGGTCCAAGCCCCGTTTGGAATTCCCTACCCAGGGTCACTTTGATGCGCTGATCCTTAGAGAATGGGAGAGGCCCAGTCGGCTTCCTGGTGCTCCTCAGGGATGGGATAAGAAGTATCCTCTACCGGTGAAGGCGGTTAAGCGCTGGTCTTCTCCTCCCGAGGTCGACGCGCCTGTTTTAGGTGTGACCAACTCTTCTGTGCTGAACACCCTTGACGCCACTTCCCTTAAGGATGCCGAGGATAAGCGCCTTGATCAGATGGCGTGCCACGCATTTGCCAGCGTGGGCTCAGCCCTGCGGCCTGTTTGTGCTTCTGCCCTGGTGTCGCTCGCTACCAGGTTATCAGGGACTGGCTGAATGACGCTCAGTTTGATCCAGCTAGCGCTGAGTTCGCTATCCTTAAGAGATGCAGTAGGACTTCAGCCTTATTGGTGGCTATGCGCAGATCGGTCTGGCTCCGCCAGGGGACGGCGGACTTTGGGGCCAAGAAGTCGCTCACAGCTCTTCCCTTCTTGGGTACGCGGCTGTTTGGAGATAAATTGGATGCTGTTGCTAAGGGAGGTAAGTTACCTCAGCGGAAGAAATAGCGCCGTCCCTTTCGAGGGGTTTGGCCTTCTTGGGTGTTAGGGGCTCATCCTGGAACAGGGGCAGAGGTCGGGCACGTCCCGCGGCTGCCTGGGGTCCCAAGCCTGCCGTTAAACCGGCTCAGCAATGAAGGGGCGCCCTCACCTGCCTGGGTGGGGGGACGGCTGCGGCTCTTCTTCCAGGTCTGGGCCCAGGAGGTCACAGACAATTGGATCTTGGAAGTGGTCTCCTCCGGTACAAACTGGAGTTCGAGTACTGGCCGCCCCCAAGATTCTTAAGGTCTCGGGTGCCCTCAGACCCTCAGGCTGCACAGGGGCTCCTGTTAGCAGTGAAAAACCTTCTGGACATGGGGGTTATATGCCCGGTGCCTCCGTCAGAGAGAGGCAGGGGTTACTACTCTAAACTTTTCACGGTTCCCAAAAAGGGGGGTTCGGTGAGACCCATTATAGATCTCAAGGTTCTCAACAGGTTTATCGGAGCCAAAAAGTTCCGCATGGAGACTCGGTGCTCGGCTATGACCCCATTAAGAGAATTGATCCAGGCAATGGGATAGTGAGGGTAAGTTCTGGTATATGTAGGAATAACTTAAGGCAACTGGAACATGCTGCTTTATTATTATGAAGGAATTTTGCTAGTCATCCAAAGGTTTCAGTTCAGGTTGACTTAATGAAAATGAAGACGCCAAGCACAGAATAGAGGTGAAAGGCTGCAATGGTTGTCATTATTCTACAATGTTAAGTGAGACCTCTAGGCTGCTTCTTAAATACCTGACCTCCATGTTTGTTTTAGGCCATGGATGTGGATTGAAGCTATTTATTGCGGCTATAAATCCTAATCTGCATGCCCCTGATTTGTTTTCAGTCTTTAAAACTTGATGGCTTTTGGAATGCGAAATTTCCCTGAAGATCAGGTCCCATTTGGGTGGTTCTACAAACCACCTCCAACTAGAATGGATATATGAGGGGGAAGCTTTCTTCATTGTCTCATCCTCTCATTTGCATACCTCATGAACCCATTAATAGAATTTACAGGGCCCCTCTACAAAACTACAGGAAACCTATTGTATGAGGAGTACTAAAATCTTATTTTGACACACAACATCTTTGATACTATGTGACAGTAGTAAACTGGGCTTTTTGAAATGTTCAGTTTAATTTGCCTTTGGTAGTTTCGGATTTCACATGTAGTTTTTACATCTGTTTCAGCCATTATATTCAATTCCTATGACAACAATGCAAGTTAATCAGGCCAAGACATACAGAGCAGGTAAAGGTGAGACTGTTGCACATGAGATGCATGTTTTTATCACACTCTGCACTACATTGCTCATGTACTGTAAAACATATTTGTTTGCGCTCCAGCACACATGTATTTATCACTACAAAACTCAAGTGCCCCGTATTCATAAATGGCTGGATTATTTTTCTCCTTCCTGGAGAATAGTTACTTAAAGCGGAACAAAACCCAGAATTTTGACCATCCCCAGTCATCCAAGTACAACTTTCTTCTTCCCGGTCCAACAGCGCACGCGCAGTCTCTCATCAATCAGAGCCATTTGTCATGACTAAGTCATTCGCTCCCCAGGTGTTTAAGGGTCCACCAATGCTGCTGTAGTAATACGCTTTCGGATTAGGTTAAATTAAGGACACGCAGTGGAACTACTAATTTGAAAAGCTTGGTTTCCCACCCAGTCGACCTCCATCAACAATGACAGGCTAGGATAAGCCTAAAAATACAGTGAATTTGCTAAATGCAAGGTTTTGTATATATCTAGCAAATGTAAGCAGACTGTGTGCCACTGAATAAAAATGAAATGGCAGTGTAAATAGTTTGTTTAGCCAACTAATACATGTGTACACATGCTCAAACCACACCTTTCAGTTATTACCTTTTTCCTGGTGTACAGCACGGCTTGCTTCATTTAAATTCTTCACATTTGGGTAACCCGCCACAAGGTGGTGCAGTAGACTGCAGATAGACTTGTGGCTGCTCCCGGCCCATAAAAAGGGCAGGAATTACCCAGAGACTCCAGTGTTTCTCTGCAGTCTTGACTGCGAAGACAGAAGACTTTCTCTCTCCGGTTATCCGCAGGTAAGCGGGGCATCCCAAGCCCGTCAGTCCTTCAAGCCTATTCCAACCTGTTTCCGGACCCTTCTGCCTCCCAGCCCCAGCTGACAGATCGGGTGACGGTAGGAGAGCACCTGGGGTCTCCCTCCCATCCCCCCCCCCCCTTCATGGAAGCTGGCCTCCTGCTGTGGGGGGGGGGGGGGCGCCGGGACCGGCCGCGCGCTGGCGGCTTGCTGCTGCGCCTACGGGTGTCGCTTTCGCTGGCCACGCTCTGCGCCCGTTGGTGGGGGCCTTGTGGGGGAAGCTTCAGGGCCCGCGCTGCCGCCCTTCTCCTGCCTCTTGGCGCCATTTTACCACTCTTGGCGCCCGGAGGAGCCCACGCTGCCGGGGGGGGCGGAGCCATGAGATGACGCGATTCGCTTGCCGCCCCTCGAAGGATTCTTCCTCCGACACCATGTTCTGGCCTCCTCTCCCTCGTGCTTGCTGACTGCACAGGCTGCTTGGTTTGGGGGTCAGTGACTCTCCTCTCTTCTGCTGTGGGACCTGGTTCGGCTTGCCTCTGGACGGCTGCTGCAAACTCCGCTTTGGTCCGTGAGTCACTCCTTCTCGTCATTATTCTTATTCTCTGTGCATGTGCTGTGGGATGCTCATTGACACTTATGTTTTTCAGACGGACCCACTTTTTTACACTTGTGGTTTCTCCTGGGCCAGTACCCCCCCTTCCCCCCACCTCCCCTCTCTTCTTGTTAAGGGATACTTGGGGGCATCCCAGGTTGGGAATCCCTTCCCCGAGCGCCCGTACTTTATTTGTCTGTGCATTTTTTGATACTCTGTAATCACCATATGGAGGCTTCTGGGGATAGCAAGCTTGGGGGCCCTTGGGGGCGGGCTCAGCTGTGTCGCATGTGCGGGGCATCCCCTGTGAGCGGTCGCAGCGTGGTCTGTGTTTCCTGCGCTCAGTGTCATTGCTGACCAGGCTGGGGTGAGCGCTACTCTCCCCATTCCCATCCTGCCCGCAGCATCACCTACTCCCCCCGCGCCTGCATTTAGCTCCCAGCGAGGGGGAAGGCAGTAGGGGTCTCATTCGGACCTGGCGCTGCGCTTTGCCAGCATTGAGCGGCAACTGGCCTGTCCGACCGCCGGCAAGGCCTCTAGTAAAAGGAGGCACCTGGCTACGAGCATGTCCGTCTTTGCAGATGAGTTTGAATTGTATGATTCCTATGGCGGCCGTGAATCCATGGTGGAGGGGGAATTGTTCCACGATTCCGATTCCTCTGGGGATCGTCATGGTGAGTCTGATAGTGAACCAGGGTCCTCCTCAGACGAGGATTCCAGGCTCCCGGATGATACCGACAGACTTTTGTTGGCTGTTTTTGATGCTTTACACATCGTTCCCCCTAAGGCGGCAAAGAGGAAGCAGGGGGAGCTCTTCCGTCCTGACAAGCAACGCTTAGAGTTCCCGGAGCAGGGACACTTTTCCAATATGGTCCTCAAGGAATGGGAACGGCCCAACAGGTTGCCCTCTGTGCCCAAGGGAATGGATAGAAGGTATCCCTTCTCGGCAAACTTGGTTCGCCGCTGGTCTTGTCCCCCCGAGGTCGACGCCCCTGTCCTGGGGCTGTCCAATACTTCTATTATGCCGTCTCCTGACACCACTACTTTGCGTGATAATGCCGACCGGCATATGGATCAACTAGCCTGTCATGCCTTCACCTTTGTGGGAGCGGGTTTACTCCCGGTCTGTTGCACTTAAGAGACTCTTGGGGACTGGGTAGATCCCGTGGTTGCCCTGGTCTCTCCTGGGGTGCTAAGCCCAAGCCCCCTACCAAGGCCCCTCAGGCATCTGGGTGGGGGGACGGCTTCGACTATTTACTCATGTCTGGAGACAACGTGTCTCGGATCGGTGGATTTCGGAGGTGGTGTCTTCCGGTTACAAGAGAGCTAGCAGCTTGGCCGCCCCAAAGATTTCTCCGGTCCCGGATCCCCCCAAATCCTGTGCCTGCCGGGCCTGAGGCTGGTCGTCCAACATCTTCTGTCATCCGGAGTGGTTTGCCTGGTGCCTCTTCAGGAACGGGGTCGGGGGTTCTACTCCAATCTGTTCACGGTGCCGAAGAAGGACGGCTCCCTGAGACCCATCCTGGATCTAAAGGGTCTCAACCGATTTGTCAGGTTCAAACACTTCCGCATGGAGACCTTACGGTCGGCGGTGACCTCTCTTCGGCCAGGCGACTTTATGACCACTGTGGACATCAAGGATGCCTACCTGCATGTTGCTATCTTCCTGGGGCATCAGAAGTACCTGAGGTTCGCTCTGGAGGATCAGCACTACCAGTTTGTGGCCTTGCCGTTCGGTATCTCTTCGGCCCCTCGGGTGTTCACCAAGGTGCTGGCGGGTGTCATGGCCCTCCTAAGGAGCCAGGGAATTCGCATTCTTCCTTACTTGGACGACCTGTTGATTGCTGCTCCATCCTTTCATCAGGCCGAGAGGGATACTCAGGTGGTTGTGTCCACTCTAGAGTCCTTCGGTTGGGTGATCAATTATCCCAAGTCTTCGCTCACTCCGTCATTGGTGAGGTCCTTCCTGGGCATGACGCTGGATACTTCTCAGGTCAAGGTGTTTCTTCCTCAGCAGAAGGTGGAGGGCCTTCAGATGCAGGCGCAAGCCCCGCTGTCGTGTCCTCATCCTTCCATTCGTCTGAGGATGCAGTTGGTGGGACTCATGGTGGTGTGCTTCGAGGCAGTGCCCTTCGCCCAGTTCCGCATGAGGCCTCTTCAGTTGAATCTCTTGACCGTTTGGGATCGGAAGCAGGAATCCCTGGAGCGGGAATTCGCTCTGTCCCCTCTGGCCAGACAGTCCCTCTCGTGGTGGCTGGACTTGAGGAATCTTCTAGCGGGCAGGTCCTTTCTACCTCCGTGCTGGGAGATTGTCACCACGGATGCCAGTCTGACCGGTTGGGGAGGGTTCTGGCACACTCTGAAGTTCCAGGGCCAGTGGGGCCCTCAGGAAGCCCACACGCCAATCAATCTCCTGGAGTTAAGGGCAATCAGGTTGGTTCTCTTCCAGTTGACTCCCCACCTTTGCTTGTCGGAACGGACCTGGACCGCACAACCCCAGACGGCTGTCGCTTACATCAATCATCAGGGCAGGACTCGGAGCAAAGGAGCCCTCAAGGAGGTGTCCCTGATATTGTCTTGGGCAGAGGAGAATGTTCCCTGCATCTCAGCGGTTTACATCCCAGGGGTGGAGAACCAGGAGGCGGACTCCCTGAGCAGGGGGACATCTCGTCTGGGGGAATGGTCCCTCGACAACAAGATCTTTCATGCCCTGTGTTTCCGCTGGGGTCAGCCGGACGTGGACCTGTTTGCGTCCCGTAACAATCACAAGCTTCCAAGATTCGTCTCTCGGTCAAGAGATCTGCTGGCCGTCGCCACGAATGCTCTAGCCATTCCCTGGACGGATTTCTGGCTCCTCTGTTTCCTCCATTTCCTCTCCTGTGGCGGGTGTTGCGCAAGATAGCCCAGGAGGGGGTACCGAACATTCTGGTGGCCCCCCGCTGGCCGAGGAGAGTATGGTTCGCGGACGTCGTCCAGATGGCGGTGGAACACTTCGTCCTGCCCGACGATCCAGAGCTTCTCCCTCAGGGACAGTTGCTCCATCCCAATTTATGAGTGTTGGCTTTAATGGCTTGGCTGCTGAAACCTCCATCCTGATGGATAAGGGATTGCTGACTTCGGTAGTCAGTACTATGACTCAGACTCTCACCAGGCAATATAAGCATGCCAGACCCTATAATAAATCAAAGAGGAAGATTTCTTCCGAGCCTAAGTCTTTTCCTTGTCGCACTTTCTCCATTTCTAGGATTTTGGAGTTTTTAAAACATGGTCTGGAGTCGGGTCTACAACTGAGTATCCTCAAAGGCCAGGTGTCGGTCCTGGCAGTCTTTTTTCAACGATCTTTCGCCAATCATAGGCTTGTCGAGACTTTTTTCCAAGAAGTTACTCATGTACGTCCACGCGTAAGCCCGCTACCGGTGTGGGATTTGAACTTGGTGCTTTCTGCTGTCCAGGGTCCTCCCTTTGAGCCCTTGTGCAATGCTGCCCTGTCCATTATTACTTTTAAGGTGGCCTTTTTGGTGGCTATCACTTCGGTACGTCGTGTCTCTGAGCTAGCGGCGCTTTCTATTAAGCCTCCTTATTTTGAACGGCATCAGGATAAGGTAGTATTCTGTCTTAGACCTGAATTTTTGCCCAAGGTCGTTTACTCCTTTCATCTGAATGAGGACATTGTTTTGCCTTCCTTGTGTCCTGCACTTTCTAATTCTAAGGAACAAAGCCTTCATTCTCTGGATGTGGTCAGGGTGCTCAAATTCTACTGGACCGCCACTGCGTCTTTTCAGAAGTCTGATTCCCGGTTTGTCCTTCCTGCTGGGCCTAGGAAGGGTTTGCCTCCAGCCAAATCCACTATCAGCAAGTGGATCAGGCAGGCGGTGGTACTCTAAGGGGAAGGAAACCCCTTTTCATGTTACGGCTCATTCCACCCTTCTTCATGGACACTGCTGTTGGATGTCCCAAATGTGAAGAATTGAAATGAAGCAAGCTGTGCTGTACACCAGGAAAAATACTATTCTGTGATTACTCACCTGTAGAATTGTTTTTATGGTGTACAGCACGGCTTCATCCCTCCCTTGTTATCGTTATCCTCTTTTGCCTTGTTATGGTGATTTTTGTGAGTTTTTTAGTGGGGCTGTGTTTTTGTTAACATGGTCTTTCCTCCCGGCTTCTTGCATTACTGCTTTCAAACACTGGAGTCTCTGGGTAATTGCTGCCCTTTTTATAGGCCGGGAGGAGCCACAAGTCTTTCTGCAGTCGACTGCGCCACCTTGTGGCGGATTACCCAAATGTGAAGAATTGAAATGAAGCAAGCCGTGCTGTCCACCATAAAAACAATTCTACAGGTGAGTAATCACAGAATTGTATTTTTTTGTATATATATATATATATATATATATATATATATATTCCTAGTATGTCACACACCCCGCTTCCAACATCCATGACACTTGGGAAACCGGCCTGTAGAGGGCGATCTTGCAGAGATGACATGAAAAAAAGGAGCCCCTCCTGGTCCATAAGTACCTGGGACCTCCCACTATTCCCCAGTCTTTTCGTCTCTGCAGTCGGCGAAGCATTCAGAAGATGACTCTCCTTCCTGCAGGTAGCCGGGGTAACTCCCGGCCTTTCTCTATTTCTGCCTGAACCTCATTTTTTATTATGTTTACGTTATGCCTCCCAGCCTTGGCTGAAGGGCTCGTGCAAGGGTAGATACACCCTTGGGTGTATATGGGAGTTTCTCCCCTGTGAGACCTCAAATAAGGGGTAGGCTATCGGGGTTGGTGTCCCCTGACGTGGGATGCCCTATCCCTATAAAAACTCCCTGTGCCTTAGGGTGCTTCCTTGTGCCTTCCCCCTTTGCTCTCCTAGGCCCTGCAGGGGTGATAAGGGGGGGGGGGTCTTTATTGGAAGGGAGTGTGTTCTCCTATCCCCTTATGAATTTATAGTTTAAAGAGTAATGTAGAGAGGATATGATCTGGTCAGATTTTCCTTTTGTTTCTGTTTTCTTGTTTTTTTTTGGCTTACCTGCGGTTCTTTGCTGGTGAGGGATTTAAATTTCCCTCTCCTTCTTTTTTTTTAATTTTTTTTTATTTTTTTTTTTTTGCAGCACGCGGACCTGGATGTGGGCGGGGCTTGGCGCGCGGCGTCCGGACCCATTCTATTGCGTCCTGCAGTCATTTCTCTTTGGCCCACCCTCCGTTCCCTGCAGTTCTGCGTGGTGGGCTGGGCTTCTCTATGGCGCCGCATATGGATGGCATTCTCCTCTGTGTGCGCGCGGTTTTGCCTGGTCCGGTCGCCTGTCCTGTCGCTGGGGCTGTTAGTACCCTTTAGCCCTGCTAAGGGGATGTTTTTGTTGTTGGTCTCTTTACTCTTTAAGTGCATAAGGTTTATTATTGTATCTTTTTCTAGGTGGAAACTCTTCATTAGGGGTTTCTCCTGGTCCTTTTATTAAATCCTCCCACTTGGGATTATTTAGGGGCATCCCGGGTAGCTTTTTGTGTAAATCCCACATACTTGGCGGCTATAAATAAGTATTTAAAAAAAAAAAGACACCATATGGAGGCATCTCGGGATACTGGGCTTTCAGTGCCCTTGGGACAGACTCGGCAGTGTTTACGTTGTGGGGCATCCCTTGTTGGGGATAATGTATTTCTTTGTATATCTTGTGCTCAGTTGGTTATGTCAGGGGCCAAAGCCTCAGGGTCGGTGGCTCCTGCTTCTTCCCCCACACCACCTTGTCTTGTCCATACCCCCAGTGATATTGTCATGGGTGGAGAGTCGCTTTTTGATGTATGTGCCAGATTGTACTTTCTGCTTTGGATGATTCCTTGGCCATGTGCAGCAGAACTTCCGCTTTGCTAGTTGCTGTTCGGCGGTCTATATGGTTACGCCAGTGGGCGGCTGATACTGTGGCTAAGAAGTCACTTACCGCACTTCCCTTTAGGGGATTGCGCCTTTTTGGTGAGAAGTTGGATTCGGTCATTAAAGGAGGCAAATTGCCTCCGCGTAAGAGGCAGCGTCGTTCCTTTCGGGGATTGGCTTCCTTTAACTCTTCCTTTCGTGGTTCCAGATCTGGTAGAGGGTCGGCCTTTTCAGCCCCAAGGGGGACTGCATGGAACAGAGGTAGAGGACGTGGCCGTCCAGGTCAGAGTTGGGGGTCTAAGTCTACCTCCAAGCCTGCCCAGCAATGAGGAGGCGCCCTCACCCTTACGGGTGGGGGGACGGCTGCGGTTCTTCTTCCAGGCTTGGGTCAAGGAGGCATCAGACAGATGGATTCTGGAAGTTGTGTCCTCCGATTACAAGCTGGAATTCAAGTTCAGGCCTCCTCCCAGATTTTTCAGGTCCCGGATGCCCGTGGATCCGGTGATCGTGCAAGGGCTCCGGGCGGCGGTGGCGAACCTCTTATACATGGAGGTCATCCGTCTGGTGCCTCCAGCGGAAAAGGGTCTGGGCTTTTATTCCAACCTATTTACGGTACCCAAAAAGGGACTGCTCTGTTCGGCCTATTCTAGATCTAAGGCGACTCAATCTATTTATCCGTTTCAGAAAGTTTTGCATGGAATCATTGCTTTCAACGGTCGACGCTCTCCGCCAGGGAGACTTTGACGTCTATAGACATCAAGGATGCTTATCTGCACATTCCCATCAGTTCCGCTCACCAGAGATTTCTCAGGTTCACAGTAGAGAACCAGCATTTTCAGTTTGTGGCCCTTCCATTCGGTCTTACTTCGTCCCCAAGAGTGTTTACCAAGGTTTTGGCAGGAGTAATGGCTATACTCGGGGTCCAAGGCATTCGCATTGTGCCATTCCTGGACGACCTTCTCATCACAGCCCCGTCCTTCAATCAGGCGGAATTGGACACCAGGACGGTTGTGGCGACGCTAGAGAGATTCGGTTGGGTGATAAACCATGCCAAATCTTCTCTTTGCCCCATCAGGGAGATTCCATTTTTGGGTCTGATTCTGGATACCCTTCAGGCCAGGGTATTTCTTCCTCAGTCCAAAGTTGTTCTGATTCAGGATTTAATTTGTCCTTGTCCAATCCTCGTCAACCTATCCGCCTGGGGATGAGGCTAGTGGGGCTGATGGTGTCCACATTTGAAGCGGTCCCGTTTGCACAGTTTCACATGAGGACTCTTCAGCTCTTTCTCTTGGCAAAGTGGGACAAGCGCTCGCTGTCTTTGAATCGGGTTTGTCTGTTGTCTCCCCACGTTCTGCAGTCCCTTCAGTGGTGGCTGACTTCGAGCAATCTCAGAAGCGGCAAGTCATTTCTGACCCCCTGTTGGGAATTAGTCACCACAGATACAAGCCTCATGGGCTGGAGGGGCATCTGGAGGGAACATCGGTTCCAGGGTTTGTGGGGGCCGCAGGAGGCTCATTCTCCAATCAATGTATTGGAGCTTCCGGCCATTCGTTTAGTCCTACTTCGATTGACTCATCTCGTGTGAGGCCTGCCGGTTCAGATTTGGTCAGACAACCGAACAGCGGTTGCATACATCAATCACCAAGGAGGGACTCGCAGTTGGGGTGCCCTCCGGGAAGTGTCTCTGATCCTCCACTGGGCAGAGATCAATGTGCCCTGCATATTGGCAGTTTACACACCGGGGATAGAGAATGTGGAGGCAGACTCTGAGCAGAGCATGCACTCGCCAGGGAGAGTGGTCTCTCAATCCCAAGGTCTTTCAGTTTCTTTGTCACAGGTGGGGGACTCCACGGTTGGACCTGTTTGCTTCTCATCACAACCACAAACTTCCAGTGTTTGTCTCTATCCCAGGATCCTCTGGCAGTGGCAGTGGATGCCATGTCTCTGGCCTGGAAGGATCTGGGGTTCTTGTATCTGTTTCCCCCATTCTCCATGATGAGCAAGGTTGTGCGCAAGCTAGTTCAGGAAGGGGCGTCAGCAATCCTGGTGGCTCCAAGATGGCCAAGACGTCTGTGGTTCGCAGACATCACAAGGCTGGCAGAGGATGAGTTGCATCTGCCTCTTCTTCCAGATCTCATCACCCAAGGTCAACTCTGTTACACCAATTTACCAACGCTGGCTTTGACGGCGTGGCTGCTGAAATCTCCATTTAAAAGAGGAAGGTCTTTCTGACGCGGTCATTCAGACTCTTGTTAGAGCTAGGAAAAAGTCTTCCTCTGTTACAGGACTTGGAGGTCCTATATTGATTGGTGCGAGTCTAGGGTCTTGCCTTGTAGGGTATTTTCTATCCCTAGGATTTTGGAATTTCTGCAACATGGTCTGGATTTGGGTTTCCAGATTAGTACTTTGAAGGGGCAGGTTTCTGCTTTGGCTATTTTCTTTCAAAGATCTTTTGCTCTTCATCCTTTGGTTAAGACTTTTTTCCAGGGGGTCACGCATGTGCGGCCTCCTAGAAAGCCTCTACCTCCAGTTTGGGATCTTAACTTGGTGCTTTCTGCCATGCAGGCTGCTCCTTTTGAGCCGTTGCAGAATGTTCCTCTTCATATTCTTACTCAGAAGGTTGCTTTTTTGGTTGCTATTACCTCTGTCCGTCGGGTTTCTGAATTGGCGGTCCTGTCAATCCAAGCCCCTTATTTTGAAAGGCATCAGGATAAGGTGGTTTTCCGTTTTAAACCGGATTTCCTTCCTAAAGTGGTGTCTGCCTTCCACCTTAATCAGGATATAGTTCTTCCTTCACTTTGCCCTAATCCTAGTAATAACAAGGAAAGGGTTTTGCATTCTTTGGATGTTCGTTGTGTTAAGTATTATTTGGTGACTACTTCTGCATTCCGTAAGACGGATGCCTTTTTTGTTGTGCCCTCTGGGCCTAGGAAGGGTTTGGCGCCCGCCAAGTCTTCCATTAGTAAATGGATACGTCAGGCCATTGTTTCTGCAAAAGGGAAGGTTCCCCCTTTTCGTGTTACTGCTCATTCTACTCGTGCTGTTTGTTGCTTCTTGGGCTTTTCAGCACCAGGCTTCTGTTGAGCAGGTTTGTAAGGCTGCTACTTGGTCTTCGGTGCATACTTTTTTTAGTTTTACAAGGTTGATGTGCAGGCCTCAGCGGATGCTGCTTTTGGCCGCAAAGTTCTGCAAGCTGCAGTAATTTAAGTTATGCCTTATTTTTCTTCTTGGGTCCCCTCCCATTGACACTGCTTTTGGATATCCCAAGTGCCATGGATGTTGGAAGCGGGGTGTGTGACATACTAGGAATAATACCATTTTGTGAGTACTCACCTGTAAAATGGGTATTACGAGTGTGTCACACACCCCGCTTCCCCCGTCCTTTTTTTGTTCTGGGGTCCTTTATATGGTGTTTCTTATATAATTTGCTCTTTCTGGTTTCTCACTGCTTTTTTAAAAGACTGGGGAATAGTGGGAGGTCCCAGGTACTTATGGACCAGGAGGGGCTCCTTTTTTTCATGTCATCTCAGCAAGATCGCCCTCTACAGGCCGATTTCCCAAGTGTCATGAATGTTGGAAGCTGGGTGTGTGACATACTCGTAATACCCATTTTACAGGTGAGTACTCACAAAATGGTATTTTTTTTATACTGTTTGCTATGGTTGCAAGGCCGTTTCTAGGCCCTTCAATTCCGGGGCAACTCCGCCAGCAATGCGTGGGTTAACCTCAGCTGTAGATGCGGAATGCAAGAAAAACAAACTAAGCTCCCCCTATATAGGGCAGGCTGTGTCCGGACACCCACAGTTCTTTTCTATTCTAAGTATGTCACACACCCCGCTTCAGAATAGTCATTACACTTGGGTTATACTGACCTGTAGAGGGCGATCTTGCAGAGATGTAATGAAAAAAAGGGAGCCTCTCCCGGTCCATAAATATCTGGGACCTCCCACTCATTCCCCAGTCTTTCATCTCTGCAGTCGGCGAGCAAGTCCGAAGATGGATGTCTCCTCCTTGCAGGTAGCCGGGGTAACTCCCGGCCCTCTTCTTGGTCTATTCCTGCCTGGACCCACTTTTATTTAAGTATCCCTTGCCTCCCAGCCTAGGCTTCTGGTAGACGGCACCTTACGGTGCTCAGGAGCTCTGCTCCGCCGTGAGACCCCATACTAGGGGGTAGGCGGCTGTCCGGGTTGGTGATCCCGGAGTGGGATGCCCCGTCCCTGGCCCCTCCACTTCTAAGTGGGTTTCCCCCTCTCCCGGTCACCCATTGCTCCCTTATTGAGGGGGGGGGAGCGCACACCACCTCCCTTGTGAATTATCTCTGTGGATGTTATTGAGGTGTGGATGTTATTGAGGTGTGTGTGTGTTATTTACTGTTGCAAGCTTTTCTGTGCGGCTGTGGCCGCGGCGCCGGCCGTTTCTGGCAGCATTTTTTTTGGGGAGCTTCTTTCCCTCAGGTTCCTTTGTGGGGGGGGGGCGGGGTCGGGCGCTCGGCGCCGCTGCGGAGCCCGGGAGCCACGTTCTGTCAGGGGAGGGGAGGGGGGCGGGGCCCAGCGCGACGCGCATACCACGCCGGCCCGCCCTCCTTTTTTCCTCATCTGCTCTCTGCTTCGCATCATGCTCTGCTGTCGGTGCCATTATAGTAAGCGCCCTGTGGGCTCCATATTTTACATTATTTCATTTTATCTGCTTGTTATGGATGTGTGTAATAAATATATATATATATATATAATTATATTTATTTGGTGGGCCTGGTTGTGTGCGTGTGGTGATCAGCCCTTGCCTTATGTCTTTCAGGTGGACCTTTATTTGGTATTAAAGGGGTCCTCCTGGTCCTGGGTCCTTGGGTTTTTTGGTTAGGGCTCCCAATAAATCCTCCCACTCGGGACATAGTAGGGGCATCCGGGTTGCTTATATTGCGTAATTCCCTTGGTCATTGCGTATACCAATAAAATCACCATATGGAGGCTTAGCAGGATACCGGGCTTGGGCTCCCCTCGGGGCAATCCCGGCAGTGTATGGGGTGTGGGGTATGATCTATTTCTTTGTATACCATGTGCCCAGCAGGCTATAACACGGCAGTCCGGGTCCCAGGCGTCTGGGTCAGCGCCGCCGACCTCATCGCCTACCCCTCCACGTCTGATCCGTACCCCAGGTGATGTTGTCACGGGTGGGGAGTCGCAATCTGCTGTGTGTGCCAGATTGGCCAATCTTGAGAAATTATTTTCTAGCTCTGTGGCCAGAAAGGCCCCGGCTGAGAGGAAGCACTTGTCTCCAGCCCCGCCGGCCTTGGATCTTGATGAGTTTGATTCACTGGACTGGTCTGATTATTCCCCGCTAGAGGAAGGGGAGTTATTTGAGGAGTCCGATGGTTCCGATCAGCAATTTCTGGGCGCTGATTCCGAGCAGGGACAGGGGGTTACCATGGATTCCCCTCCTGCCTCATCTTTTCGAAGTTCTGGCTATTTCTCCCCCAGAGGAGACTCCTCCGCAGAAGGGGGAGTTCTTTGGGACTTCTAAGCCGCGCTTGGAATTCCCAAATCAAAAGCATTTTGATGCCATTATTCTTAAGGAATGGGAGAAGCCTACTCTGCTTCCGGGTGTTCCTCAGGGCTGGGATAAGAAATATCCCTTCCCGGTGGACGCGGTGAAGCGCTGGTCGTCCCCTCCCGAGGTTGATGCCCCCGTGTTGGGGTTGTCTAATTCTTCTGTTTTGCATTCTCCTGACTCCACCACCTTTAAAAGATGGAGAGGACAAGCGCATTGATCAGATGGCTTGTCACGGCTTTGCCAGTGTCTGTTCGGCCTTGCGGCCTGTTTGTGCTTAGGCACTTTTGGCGGTAGCTACCAGGTCGGTGGTTAGGGACCTGTTGACTACTTCCAGGCTTGACCCGGCTAGTGATGAGTTCACCGCCCTTAAGAGGTGCGAGTTGTTGGATGACACCATGGTGATGTGTAGTAGAACGTCGGCCTTGCTTGTGGCTATTCAGCGGTCGGTTTGGTTGCGCCAGTGGGCAGCTGATTTTGTGGCTAAGAAGTTGCTTACGGCTCTTCCCTTCGTGGGGTTGCGGCTTTTTGGAGAAAAATTGGATTCGGTCGTGAAAGGAGGTAAGTTACCTCAGCGAAAGAAGCAGCGTCGTCCCTTTCGGGGGGCAGCCTCCTTTAACCTTTCCTTTCGTGGGGCCAGAGCTGGCAGGGGATTGGCCTTCTCTTCCTCCAGAGGTGATTCCTGGAACAGGGGCAGAGGACGTGCCCGTCCAGGTCACACCTGGGGTTCCAAACCCAAGCCAGCTCAACAGTGAGGGGGCGCCCTCACCCTTGCGGGTGGGGGGACGGCTGCGACACTTCTTCCAGGTCTGGGACCAGGAAGTCTCAGACAAATGGCTTCTGGAAGTGGTGTCTTCCGGTTACAAGCTGGAGTTCGAGATCCGGCCCCCTCCCAGACTCTTCAGGTCTCGGGTGCCTTCGGACCCTCTGGCCGCGCAGGGGCTCCGGGCGGCAGTAAAGAATCTTTTGGACATGGCTGTCATTTGTCCGGTGCCTTCCTTGGAAAGGGGCCTGGGCTACTATTCCAATCTGTTCACGGTGCCCAAGAAGGGCGGCTCCGTTCGGCCCATCTTGGATCTGAAGCTCCTCAACAGGTTTATCCATCCCCGGAAGTTCCGCATGGAAACGCTGCGCTCAGTCATCAATTCTCTTCGTCAGGGGGACTTCAGGATGCTTATCTGCATATTCCTATCTTCCCGGCACACCAGAGATTTCTCAGGTTTGTGGTGGAAAATCTGCATTTTCAGTTTGTGGCCCTTCCGTTCGGCCTTACCTTGGCTCCAAGGGTTTTTACCAAGGTGCTGGCAGGGGTGATGGCCCTCCTCAGAGCCCAGGGTATTCGCATTGTGCCATATCTGGACGACCTTCTCATTATGGCATCCTCTCACAGCCAAGCGGAGCTAGACACCAGAGCTGTGGTATCCACTCTGGAGAGATTCGGCTGGGTGCTCAACTATCCCAATTCCTCCCTCTCCCCGTCCAGGGTGGTGTCTCTTCTGAGAATGTCTCTGGATACTTCTCAGACCAGGGTGTTCCTCCCTCGACCCAAGGTTCTGTTGATTCAGGAGTTGATTCGGCTTCTTCTGTCCGACCCTCGCCCGTCCATCCGGCTGGGGATGTGACTAGTGGGATTGATGGTGGCTTCCTTCGAGGCGGTTCCCTTTGCTCAGTTTCACACAAGGACGCTCCAGCCCCATCTTTTAGCGGCTTAGGACAGGTGTCTGCTGTCTTTGGATCAGTCTTTTCTGATGTCCCCCCGGGTTCGGCATTCCCTTCGGTGGTGGCTGGAACCAAGCAAGAGGGGCAGGTGCTTTCTGACTCCTCGTTGGGAGACAGTCACCACGGATGCCAGCCTGTCAGGTTGGGGGGGGTTTCTGGAAGGATCTTCAGTTTCAGGGACTGTGGGGGCCTCAGGAGGCTCACGATCCCATCAATGTTTTGGAGCTGAGAGCCGTCAGGTTGGTTCTGTCTCACTCTTCAGTTGCAGGGCTTACCGTTTCAAGTTTGGTCGGACAATCGGACCGCGGTCGCCTACATCAATCATCAAGGAGGGACTCGCAGCAGGAGTGCCCTCAGGGAAGTGTCCTTAATTCTTGCTTGGGCGGAGAGCAGTGTCCCATGCATTTCAGCGGTGTACATTCCGGGTGTGGAGAACACGGACTCACTGAGCAGGTGCTCGTCTCGCCGGGGGGAATGGTCTCTCAATCCCAAGGTTTTTCGGTCACTTTGCCACAAGTAGGGGACTCCGGAGGTGGATCTCTTTGCCTCTCGTCACAATCACAAGCTTACAGCGTTTGTGTCTCTCTCGTGGGATCCTCTGGCTCTGGCAGTGGATGCCATGTCTCTTGAGCTGGAGGGATCTGGGGTTCCTGTACCTGTTCCCTCCGTTCCCTATGGTGGGCATGGTGGTTCGCAGGTTGGCACTAGAAGGGGCGGCAGCAATTCTGGTGGCTCCAAGATGGCCAAGGCAGGTTTGGTTCGCAGACGTCGTTCGGCTGGCGGTGGATCAGTTCGATCTGCCCCTTCTGCCGGATCTGCTCACTCAGGGTCAACTACTTTACCCCAATTTACCAACGCTGGCTTGACTGTGTGGCTGCTGAAACTTCCATCTTAAGGGAGGAAGGTCTTTCTGATGCTGTGATTCAGACTCTTGTTAAGGCTAGGAAGCGGTTTTCCTCTATCATCTATTATAGGACTTGGAGGTCTTATATTGATTGGTGTGAGGCTAGGGCCTTGCCTTGCAGGGTGTTTTCTATTCCTAGGATTTTGGATTTTCTGCAACACGGTCTGGACTTGGGGTTCCAGCTTAGTACTTTGAAAGGGCAGTTTCTGCCCTGGCGGTTTTCTTCAAAGGTCTTTTGCTCTTCATCCTTTGGTTAAGACCTTTTTCCAGGGGGTTACGCATGTGCGACCTCCTAGGAAGCCTCTGCTCTCAGTTTGGGACTTGAACTTGGTTCTTTCCGCTCTTCAGGGTCCTCCTTTTGAGCCGTTGCAGGATATTCCTCTTTCTATGCTTACTCAGAAGGTTGCTTTTCTGGTCGCTATCACCTCAGTTCGGCGGGTCTCAGAGTTGGCGGCCTTGTCCATTCAGGCCCCTTACTTTGAGAGGCATCAGGACAAAGTTGTTGTAATAAGTATGTCACACACCCTGCTTCAAGACATTCATAACATGTGGGTATACTGACCTGTAGATGGCGATCTTGCAGAGATGATATCAAAAAAATGTAAGACCCATCCGGCCCATAAATACCTGGGACCTCCCACTCATTACCCAGTCTTCCATCTCTGCAGTGGCTAGCATTTCTGCCCGGATCCCCTTATTTTAATTACTTGCCTTCCAGCCTAGGCTGCTGGTCCGGGCAAAGGTAGTTGGCACCCCTGGTGCTTAGGAGCCGTGAGACCCCATAACAAGGAGTAGGCGGCTATCCGGGTTGGTGATCCCGGTTTGGGATGCCCCGTCCCTTGCCCCTACCCTCGCATGGGGGTGGGGGGTGGCGGTGGCGCCCCTTAGAGGGGGGGGGGGGGGTGGCGGTTCCATTATGGATTCCTCTCTTTATAGTGTGTGTGTGTGTTTTCCTGGCGCCGGCGGTCTGCATGGCGGCGGTGAAGCGCCCATGAGGGATTCGTCTCCTCTGGGCGGGGCCGGGCGCTCGCGCGCGCCTACGGCCCGCCCCCGGGCTACGAGCGCGTTTTCTCATGTCCCGGATTCTGGGGAGGGGCCGGGCGCGACGTGCGGCCGGCCCTCCCTCCCTCCTCCTGCTGCACACGCGTCCTCCACTTGCGGTACCGTAGGTTGGGTGAGTGGCCTGATGGCCATCTGTTTCATCTGTTATTCACTAGTTATGCATCCTAGCATGGTCTGAGCGTGTGCTTGTGTTTCTTTGTGTTCCAGGTGGACCATTGCTCATTAAAGGGGGGTTCTCCCAGTCCAGGGTCCCTGGTTAAAATTTAGATGACTTAAAATCCTCCCACTCGGGACTTAAAGGGGCATCCCGGGTTGCATTATTGTGTAATTCCCTCGGAGCATTGTACACATATATTTATATAAATATATTAAAAAATCACCATATGGAGCCTTCCCCGGATACTGGGCTTGTGCCCCCCTCGGGGCAATCCAGGCTGTGTTTGGGGTGTGGGGTATCCCTTTTGGGGGATGATGTATTTCTATGTGTACCCTGTGCGCAGCGGCCTATTACGCGGCAGAACGGATCTCAGTCGTCTGGTTCAGCTCCGCCAGTCTCCTCCCCGTCTCCCCCTCGCTTGACACGTGCTTGTGATGTGGTCGTTAGCGGGGAGTCGCAATCCGAGGTATGTGCCAGATTGGTAGCTGTTAGGTCGGTTGTTAGAGGATTGTTGACCTCTTCCAGGCTTGACCCGGCTAGTGGGGAATTTGCCGACCTTAAGCGCTGTGAGTTATTTTTGTCCTTCGTGCTGTCCGCCCTGGATGACACATTGGTGATGTGTAGCAGAGCTGCGGCCCTGCTTGTGGCTATCCGCCGGTCGGTTTGGTTGCGCCAGTGGGCGGCTGATTTTGTGTCCAAAAAGTCGCTCACGGGCCCTTCCCTTTGTGGGTTTGCGGCTCTTTGGAGAAAAATTGGATTAGATGGCAAAGGGAGGTAAGTTACCTCAGCGTAAGAAGCAGCGTCGCCCCTTTCGGGGGGCGGCTTCCTTCTCTCAGTCCTTTTGTGGTGCTAGAGTTGGCAGGGGTTCATCCTTCCCTTCATCCAGAGGTGATTCCTGGCCTAGGGGCAGGGGTCGGGCCCGTCCAGGACACAGTTGGGGCTCCAAGCCTAGAGCCGCTGCCAAGCCGGCTCAGCAATGAGGGGGCACCCTCACCCTTGCGGGTGGGGGGACGGTTGCAACTCTTCTCCCAGGTCTGGGTCCAAGAGGTCTCGGACAGGTGGATTCAGGAAGTGGTGTCTTCCGGTTACAAGCTGGAGTTCGAGTTCTGGCCCCCTCCCAGATTCTTCAGATCTCGGGTGCCGTCAGATCCTCTGGCCGCCCAGGGGCTTCGGGCGGCAGTAGCAAGTCTCATGGACATGGCTGTCATCTGTCCGGTGCCCCTCTCTGACCGGGGCCTGGGCTTCTATTCCAATTTGTTCGGTGCCCAAGAAGGACGGTTCCGTTTGCCCCCTTCTGGATCTGAAGTTGCTCAACAGGTTCGTCCGTCCCCGGAAGTTCCGTATGGAAACTCTGCGCTCAGCCATCCATTCACTTCGTCAGGGGATCTTCATGTCGTCCATAGACATCAAGGATGCTTACCTGCATATTCCAATATTTCCGGCACACCAGAGATTCCTCAGGTTTGTCGTGGACAATCGACATTTTCAGTTTGTGGCTCTTCCGTTTGGCCTTACCTCGGCTCCAAGGGTTTTTACCAAGGTGTTGGCAGGTGTGATGGCCATCCTCAGAACCAGGGGTATCCGCATCGTGCCCTATCTGGACGATCTTCTCATCATGGCGTCCTCTCTCAGGCGCAGCTGGATACCAGGACAGTGGTGTCCACTCTGGAGAGTTTCGGTTGGGTGATCAACTATTCCAAGTCCTGTCTCATTCCCTCCAGGGTGGTGGAGTTCCTGGGAATGTCTCTGGATACTTCTCAGGCCAGGGTGTTTCTCCCCCGAGCCAAGGTTCTTCTGATTCAGGAATTGACTCGAGGCGGTTCCCTTTGCATAGTTTCACACAAGGACGCTCCAGCTACATCTCTTGGCGGCCTGGGACGGGTCCCCGCTTTCATTGGATCAGTCCTTTCTGATGTCCCCCCGGGTGCGGCGTTCCCTTCGGTGGTGGCTAAAACCAAGCAATCTGACGAAGTGCAGATCCTTTCTGACCCCTCGTTGGGAGACGGTCACCACGGATGCCAGCCTGTCAGGTTGGGGTGGATTTTGGAAGGATCTTCAGTTTCAGGGACTGTGGGGGCCTCAGGAGGCTCGCGATCCCATCAATGTTCTGGAGCTGAGAGCCATCAGGTTGGTTCTGGCTCACTTGTCTCATCAGTTACGGGGCCTACCGGTCACCTACATTAATCACCAGGGAGTGACCCGCAGCAGGCGTGCCCTCAGGGAAGTGTCTTTGATCCTGGCTTGGGCAGAGAGCAATGTCCCATGCATCTCGGCGGTGTACATTCCGGGAGTGGAGAACACGGAGGCGGACTCCCTGATCAGGTGCTCATCTCGCCAGGGGGAATGGTCGCTCAGCCCCGAGGTGTTTCGGTCGCTTTGCCACCGGTGGGGGGCTCCGGAGGTGGACCTCATTGCCTCTCGTCACAAGCTTCCGGCATTTGTGTCTCTCTCGCGGGATCCGCTGGCTCTGGCAGTGGATGCCATGTCTCTGAACTGGAGGGATCTGGGGTTTCTGTACCTGTTCCCTCCGTTTCCCATGGTGGGCAAGGTGGTGCACAAGCTGGCCCTAGAGGGTGCGTCAGCAATCTTGGTGGTTCCAAGATGGCCAAGACAGGTTTGGTTCGCAGACGTGGTAAGGTTGGCAGTGGATCAGTTAGATCTGCCCCTTCTGCCGGATCTTCTCACTCAGGGTCAGCTGCTCTACCCCAATTTACCAACGCTGGCTTTGACGGCGTGGCTGCTGAAACCTCCATCTTGAAGGAGCAAGGTCTTTCTGATGCTGTTCAGACTCTGGTTAGGGCTAGAAAGAAGTCTTCCTCTGCCATCTACTATAGGATTTGGAGGTCTTATATTGATTGGTGTGAGGTTCAGGCCTTGCCTTGCAGCGTGTTTTCTATCCCTAGGGTTTTGGAACTTCTGCAACATGGTCTGGATCTGGGTTTGCAGCTTAGTACGTTGAAAGGGCACGTTTCTGCCCTGGCGGTTTTCTTTCAAAGGTCTTTTGCTCTTCATCCTCTGGTTAAGACCTTTTTCCAGGGGGTTACACATGTGCGGCCTCCTAGGAAGCCTTTGCTCCCAGTTTGGGATTTGAATCTGGTTCTTTCTGCTTTTCAGGGTCCTCCTTTTGAACCTTTGCAGGATATTGCTCTTTCTACGCTTAGTCAGAAGGTTGCGTTTTTGGTTGCCATCACTTCCGTTCGGCGTGTATCGGAGTTGGCGGCTTTGTCCATTAAGGCCCGTACTTTGAGAGGCATCAGGACAAGGTTGTTTTCTGCTTCAAGCCAGATTTCCTTCCTAAGGTGGTTTCTGCCTTTCATCTTAATCAGGACATTGTTCTACCCTCCTTGTGTCCTAAGCCCAGCAATGACAAGGAGAGGGTCTTGCATTCTCTGGATGTGGTTCGCTGTGTGAAGTACTATTTGGTGGCTACTTCTTCTTTTCGTAAGACTGATGCCCTTTTTGTGGTGCCCTCCAGGCCTAGGAAAGGTTTGGCTCCTGCCAAGTCTTCCATTAGTAAATGGATTCGCCAGGCCATTGTTGGGGCCTATTCTGCCAAGGGGAAGATTCCCCCTTTTCGTGTTACTGCTCATTCTACTCGTGCTGTTGGGCGTCCTGGGCTTTCCAGCATCAGGCCTCTGTTGAGCAAGTTTGTAAGGCTGCTACTTGGTCTTTTTCCAAGTTTTACAAGGTTGATGTGCGGGCTTCAGCGGATGCCGTTTTTGGCCGCAGTTCTGCAAGTTGCAGTGGTTTAAGTTTGTGCATTATTGCCTTGTTTGGATCCCCGCCCTTTATGGACACTATTGGATGTCCCAAGTGTAATGACTATTCTGAAGCGGAATGTGTGACATACTTAGAATAATACCATTTTGTGAATACTCACTTGTAAAATGGATATTATAAGTATGTCACACACCCCGCTTCACCCCGCCCTTTGGTATTCTGGATCCTTTCTATGGTGAACCTTTTTACTGTTACTGGTTATTTTGGCTCTTCCTGGTCCCTTTACTGCTGTCTTAATGCTGGGGAATGAGTGGGAGGTCCCAGGTATTTGTGGACCGGGAGGGGCGCCCTTTTTTTCTTGACATCTCTGCAAGATCACCCTCTACAGGTCGGTATAACCCAAGTGTAATGACTATTCTGAAGCGGGGTGTGTGACCTACTTATAATACCCATTTTACAGGTGAGTATTCACAAAATGGTATTTTTTAATCCCTATGCATGTGCTGGGGGATCCCAGACGTAGATCTTGCATCAAGGCACAGTTGGAAGATCCGAAGTTTGTCTCAGCCCAGGGATCCTCTTAACTATAGCAACAGATGTCCTGACTCTTCAGTGGTCAGCATTCAAGCTTCTTTATGCATTTCCCTCCGATTTCACTCCTGTGTCGAGTACTAAAAAAGGTTTAGCTCACAAGGGAGTCCCAACCATTTTGGGTGGCTTCTCTGTGACCAGAAGAAGCTGGTTCTCGGACATAGTAAGGATGAGGGCAACTTTTGGAGGCGACGATCCAGATCTTCTCACACAAGGGCCTCTAAGGCATCCCAATTCACAGTTCTGGCTTGGACTGCCTGGTTATTGAATCCTTTATCTTGGCAGAAGGGTTTTTTTTTCTGCCAGAGTTATCCAGACTATGATTCAGGCCAGGAAGAAATCTTTATCAAATGATCTATTATTGAGTGCTGCAAGCAATTATCGATGAATCCAGGGGTTCGCTTGTAGTGCTGTTCTGTTTACAGAATATATATCGTGTTTGTTTATTTTTTTTTTTTTGGCATAGGTCTTGATGGTCTTCAATTGAGGACAAATATCTGCTCTATTTTCTTTCAGAAACTCATAGCTGAGAATGTTTTTATCAGAACTTGTCTTACAAGGAGTCGCTCAGGTGCGGCCTCCTCATAATCCACTTATTCCGGCTTGGGGCCTGAACTTGTATTCAGGGTCCTCCTTTTTTGAACTATGGTAGATGAGTCATTAAGTCTAAGGGCGCTTATAGTTATCTCTTAGTGGCAATAGCCTCAGCAGGCGGTTTCTGAATTAGCAGCTTATCAGTAAACCTCGTTATTTGAGTGTTTTAGGATTTTCTTCCTAAAGGTATCTTTTCATTTTAATGAAGAGATGGTTTTGCCTTCCTTTTGTCCTGCTCCAGTGTCTAATAAGGAAGGGGTGTTCTTCACTGTTGGATGTAGTGAGAGCACTAAGGTATTATCTCACTGCTACATAATCTTTCCATAGTTTGGACTTCTTATCATACCCGAGGGTCCACGGAAAGGTCTTCCACCAACTAAGTCTGCCATCAGTCGATGGATTAGACACAGTGGTAAGAGTCTATTCTGCCAAGGAGAAGGATCCCCTTGTTTGGGTCACAGCTCTATCCGCTAGGGCCCTTGGTGTTTCCTGGGCTTTTCATCATCAGGCCTTGGTGGAACAGGTTTGTAAAGCTGCCACCTGGTCTTCGGTTCATACATTTACCAAATTTTACGGGGTAGATGTAAGGACCTCAGCTGACGCTGTGGTTGGTCAAAAGGTTCTTCAGGCGGTACTGAAATAAACTGCCTGCTGTTCCACGCTGGGGATCCCGCTCTTAGATGGCACTGCTTTTGAAGATCCCAATTGTAATGAATAAGGACGGCCTGGAACAAAACACAATTCTGTGATACTCACCTGTAGAATTGTTTTTTCTGTTAATCCATTCCAGGCCGTCAGGATCCGCCTCTTTTGGGGGAATATAGGAAGTTACGATCTATCCTTGATACCCTTTTTATGGTGTTCTTTTTTTTTTTTATAATATTTTGCATTGAAAAGAATGCTAGGTTGATATATCCATATCTTGGATGCCTAGTCTTGTGGATAAATAAAAAAAAAACAAAAACAAATGGTACATATTTATAATCAGAGAGAGGAGTCTTTTATGTTGTCTCCAGCCTTTTTGTCTCCAAAGAGATATAGGTATGCCTCCTGGGCGGCTGGTTATACTGCTTTTTAATTAACTGGAATCTAAGAAGTCAGCTGGAAGGATATGGGCCAGGAAGCGGAGCCACGCTTCTGTCTTGCAGTCACGCCCCTTCGGGCAGGGATTACCCCAATCGTAATGAATGACAGCCTGGAATGGATTAACAGAAAAAACAATTCTACAGGTGAGTATCACAGAATTGTGTTTTTTAATTTGCCTTGACATACTGTTAAAACATCACTTCATTTTGCAATTTGAGTTTAAACACCAGATAAAGATGCCAACTTAAATTTTTTATGAATGCTGCTTGTTTTTTGAGGAAGTATGTTCCTAGGATTATATATTTTGATGCATTTGTGTGAATAACAACACTGAAAGTGACCAGTTTACCCTAAGCATTTCTCTATATGCATGCCGTATTTCAGAGCTTGCTGACCCATTTTCTTTGTCCTGTTTAAAATGTTTTCCTGATAACCTATGAATTGGTTTTGCAGTACCCAATATGCCCCAACAGAGGCAGGACCAGCATCACCAGAACGCAATGATGCACCCGGTGTCTGCCGCAGGTCCCCCTATTGTAGCTACTTCACCTGCCTACTCTGCACAGTATGTTGCTTACAGCCCTCAACAATTCCCTAGCCAGCCGCTTATGCAGCATGTCCAACACTATCAGTCACAGGTAAATACTGCCTTAAAGGATTTTATTATAGTTATCAATTATTTTATATCCAGGTAATCTGGTACACAGGCACTGAGATTAAGCCTACTGTAGCCATAATCTCAAACACAACCGGAAAGAGTTGGTACGAAAAAAATTCCACAGCCTGCCCTCTTCTGCTTAAGGTTCCAGTCTCGGTAGAAAAGACAGACAATTAATTTAAAGGGAGGTGGTTTTAGGGCTGTAGCGTTGAAGTCGGGACTAGTTGTGGCTGGACTCTGAGTCGGGGGAAAAAAGGTACCGATTCCAGCATAAAAAAAATTACCAATGTTGTATAATGTGACTTTCATAGGAAGTTTAGAAACATTCATCATTAATATATTTTGATGTCTCAATTTAAGGCCCTTGTTCATAATAATCATTGATCATCAGCAGAGTGTTCTAGTGAGGATAGATAATTCTCCAATCTCCCCTGTCCCTTACTCTCAGAACCTTCATGTTGCCCCAAGGCCCTGAGTTACAATGGCTGAAACGTACAGGAATTTAAAGGTAGAAACAAGTCCATACAAGACTATACCTGCAGCTTCTCCAGGCAGCTCCTAGATGCTGTGCCAGCATCTTCATACATCAATGGCAGCGATTCCATCTTCTAGCAGCCTCTCATGGAGGTGTCCATGGAGCCTTGTTTACCACCCCACAAGCCTACTCCAATAATTGCAATGCAGGGGTCATCCCAAAGCGGGTTCAGCACACCTGGGCTTAGCCTGCCCCCTCACTTGCAATAAATGTAGTAGGAGTGTTAGGGGAAGTAAATCCATATTGATGGCCACTACCAGGACTGTCCCTTTTAAGTCTCATATGCTCAAGCTGTGGTCTTCAGGGCCATCTGATGTGGCCCCTGACCTGCTGTGGGGAAACTGGGAGGGTTATTGAATTGGTGTGTAAAGGTAAAAAGAGGCTCAGTAAGGATGAGAGTTTGCAAGGAGAGTGGTAAAGGAGGGACCCATAGAGGTGGCTTGGAGTAGTAACACAGTGATATTGATGCAACAAATCCCCTGGGTGAAATATCTGGCAACATAATAAAAATTGTAAAGTTTGTTTAGAATTGGTAGGCATTTAGATTGGTTGAGTATGGGAAACTATTATGATTTTAGTTTTATTTTTTTTTTTTGGGGGGGGGGGGGTTCGAAATATGGGATCTATATTTTCGAGAATCTTTGTTCTGCTATTTAAATTGGACCATCACCCTCGGGTGATCGGCCCGGGAATCTATACGATTCCCGGGCCGATCACCTCCCTCCCCGCGGGACATCCGAGATCGGGATGTCCCGCGGGTGAAACCCCCCCAAACCCCCTTACCCTAGTTTCGGCGGCGGCCGGCCGCCTCCCTCGCGCCCCTCTAGGCGTGCACGCCCCCGCGCCGGCCGTCTGTGAATGGCCGGCGCGGGCGCGTCATGAGGGACGCGCGGGAGGCGGCGGCGGAGGAGCCACGGACAAGCGGCTGTCAAATCCCTTGTCCGTCGGCGCGGGGAGAGGTGAGTTTTTAAGGTGATCGGGGGGGGGGTTTCACACAGCGGGGCAGCCCCACCGAAGTGGACCAAGACCCAGGATAGTCAAAATCCTGGGTGTTGGTCCACTTTAAAATGAAAAAAATTTGAAATTCTAAACCTATTTATTGTGGCCCACAAGCAGTTTTCAAATCTGTGATATGGCCGGTGCTTTTCAAATTTATTACTATACTATATATTATTTAGGCTACGTTCAAACATGTCAGGGTGCATTTCTGTGTTTTGCAGATCTGCAGAAAGTCATGCATTGTATCCTTTCACACCTCTACATTTTGATATATTGCATTTGCCAAAAAAGTCCTACTTGCTGCATTCCAACCCGAACTGCATATGCAGATGTATTCTGTATCTATTCTATAAAACTGCAACTGCCAAAAAACGCTCCTCATCTGCAACTGCATAGTGTGAACGTAGCCTTAAACTGGGCCATCAGCCTGGCACAGTTGGAAAACTCCCCAAAACGCACTTGCCCCATCTGCATGCATGATACTGGAGCATTGTCGGCGCTTACATTTGCATCCACTCAAAGCTGAAACTCTGCCTCGCTGATTTTCTAGTGGTAGCCGCCATTTTGGAGCTTCCTTTTCCAGCACCGCAGCCATGTTGCTGCTTGGATTCAACTGACGTAATGGGCAATGCTCAGTAACAGGAAACCTATCAGCCTTTCCTGTTTGCAGGAGGTCTGCAAATCCAGGAGCCGCCATTTTGTTTTTTAAATTTACCACAGCAGGAGTTAGAAAAGGGTAAATTAATTTTTATGTGCAACAATCTAAATTTACCTGGTGAGGGGTACAACTGAGCACTGTTGTGTTGCATCGGTTTGTCATTTTTTACTGTTGCTCCACTTTAAAGGACAAGTATCGTTTGCCAACTGATATGGTGAGGGGCAATGTGTTTATTTTCATTACTGACACTTCTGTGCATCTCGGCTAATGAATACTTCTCCTAGTGCAGAGGAAAGCTCCTTATATTTAGATACATATGTAACAGAAAAAAAGCACTGTATCTAAATGTAACCAGTTTCTCCTGCACTAGAATTAAGATATTTATCAGCTGGCAGAGAAGTGTCATTAAGCCAGACCAACAGCATGGCACAGTTGGAAAAGAAAGGTAGCGGACATATTCCTAGTATGTCACACCCCCCACTTCCCGATATCCATAACACTTGGGTCCCCCGCCTGTAGAGGGCGATCTTGCAGAGATGACATGGAAAAAAGGAGCCCCTCCTGGTCCATAAGTACTGGGTTCCTCCCACTATTCCTCAGTCTTTTCGTCTCTGCAGTCAGCGAAGCATTCAGAAGATGACTCTCCTTCAAGCTGCAGGTAGCCGGGCTTGCTCCCGGCCCCTTTTTTTTCTCTATTACTGTCTGAAACTCTTTAAACCTGTTTGGTTATATTGTATGCCTCCCAGCCCTGGCTGTGTGGTTCAGGCAAGGTAGATACATACACCTTCTGGTGTATACAGGAGTATTACTCCCCCGTGAGACCCAAATGTGGGTAGGTGGCTTCCGGGTTGGTGATCCCGGCATGGGATGCCCCTGTCCCTTTATAATCCCCTTGTGCCTTATGGGTGCATTTCTATCCTCTCCCCTAAGTTTCCTTTAACCCTGCTGGGTAAAAAGGAGGGGGGAAGGGGGGGGACGTTATCTGGGCTTATTTGTCACCATACACACAAAAAAAAAAGAGATATAAAAATTAAGTCTTTATTTTTATTATGTATGTTTTACTATACTATTTAATAGGAAATGTTCAGAGAGCACCTGGTATTCTCTGTTTGACTTCCTGTTTCTTGCTTCCCTGTGGCCTTACCTCATGATGTGAGCTTATTGCATGGGCTGTGTGTACTGCTGTCTGTTTTTTTCTGTCATTTATTTATATTGTGTGCATTTGGTGACTGTTTTTTTGTTTTCTCTGTAGGTAGAAACTCCTTATTTAAAAAAGGGTTTCTCCTGGTCCTTATATAAAAAAAAGAAAAAAAAAAAGAAAGCCCTTAAGCCTTATCTGGGGGTCCATTTGTGTTTCAATCCTCCCACTTGGGACTATTTAAAGAGGCATCCCGGGTAGCAATTGCGTAAATCCCATATATACTTGGCGACTATAATCAATTATAGTATAATACTAAACACCATATGGAGGCATTCCAGCATAACCGACATGCAATTCCCTCTGCACAGACTCGGCAATGTTTTGGATGTGGGGCATCCCTTGTTGGGATAACGCAATTCTTTGCGTCCCTTGTGCACAATTAACTATTATGCAGCAAACTGAGGCCCAGGCTTCAGGGCCTGCGGCTAATGCCTCATCTCCTACTCTGCCATGTCTTGTCCGTACCCCCAATGATATTGTCATGGGTGGTGAGTCGCATGCTGATTTATGTGCCAGATTGGCTCATCTTGAAAGATTAATGTCTACTCTGTGCCTAAGAAGGCCTCGGCTAAAAGTAAGCACTTGACTCATGCCGCTCCGGCAGGTGAGTCAGACAATTGTGAATTGCTTGGTTGGTCTGATCCTTCTCAGTTAGAAGGAGAATTATATGAGGAATCAGATGTTTCTGAAGAACAGCAATTTGTTGGTACTGAGATTGAGCAGGGTGAAGCAAGTGTTGTGGATACCCCAAAAGCTCTTGCTCGGTTATTTGAGGATTTGATTATTACTTCTCCTGAGTTAGTCCCTCCTTAAAAAGGGGAATTCTTTGGAGCCTCTAAACCTCGTTAGAATTCCCAGATCAAAAGCATTTTTAGGATATTATTCTTAAAGAATGGGAGAAGCCTGCGCGGCTTCATGGCATTCCCTTGGGCTGGGACAAGAAATATCCCTTCCCAGCTGATACTGTTAACCCTTTCGCTGCCAGCCTACCTGCAGCATTTGCCACTCCCTGTTGCCAGACGATGTTTCACTATTTTGCGCTACACATGTTCAACTGTCATTTTTGAAAGGATTTCCAGGGATTTCCCAGGAATATGATATATTGTTTTTTTCAACAGTCTGGGCTTTAACATGAAATGTCTTGTTTGTATTTTTTAGGTGTATTCTCAATATTTTTGGGTGAAATGTGTGTTTTTTTGTAATAAAAAATGTAAGTTTGTCAATAAAATCTTATTGCGTGTGAATTCCCAATTTCTCCCGGTTACAGCGATACCACATATGTATAGGTAGACACCCTTTCCTGCCCAGGAGACTCCCCCAAACTGAAATAGCGCTTTAGGGGATTTTCAGAAAAAGTACAACACTGATATGAGCTATGCGCACCTTGCAGTTTTACCAGAAAACAACCCTTTACATTTGAAATACCCCCAACAAACCATATATTCTCTGGAAGTACACACCTCAGGCTTTCTAGACGTACCAGGCATGTTGATGTGCCCATAGTTTTCTGGAAGTAATTCCTCAATGAATTCTTTGGTTGCAAAGAGTTTCCCAAAAAAAAGGATAAAAAAGCAGAATCAAAGCCACATTTTCCTAAAAAAACTATATACAAACAAGAAAAAACAAGTTTAATCTGAAAAAACAACATTCCCCGAACAGAACAACACCCAACATGCATAGGTTCTGTCAGGGGAAGAGTTGCCAAACACCCCAAAGTAAAGCATGTGCGTAACGGTAATTTTACTTGAAAATTTCAGTTCTGCAGACAAAGTGCGCACCTTGCGATTTTTCAACCAAAACAACCCTTTACATTTGGAATATCCCCCATAAATCATATATTCCCTGAAAGTACACATGTTAAGCTTTCTAAGCGTACCCAGCTTGTTGTAGTGGGCTCATCTTTCTGGAATTAATTCCTCAAAGAATTCTTTGGTTGCGCAGGGTTTCCCTAAAAAATGTATAAAAAAAGCTGAATAAAAAACACCTTTTCCTAAAATATAAATATGCAAACCAGAAAAAACAAGCTAAGTCTGAAAGCGCAAGGTCTCCCGAACAGAACAATACCCAACATGCAGAGGTACTATTAACCCTTTTAATTGCCAGCCTACTTGAGATTTTGTCACCCTCTGTTGACAGGTCATTTTTCCCCATTTTGCGCCATGTTTTGCGCCATTTTTGCTGTAATTTTCAGGAAAATTATATTTATCTTTTTTTGCAGCAGAGTTTAGGCTTTAACATGAAATGTCTTGTTTGTAAATTTTATTTTGTTTTTTACAATATTATTAAGTAAACAAAATAAAAAATAAATAAATAAAAACATTTTTAGAAAATTGACTCCTTTATTTTAAATAAAACATTTATTTTATTAAGGAAAAGCATATTGCATGTGAAAGCCCAATTTCTACCGATTAGAACGGTACCACATATTTATCGGTAGCCCCCCGTTCCTGCCCAGGAGACCCCCCCTAACTGAAACAAGTAATCTATAACATTTACAAATAAAATACAACTACCATCCACACTACAAAGGGTTAAATCGAGAAAAATGACATAGGGTCCCCGATCCCTGGGGGGGGGACCCCATTTTTTGGGGGGGATTTTTAAGGGTTAAAAACCCTTAAAGTGGACTGTCACCCAGGGGTGATCGGCCCGGGAATCTATAAGATTCCCGGGCCGATCACCTCCCTCACCGCGGGACATCCGAGATCGGGATGTCCCGCGGTGAGGGTCCCCCCCCCAAAACCCCCGAAAAACTTACCTCATAGGCAGCGGCCGCCGCCGCCTCCCGCGCGCCCCTCTAGGCGTGCGCGCGCCCGCGCAGGCCGTTTGTGAATGGCCGGTGCGGGCGCGCGCACTGTCTTGTCCGCCGCTGTCACCCGCTTGTCCGTGGCTACGTGGGAACGTAGTGAGGTGAGTTTTGGGGGGTTTTACACAGCGGGGTGCCCCCCTGAAGTGGACCAAAACCCAGGATAGTCAAAATCCTGGGTGTTGGTCCACTTTAAAAATCCCCCCAAAAAAATTGACATGGGGTCCCCCTTACCCAGAGTAACCAGCCCGGGACCAGCTATGCAGGGCTTGTGGAAACGGCACAGGGGCCAGCTTTTGTGGCCCCTGGCCCTGCAGGCTACAAGCCCGCATAGCCCGTGGGCCCGGGCTCTTCTGCCCCCCCTGGGCTTTGGGGAGGCAGGTAATGGGGGTGCCAGGGGTTAATGGCAAGTCACCTGCTAGTCACAGGTGACTTGCCACCTCCCCCAGCCTTGTGAACTGGTATAGGGGTCATGGACCCCTTACCAGTTCACAATGGGTTAAATGTAAAAAACACACACACACGCAAAAAGAAAAAATTATTATTTTTTTTTTTTTTAATACTTACCTCCCATCCATCCTGGAGCACTGTGTCCCTCGGCGATCACAGGCTTCTGCTCACCTGCTAGAAGCCTTTTATAGCTGCTGGATGACAGAACACAAAGGGTTAATTAAAAAAAAAAAATGAAATGGGGTCCCCCTTCCCGGGGAGGGGGACCCCAATTTTTTTTGGATTTTTAAGGGTTAAAAACCCTTAAAAATCCAAAAAATAAAATGACGTGGGGTCCCCCTTACCCAAAATAACCAGCCCGGGACCAGCTATGGGGGCTTGTAGGCACAGAGTGGGGGGGCCAGCTTTGGTGGCCCTCCCACCCTGCAGCCTACGAGCCCACATAGCCTATGTGGGCCCGGGCTCTTCTGCCCCCCCCCCCCCCCCCTGGCCTTTGGGGAGGCAGGTAATGGGGGTGCGGGGGTTAATGGCAAGTCACCCGCTAGGGCAGGTGACTTGCCACCCCCCCAGCCTTGTGAACTGGTATAAGGGGTCTCATGGACCCCTTACCAGCTCACAAAGGGTTAACTGTTAAAAAAAAAACACCACACAATAATAAAAAGTATTTTATTAAAAAAAAAAAAAAAACATTTTTTTACTGTACTTACCTTCGATTGCAAGCTCTTGTCCCTCGCCGCTCAGCTGACAGATGCCGGTGATCGGCATCCAGAGAAGGAGGAGGCAGGAGATCAGAGGATCTCCTGCCACCTCCTTCCCCAGCGCCGATCACCGGCATCTGAGAAGGCTGAAGCCGGTGATCGATCGGGGCCGGGATGACGTCAAGATGGCGGCCGCCATCGAGAAGGAGAGAGCCTCCCGGGCTCTCTCCTGAAGATCGGTAAGTCCTGGGGGGGGATCAGAGGCCCCCCAGGTGAAGAGGAGGGACAGCGGGAGCCAGCGCACACGCAGGTAAGTGAATGTCATTTTTTTTTTTACAGTTAGCAGCTTCTGCTGCCAAAGCGGGGGGGGCGACCTATTCCGGGGGCTCTCCTGGAGCCATCCGACCCCCCACGGGGGATCGGATGGCACCAAATTAAAGAGGAGACCCGGCCGGATCCAACAAGGGGTCAGGTGAGTATTTTTTATTTTTATTTTTTAAACTAGAAGCGAGGAAAGTCAAGCACGTAACACCTACGGGCTTGGCACTTAAGGCCCAGCCAAGCCAGCACGTAGGTGTTACGTGCTTGGCAACAAAAGGGTTAAGCGTTGGTCATCACCACCTGTGCCCACCACTCTGGGCATGTGTACACTTACTGCACGGATGGGTTAAATCTGGAGGACTAATTCCTATGTGTGCGCAAGCATACAATGGCCATCTATGCATTAATATTTCATTAATTTATAGAGACTGGATTTTTAAAAGATACTCTGCTCATGGGTGGATGCCCCTGTGCTTAATTTATCCAATTCTTGCTGCATTCTCCTGATTCCACTACACTTAAAGATGGAGAGGATAAGCGTATTGATCAAATGGCGTACCACGCTTTTTACAGTGTGGGCTCGGCCTTGCTGCCTGTTGGTGCTTCGGCACTCTTAGGTCTGTTGTGAGAGACCTAATGAATTACTCAGGGCTTGATCCGGCCTCTGATGAGTACGTCGCTCTTAAGCGATGTGAGATGTTTGCATCTTTTGTACTTTCTGCCTTAGATGATACTCTGCTCATGTGCAGCAGAACCTCTGCCTTGTTAGTCGCCATCCGGCGGTCAGTATGGTTGCGGCAGTGGGCAGCTGATATTGTAGCCAAGAAATCGCTTACAGCGCTCCCTTTTGTGGGATTGCGCCTCTTTGGAGAAAAATTGGATTCTATCACTAAAGGAGGTAAATTACCTCAGCGTAAGAAACAACGTCGTTCCTTTCGTGGAATGGCCTCTTTTAACCCTTTCAGCCCCTAGAGGGAATGCATGGAATAGAGGAAAGTCAGAATTGGGGGTCCAAAACCAAATCTGCCACTAAGCCTGCTCAACAATGAGGGGACGCCCTCACCCTTATGGGTGGGGGGACAGCTGCGGTTCTTCCAGGTCTGGGTTCAGGAGGTATCAGACAATTGGGTTCTGGAAGTAGTCTCTCCCAGTTAGACTGGAATTCGAGTCCCGGCCTCCTCCCAGATTTTTCATGTCCCGGATGCCATCAGATCCAGCAATTGCGCAGGGACTGCGGGCAGCAGTAGCGAATCTGTTAAACATGGCTGTTATCGGCCTAGTGCCTCCAGCGGAAAGGGGTTTGGGGTTTTACTCCAACCTATTCACATTACCCAAAAAGGACGGCTCTGTTTGGCCTATCCTAGACCTAAGGAGACTCAATCAATTTATCTGTTTCAGAAAATTCCGCATGGAGTCTCTGCGATCAACGATCGATGCTCTCCGTCAGGGGGACTTCATGACATTCATAGACATCAAGGATGCTTATTTGCACATTCCTATTTTCCGGGTCACCAGAGATTTCTCAGGTTCTCGATAGAAGACCAGCATTATCAATTTGTGGCCCTGCCATTCGGCTTTACCTCGGCCCCAAGGGTCTTTACCAAGATGCTGGCAGGAGTGATGGCTATATTCAGGGTCCAGGGCATCCGCATTGTGCCTTTTCTGGACGATCTTCTTATCGCGGCCTCCTCCCTCGAACAATCAGAGTTGGACACCAGGATGGTGGTCTCTACACTAGAGAGGTTCAGATGGGTAATAAGTTACCCCAAATCCTCTCTCTGTCCGACCAGGGAAATTCCCTTCCTGGGCCTGATTCTGGAATGGTTCTGATTCAGGACTTGATTTGTCTATTCTTGTTCAACCCTCGTCAGTCTATATGTCTAGGGATGAGACTAGTGGGATTGATGGTAGCTGCATTCGAGGCAGTCCTGTTTGCCCAGTTTCACATAAGGACGCTTCAGCTCTTCCTCTTGCCAAAGTGGGACAGGTGCCCACTATCATTAAAATCAGACTTGTCTGTTGTCTCCCCACGTTTTGCAGTCCCTTCAGTGGTGGTTAATATCGCACAACCTCCAGAAGGGCAAGTCATTTCTGACTCCGCGTTGGGAACTGGTTACCACGGATGCCAGCCTGGTGGGCTGGGGGGGCTTCTGGAGGAAGCATCAGTTCCAAGGATTGTGAGGGCCTCAGGAGGCTCCAATCAATGTATTAGAGCTTCGGGCCATACGTCTTGTCTACTTCGACTGACCCATTTCTTACAAGGTCTGCCAGTTCAGATTCGGTCAGACAACCGAACAGCTGTTGCATACATCAATCACCAGGGACTCGCAGTTGGGGTGCCCTCCGGGAAGTGTCTCTGATCCTTCAGTGGGCAGAGATCAATGTTCCTTGCATATCAGCAGTTTACATTCCGGGGATAGAGAATGTGGAGGCAGACTCCCTGAGCAGGGGATGTTCTCGCCAGGGAGAATGGTCTCTCAATCCAAGGGTCTTTCAGTTCCTCTGTCACAAGTGGGGGACTCCACGGTTGGACCTGTTTGCTTCTCGTCACAGTCACAAGCTGCCAGCTTTTGTGTCTCTATCCCAGGATCCTCTGGCAGTGGCAGCGGATGCCATGTCTCTAGCCTGGAAGGATCTGGGGTTCCTATATCTGTTTCCCCCATTCTCCATGATTAGCAAGGTGGTGCGCAAGCTAGCACTGGAGGAGGCGCCAGCAATTCTGGTGGCGCCAAGGTGGCCAAGACGTCTGTGGTACGCAGACGTCGTAAGGCTGGCAGTGGATCGGTTCCATCTGCCTCTTCTTCCAGATCTCATCACTCAGGGTCAACTTTGTTACCCCAGTTTACAAGCGCTGGCTTTGGCGGCATGGCTGCTGAAGTCTCCATCTTGAAAGAAGGTCTTTCTGATGTGGTTATTCAGACTCTTATTAGAGCTAGGAAGAAGTCTTCCTCTGTCATTTATTACAGGACTTGGAGGTCCTATATTGATTGGTGTGAATCCAGGGCTTTGCCCTGTAGAGTGTTTTCTATTCCTAGAAATTCTGGAATATCTGCAACGAGGTCTGGATATGGGATTCCAGATTAGTACTTTGAAAGGGCAAGTCTCTGCCTTGGTAATTTTCTTTCAAAGATCGTTTGCTCTTCATCCTTTGGTTAAGACCTTTTTCCAAAGGAGTCGCGCATGTGCGGCCTCCCAGAAAGCCTTTACTTCCTGTTTGGGATCTTAATTTGGTGCTTTCGGCTATGCAAGCTGCTCCCTTTGAGCCATTGCAGGATATTCCTTTTCCTATTCTTACTCAGAAGGTTGCCTTTTTAGTTGCTATTACTTCTGTCCGCCGAGTTTCTGAACTGGCGGCTTTGTCTATTCAAGCCCCTTATTTTGAGAGGCATCAAGATGATAAGGTTGTTTTCCGTTTTAAACCGGATTTCCTTCCTAAGGTGGTGTCTGCTTTCCACCTAAATCAGGATATAGTTCTTCCTTCCTTGTGTCCTAAACCTAGTAACGACAAGGAAAGGGTCTCACATTCTTTGGATGTAGTTCGTTGTGTTAAGTATTATTTAGTTACTACCTCGGCCTTCCGCAAGACGGATTCCTTTTTTGTTGTGTCTTCTGGGCCCAAGAAGGGTCTTGCTCCTGCCAAAGCTTCCCTTAGTAAGTGGATACGTCAGGTTATCATTGGGGCCTATATGGCTAAGGGGAAGGTTCCCCCTTTTCGTGTCACCGCTCATTCTACTCGTGCTATTGGAGCCTCTTGGGCTTTTCAGCACCAAGCTTCTGTTGAAAGAGTCTGCAAGGCTGCGACTTGGTGTTCTGTGCATACTTTTTCTAAGTTTTACGAGGTTGATGTGCGGGCCTCAGCGGATGCTGTTTTTGGCCGCAAAGTTCTGCAAGCTGCGGTAATTTAAGTTATGCATTATTCCTTTGGGATCCCCACCCATTATAGACACTGCTATTGGATGTCCCAAGTGTTATGGATATCGGGAAGTGGGGGGTGTGACATACTAGGAATAATACCATTTTGTGTGATACTCACCTGTAAAATGGTTATTACGAGTATGTCACACACCCCACTTCCCCCGCCCTTTTTTGTTCGAGGGATCCTTTATATGGCGATTGTTATTATTTCCATATAATTTTACAATTATTGAATATAATTGGCTCTTCCTGGTTCTTCACTGCTGTTTAAAAAGACTGAGGAATAGTGGGAGGAACCCAGTACTTGAGCCCCTCCTGGTCCATCTTTTTTCCATGTCATCTCTGCAAGATCGCCCTCTACAGGCCGGGGTCCCAAGTGTTATGGATATCGGGAAGTGGGGTGTGTGACATACTCGTAATAACCATTTTACAGGTGAGTATCTCACAAAATGGTATTTTTGGAGCTTCCTCTCCCACCATCCTCAGCCATGTTGCTGTCTGGTTTCAACTGACATAATTGACAATGCACAGTAACAGGAAGCCCAGCAGCACTTCCTGTTTGCAGACAGCCTGCTAATGCATGAGCCGCCATTTTGTTTTTATAATTTACAACAGCAAGAGTTAGAAAAAGGTAAGAAAAAAATAAATTTTTATGTACAGCAAACTAAATTGCCCTGGGGAGGGATGCATATGAGTGCTGTCTGTTGTGTTGGTCTGGTTTAAGTCATTTTTGACTGTTGGTCCGTTTTAATGAAAATAAACACTCAGCTGGTCGCTGGAGCAGTGGGCAAACGATACTTGTCCTTTAAAGTGTTTCAACTGTGATTGGTCACCGGGGGATCACATGGTCCGAACTACCATCGGCAGCCGAAAGAAGTACAGGGCCACATGACCACCAGCAACCAATCACAGGGCTGCATTTTGCCAGTGGGATCGGGATCCAACACTTTAGTCTAAATTGGCTGTTTGACCACTTTAATGTTATGCTTTGGCATTGTACGAACTGCTATTAGCTATTAGGCATTAACAAAGTACTTTTTTTTTTTTTTTTTTTTTTTTTTAAAGCATTCGCATGTATATAGCCCAGTAATACAAGGAAATTCTAGAATGATGGCTCCTCCAGCACATGCACAGTCTGGCTTAGTCTCCTCATCTGGTGCACAATATGGCGCTCCCGAGCAAACACATGCTATGTATGGTAAGACATATTATTCCTTTCCATAACCTTCTCAGCAGACCTACATGTTTTGCAACTCTCCCTCCCACAACCTGCTCCTCCCGATAAAGGGATTAAAAAAACTAATCTGTGTTAGTGTGTTGAGAGCCCCCACACCTATTTCTTCATTAAGGTACACAGTACTAAATAAATTAAACCTGCTATGGTTAGAAGCTCCAATACAAAAACACTGTGCTCAAATTAAATGTGTTTGTAAAGGTAAACTACATAGCTAGATGCTTTGATTTTTTTAATACCCTAGGCAAGGGCACCAAATAAAATGCTAGGTTTCAGTGTAAAATATATATTGGCTATAGTATGACAGCCAGAATTCCAAAGCTAAACCCGTAGTGACATTGTTGTCTGCTGCAACCCATGGACTTTGATTTAAATAAAGGCGTGTTGGCAAACCTAGTTCTAATTTGCATTTATTAAAAATATAGGTTCTTGGTCTGAGGTGTATTATCCAAATATCTTAAATATTCAATGTTTTGCCCTGTATGTTGCCATAACACATGACAAACTGACCTCTTTTAGTTCCCTCTCATCAGCAGATCTATTTATTTGATGTTTGTTCTTCATGTTGCTCTTTGTCAACATTCCCAGTAGCTTATAAAAAGCGCTTTTACATGCGCATGGGAATCCCTTATTGCATGATCAGCTGCCACATCACTTAACAGAGAATCTTTGTTTGAGGCTTCCTTTAGTTTGTAGTCCCTATTCATAATCATTCGCTTATGTCGTTGTGGATTATGGAGTATAGACAATTCTTGCTTTGTGCGTAACTCCCAATCTCTTAACCATTGCGTTTCTTCAATATAATTTAGCTGTAAAGTATGTCTTTGGTTTATAATCTGTAGTTTTATATTATTTGTTAATTCCGTAGACAAATATCACAAAATGGACTATTTCTAAAGTTTCATAAAACCTGTTGAGGGTTAATAAAGGGTCTGTGGTTCCCTTTGCAGCCTGTGGGAAACCATAGGATCACCTTTCATTTATTCCTGGAGTGATTATGTTATGTGATGAAGCAACACATAATATCAAGTATTTGTGGACGTGTATAGAAAATACATCATTTTTATTATATCATCCAATTATTTTAAAAGACTGAAGAGTGTTGTATGCTGTATTCAGCTTCAATGAGTCAGTACTTTGTAAGACCACCTTTAGCTGCAATTACAGCTGCTAGTCTGTTGGGGTATGTTTCTACCAGCTTTGCACATCCAGAGGCTGAGATTTTTGCCCATTCTTCTTCACAAACACACTCCATCCAGTCTGATGGGATATTAACAGAAATTTCAAATCATCCCACAGATTATTAATGAGATCTAGATCTGGACTTGTAGCATTGGCTGTCTGTTTAGATGTTGTTCTGCTGGAAGATTAAATTCTCCCCCAGTCTTTTGCGCCTTTTAACGGTTTGTCCTCCTAGATTTTCCTTTTTTAGCTCCGTCCATTTTCCCATCAACTCACAGTCCCTGTGGAATAAAAGCGTTCCCACAGCAAGATGCTGCCACCCCAATGTTTCACGGTGCGGATGGTGTGTTCAGGGTGATGTACACATTTGGCTTTAATCTACACATAGTGTTTGGCATTTGGGCCACGAAGTTAAACTATTGTCAACTTCCACTTGCTGTGTCCCCTTACATCACTGGTTCTCAACCGGCGGTACGTGTACCCCAAGTGGTACACAGGGTTTTTGGGGTGCACCAGCTACATGAAGCATATAACCTACTTATTCCTACTTATTCCACGGTACTCTGTTGGAACTTATTCTCTTTAAAGGGTACTTGGTGTAAAAGGTTTATGAACCACTGCCCTACATGGCTTGAGGCAACTGCAAACGGCCATACTTATGGCTTGCTTTTAAAAAATGCCTTTCTTGCCACTATTCCATAAATGGCAGATTTGTGGAGTACACCACTAATAGTTGTCCTGTGGAGAGATTCTCCACCTGAGCTGTTGATCTCTGTGACCCTGAGCCTCTTGGTTGCTTCTCTAATCGGTGCTCTTTATCTAGTCTGTCAGTTTAGGTGGACGTCCATGTTTTGGGTGTTTTGCAGTTGTGCCATACTATACTTCTATTCATGGGTGATGATTGAACGTTCACCCCTCCTGGTCCATAAATACCTGGGACCTCCCACTATTCCCCAGTCTTTCGTCTCTGCAGTCGGCGAAGCAAGTCAGAAGATGGCTGTCTCCTCCTTGCAGGTAGTCGGGGTAACCCCCCGGCCATTTGTTTCTATTGCTGCCTGAACCTTTTTTATTTGAACTATAACTGTATGCCTCCCAGCCTAGGCTGAAGGTCCAGGCAATGGTAGGCTGCACCTTGTGGTGTATATGGGAGCTAGCTCCCCCGTGAGACCCCATACAAAGGGGTAGGCGGTGTCCGGGTTGGTGTTCCCGGCTTGGAATGCCCAGTCCCTCTTACCCTTTCACCTATTGGTGTGGGTTCTCCCCCCTACCGTGTCCCTCTGTGACCCTTGGGGGGGGGGAGGCCTTTTCTCCCGTTGGTTGTTTGGCTTTATTTGGGGGAAAAGGTGTGTGTATGTGTGTGTGTTTTGGCAGCCGTTGTTAGCTGGGCCGGTTTCACTCAGAAGGTTGCCTTTACTCAGGTGCAGTTAAGGAGGGGGCGGGGCCGGGCGCTCGGCGTGCTCGTCGAGGACCGACATCCCCCCCCCCCCCCTTGAGGCGGCTTCTCTGAAGCGCTCTGCTAGCTGAGGCCAGGCCCTGCATGAGGGAGGGGGCGGGGCTGGAGCCAGGCACGGCCGTGTTGTGCGCTGACCTGCCCTCTTCTTCCAGCCTCACTGCTTTCCCTCTCATTCCCTCGCTGCTGTGAGGGTTGACGGTCGCCGCTTTGCTGGTGTGAGTAATTTCTATTTATTTCCATTTTATCTGTTCATATATGTGTGGGTGATGTGCATGTTGAAACTTATGTTCTCCCTGTTCTCATGTCTTCCAGGTGGGATCCCTTCTTTTGATGTTTAAAAAGGGGGTTCTCCCGGTCCTAGGTTCCCTTAGAATTTAATTTAGGGTTCCTAAAAATTGAAAAAAAAATCCTCCCACTTGGGGCTTGAAGGGGCACCCCGGGTAGCTTAATAGCGTAAATCCCTCTGGTCATTGCGACTACATCAAAAATCACCATATGGAGGCTTCTCAGGATACCGGGCTTGGGCTCCCCTCGGGGCAACGCCAGCAGTGTGTGTGTTGTGGGGCATCCCTTGCGGGGAATAATGTACTTGTTTGCTTGCCTTGTGCTCAGCGGACCATAACGCAGCAGTCAGGGGCCCAGGCGTCTGGGTCCGGGGTCCCGGCCTCCTCTCCTTCCCCACCCTGCCTTATCTGTACCCCTAGTGATGTTGTCACAGGTGGGGAGTCGCAATCTGATGTGTGTGCCAGACTGGCTAATATTGAGAATTTTATTTCTGGCTCTGTTGCCAGAAAGGCCTCGGCTAAGAGAAAGCATTTGTCTCCATCCGCGCCGGCTTTTGAGTTTGATGATTATGATTTTCTTGACTGGTCTGATTATTCCCCGCTAGAAGAGGGGGAATTATTTGAGGATTCTGAGGGTTCTGACAATCAGCAGTTTGTTGGTGCTGATACTGAGCAAGGGCAGGGGGATGCTGTGGATACCCCGAAGGTCTTGGCTCACCTTTTTGAGGTTCTGGCAATTTCTCCTCCTGAGGAGGCCGCTCCTCAAAAAGGTGAATTCTTTGGGACTTCCAAGCCGCACCTGGAGTTCCCAGATCAAAAGCATTTTGATGGCATTATTCTTAAGGAATGGGAGAAGCCTACTCGGCTTCCAGGTATTCCTCAAGGTTGGGATAAGAAGTATCCCTTTCCAGTGGACGTGGTAAAACGATGCTCGTCCCCTCCCGAGGTGGATGCCCCGGTGCTCGGGTTATCTAATACTTCTGTTTTGCATTCTCCTGACTCCACCACTCTCAAAGATGGTGGGGATAAACGCATTGATCAGATGGCTTGCCACGCTTTTGCTAGTGTCGGTTCAGCCTTGCGGCCTGTTTGAGCTTCGGCGCTTGTTGAGTACTTCCAGGCTTGACCCGGCTAGTGATGAGTTTGCCGCCCTTAAGCGGTGTGATTTGTTCATGTCCTTTGTGCTTGCCGCCTTGGATGACACCATGGTCATGTGTGGTAGAACCTTGGCCTTGCTTGTAGCTATTCGGCGGTCGGTGTGGTTGCGCCAGTGGGCGGCTGATTTTGTGGCCAAAAGGTCGCTTACAGCACTTCCCTTTGTGGGGTTGCGGCTCTTTGGAGAAAGATTAGATTCTGTCACGAAAGGAGGGAAGTTACCTCAGCGTAAGAGGCAACGTTGTCCCATTTGGGGGGCGGCCTCCTTTAACCCTTCCTTTCGTGGTGCCAGGACTGGCAGAGTTTTGGCCTTCTCTACCCTCAGAGGGGATTCCTGGAGTAGAGGCAGAGGTCGTGCCCGTCCAGGTCACAACTGGAGTTGCAAACCCAAGCCTGCTGCCAAGCCAGCTCAGCAATGAGGGGGCGCCCTCACCCTTGCAGGCGGGGGGACGGCTGCGACACTTCTTCCAGGTCTGGGACCAGGAGGTCTCAGACAAATGGATTCTGGAAGTGGTGTCTTCCGGTTACAAGCTGGAATTCGAGATCCGGCCTCCTCCCAGATTCTTCAGATCTCGAGTGCCTTCGGATCCACTGGCCGCACAGGGGCTCCGGGCGGCAGTAAGTCATCTGCTGGACATGGCTGTCATTTGCCCAGTGCCTTCCGCGGAAAGGGGCTTGGGATTCTATTCCAATCTATTCACGGTGCCCAAGAAGGATGGCTCCGTTCGACCCATTTTGAATCTGAAGCTCCTCAATCGGTTTATCCGCTTCAGGAAGTTTCGCATGGAAACCTTGCGTTCAGCCGTCGATTCTCTTCGTCAGGGGGACTTCATGACGTCCATAGACATCAAGAATGCGTATCTGCATGTACCTATCTTCCCGGCACACCAGAGATTCCTCAGGTTCGTGGTGGAAGATCAGAATTTTCAGTTTTTGGCCCTTCCATTCGAGCTTACCTCGGCTCCAAGGGTGTTCACCAAGGTACTGGCGGGGGTGATGTCCCTCCTCAGGGTCCAGGGCATTCGCATTGTACCATACCTGGAAGACCTTCTCATTTTGGCTTCCTCTCTCAGCCAAGCGGAGCTAGACACCAGAGTGGTGGTATCCACGCTGGAGAGGTTCGGCTGGGTGATCAACTATCCCAAGTCCTCCCTCTCCCCGTCCAGGGAGGTTTTGTTTCTGGGCATGACTCTGGATGCCTTTCAGGCCAGGGTGTTCCTTCCTCAGTCCAAGATTCTTCTGATCTAAGATTTGATTCGGCTTTTACTATCCAATCCTCGCCCGTCTATCCGGCTAGGGATGAGATTGGTAGGTCTGATGGTGGCTTCCTTCGAGGCATTTGCCTTTTGCCCAGTTTCACATGAGGACGCTTCAGCTCCATCTTCTGGCGACTTGGGACAGGTGTCCGCTGTCATTAGATCAGTCTTGTCTGCTGTCTCCCCGGGCTCAGCAGTCCCTTCAGTGGTGGCTTGTGTCAAGCAATCTGTTGAAGGGCAGATCCTTTCTGGCCCCTTGTTGGGAAACGGTCACCACGGACGCCAGCCTCCAGGGGTTATTGGGGCCTCAGGAGGCTCATACTCCCATCAACGTTTTGGAGCTACGGACCATTTGGTTGGTTCTGTCTCGCTTGACTCTTCTCTTGCAGGGATTGCCAGTTCCAAGTCCAATCGGACGGCGGTCGCTTACATCAATCACTAAGGAGGCACTCGCAGCAGGAGTGCCCTCAGGGAGGTATCTCTGATCCTTGTTTGGGCAGAGAGCAATGTCCCATGCATCTCAGCCATTTACATTCCAGGAGTGGAGAACACGAAGGCGGACTCCCTGAGCAGGAGATCCTCTCGCCGAGGCGAATGGTCTCTCAGTTCCAAGGTATTCCAGTCCCTTTGTCACAAGTGGGGGACTCCGGAGGTGGATCTCTTTGCCTCACGCCACAATCACAAGCTTCCTGCCTTTGTGTCTCTGTCTCAGGATCCTCTGGCCCTGGCAGTGGATGCCATGTCCCTGACTTGGAGGGAACTGGGGTTTCTGTACCTGTCCCCCCCCCCCCCCTTCTCCATGGTGAGCAAGGTGGTGCGCAAGCTAACTCTAGAAGGGGCACCAGCAATTCTGGTGGCTCCAAGGTGGCCAAGACGAGTGTGGTTCGCAGACGTCATGCGGCTGGCAGTAGATCAGTTTTATCTGCCTCTTCTTCCGGATCTTATCACCCAGGGTCAGCTACGCTACCCCAATTTACCAACGCTGGCTTTGACGGCGTGGCTGCTGAAACCTCCATCTTAAAGGAGGAAGGTCTTTCTGATGCGGTGGTTCAGACTCTTGCTAGAGCTAGGAAGAGATCTTCCTCTAACGTCTACTATAGGACTTTGAGGTCTTATATTAACTGGTGCGAGGCTAGGACCTTGCCTTGTAGGGTATTTTCTATTCCCAGAATTCGGGAGTTTCTTCAACATCGTCTGGGGCTACATAGTTGCCCCAAATCTTGCTTTGGCAAAAATGTTGCTCCTCATGTAGATAAATGCTGTGGTCTCCATTAGAGTGTCAAAAAAAGTATTTTATAGTGCATACATTAAAAATAAACAGTTTCCCTGAGTATGTGAGATATAAGGAATTTATAGCACTGCTGCAGAATGTAACTTGAAAGAATAGAACATTTTAATGTGAAATTCGGTGGATGATTTATGAGCTCCTTAATTATAAACTCATCTTTACTAACTTTAGTTAACGCCTTTCTCTGTATTTTAGTTTCAACCAACTCTTTGGCCCAGCAGTATGCCCATCCCAGTGCGGCTCTACACCCTCACCCTCCTCATCCTCAACCTTCAGCGACACCCACGGGACAACAGCAGTCTCAGCATGGGGCTAGTCATCCGGCACCAAGCCCTGTTCAGGTAAAAATGCATTGTTCCATTTTCCTTGCAGTGAAACAAAACCCACCTAGGCCAGCGTTGTCTGGGGCATCCCAGATTGGGATGCCCTGCTGTGCGAACCCCCGGGCGTCCGTAATTGCTCACCTTTCCAGCAGCAAGCGCGTGTGCAAGCTCTCATCCGATTAAAGCTGTTTGCCAAATGACATAGTCAAGGCTCTCAATGTTTTCATTGGGGGAGTGGTTGCATCCTTGGAATGTGTGTGCGCTCCTGGGGTTGCGGCCACTACCACACCTCATTGAAACGAGAGTCATTTGCTGAATGAAAGGCAAGTTAATACTAGTGTCCTGGGGGGTTTCACGCAGTGGGGGAGCCCCAAGGAAGGGAACAAAACCTCAGAATCAAATTCTCAGGTTTAGTTCCGCTTTGTAAGCCGTGGCCTCTTCTAGTATAAAAGAACGCCCTAGTTTTGATGCACAACAATGAATAAAAGGTATGGAGGATCCTTAGAAGTTCCACTTTCGATGCCATTTTTGAAGGTGTATAGATTTTTTGTAAACCCAACCCCAACAACTGCTTCCCAGACGCTGCTGTTGCCGAAGCCCACCACTCTAGACAAGTGTACACCCATGGTTTACGCTGGTGGATTTGCTCTCGCTGCACGGATAGGTTAATACTGAGGACCCATTCCTTTGCGTGGGCAAGCACGTAACAGGCAAACCTTCTTCTTTTTTCTTTTTAGGATTTTTTTATGACTTGACCTGTACTAATTTACTGTAGTTTGGTTGAAATTATAATAGAATCCAGAAAATTGTCATGCCATCATTTGTATCATATTTCACACTGACATTTTGAATGTTTTAATTAAAATTGCATTCATGTAACCTCCTAATGGCACAGTGATACTGTGCTTATGCATAATGATGTGTTTGTGTTTTTATATTTTTGTTAAATGGATTCGACCAAGGTGCACGTGTTAATGTCTTTTTTTATATTCTAAGTATACAGCACGTCCTGTTCCAGAATATTCCTTACTCCTGGGTAATACATCCACAAGATGGCGCTGGACTGCAGAAAACAGCTTGTGGCTCCTCCCGGCCCTATATAAGTCAGGGACCTCCCACAAATTCCCTGGTTTATTTCTGCAGTCTGCGCAGAGAAGATAGACCTGTGGCACAGGTGAGCAGGGCTTATTGCCTACGGCCCTGCAGGACTATTCCACCCGTTCCGTCCCATTTACTGCCTCCCAGACTCTGCTGATAAAGTTCGGGTGAAGGTAGGCTATTGAAGCACTATGGTGCTGAGGAGCTAGGCTCCTACCGCAGTCCCTGCTCTAACAGGGTAGGTGGTTTAGGCTAATGGTGAGCCTTTTGGGATGCCCCCACTGCCTCATGGGTTTTGCCAGGTTTATCCTGTGCAGTTAAACCCTATTCCCATTTCCCCCTCCACCCTCACTCATATTAGTCCCTGGGCGCCGTTTCTCCCTGGGAATTCTGCCGTTATCCTCCCTCACTCTCCCCTTGGGAGATCTCCGGGGGGGGGGGGGGGGGGGGGGCGCAATGGGTGGTGTTTGTCTTGTGGTAGTGTTGTGCCTTGTCACTTTTATTAAAAACGCGCCGCCGCGCGTTTGTACTGCGCTCCGCCGCGTTTGTACTGCGCTCCGTGGCTGGCAGCCCCATTCACCTCAGAGCTGCCGGGCCGCTACTGGCCGGCTGGATCACGTGGGTGCTCTTCGGGGGGGGGGGGGGGGGGGGGGCGGGGGGGGGCGGCTCTGTGGATGATGCATTTTACCTCATATCTCCACGGCCCGCCCCTCAAGGTTGCGGACGCCATTTTGTCTTTTTGCTGTTGATGCTGGTTCCTTGCGGACTGTGAGTATCCCTGGTGGGTGATCTTTTTCTGTTTTTTTCTTATGCCTTATTCTCATGGGAATGTATGTCTTTCAGGCGGGTTAAAGCTTCTGTCCTGTGATTTCTCCCGGCCTTCCCCCCTCATTATCTCCCACTTCCCTAGCAGTTTATTGGGGCATCCCGGGTAGCTACTTAGCGTTAACCCTTAATGGCCTACTGTGCCATTCAAATCACCATATGGAGGCTTCTGGGGATAATTGGCCTGGGGTTCCTTCAGGACACGCCCGGGTATGTGTTGCGTGTGGTGTATCCCCAATCAGTGATGTCAGGTTATGTGTATCCTGCGGCCAGCTGGTACTTGCACTGCAGTCTGGGTTACCTGTTGCTGGGCCTGCGCCCTCGGGCTTCGCCTACCCCCCCACCCCCACTTACATCTGACCCCCTGCGAGGAGTATACCAGCGGGGAGTCTCGGCCTGATTTGGCTGCACGGTTGGCCAGCATTGAAAAACACATTGCTGGGTCTGCCTCGCGTAAGGCTTCTGCTAAGAAGCGGTATTTATCTCCCGCCGTTTCCCTCTTTCCTATGGAAGCTGAGGACATATTCTTAGTATACAGTACGTCCTGCTCCAAATCTAGTACTTACAGTTGGGATATACTCCGCCAGATGGCGCTTGACTGCAGAGACATCGAAAATAGGCTCCTCCCGGCCCCTCAAATACCCGGGGACCTCCCAAAAATCCCCAGAATTTCTCTGCAGTCTGGCTGCAAAGGACGAGAAATTGGCTCTCTACTCGCAAGTGAGCGGGGTTATTAACCTGCGGCCCTGTAGGACTATTCCCACCCGTTCCACTAGTAATATGCCTCCCAGCCTTGGCTGCGCTGGTCGGGTGAAGGTAGGCAGCACCGCCATTGGTGCTTAGGAGCGCTGCTCCACCGCAATCCCCCACCAAAGGGTAGGCGGTTCAGGCTTATGGTGAGCCTCTATGGGATGCCCCTCCCGCACTATTGCCCCTGCCTATCGGTGGGCCCTATTTAAGTGGCCGCCGTCCTCCTTCATCCTCCTTGTAGTCTTCGGGGGGAAAAGAGGGGGTGTGTGTGTATGTGTATAGATATGTATGTTATGCAGTCTGTGCTTTCAATTTTCTCGTCTTTATTCTTGTGTCAGCCGCCGCGCTGACTTGTCTTTATTGCCTTTACATTTTCTGCAGCCGCGCGCTGACTTGGTTCCACGCTTGGCGGCGGCATTACCTCAGGCGCTGGTGCGCCATCATTGGCGGTTGGCCTTTCTGGCTTCGCGCTCTTCGGGGGGCGTCTTTGCACGCCCCTCGAGGTATACCGACGCCATCTTTTCTGACTTGGTTGGCCTATGCACGATGGACTCCTACCTACCGCGGTCCGTAAGTGCCCTCGCGAGCGCCTTTATCTGCTTCGCTTTTGTTACGATGCACTTAAGGTCTTGTCTGCTTATGTCTTTCAGGCGGGACGAACCCTTCTTGGCTTCTCCCGGCCCTGTTTTTAGTATATTACTTGTAGGCCTTGTAACAATTATACTCCCACGTCCCTAGCGGGTTATTGGGGCATCCAGGGTTGCTATATAACGTTATTCCCTATCGGCGTATAGCGCCGCTATAATCACCATATGGAGGCATCCCAGGATAATGTTACTGGGGTCCCTTCGGGACAAGACCGACTGTGTGGCGTGTGGGCAGCCTCATGCTGACAAGGCGCGGGTCTGTGTACCCTGTGCTGAGCAGGTGCTTGCATTGCAATCTGGCCTGCCAGTGGCTGCACCTCGTTTCACTTCATCTACTCCCCCAAGCTTAAATCTCACTCCTGCTGAGTTGCATACTAGTGGGGATTCTTAGCCTGATGTGTCTTCTAGACTGGCTACTGTTGAACTGATTATTGCGAAGTCTTTAGCGCGTAAGGCCCCTGCTAAGAAGCGGCACTTGACGCTTAATGTCACTGTTTTCCCTATGGGAACTGAGGAGTTTTGGAATCTGTGTGGCTATACCCCGTCTGATGAAGAGGAGCTCTTTTCTGATTCAGGCTCATCTGATGAGAGACCAAGGGGTCATGACGATTCTGGCTCTGACCCCTGGGCCCCGGATGACACTGACAGATTATTGACCCAGATTTTTGAGGTTCTGTCTCTCTCTCCCTGTTGAGGCTCCCAGGCAAAGAGGGGAGCTTTTCCATACAGCAAGATCACGTTTGGAATTTCCAGAGCAGGCACATTTCCATAACCTTGTGCTCAAGGAATGGGAGCGCCCCAGTAAACTTCCCGGGGTTCCAAAGAGTTGGGATAGGAAGTATCCCTTTCCTGCTGAGGTGGTTAAATGTTGGTCATCCCCCCCCCCCGAGGTGGATGCCCCGATCCTAGGGCTATCTAACACCTCTGTCATGCATTCCCCTGATTCTTCTACCCTGCGGGATGCCGACGACGGGCGTATTGATCAGCTGGCATCCCACGCCTTTGCATGTGCGGGACGGCGCTGCGCCCGGTCTGTGCCATTACTGCTGTGGCCACTAGAACCCTTAGCAGAAATATGCTTGATAGTGCCCCTGATGATTTGCCTTGTGAGGTGTTCAATGCACTCTCCAGTTGTGATGTTTTTGTAAATTTGTCCTCTCGCCATTGGATGACACCATCAGAATGTGTGCCAGAACTTCTGCCCTTGTGGTGGCTATACGCCGCTCGGTTTGGCTGCGCCAGTGGGCTGCTGACGCTGCCAAGAAAGCCCTCACTGGGTTTCCCTTTAAAGGACTACGCCTGTTTGGGGATCGCCTGGACCCTTTTGCTAAGAGAGGCAGGTTACCCCAGCGCAGGCTGCAATCTCGGCCCTTTCAGGTTCAGGGTTCCTCCTGGGGTCCCAAAGCAAAATCCTCTCCCAAGCCCACTCGGGCATGATGAGGCGCCCTCACCCATCCGGGTGGGGGGACGGCTGCAGCACTTCGCTCACGTCTGGAGGCTTCATGTCTCAGACCGGTGGTTTCAGGAGGTAGTGTCCTCCGGTTACAAGTTGGAGTTTGCTGCCTGTCCCCCTCCAAGATTCATCAGATCCCGGATTCCTCAGGACCCTGTGTCAGCTCAGGAGCTAGTGCAAGGCATCCTGGAGCTGGGGGTCATCTTCCAGGTCCCCTTAAGAGAAAAAGGCAAAGGCTTTTATTCCAACCTATTCACAGAACCCAAAAAAGATGGTTCAGTCAGGGCCATCCTGGACTTGAAGATCCTCAACAAGTTTGTCAGGGGAAGGCGCTTTCGCATTGAAACTCTGTGCTCTGCCATCAGTTCCCTGTGCCAAGGGGATTTCATGACTTCTGTGGACATCAAAGATGCTTATTTTCATATTCCTGTGTCATCAAAGGTTCCTCAGGTTCACTCTGATGGATCAACACTACCAGTTTGTGGCCTTGCCCTTCGGCCTCACTTCAGCTCCCAGGGTGTTCAACAAGGTGCTGGCTGGCGTGATGTCTCTGCTCAGATGTCATGGCGTCCGCGTGCTTCCCTATCTGGATGACATTCTCATCACTTCCCGGTCTCTACATCAGGCAGAGTTGGATACTCAGCTGGTGGTGTCCACTCTGGAGTCTTTGGGATGGGTGATCAATCACCCCAAGTCCTCACTGTCCCCCTCCTTGGTAACTCCATTCCTAGGAATGATACTGGATACAGTTCAGGCAAGGATCTTCCTTCCCCAACAGAAGGTGGACAGTATGATTGCACTGACTCAGTCCCTCCTAGCTTGTCCCCATCCCTCCATCAGGCAGGGGATGCAGCTGGTGGGTCTGATGGTGGCATGCTTCGAAGCAGTCCCTTATGCTCAGTTCCACTTGTGGCCCCTGCAACTTCATCTATTGTCAGTATGGGACAAGGACCCAGCGTTCCTGGACAGGGTCCGAGTGTGAGTCCAAGTCTTTTCCCTGTCGTGTGTTCTCTATTCCCAAGATTCTGGAGTTCCTGCAGCATGAGTTGGAGATGGGGCTCCAACTCAGTACTCTGAAGGGTCAGGTTTCTGCCCTGGCTATTTTCTTCCAGTAGTCCTTTGCTCAGCACCCTCTGATCAGGACTTTTTTCCAGGGGGTCACTCATGTGCGCCCCCCACGTAAGCCTATGGTGCCTGTTTGGGATCTGAACTTGGTCCTGTCAGGTTGTATTTCTGGTGGCTATCACTTCTGTCAGGCGTGTGTCTGAGTTGGCGGCGCTTTCCATTCAGCCCCCCTACTATGAGAGACACCAGGACAAGGTGGTGTTTCGTTTCAAACCTGACTTTCTGCCTAAGGTAGTGTCTGCTTTTCATTTGAATCAGGATATTGTTCTTCCTCCTTTGTGCCCTAATCCTAGCAATGCTAAGGAGAGGGTTTTGCACTCTTTGGATGTGGTTAGTTGTCTTAAGTACTATCTGGTGGCTACTGCGCGTTTCAGAAAAACTGATGCTCTTTTTGTGGTCCCTTCTGGTCCTAGGAAGGGTTTGGCTCCTGCCAAGTCTACTATCGGCAAGTGGATTCGTCAGGCTGTGATTCAGGCCGATTCTGCTAAGGGGAAGAATCCTCCCTTCCGCCTTACTGCTCATTCCACTCGTGCTATTGGTGCCTCTTGGGCTTTTCAGCACCAGGCGTCTGTTGAACAAGTTTGCAAGGCCGCTACTTGGTCTTCTGTTCATACCTTTTCAAAGTTTTACAAGGTTGATGTTAGGGCCTCAGCTGATGCTGCTTTTGGCCGAAAGGTTCTGCAGGCGGCAGTGGTTTAAACTGCCTGCTGCTGATTTTTCTTGGGGATCCCACCCTACTTTATGGACACTGCTATTGGATGTCCCGACTGTAAGTATTAGATTTGGAGCAGGACGTACTGTATACTAAGAATAATACAATTCTGTGATTACTCACCTGTAGAATTGGTATTATGAGTATACAGTATGTCCTGCTCCAACCCACCCTTGGTTGCATTATCTTGGATCACCTGTATGGTGGTTATCCTTGTTTTAGTTGATAGTTTGGATTGTTTAATTCTCCCGGCTTCTCTTTAACTGCTTTTCAATGCTGGGGATTTGTGGGAGGTCCCCGGGTATTTGAGGGGCCGGGAGGAGCCTATTTTCGATGTCTCTTCGCAGTCCAGCGCCATCTGGCGGAGTATATGCCAACTGTAAGTATTAGATTTGGAGCAGGACGTACTGTATACTCATAATACCAATTCTACAGGTGAGTAATCACAGAATTGTATTTTTTGACACTACTGGTTATTCCCCCCTGGAGGAGGGGGAGTTGTTCTCTGATTCAGAATCATCTGAGGAGCAGCCTAGGGTTTATGGTGGTACAGGGTCTCCCTTTGGGGAGGATCCATGGTCCTCAGATGACACTGACAGACTTTTGACTCATATTTTTGAAGTGCTCTGTATCTCCCCTCCTGCCGTGGCTCCGCAGCAGCAGGGTGAACTTTTTCATACGGTTAAGCCTCGTTTGGAATTCCCGGAGCAGTCTCACTTTAATAATCTGGTGCTCAAAGAATGGGAGCACCTAGCAAGCTGCCAGGGGTGCCCAAGAGTTGGGACAAGAGGTATCCCTTTCCTGTTGATGTGATTAAGCGTTGGTCATGTCCTCCCGAGGTGGATGCGCCCGTTCTGGGGCTGTCCAATACATCTGGCATGCATTCTCCTGACACTACTACCCTGATGGATGGTGAGGACCGGCACATGGACCTACTGGCTTGCCATGCTTTTGCCTGTGTGGGGACCACGCTACGCCCAGTTTGTGCCTCTGCCATTACAGCTATTGCTATTAAGGGTTTGCTTAAGAGTCTCCTAGAGGGGGCCTCTGATGACGCGGGAGGAGAAGAGTATAGTTCTCTCCTGCTTTGCTATGAATTTGTTGCATATGTTTTGCCTGCCATGGATGATGCCATCAGAATGTGTGGTAGGACTTCTGCCCTGTTGGTGGCTATACGCCGCTCTGTCTGGCTACGTCAGTGGGTAGCTGATAATGCTACTAAGAAGGCTCTCACTGGTTTCCCTTTCAAGGGCCTGCACCTCTTTGGTGAACGCTTGGATTTGTTTGCCAGGGGCGGTAGGCTACCTCAACGTAGGAGGCTGTCCCGGTCCTTTCGGGGGATGGATGCCTTTCTCCCATCCTTCCGTGGTTCCAGAACTAGCTGAGGAGTTTCCTTTACTGGGGCCGAGGAGGCGTGGACGTGGCCGTCCTGGCCTCTCCTGGGGTCCCAAGCCAAAATCCTCACCCAAGCCTCCTCAGGCATGAAGGGGCGCCCTCACCCATCCGGGTGGGGGGACGGCTTCAGCTCTTTGCTCACATCTGGAGGCTTCACGTCTTAGACCGGTGGATTCAGGAGGTAGTGTCCTCCGGTTACAAGATAGTTTGCAGCCTGGCCGCCCCCAAGATTCATCAAATCCCGGATGGCTCAAAACCCCCTGTCAGCTCGGGGTCTGTGCCTTGCTGTCCAAAACCTTCTGGAGTTGGGGGTCATGTGCCAGGTGCCTTGGAGGGAAATGGGCAGAGGCTGCTATTCCAATCTTTTCACTGTTCCCAAAAAAGACGGGTCCATCAGACCTATCCTGGAATTAAAGTGCCTCAACAAATTTGTCAGATTCAAACACTTTCACATGCAGACTCTGTGCTCAGCTGTCAATTCACTACGCCCAGGGGACTTCATGACCTCTGTAGACATCAAGGATGCTTATCTTCATGTACCAATCTTTCCAGGTCATCAGAGATTCCTCAGGTTCGCTCTGGAGGATCAGCACTATCAATTTGTGGCCTTGCCTTTCGGTATCACCTCGGCTCCCAGGGTATTCTCCAAGGTGCTAGCGGGCTTAATGGCTCTGCTGAGATCTCGGGGCATTCGCATCCTTCCTTACTTGGACGACATTCTCATCACGTCTCAGTCCCTCCAGCAGGCCGAGCTGGATACTCAGCTGGTGGTGGCCACACTGGAGTCCTTCGGCTGGGTGATCAACCATCCCAAGTCTTTCCTGTCACCGTCAATGGTGAGGTTGTTTCTGGGCATGACTCTGGATACATCTCAGGTCAAGATTTTTCTCCTTCAGCAGAAGGTGGAGAGTCTTCAGGCCCAAGCCAGGTTCCTTATGTCTTGCTCTCATCCCTCCATCCAGCAGGGGATGCAGCTGGTGGGCCTGATGGTGTCTTGCTTCGAGGTGGTTCCATACGCTCAGTTTCACATGAGACCTCTTCAACTTCACCTCTTGTCAGTTTGGGATCGGGACCCTCGGTCCGTGGATCAGGTGTTGGCTCTGGCCAGACGGGGTCTCTCGTGGTGGCTGGACTCAAGAAACCTGTTGGTGGGCAGATCCTTTCTGGCCCCGTGCTGGGAGACGGTCACCACAGATGCCAGTCTGACAGGTTGGGGGGGCTTCTGGAAATCCCTGAAATTCCAGGGTCAGTGGGGCCCTCAGGAGGCCCACACCTCTATCAACATTCTGAAATTGAGGGCGATAAGTTTGGGTCTCGCCCAATTGACTCCACACCTTCGGGGTCGGGCGGTTCAGGTCCGCTCGGACAACCAGACTGCAATTGCCTACATCAATCATCAGAGAGGTACCCGGAGCAAGAGGGCCCTCAAGGAAGTGTCCCTGATACTGTCTTGGGCAGAGGAGAATGTTCCCTGCATCTCAGCTGTGCCTCCAGATTCTCCACCCCGGGATGTACAGACTCCCTCTGCAGGGGGACCTCTCGTCTGTGAGAATGGTCCCTCAGCAGCAGGGTGTTTCGCTCTCTGTGCCACCGCTGGGGTCAGCCAGATGTGGATCTGCTTGCGTCCCGTCACATTCACAAGCTTCCAGTCTTTGTCTCTCTGTCCCAGGACCCTCTGGCCTTGGCCATGGATGCACTAGCAATGTCTTGGAAGAGCTTTCAGCTTCTCTGTGTTCCCTCCTTTTCCTCTGCTGGGCAAGGTGCTGCGCAAGATTGCTCAGGAAGGGGTGCCAACCATTCTGGTTGCCCCCTGTTGGCCAAGAAGGGTGTGGTTCGCAGACGTCGTGCAGTTGGCAGTAGATCAGTATGCTCTGCCCAAGGATCCAGACCTGCTCACTCAGGGGCAGCTACGTCATCCCAATTTACAAACGCTGGCTTTGACGGCCTGGCTGCTGAAACCTCCATCTTGATGGAAAAGGGGCTGCCTGCCTCTGTTGTTGTTACCATGATTCGGGCTAGGAAGAAGTCCTCGTCATCCATCTACTATAGGGTATGGCATGCTTACATTGACTGGTGTGAGTCTAAGTCGCTTCCCTGTCGGAAGTTTTCTATCCCTAGGATTCTGGAATTCCTGCAACATGGTTTGGATTTGGGTCTTCAACTTAGTACCCTCAAAGGTCATGTTTCTGCTTTGGCCATTTTCTTCCAAAGATCCTTTGCTCACCATCGTCTGGTCAAGACCTTCTTCCAGGGGGTTACTCACGTGCATCCTCCACGTAAGCCTATGTTACCAGTCTGGGATTTGAACTTGGTCTTATCTGCCTTGCAGGGGTCTCCCTTTGAGCCTTTGCGTGAGGCCCCTTTGTCCATTTTGACTCTTAAGGTAGTTTTTTGGTGGCTATCACTTCTGTTAGGCGTGTTTCTGAGTTGGCAGCGCTTTCACCAGGACAAGGTGGTGTGTCGTTTTAAGCCAGATTTTCTGCCTAAGGTTGTGTCTGCTTTTCATCTCAATCAGGACATTGTTTTGCCTTCTCTATGCCCTAATCCTAGTAACGCTAAGGAGCGGGTTTTGCACTCTCTAGATGTGGTCAGGACTCTGAAGTTCTATTTGGTGGCTACTCAATCCTTCAGGAAGACAGATGCTCTTTTTGTGCTCCCGTCTGGACCTAAGAAGGGTCTGGCTCCGGCTAAGTCCACTATCAGCAAGTGGATCTGTCAGGCTGTGGTACAGGCCTATTCTGCTAAGGGGAAGGAGCCTCCCTTCCGCCTTACTGCTCATTCTACTCGTGCTATTGGTGCCTCTTGGGCCTTTCAGCACCAAGCTTCTGTTGAACAGGTTTGCAAGGCCGCAACTTGGTCTTCTGTTCATACCTTATCTATGTTTTTCAGGGTTGGTGTTAAGGCCTCAGCTGATGCTGCTTTTGGTCGCAAAGTTCTGCAGGCGGCAGTGGTTTAAACTGCCCGCTGTTACCTTTTGGGGATCCCACCCTATCTTACGGACACTGCTCTTGGATGTCCCAGGAGTAAGGAATATTCTGAAACAGGACGTGCTGAATACTTAGAATAATACAATTCTGTGATTACTCACCTATAGAATTGGTATTATACGTATACTGCACGTCCTGTTCCATCCCACCCTTATCATTATTCTTAGTTACCTCTGTATGGTGATTGTTCATATGTTCATTTTTGAATTCTGGTTGTTATTGTTCTCCCGGCTTCTTGTTTACTGCCTGCCAATACTGGGGAATTTGTGGGAGGTCCCTGACTTATATAGGGCCGGGAGGAGCCACAAGCTGTTTTCTGCAGTCCAGCGCCATCTTGTGGATGTATTACCCAGGAGTAAGGAATATTCTGGAACAGGACGTGCTGTATACGTATAATACCAATTCTACAGGTGAGTAATCACAGAATTGTATTATTTTTCTCTTACAGCATCATCAGCACCAGGCTGCCCAGGCATTACACCTAGCTAACCAACAGCAGCAGTCTCTTTACCACACTGGCCTTGCCCCTACACCACCTGCAATGACCCCAGGTTCGAATGCACAGTCACCACAAAGCAGCTTCCCTACTCAGCAGACTGTATTCACAATCCATCCTTCCCATGTGCAGGCAGCTTATACCAACCCACCTCACATGGCTCATGTGCAGCAGGTATATATATTTGTGTCAATTTGTGTATTCTCACATGAAGTTAATCAAATGCATTAGTGTAATTTCATTTTTCAATGAATTTTCTTTAAGGCTCATGTACAGTCTGGAATGGTCCCTTCCCATCCAACCGCTCATCCTATGATGCTAATGACTGCACAGCCACCGGGGGGTCCTCAAGCTGCATTAGCACAGAGTGCTCTACAACCCATTCCTGTTTCTACAACTGCACATTTTCCCTATATGACACATCCTCCAGGTGAGAACTAATATTAGGAGCTTGTGTAGTGCAGCAGCTTTGTAGGTTTTTTTTCTGTTGCTCACTTAGGGGTGTCCTTTTGCTCACAGTGACTGTGTAGAAGGTCAATGTCTCTGCATGCACTCGCTATATTGAGCCTTCTCCACACCAATAAAACATCTGCTTACATCGGCACACTTTTCAGTGACACCCTGCACCTTTTGCACCTCTGCACCTGAGTCCTCCTGTCGAGGTGCACTGGACCAAGTGGTGAGATTCAGGGTGTTTTTAATGTCTTATTCTACGGGAAATTAAAGTGGGGATATCAACATTTCAGGTATATAAGCCCTAGACTACTGAGTAATTGTGGCCCTAGTACAGATACACTATCATCTCTTAGACTCTAGAGCTGGGTAAATGCTTGCATGCATCATGGGATTTTGCATCTAGTTGTTGTCCGTGTCACTCTCATAAAATCATGTATTAATTTTTACATTTAGGTCTGATTATTGGTGCTCCTGTGGTTAGGGTGGAGTGGGATTACAGGCCCTAAGCCCTTTGTTTGCATTGGATTTGGGATCTAGAGTACGAGGGGGTCTTACATTGTAGGACATCTCATGTTCACTCAGTGGGGCGTTCCACCTCTCAATTAAGGGGGGGGTATCTGATGTGGGTTGCTGCAGACAGAAGATGCTTAATATGAAGATCCTAATCTCTTAGTGTAAGACCTTTAATGTGCTCCAAACTCTATGGAAGGTTACTTTTAAATAAAATAAATCCATGTATCAACTCCCCTTAGTAATGAATTGAATAAAAACTTACGAATGATTTTTGGTTTCAAAAGAAAAACTGAGGGAAAATTAAATCATCTTTTGGCTCTTGTCTTTAGCACTATTTTCAATCGGCTGTAATTGTTCTCAGCATGCAATGGTGAGGAGGGGGCTTAAAGAGCTAGTTTAGAACAATGGTATCCTGTGCAAAATTAAAATCACTATAACAGGAATAACAAGCAGAATTGAGGATAGAAAAATATCCAAACTGTAATGTACATGGGGTGGGGGAACAAAATATATTGAGTTGTTTTTGGGTTCACTTTCAATCTTATGGTCTTGTCAACAGAGGCTGTTGCCATTGTTCAGTTCCACACTAGACCACCCTAACTAGCTCTTTTGGCCAAGGTGAGTGGAGTTGCCATCACAAGCTATTTTGGGTCAGTCATAATGTCTTGTATAGTTGCTTCAGTCCCTCAACATTCAGCAGCATTCTTACAAATGCAGTGTACATTTGGAAGGTGGTTCTTGCTACTGATACATGACACCAAATTGGGGCAGGAGATTGTTATGATAAATGCTTCTCCTGAGGTTGAATCCTTTTGGCTTTTTGACACCAGAACGTTCAGTGTTCACCATAGATTGTCAATTCAGAGAGTTGCCAAAACTATAGCAATGATAGAAGACATAACAAAGATTCAGAATTTTCCTACAGCTGCACATAACTGGGGTAGGAAATTGAATGTGTCACTGCTCCTTGCATTGCTTTATAGTGCTGGTTCAAATTAGCTGTGGGAGGGAGGTTTGAATTGTGTGGGATCATGTACCACTGGTTGGGAACCCCTGCTCTAGAATACAAGTACCAATAGTGGTTCTCAAGATCTTATCACTGCCAAGTAAAACTGATCTGTAACCCAACCTGATTTGCTCTTGTCTAAACTTTACTCAAGTCTGATTTCCAAGGGCGTGACTTGAGGGTGTGCAGCCCCATCATTGTTGCTCCTCCACTATTCTAAGTATGTCACACACCCCGCTTCAGAATATCCATAACATGTGGGTAATACCGACCTGAAGGGGCGTTCCTGCAGAGATGATAGCAAAAAAGAAAGCCCCTCCCTGATCCATAAATACCTGGGACCTCCCACTCATCACCCAGTTTTCCATCTCTGCAGACGGCGAGCAAGTCAGAAGATGATGGCTCCTCCTTGCACAGGGGGATTTCAGGTAGCCGGGATGACTCCCGGCCCGCTATTTATTTATTTCCGTTTGGACCTTTTTTCCCCAGAAATCCATATGCCTCCCAGCCTCGGCTGAGGGTCCAGGCGAGGGTATTTCAGCACCTTAGGTGCTCAGGAGCTATGCTCTACCGTGAGACCCTATATGAGAGGGTAGGCGGTATTACCGGGTTGGTGACCCCGGTTTGGGATGCCCTGTCCCTTACTTTCATACTATGTCCCTCCCAGGATCCCCTTCCATAGGTGGGGTGGGGGAGTGTTCGTCATTTTATTAATTTATTAATTTATTCGTTTATTTATTTTTCAGGACAGCATACATGAGTGTGTGTGTGTTATCACTTTAAATAGAAAGCGCTGCAGCCTGTGCGGTGCTGGCTGCCTTCTTCCCCCCTTCCTCCCTTCATCTCTGTTAATGGCGGAGGTATTCACCTCACGCCATGTTGCTGTGCTTCGGGGGGGGGGGGGGGGGGGGGAACGGCGGGTGCCGGACCGTTGGCGGGGCCGGGACTTGTCCCTCCCGTTTTTCCCCTTGTATGTGTGTCAGTGTTTTTTACTTTGGCCGGGCCGGCGACCGCTTCTTACTATTGCGGCGCCGGCCGGCTCTGAGCACATTTTTCTGAGGTGATTTTCAGCTCCCCTCACGCAGACTGGGGGGGGGCGGGGCCGGAGTGACGACGCGTCACCGCTCCCCGCCTCCTGCCCTCGCTGGTGCCACTGCGGAGCTCTTGGAGGGGAGAGGGGGGGCGTGGCCTGGCCTCACGCGCGTCCCGCGCTGGCCACGCCCCCTTCTCCCTCTCTGACTGCAGCCCTGCCTGTTGCTGAGTGTCTGGATCTTCCCTCACGGTCGCCATTTTGGTCGATGGATCTGTAAGTGGCCTCTGGCCATTCTTCCTTTCCTGTTTGCTTGATGTTTTTTTCATTAGCCTTATCTAAAACAGTCCCTCTGTTCTGTTTTTCAGATGGTGGTTCAGGAGGTTCGCCAGTAGCATTTAGGGGGTCCCTCCTGATCCTTATCTCTGGGTTAATTGTTTGCCATAAATCCTCCCACTCGGGACATTAAAGGGGCATCCCGGGTTGTCTAACGACGTAATTCCCTGGGTCATAGCGACTATTCCTAAACAAAGTTCACCTTATGGAGGCATCCCCGGATACTGGGCTCGGGGCCCCTTCGGGGCATCCCCGAAAGTGTATGTTATGTGGGGTATCCATTTCGGGGGACGATGTACTTCTGTGTATACCATGTGCACAGCAGACTATCACGCGGCAGTCCGAACCACAGGCGCCCCGTGCGACGTCGTCATGGGCAGGGAGCTGCAATCTGAGATGTGCGCCAGATTGGCTAACCTTGAAAAAATTATCTCTGGCTCGGTTGCCCGTAAGGCTCCGACTAAGAGAAAGCATTTGTCGCCGGCTCCGCTGGCGGAGGACCTGGAGGATGTTAATAATCTGGATTGGTCTGACTATTCCCAGCTAGAAGAAGGGGAAGTTTATGAGGATTCTGATTTTTCGGACGATGAGCAGTCCTTTGGCACTGATGCCGAGCTGGGGGATTTGGGGAGATCCTCTGATACTCCCCACGCTCTGGCTCTGATGTTGGAGGTGTTGAATATTTCCCCTCCTGAGGAGGTGTCACAGCAGAAGGGTGAATTGTTTGAGGAATCCAAGCCGCGCTTGGAATTCCCTACACAAAGGCATTTTGACAAAATTGCCAAAGAATGGGACAGGCCGGCTCGGCTCCCTGGCATCCCTCAGGGATGGGATAGGAAATATCCCTTCCCTTCGGAGGCAGTTAAGCGCTGGGCATCTCCCCCCCGAGGTGGATGCGCCGGTTTTGGGGTTGTCCAATTCCTCGGTTTTAAATAGACCTGATTGTTCTATTCTCAAGGATGGAGAGGATAAACGTATTGACCAGATGGCTTGTCATGGTTTTGCTAGCGTTGGGTCAGCCATGCGGCCTGTTTGCGCATCGGCGCTGATGGTGTTGGCTGCCAGGTCTGTGGTTAGGGACCTGTTGACCTCTTCCGGGCTGCGTCCCGGTAGTGCTGAGTTCCTTAGCCTCAAACGGTGTGAGCTGTTTTTATCTTTTGTGTTGACAGCCTTGGATGACACTTTGATGATGTGTGGTAGAACGTCGGCGCTGCTGGTCACTATTCGGCGTTCGGTGTGGCTGCGCCAGTGGGCGGCAGATTTTATGTCCAAAAAGTCACTAACGGCTCTACCCTTTGTTGGGTTACGGCTTTTTGGAGAGACATTGGACTCTGTCACCAAGGGTGGTAGGTTACCATAACGTAAGAAAAAACGCCGCCCCTTTCGGGGGGCCCCTTCCTTTACCACCTCCTTCCGTGGGGCCAGATCTGGCAGGGGATTTGCATTCCCTTCTTCCAGAGGAGATTCTGGGAGCAGGGGCAGAGGTCGTGCCCGTCCAGGATTCAGTTGGGGCTCTAAGCCCAAGCCGGCTGCCAGGCCGGCTCAGCAATGAGGGGGCGCCCTCACCCTTGCAGGTGGGGGGACGGCTGCGACTCTTTTCCCAGGTTTGGGATCAAGAGGTCTCGGACCGATGGATCCGGGAAGTGGTGTCTTCCGGTTACAAGCTGGAGTTCGAGCTCCGCCCCCCTTCCAGATTTTTCAGGTCTCGGATGCCTTCAGAACCTCTGGCGGCGCAGGGGCTTCTGTCGGCAGTGCAGAACCTTCTGGACATGGATGTCATTTGCCCAGTGCCTCCTTCGGATCAGGGCAGGGGTTTTTATTCCAATCTGTTCACGGTACCCAAGAAGGACGGATCGGTCCGACCCATCTTGGATCTGAAGTTTCTCAACAGGTTCATCCGGCCACGGAAATTCCGCATGGAAACACTACGTTCGGCCATTCACTCTCTTCGTCAGGGAGACTTTCTGACGTCCATAGACATCAAGGATGCTTATCTACACGTTCCAATTTTTCCAGCACACCAGAGGTTTCTCAGGTTCGTGGTGGAGGATCGGCATTTTCAGTTTGTAGCACTCCCTTTCGGCCTCACCTCGGCCCCTCGGGTGTTCACCAAGGTGCTAGCGGGGGTGATGGCTCTGCTAAGGGTTCAGGGCATCCGCATTGTGCCCTATTTGGACGATCTTCTGATCATGGCCTCCTCCTTCAACCAAGCGGAGTTGGATACCAGAATGGTGGTGTCCACCCTGGAGAGGTTTGGTTGGGTGGTCAACCACCCCAAGTCTTCTCTCTCTCCGTCCAGAGTAGTGACCTTTCTGGGAATGTCTCTGGACACTTCGCAGGCCAGGGTGTTTCTGCCTCAGGCCAAGATTCTTTTGATTCAGGAATTAGCTCGGCTTCTCTTGTCGGCCCCTTGTCCGTCCATCCGGCTAGGGATGAGGCTGGTGGGGTTAATGGTGGCCTCATTCGAGGCAGTTCCCTTTGCGCAGTTTCATACAAGGACGCTTCAGCTTCATCTGTTGAAGGTTTGGGACAAGTCTCCTCTATCGTTGGATCAGTCCTTCCTGATGACTCCCCGAGTTCGTCGATCCCTGCAATGGTGGCTGGGGTCGGCCAATCTGTCGCAGGGCAGATCCTTTCTGGCCCCGTGCTGGGAAACAGTCACCACGGATGCCAGTCTGTCAGGTTGGGGGGGTGTTTGGAAGGACCTCCAGTTTCAGGGTCTGTGGAGTCCGCAGGAGGCTCACGAGCCCATCAATGTTCTGGAGTTGAGGGCCATCAGGTTGGTTCTGTTTCGCTTGACTCATCAGTTGAGAGGCCTGCCAGTTCAGGTCCGGTCGGACAACAGGACGGCGGTTGCTTACATCAATCACCAAGGGGGGACTCGCAGCAGGAGTGCCCTCAGGGAAGTGTCTTTGATTCTGGACTGGGCGGAGAGTCACGTCCCGTGTATCTCAGCAGTCTACATTCCGGGAGTGGAGAACACGGAGGCGGACTTGCTGAGCAGAGCCTCCTCTCGTCAGGGGGAGTGGTCTCTCAGTCCCACGGTGTTTCGTTCGATATGTCTCAGGTGGGGGTTCCCAGCGGTGGACCTCTTTGCCTCTCGTCACAATCACAAGCTTCCAGTCTTTTTGTGTCTCTCTCGCAGGATCCTCTGGCTCTGGCAGTGGATGCCATGTCTCTGAACTGGAGGGATCTGGGGTTCCTTTACCTGTTCCCTCCGTTTCCAATGGTAGCCAGAGTGGTGCGCAAGCTGACTCTGGAGGGCGTGTCGGCGATTCTAGTGGCACCAAGGTGGCCAAGGCAGGTTTGGTTCGCAGACCTGGTAAGACTGGCAGAGGATCAGTTCGTTCTGCCTCTTCTGCCGGACCTGCTCACCCAGGGTCGGCTGCGCTATCCCAATTTACCTTCGCTGGCTTTGACGGCGTGGCTGCTGAAACCGCCATCTTAAAGGAAGAAGGTCTTTCTGACGCGGTGGTTCAGACTCTCATTAGCGCCAGGAAGCGCTCTTCCTCTACTATTTACTATAGGACTTGGAGGTCCTATATTGACTGGTGTGAAAGTAGGTCTTTCTCTTGTCGGGAGTTTTCCATTTCCAGAATCCTGGAGTTTCTTCAACATGGTCTGGATTTGGGGCTTCAACTTAGTACCTTGAAGGGGCAGGTTTCTGCCCTGGCGGTGTTTTTTCAAAGGTCATTTGCTCTTCATCCCTTAGTCAAGACCTTTTTCCAAGGAGTTACGCATGTACGGCCTCCTAGGAAGCCCTTTGTTGCAGTTTGGGATTTGAACCTGGTTCTTTCTGCTCTTCAGGGTCCCCCGTTTGAGCCCTTGAATGAGATTGCTTTGTCTTCACTTACCCAAAAGGTGGCCTTTTTGGTGGCCATCACTTCGGTTAGGCGTGTTTCTGAGTTGGCAGCTTTATCCATTAAAGCTCCGTACTTCGAAAGGCATCAGGACAAGGTTGTCTTTCGTTTCAAGCCGGATTTTCTTCCTAAGGTGGTCTCTGCCTTTCATCTGAATCAGGATATTGTTCTGCCTTCTCTATGTCCTCATCCCAGCAACGACAAGGAAAGGGCGCTGCATTCCTTGGATGCAGTTCGTGTTGTGAAATATTATCTGGTGGTTACGTCTTCCTTTCGTAAGACTGATGCTTTTTTTGTGGTGCCCTTTGGGCCTAGGAAAGGTTTGGCTCCTGCCAAATCTTCCATTAGTAAATGGATTCGTCAGGCCATCATTGGGGCCTATTCTGCCAAGGGGAGGAGTCCCCCTTTTCGTGTTACTGCTCATTCTACTCGTGCGGTTGGAGCGTCCTGGGCTTTCCAGCACCAGGCCTCTGTTGAGCAAGTTTGTAAGGCCGCTACTTGGTCCTCTGTTCACACTTTTTCCAAGTTTTACAAGGTTGATGTTCGGGCCTCAGCGGATGCTGTTTTTGGCCGCAAAGTTCTGCAAGCTGTTGTGGTTTAAGTTGTGCATTGTGCCTTGTTTTGGATCCCCGCCCTTTTTATGGACACTGCTATTGGATGTCCCACATGTTATGGATATTCTGAAGCGGGGTGTGTGACATACTTAGAATAATACCATTTTGTGAAATACTCACCTGTAAAATGGGTATTATAAGTATGTCACACACCCCGCTTCACCCGCCCTTCTTGTATTCGGGATCCTTTATATTGTGAACTTTGCGTTATTTTGATTTATATTTGCCTCTTCCTGGTCCCTTACCTTACTGCTTCTATATACTGGGTGATGAGTGGGAGGTCCCAGGTATTTATGGATCAGGGAGGGGCTTTCTTTTTTGCTATCATCTCTGCAGGAACGCCCCTTCAGGTCGGTATTACCCACATGTTATGGATATTCTGAAGCGGGGTGTGTGACATACTTATAATACCCATTTTACAGGTGAGTATTTCACAAAATGGTATTTTTTATATATCAGAATGGTGCTCGTTTGGCATCATTTAGAAAAAGGATACACCATATATCTGTTTCAGTCTTAGTTTTCTAGCTGCATCCAGTTAAAACACAGAAAAAGTTTACTGTATGACCTGTGAAAGGAGCCCCTTTGATTTCTGATTTGCCACTGCTGATTTCCATCGTGCATATTTTCCTCAAATACATTACATACACTTTTTATATAGGGGGGGTGTGTGTGTTTTAACACTTTTAGGTGATAACAACCTATAATTACTAGGGGTGTGAATTGGCAAGAATCTGATGATACGATACCTAGCACGATACACGTATGACGATACAATATATCCGATTCTGTCTCCAGACGATATATTGGGATTTTTTTTTTTAAATGAATATAGCAAACTCTATAGATTCCCGTGCCGATCACTGTGGGTTTTGGTCCACTTTAAAATCTGCTTGACGCGCTAAACCCCTTATTCCTAAAAAAAAAAAAAAAAAAAGTTCAGCAATGTCCAAAGATAAAACACAAGCTTCAAATAAGTCAAACAAAGTGGTACATTCACTTTTTGTCAATGCACACGTACCCCTCACCACTCGAATGCACTCTTACCAGATTTCGGCACTGTTATTAGCCGCAGCACTTGCTAATTAACCACGCTGACTCGAGTGGTAAGGGGGCGTGTGCATTGACAAAAAGGGCATAAAATGTACTGTGTTTTATCTTTGGACAGTAGTACTATATATTTTGTCTAAAAACAATATATGGTACTACTAATAATCGCTCTGTGTTCCAGGTTCCCCCGCAAAATAAATCCAAACACAGGATTGGAGCAATGGGGCATCCCCACCTCCAAAGCGTGGCTGGTTGCACTGCAACCAGAATCTCCCAGTCCCCATGAAGAGGTGAGGGGCTGTTGAGACGTCACTTGGCCGGGCAAATCTGCCCGGCAACGAGTGACTCGTGCACCAGGCGCCCACCGATAGGCGAAGCTGACACTCTAGCCTAGACGGGGGCTGTCAGTTCTCAGTTCTAGGCTGAAGTGTCAGCCTGCCGCCACCCGTCCCCCCATCACGCTACAGCGTGCGATGTAGCGCGAGAGAAGGGAAACGGTTCACAACAGTTTGTAAAAGATAGATTCTGCCATGTTTTGAATCGATCCAATATCGCCTAATGAAATAGCGCAATATTTAGCCAAATCTATTCTTTTCTGACATCCCTAATAATTACTACCTATAATCAGTGGAACTTGAGATATTTGGAGAATGGAAAGATTGAAGAAAAAGGTTTGAGCCTCTGCTCTAGCTTAATATCTTTGCCCCCTAGTGAACATTTGTTTTTAATAGAAAATTAGTTGATGTAAACTAACGTGAGTTTTAAACCCAGCAGCGGGCCTCTCTCAATGCTGCTTCTTCCTTTGCTTAAAGGAGTGGTCACCTAACACTGATTCAATGAATAAACTTATTTGAGTTATGACCATGGTTTCTAAATTGTGATAAAAAAGGTGGCGTGGAATGCCTTTATTCTAAGTATACAGTACGTCCTGCTCCAGATAAAATACTTACACTTGGGTAATCCTCCACCAGGTGGCGCTGTGCACTGCAGACATGCAAAAATAGGCTCCTCCCAGCCCTTCATATACCCAAGGACCTCCCACAAATCCCCAGATTTCTCTGCAGTGCTGACTGCGAAGACATGAAGTATCTCTCTCTCGCAGGTGAGCGGGGCTATTACAGCCTGCGGCCCTGTTGGACTACTCCCACCCATCCTATTTGTGATCTGCCTCCCAGCCTGGGCTGCGCTGGTCAGGTGAAGGTAGGCAGCACCATGCGTGCTTAACGGAGCCATGCTCCACCGCAGTCCCCCCACCATAGGGTAGGCGGTTTAGGGTGATGGTGAGCCTCTAGTGGATGCCCCTCCCGCATTATTGGCCGTGCCCCTTGTAGCGGTGGGCCCTATCCAAAGGGTCGCCATCCTCCCTCGTTTCCCCCCATACATCGGGGGGAAAGAAAGGGGGGGGGGGTGGCGGTCTCAAGTGTACTGCGATTACACGATTATGGCCTTAGTATTGTCCTTGACTTGTAACTTGGTGTCAGAGCCACGCTGTTTGCTTTTTTATTATCTGCCGCCGCCGCGCTCGTCTCTTTCCTTACTGGACATCTCCATTGGCAAAAATCATCTATGCCATGTGTGTCATACACTCTGCTTCTCTTTACAATATTGACCCCAGACGCTGCGGCGTCTCCATTGGCAAAAATCATCTATGCTATGTGTGTCATACACTCTGCTTCTCTTTACAATATTGACTACTGCCTTAGAGCTTCGCGGTCTTCGGAGGGGCGGGGGCCTGGTTTGGCGCGCTCCGCATCACGGCCCGCTCTGGCCCGCCCTTCAAGGTTCGCTTGGCGCCATTTTGATGTTAGTCGCTCGGGTGGTTACGGCCCTCCTCCTACCTTGGTCTGTAAGTGCCCTCACGGGCGATTTTCATGATTCTTATTACTGCGCATGGCTCTGACACCCTTTATTCCCATCCATTGGCTTCCCCGGCCTGGGTTAAATTATAGCGGGCCTTGTAAAATTCTCCCACCTTCCTAGCGGATCTTTGGGGAATCCAGGGTTGCCTATTGCGTAAATCCCTGCTGGCATATTGTGCCTAGATAATCACCATATGGAGGCATTTCAGAATTATGTGACCGGGGTCCCTCTGGGACAAGACTGGCTGTGTAAGCGTGTGGTCAACCCCATGCTGATGCTGACAGGGCATGGGTCTGCGCACCATGTGCCGAGCAAGCACTGGCCCTGCAATCAGGCTTGCCAGTGGCTGCACCTCATTTCAATACACTTTTTTCCCCATGCTTAATTCTCACTCCTGCTGAGTCGCATATAAGTGGGGATTTGCAGCCTGCTGTGTCTTCCAGCCTTCCCACGGCTGATCAGATTATGGCTAGGTTGTCAGGGCGCAGGGGCCCTGGTAAGAAGTGGCCCTTGACGCCTCCCGTTTTCTGTTGTCCTATGGGAACTGAGGAGTTGACTACTCCGTGTGACTATACCCCTTCTGATGAAGGAGAGCTGGTCTCTGACTCAGGCTCATCTGATGAGAGGCCGAGGAGTCATGGCGATTCTGGCCCTGAATACTGGGGCCAGTGTGAGATTTGTTGATTAAGGTCTTTAAGGTCCTGTCTATCTCTCTCCCTGGTGAGGCCTTCAAGCCGAGAGGGGAGCGTTTCCATACAGCGACAGCGCCCTTGGAATTTCTAGAGCAGGCTCGTTTCCATGCTCTTGTACTCAAGGAATGGGATTTCCCCAGTAAATTTCAGGGATCCCAGGGGACTGGGATAGGAAATACCCCTTTTTCCCCCTGAGGTGGTCAATTGTTAGTCATCACCCCACGTGGTGGATGCGCAGATCGTAGGGGTTTTCTAACCACCCCCCCCCCCCTTTATTACAGCCCCTGCTTATAGTCCCCTTCGGGATGCTGAGGACCGGCGCATTGACCTGTGGCCTCCCACGGTGCGCCTGGTCTGTGCCGCGGTCATCACTGCAGTGGCCGCTAGAACCCTCATCAGAAAGATGCTTGATCATCACCCTGAGTATCTCCCCTGGGATGCGTTTAATGCACTCTCCAGTTGTGATGTATTTGTAAAATTTATCCTATTGGCACTGGATGACACCATTAGAATGTGTGACTCCATTTGGGACTCATTTGGAGGGGTGATCAAACACCCCAAGTCCTTATTGTCCCCTTCATTGGTAACTCCATTCCTATGAATGAATTTTATACAGTTCAAGCAAGGATCTTCCTTCCTCAGCAATAAAGTGGACATTCTGGTTGTATGGGCTCAGTCCCTCTTAGCTGTCCCCGTCCCTCCACCAGGCAGGGGATGCAGCTGGTGGGCCCGCTGGTGGCGTACTCCGAAGAGGCCCCTTATGCTCAGTCCCCACTGGGGCCTTCTGCAACTTCTCCTATTTGTCCTACGGGACAAGGACCCAGCATCCCTGGAGCAGGGTATGTGTGCCTTCCTCCCTGGTGAGGAGGTCCCTCTTGTAGCGGATGAACTCAAGGAACCTGCCTGAGGGCAGTCCCTTCTTGCCCTTTCCTGGGTAGACAGTCACCATGGATGCCAATCTATCAGGTTGAGGGGGGTCTTCTTCGGGAAGTCCCTACGGTTCCAGGGGAGGTAGGGCCCTTAGGAGGCCTATACACCTATCAATGTTTGAATCTCTGAGCGTTCAAGTTAGTTCTAACTCGCTTGCCTACTTCAGGGCCTGCCTGTTCGGGGGAGCTAGGCCTAGCTGACGGCCTTTGCCTACATTGAATATTCAGGGAGGGATCCGGTGCAGGAGGGTCCTCCGGGAAGTGTCTCCGATCCTGATCTGGGTGGTGGACAATGTTCCCTGCATATCAGGGGTATTCGCTCCGGTGGAGGTCCCTCTGCGACAGGATGTGCTAATCCTTGTGTCACTATGAGGTCCAACCAGTGTGGATCTGTGTGCGCCCCGTCACTATCACAAGCTCTCTGCCCTTGTTTCCCTGTCCCAGGATTCTCTGGCCGTGGTCATGATGATTTAGTAATGTTATGGCAGGACATTCTGTTCTGTATGTCTTTCTCCATGCCTCCTGCTAGGCAGGGTTCTGCGCAAAATTGCTCTGGAAGGGGGGACCAGTGGTTCTGGTGGCCTAGTGGAGAGTGGTCACAGACGTGGTACTGAGGACAGTAGATCTGTGCGTTCTGCCAGGAGTGCCAGCTCTGCTCACTCAGGGCCCCTTTACATCACCCCGATCTACAGACTCTGGCCTAGACGGCCTGACTGCTGAAACATCCATCTTGATGGAGACAGGCTTATCTGTCTTGGTGATTGGGACTATGGGAAGACTAGGAGCAAGCTTCTTCTTCTTCTTTCATCTATTATAGGGTATGCGTACCCATATTGATTGGTGTGAGTCTAGGTCTCTTCCCTGTCGGGCGTTCTCTGTTCCCAGGGTTCTAGAGTTATTACAGCATGGGTTGGATTTGGAATTCTCCAACTCAGTACTCGGAAGGGTCAGGTTCTGCCCTGTCCGACTTCCTGTAGAAGTCTTTTGCTCAGTTTCCTTGGTTAAGGCTTCTTTCAGGGGGTTACTCATGTGCGCCCCCCACGTAATTCTATGTTCCCTGTTGGGATTCGAATTTATTCTGCTTGCCTTGCGGGGTGTTCCCTTTGGACCTATTCCGGATGCTGTCTGACTGTTCTTACCCTCAAGTTGTCCTTCTAGGGACTGTTACTTCAGTCAGCCGTGTGCCTGAGCGGGCGTCTGTTTAGCTAGTCCTCGTTCATAGATATATACACCAAGATGAGGTGGTGTTCCGCTTTACGCCTGACCTTCTGCCTAAGGTGGTGTCTTATGCTCATGTATTCAAGACTTTCTTTCTTCTGGGCCTTATTCCTAGTATCGCTGAGAAAAGGGGGTCTACATTCCCTCAACAGGTGTTGGACGTGTTTTCCTGAATTGTCTCTCGTCCCTTAGGGGGACTGTTGCCCCTTGGGGTTTGCGGGCGTCTCCATCCTGTATGTGCCTGATTTCGTCTGATTCCGGGGGTTATGCGGTCTGTGGCCTGGTCTTTCCTTGGATGGGTTGTCCCTTCTGGTCCTAGGAAAGGTTTTGGCTTCTGCCAAGGCTACTGTTAGCTTTTGGACTTGTCAGGCTGTTACTCAGGCCTGTTCTTTTAAGGGGAAGAATCTTCTTCTCGCCTTACTTCTGATTCTACTTGTGCTTCGGTATCTTTGGGCCTTTCGGCACCAGGTTTCTGTGGAACAAGGCTGCTAGACCGCTACTTGTTCTCTGTTCATACCTTTTCAAAGGTTTTTATGAGGTTGACGTTAGAGCTTTGCTCATGTCACTCTTGGTAGCAAGGTTTGCAGGTGGCAGTGCTTTTAACTGTCTGCTTTGCCTTTTGTTGGGGATCCCACCCTACTTTATGGACACTGCTATTGGATGTCCCAAGTGTAAGTATTATATCTGGAGCAGGACGTACTGTATACTTAGAATAATACAATTCTGTGAAATACTCACCTGTAGAATTGGTATTATACGTATACAGTACGTCCTGCTCCACCCCACCTGGTTTTTGCATTATTCTGGATCTCCTGTATGGTGATTGCTATCATTGTTGTTATTACCAGTTTTTGGTGGTTACTTTCTCCTGGCTTCTTTTTCACTGCTAATCAATGCTGGGGATTTGTGGGAGGTCCCTGGGTATATGAAGGGCCGGGAGGAGCCTATTTTTGCATGTCTGCAGTGCACAGGGCCATCTGGCGGAGGATTACCCAAGTGTAAGTATTTTATCTGGAGCAGGACGTACTGTATACGTATAATACCAATTCTACAGGTGAGTATTTCACAGAATTGTATTTTTGGTTATTTTAAATGGTGTTAGGTCTTGCTCTTGTTCCATTATGGATGTAAGATGTGTCTGTTGTGTCATGGCTCCCCTCTGGCAGAATGAGCACTAAATAATGATATTTTTTGTTTTATCTTCTAGTGCAAGCACATCACCAACAGCAGCTGTGAAACTGGAGCACGTGTGAAAAGGCTGGAACCCTTTTCTAGGCCAAAAATGTCCCATCTTCTGCTTCCTTAAAGTGGAAGTCGCAGCATCTAGAATTTTCCATTTTTGTCTAAAATCTTGATTTCTGCTAACTTTTAATAGGAATGCTAACTGATCATCTTGCATTGGGAAATATTTTGACAGAGTTGCAGGCATGTAGGAATTTGCAAGCCACGCTGCATCTGTCGGTCCTTCAAAATCCCAAACTTTGCTTGCTGATAACTGGAAGTTATTTATTTTTTATGGCCCTTCTAAGTTATGAACTCATCAGCTAGCGAAGGAAATAACACAAGTGATTCTTGCTGCTATCCGTACCTTAAAAAAAAAAAACTCTAAAATCCCTTTTTATGTCTAAACTTGAAGCCAATTCAGTAAAGATTCTAATCATCAAACTGATGGATTATTATTTATGAATCAGGTTTGATGTGACCGCTGTCGCAGCAGCGGTGTGACTTTTAAGTTAAGGAGAAAAAACTTTTACTTTGTAGATAATATAAAATAAAAACTAAAAAAAAAATCTAAAAATTAAAAAAGTTTTAAAAACTGACTACTGCATTGTAAAGTTAATTCCACTTACATGGGTTTTGGTCATTGGTATGTATTGTTTGCCATGTTTTCTTTGGTGCACCCCCCTTTTTATAGATTATTCTTTGTTAGATATTTGTTTTGAGGTCCATTGCATTCTTTAATAACTTTGACCCATTTGACAACTCTGGTTATTCTAGGGCACAGCCCTGTGGACCTGGAGGGTGTCGCGCCTTCCCCCATGTTCTGCCACTCCTCCACCAAACTGCTTCCCTCGGTTTTGCCTCTTCTCCACTAAACTGCTAGCCCCGTGTGTTTTTTTACTTGTTTTGATTGTGTTTGGTGGAGGAATTTGTTTGAACAGTTTTTTGCATGGTAGGCTACTTCCTCCCGGCTGACCTCACTTTACTGCTGGCCTGCTTTGTTACTGATGTTTCTCCGTGCTAGAGAGGCTTCAGGAGCCATTGCCTGCTTGCCGCCATACATCACTGGCCATCCGCACTCTTCACTGTCTGACTGTCCTTGGTCTTCCGAGGGCCACGTGGCCACAGCCATTAACTTTGGAGCAGTACCTGCGCATACCTTTTCTTTGAACCGGCTCTCTCCCTTGGCATCCTGATCTGGCAGTTGGTGCAGCTGTTCCCACCCCCTCTGTTTGCAGGTTATGTAGCAGCCCCAGTGGGATGTTTTTTTTTTAAAACAAAAGCATGTTATGTACCTACTAATGGTGGGGGTCTCCTTTCTGTGTTTCAGGAAAAGTTCTGAAGGGGACACAGACTAAAGCCCAAAGCATCCACTCCCTCCTTGTAGGTTTACTTTAGGCAGGTTGAGTCTGAGGAAGGATTCACAGGTTTTCCATGTCTGGCTATTTCCTTTAGCACTAAAAAGCAGTGAGTATCTGGGACGATCTGTATGATCAGCCTTGAAATTGGGCACTTTGCTAGATATCAGATTTAGGCGTGGGTCCCAGTACCTTAGGCACTACAGCCACTTGTGCTGGGTGCCTAGTTCAGTTGCTGGTGGGAGAAGACCCAGGTGCAGATTGTTAAGCTCCCAAAACAGATAGCACTGCGCTTTACTCACAAGGAAGCTAGTATGTGGGTGGTTTACTCCATCAGGTCGCCATCGGTCATCCCTTGACACAAGTTATTCTAAGTGTGCCATACACTCCACTTCGGTCTTCATGACATCTGGGTAATCTCCAATAGAGGGCGAACTTCTGCAGAGATGAATATGCAAAAAAAGAAAGCCCCTCCCGGTCAATATATACCTGGGACCTCCCACCGATTCCTCCAGTTCTTACAGGCCTTCCATTGTCCCTATTACTGCCAGGACTCTTCTAAATTGTCCTATATTAAGCCTCCCAGCTTAGGCTGCGGGTCCTGGTGAAGGTAGGAGCACCCTACGGGTGCAGCAGGAGCACTGCTCCACCGTGAGACCTCACTATGGGGTAGGCGGTTATCCAGGTTTCTTGGTGATCCTGGTGGGGGATGCCCTGTCCCTCTAGGCTTATGGTCGGCTCTGGCAGGGTTCCCCCCCTTCCGGGTCCCTTATTCCCCTCCGGGGGGGGGGGGGTTGTCTGGCCTGGCCGATATTTCGTTTTCCCCAGCTTGTGTCCCTGTGTGCTTAGTGTTTTTACTTGTGTGTGTGTGAGTGTGCAGACTGCCTTATAGGCATACCAGGGACTAGTGCAGCCTGGGGGAGCTTCTCCCCCTCAGGCTGCGTTCGGGAAGGGGGCGCGATTGCTTTGCTCGTGTCTAGGGGTCCGCGTTGCTGGGAGGGGGGCGTGGCCTCCGCAAATGCGCGTTCTGCGCTGGCCCACCCTCCCCCTGCTCTCCCTCCTCATACAGCTTCGTGGGGGCCATCTTCTTGTGCAGGCCGCACGGTGTGGCAAGGGCCCGATGGCCACTTCCTTAGCTTGTGTGTGTGTGGGGGCTCCTCTTTAGCGGGGGCCCCCACTGGTCTAGAGTGTGTGTGTGTTAATTACACTGCCTGGCTGGGATACATGTATTTACATATTGTGTGGCTGCAAGATCAAATGCTGAGGTCTTTTTCAATGTAAGGTTATGGCCATTTTTACATAGCTCTGCACTTATGTTGCTTGTTTTGTGTGTTACAGATTGCCCTCTATATGTGCATATTAAGGGGTCCCTCCTGGTCCTGGGGGTCCCTAGTGTAAAATTGTCCACCCCAAAAATCCTCCCACCGGGACTTTTAAGGGGCATCCCGGGTTGCTTATGCGTAATTCCCTGCGCTCTTGCGACTGACCACAAAAATTCACCATATGGAGGCTCCGCAGGATACTGGGCTCGGGATCCCTCTGGGACAATCCGGGCCATTTGTGGGGTGCGGGGTATCCCTTACGGGGGAGAGTGTGCTGATCTGTATACCATGCGCACAAAAGGCCATAACACGGCAGTCTGGTACCCAGCCTTCTGGGTCGGCTCCTCCCGCTTCATCGCCTTCCTCTCCCCACCTTATCCGTACCCCAAGTGACATTGGTACCAGTGGGGAGTCGCTTTCTGATGTTTGGGCTAGATTGGCCAGCATCGAGAAAATTATTGCTAGCACGGTGGGCAAGAAGGCCCAGGCTAAAAAGAGACATTTGTCGTCGGCCCAGCCATTGTGGGATGTTGATGACGAGTCCGCTTATTTGTCAGATTATTCCCCGTTAGAGGAGGGGGAATTGTATCAGGAAACAGAGGCTGACTATGTTCAGTCTAGGAATTCCAATGTCGGGCAGGCGCTGGGGGATGCCGTAGATACGGCCACTGTTTTGTCACATTTATTGGAGGTGTTGGATATTGATCCGACTGAGGCGCCCCCTCTTCAGAAGGGGGAATTTTTGGGGGCCTGCAAGCCCCGTCTGGAATTCCCTACCCAGGGTCATTTTGATGCGCTGATCCTTAGAGAATGGAAGAGGCCCAGTCGGCTTCCTGGTGTGCCTCAGGGATGGGATAAGAAATATCCTTTTCTGGTGGAGGCGGTTAAGCGCTGGTCTTTCCTCCCAAGGTCGACGCGCCTGTCTTAGGTTTGACCAACTCTTCTGTGCTGAACACCCCAGACGCCACTTCCCTTAAGGATGGCGAGGATAAGCGCCTTGATCAGATGGCGTGCCACGCATTTGCCAACGTGGGCTCGGCCCTGCTGCCTGTTAGTGCATCTGCCCTGGTGTCGCTTGCTACCAGGTCTCTTATCAGGGACTGGCTGAATAACGCTCAGTTTGATCCAGCTGGCGTTGAGTTCGCTACCCTTAAGAAATGCGAATCGTTCATGGATTTTATCATGGCTGCGATGGAAGACTCTATTGTCGTGTGTAGTAGGACTTCAGCCTTGCTGGTGGCTATGCGCAGATTGGTCTGGCTCCACCAGTGGACAGCGGACGTTGGGGCCAAGAAGTCGCTCACAGCTCTTCCCTTCTTGGGTTCGCGGCTGTTTGTAGATAAATTGGATGCTGTTGCTAAAGGAGGTAAGTTACCTCGGCGGAGGAAACGGCGCCGCCGCCCCTTTCGGGGGACGGGCTTGTTCACTCCTTCCTTTCGAGGGGCCAGAGTGACTAGGGGTTTGGCCTTCTCAGGTGTCGGGGGCTCGTCCTGGAACAGAGGCAGAGGTTGGGCACGTCCCGCGCCTGCCTGGGGTCCCAAGCCTGCCGTTAAACCTGCTCAGCAATGAAGGGGCGCCCTCACCCGCAAGGGTGGGTGGACGGCTGCGACTCTTCTCCCAGGTCTGGGCCTGGGAGGTCACAGACAGTTGGATCTTGGAAGTGTTCTCCTCCGGGTACAAACTGGAGTTCGAGTACTGGCTGCCCCCAAGATTCTTAAGGTCTCGGGTGCCCTCGGACCCTCAGGCTGCACAGGGGCTCCTGTTAGCAGTAAAAAACCTTCTGGACATGGGGGTTATATGCCCGGTGCCTCTGTTGGAGAGAGGCAGGGGCTTCTACTCCAACCTTTTCACGGTTCCCAAAAAGGAGGGTTCGGTGAGACCCATTCTAGACCTCAAGGTTCTCAACAGATTTATCAGAGCCAAAAGGTTCCGCATGGAGACTCTGCGCTCGGCTATCAATTCCCTTTGCCAAGGGGATTTTATGACATCCATAGACATCAAGGATGCGTATCTGCATGTTCCGATTTTTCAGGCACATCAGAGATTCCTCCGATATTCTTGGTGTGCCACACACCCCGCTTCACCTTTAATATTCTTCACTTATTGGGTTAACTCACCGCCAGGTGACGCTGTGCAGAGAGGAAGTCTTGTAACGAGCCCCCTTCCGGCCTATATATACCTGGTACCTCCCATTTATCACCAGTATTTTTCTCTCTGCTTGACGACAAGACAGAAGATTGAAGTCTCCTGCTTACAGGTAGCCGGGGTCTTACCCCGGCACCCCCTTTTGGTCTATTTCTGCCCGGTTTTGATTGTTTATACCTTTATGGTGGATTGGAAGCCTCCCAGCCTAGGCTGCTCACTGGGCAATTGGTAGACGGCACTATAGGTGCCTAGGAGCTTATCGCCTCCGCTCGACTCCCTCTTTTGGGGGCAATGCGGCTATCCGGCATGGTGATCCAGAAATCGGATGCCCCTGTCCCGAGGGTCCCCTTAGCCCCTTACTCTCCCGTTATGGTCCCTTCTCCCTTCACTATGGGGGGGGGGGGTTAGAGGGTTGTGTATTGTGTGTGTGTGTATTTCACTGTATGACTTTGTAACATGTGTGTTTTACTTTCATGCACTTAGCAGACTGCACCGCAAGTTTGCACTCGGTCTGATTGTCCTCTTATTTTTTCCCTTAAAAGGGCTTTCCTTGGGCAGGTCTTGCAAGATAAGTACTGGCCGGCTTGGCCAGCGTTTAGGTCTGCTTTAGGGGGCAGCTGGGGCTTGGCCGCGCTGATTGCAGGCTGGCTTGCTGCCTGAGCCTTTGCTATAGCAGCCTCCCTCCCCCGCTGGTCTCCTTGCCGTTCGCCGCCGCATTGTCAGCGTTGGCTGCGCTGAGTCTTCCCTCCCTCCCTCCTCCTCCTCCCCCCTCCTCCTGCTTTGTGTTTGGCCCGTTGTAGTGGCTCATCTGGTAGTAATCCCTTGATGAATGGGCGCACTGATCGGGCTTGAGGGGGGCGGGCTCCGGTGACGTGGAAACGGGGGCGTGGCACCGGCGGCAGCGTCATGTGACCGGCCCCAGCCTCACTTCCTTCCTTCCTGGCTTAAAGGAAGTCACGTGGGGGGGGGGGGGGGGGGGGGGCTCGCTGCCACACATGGTTTTTGTTTACTTCTGGCTCTTACTGCTATTGCTGCTGCTGGCTGCTGCGTCGTCCATACTGTTGCTGCGGCCGCCCTCGGTTTCTTGCAGGTAAGCGGCCCCACCTTGTGTGGGGCCGTTGAGTGTCTTTTTAAAAACTATATTGTTTATAGTGTTTTTAGACATGGGGGGGAGTCATCTATAAGGGGATTCATCATGATTGAGGGCAAGGGTTTTTCCTTTGTTTATTTAAAGGCACCTTGGTGCCATGCATTAGTATGTTTGCATGTTGCCACATGTTTGGGGATCTGACTGTTGGTTTTTTTCTTCCCCTACAGATCCCGGGAACCCCTGATTAAAGCGGCCTCCCGGCTCTATATTACTTGGCTAGTCTTTCTTTTTAAAAATAAAAAATAAAAGGAAAGGAAAATTGGGATATATATATACAATCTATATTTATATATAGATTATTAAGGGGATCTTCCTTTTGAATTAAATCCTCCCTTCCGGGACATTTACAATAAGGGGGCATCCCGGGTCGGCTTATGCCTTAAAACCCAAAGAATTGCGAATGCCATAAATCACCATATGGAGGCTTCCGTTATTACCGGAAATGGTTCTTCTGGGCCATCTAGGGGGTGCGCAAGATGTGGGACTCCGCTCCCAGATGATGATGTCTTTGTATGCATTCCTTGTGCAAGGCAGAGTATTGCGCGTCAGTCCGTTGCTTCGGCTGCTGGCCCGTCGCATCTTCCATCATCTCCTACCTCTCCCTCCCTGTTCCGGACCCCGCATGACACTGTCAAGAGTGGGGATTCGCAATCCGAGGTGGCGGCACGATTGGCCAGCCTCCGGAAAATAGTGCCCGTTAAAGCAGGGTCAAAAGCCACTGCAAAACGGAAGTACCTGACTCCGATACCTTCGGCTTCACAGGATGAGGTATGTGAGCCTGTGGAATGGTCCGATGGCTCCCCGGACGAGGGAGAATTCCTGTTGGAGTCAGATGAGCCTGCAGATCAGCTTGAGGCTGATGCTATTGGCGATTGGTCGGCGGGTGTTTCCCTTGACACCTCCTCCATTCTTGCTCAGATGTTTGAAATTCTGAATTTAGATCCGCCTGAGGCTGTCACCCGGCCTAAGGGCCAGTTGTTTAAAGAGCCTCAGCCGCGTTGGGTTTTTCCCAGACAACACCACTTTGAGAGGGTGGTCCTTAACCGCGTGGGATGTTCCCATTCCTTATCTGGAATCCCTTCCAGTTGGGAAAAGTGTTATCCTTTTCCGCCAGAATTGGTGAAACTTTGGTCCGTCCCTCCTGACGTCGATACCCCTGTGCTAGGGCTCTCCAGCACGGCTATGGTACAGTCTGCTGAGACCACTGTCCCTAAAGATGGGGAGGATCGTCGGATTGACCAGTACGCTCGCCATGGTTTTATTTATGCTGGGTCAACGATGCGCCCGGTGTGTGCTTCGGCCCTTCTTCTATTGGCGGTTAGGTCTGTAATTCAGGAGCTGTATGAGGATCTAGATCCCACTTGTAAAGAGTTTACTGCGCTCAAGCAGTGTGGATCTTTTATTTCCTATGTTCTATCCGCTCAGGATGATGCGCTGGCTATGAGTAGCAAGACAGCTGCAATGCTGGTGGCTATTCATCGGTCAGTATGGCTGCGTCAGTGGTCGGCGGACTCGGCTTCTAAAAGGGTGCTCACAGCTCTCCCCTTTTTGGGCTTGCGTCTGTTTGGTGAGAAAATTGATTCAGTCGCAAAGGGTGGTAAGATGCCACAACGCAAGAGGCCTCGTCGTCCCTTTAAGGGGGCAAGTGCTGGTAGGCCTTCATTTCGGGGATTCAGAGCGGGTAGGGGGGCTTCCTTTCCCGCTACCAGAGGTGCAGGTTGGACTCGGGGGAGGGGCCGTGGCCGTCCCGCTCAGTCCTGGGGCACCAAGCCCAAGCCTGCTGGCAAACCCGCTCAGCAATGAGGGGCTGCCCTCACCCGTGCGGGTGGGGGGACGATTACGACACTTCTCCCAGGTTTAGGACCAGGAGATTCCTGACAGATGGATCCGAGAGGTAGTGTCGTCCGGTTACAAACTGGAATTCGACTCTCACCCTCCTTCACGGTTCTTTCGGTCTCGGGTGCCCATCGATCCTTTGGCCGCACAGGGGCTCCTAGCGTCGGTAAAGAATCTGTTAGAGATGGCGGTCATCCGGCCGGTACCGTGCTTAGAGATGGGCCTCGGGTTTTATTCCAATCTTTTCGCAGTACCCAAGAAAGACGGGTCAGTCCGTCCCGTCCTGGACCTGAAATTACTCAACAGGTTCATCCGTGTTCGGAAGTTTCGCATGGAAACCTTACGTACGGCCGTCGGTTCCCTTCGGCAAGGGGACTTCATGACGTCCATAGACATCAAGGATGCTTATCTTCATGTTCCCATCTGCCACGCTCATCGTTTTCTTCGATTCGTGATGGAAAATCAACATTATCAATTCGTGGCACTTCCTTTTGGCCTTACCTCAGCTCCAAGAGTGTTTACCAAGGTGCTGGCAGGGGTCATGGCCATTTTCAGATCTCGGGGCATTCGTGTCGTACCTTATTTGGACGACCTTCTCATCATGGCTCCGTCGCTCAATCAATCGTAGACAGACACCAGGTTGGTGGTCTCCACGCTGGAAAGCTTTGGTTGGGTGATCAACTTCCCCAAGTCCTCCCTCGCTCCGGCCAGGGTGGTGTCCTTTCTGGGGATGCAGTTGGACTCTCTTCAACACAGGGTGTTTCTCCCCCAGTCCAAAATTCATCTTATTCAGGAATTGGCTCGGGTCCTACTTTCCGATCCTCGGCCGTCCATCCGTCTGGGGATGAGGCTGATAGGGTTGATGGTCGCCTCTTTCGAGGCGGTTCCTTTTGCTCAATTTCACACGAGGACGCTCCAGCTTTATCTGTTGGCGTCCTGGGACCGGCAGCCTCGGTCGCTGGATCAGTCCTTCCAGTTGTCCTCCCGGGTCCGGCAGTCCCTCCAGTGGTGGTTGGTCTCGACCAATCTTGTGAAGGGCAGGTCTTTCCTGACCCCTCTTTGGGAAATTGTCACCACGGACGCCAGTCTGTCGGGTTGGGGCGGATTTTGGAAGGAGCTGCAGTTCCAGGGGCAGTGGGGACCTCAAGAGGCCCACTTACCCATCAATGTTCTGGAACTGAGAGCCTTCCGTCGGGTGCTTGCTCTCCTGACTCAGCACGTTCTGGGCCTTCCGGTCCAGGTGCGTTCAGACAATCGAACAGCGGTTGCTTACATCAATCATCAGGGAGGGACTCGCAGTCTGAGTGCTCTGAGAGGAGGCCCATGTTCCTTGTCTCTCGGCGGTATACATTCCAGGAGTGGAGAACCAGGAAGCGGACCGGTTGAGCAGGGGCTCTCCCCGTCTGGGAGAATGGGCTCTCCATCCTCGGGTGTTTCGCTCACTGTGTCTCCGATGGGGGACACCAGAGGTGGACCTGTTTGCCTCTCGTCACAATCACAGGCTCCCGAACTTCGTGTCGCTCTCCCAGGATCCTCTAGCTCTGGCAGTGGACGCCATGTCCCTGAGCTGGGGGGATCTGGGATTTCTATACCTGTTTCCTCCGATACCCATGCTGGGCAGGGTGCTTCGGAAGTTGGCTCTGGAAAAGGTGTCCGCCGTTCTCGTGGCCCCAAGGTGGCCAAGGCGAGTGTGGTTCGCAGACATCGTTCGGCTGGCAGTGGACCAGTTCGCCCTGCCTCTTCGGCCCGATCTGCTCACTCAGGGTCGGTTGTGTTACCCCAATTTACCAGCGCTGGGTTTGACGGCCTGGCTGCTGAAACCTCCATCTTGAAGGAGGAGGGTCTTTCTGACTCAGTTGTCAAGACTCTGATCAGTGCCCGGAAGAGGTCTTCTTCGATCATCTACTATAGGACTTGGAAAGTGTGAGATGAGATCTTTTCCTTGTAGGGTCTTTTCGGTCTCCAGGATTCTGGAGTTTTTACAATCTGGGCTGGACGCTGGTCTTCAGCTAAGTACGTTGAAAGGGCAAGTTTCTGCCTTATCTATCTTTTTTCAGAAGCGTTTTGCGCTTCAGCCTTTAATTAAAACTTTTTTCCAGGGGGTTACGCATGTGCGGCCTCCCAGGAAACAATTACTCCCGGTTTGGGTTTTGAATTTTGTTCTTTCTGCTCTTCAGGCTCCTCCTTTTGAGCCTTTGCAAGATATTGCTTTGTCTACCCCGACTCAGAAGATTGTCTTCTTGGTAGCTATCACTTCGGTCCGGCGTGTCTCGGAATTGGCGGCCTTGTCTATCCAGGCGCCTTACTTTGAGAGGCATCACTATAAAGTGGTCTTTCGGTTCAAGCCAGACTTTCTTCCTAAGGTTGTTTCTGCTTTTCATTTGAACCAAGATATTGTTCTTCCCTCCTTGTGTCCTAATCCTAAGAATGACAGAGAGGGTTTTGCATTGTTTGGATGTAGTACGCTGTGTTAAGTACTACTTGATTATCACGTCTCCTTTTCGTAAGACGGATTCCTTTTTTGTTGTGCCCTATGGGCCTAAGAAGGGTTTGGCACCTGCCAAATCTGCCATTAGCAAGTGGATACGTCAGGCCGTTACTTCGGCCTATTCTGCTAAGGGGAAAGTTCCCCCTTTTCGTATCACTGCTCATTCTACTCGCGCCATGGGCTTTTCAGCACCAAGCTTCTGTTGAACAAGTTTGTAAGGCCGCCACTTGATCTTCTGTTCATACTTTTTCTAAGTTTTACAAGGTTGATGTGCGAGCCTCAGCGGATGCTGTTTTTGGCCGCAAAGTTCTGCAGACTGCAGTCATTTAAGTTATGCTTCACCTGGCCTTGAGTTGCCCATCCCTTGTGGACACGGCTTTTGGATGTCCCAATAAGTGAAGAATATTAAAGGTGAAGCGGGGTGTGTGGCACACCAAGAATAATACCATTTTGTGAGTACTCACCTGAAAAATAGATATTGTTGGTGTGCCACACACCCCGCTTCACTCCCACCCTTTTCGGTATTTCCGAATCCTTTATATGGTGAAGCTTTTATTTATGTTGATTTATTTTGAGGTTACCGTTTACTGGTACCTTGTTTTTCTGCTTTTTAATATGCTGGTGATAAATGGGAGGTACCAGGTATATATAGGCCGGAAGGGGGCTCGTTACAAGACTTCCTCTCTGCACAGCTTCACCTGGCGGTGAGTTAACCCAATAAGTGAAGAATATTAAAGGTGAAGCGGGGTGTGTGGCACACCAACAATATCCATTATTCTAAGTATGTCACACACCCCACTTCAATCATTAAATATTACACTTGGGTAACTCCACCAGCAGGTGGCGACGTGCAGAGAAGTCATGAAAAACAAGCCCCTCCTGGTCTATACATTCCTGGCACCTCTCACTCATTCCCCAGTGTTTCTTCTCTGCAAGATGGCGACAAGACAGAAGAAGGAAGTCTCCTGCTTGCAGGTAACACCCCGGCCCCCCCTTTCTGGTCTATTTCTGCCCAGTCCTTTTTTGTTTGCCTAATAGATAACAATAGAAGCCTCCTAGCTTAGGCTGCTGGCTGGGTAATGGTAGATGGCACCTAATGGTGCCTAGGAGATTAGCTCCTCCGCTAGACCCCACAAGTGGGGCAATGCGGTTATCCGGCCTGGTGATCCGGATTTGGGATGCCCCGTCCCGCTGTCACCTTATTGGTGCTGTCCCTGTCCCCCGCTTGGTCCCTTTCTCCCTGCGCTAGAAAGAGGGGGGGGCGCTATGTGATTACTAGTACTTGCTGAGTGTGATTGCTGTGTGTTTGTGCTTGATTGTATTTTTATTTTACTGACATGAGGTGGATTTTGGAGAGCCTCCCCACCTCAGGCGGTGGGCAGTTGTATAGTGCCTCCTGACGGTACTACTATTTCGTGCCTGGGTAGGTTCTGCCTTGATGGGGGGCGGGGTTTGGGCGGTGCGTTTTGTCACTTTTCCGCCCGCTCCCGTTTTGCACAGGTTTTTGGGTAAGGTGCGGAGGTGAGGCTGGGCGCCATGTGTGTGCGGTGCCCGCTGCCTCCACTTGTGTGGTGTTATGAGGCTGTCTGGCGGGGCCGCGGCCCGCGCAGCACTGTGTCCGGGAAGGGGGGCGGGGCCGGAGCGCCTTGCGCGCTTGTGACGGCCCGCCCTTCTTCTTCTCTTCCTCGTTCATTCTACCCCCCCCCATCTTGACGCAATCGCATACTGCGCTGGGAGTACGCTGCCTTCTGCCGCCGTGGTGAGTTTATTCTTGTTGTGGGGCACATGTACGCTGTTGATGTAGCGCTTTTGGAAGTATTCCCTCAATGAATTGGTAGCCGGCTGCACGGTCCAGCGGTTAGAGCATACGCTTATGGAGTTTGTTCCCCGACGGTGCCGGTTCGAAACCCACTCTGTCCTTAGGTTTTAATATGTTTTTAATATGTATGCATTTAGTTGCCCGTTAGTTTTTGTTGTGCATAACTTTGCATTTTTTATTCCTGTGCTGCTGCATGTTTGATTGTCTATGGGCCATGGAGTGAATGTCTTCTTTTCCATAGCAGATCCTGGGTTCCAATACTGAAGGGGTCTCCCAGTTTTTAGATGCTTGGCTAGTTGGGGTACTGTCCCTTTATAATTACAATTCCCCCACACGGGACATTTAAAAGGGGCATCCCGGGTCGCTTATGGCATAAATCCCTGGGTAATTGCGAATACCATAATTTCACCATTATGGAGGCTTCTAGTATAACGGAAACGGCCCTTGGGGCAATTCAGGCTTTTTGGGGGTTGTGGGGCTCCTCTCCCAGGGGATGCTGTCATAATATGCATTCCATGTGTACGGTGGAATATTAAGCGCCAGTCCGGTACTCCGGCTTCTGGCTCCTCGCCGCCCGTGTCATCACCTACCCCTCCCCGCCTGTTCCGGACCCCATGTGACGTGGTCATGGGTGGGGATTCGCATTCCGAGGTGTGCGCCGGGTTGGCCAGCCTTGAGATAACGTTTTCCGCGGTGGTTGCTCAGAGGGCCACGGCTAGCGGAAACACTTTCCCCCGCTCCGCAGGGTCACGATGTTGATGTGTTTGAGTCCTTGGACTGGGCCGATTGCCCCCCGGCTGAGGAGGGGGAGCTCTTTGAGGATTCGGATGGGCCTGATGTCCAGCAATTGCCCGGCGCTGCGGGTGACCAGGTTGCTGGGGTGGCCTTCGACACCCCTTCAATATTGGCTCAATTGTTGAGTCGGTTCCTACGCCTAAGGGTGAGTTAATTGACGTGGTCTGGCCACGCTTGGAATTCCCAGTCCACGAATTTTTGAGGATGTGCGGGCCTCAGCGGATGCTGTTTTTGGCCGCAAGGTTCTGCAGGCTGCAGTGGTTTGGGTTTTGCATTATTGCCTGGTTGGATACCCGCCCTTTTCTGGACACTGCTGTTGGATGTCCCAAGTGTAATATTTAATGATTGAAGTGGGGTGTGTGACATACTTAGAATAATACCATTTTGTGAATACTCACCTGTAAAATGGGTATTATAAGTATGTCACACACCCCAATTCACCCGCCCTTTTTGGTATCCCGGATTCTTTATAGGGTGAAGTTTTCGTTTACAGTTTGAGGGTTTTTTCCTGGTACCTTGTCTTTACTGCTGTTTGAATACTGGGGAATGAGTGAGAGGTGCCAGGAATGTATAGACCAGGAGGGGCTTGTTTTTCATGACTTCTCTGCACGTCGCCACCTGCTGGTGGAGTTACCCAAGTGTAATATTTAATGATTGAAGTGGGGTGTGTGACATACTTATAATACCCATTTTACAGGTGAGTATTCACAAAATGGTATTTTTCAGGTGAGTACTCACAAAATGGTATTTTGCGGTGGAGGATCAACATTATCAGTTTGTAGCTCTGACCTCGGCACCGAGGGTCTTCACCAAGGTTTTGGTGGGCATAGTGGCTCTGCTCAGATCTCAGGGCATTCGCATTGTGCCTTATCTGGACGATCTGTTGATATCAGCTTCTTCCCTCCATCAGGCGGAGCTGGACACCCACCAGGTGGTGTCGACCCTGGAAAGGTTCGGGTGGGTGATCAACCGCACCAAGTCTTCTCTCTCCACATCTCGTGTGATTTCATTTCTAGGCATGAATCTGGATACCATTCGGGCCAGAGTGTTTCTGCCCCAATCCAAGGTGCAGGGGATTCAGGGCCTGATCCGCCTTCTTCTGGACAGTCCTTGTCCCTCTATCCGACAGGGGATGAAACTGTTGGGTTTGATGGTATCCTCCTTCGAGGCGGTGCCGTTTGCACAGTTCCACATGAGATCTCTTCAACTTCACCTATTGACGTATTGGGACAGGTGCCCTCAGTCATTGGATCAACCTTTCAGGATGTCTCCCAGGGTTCGGCAGTCCTTTCGGTGGTGGCTGGACTCGAGCAATCTGGTGAAGGGCAGATCCTTTCTGATCCCTTGTTGGGAGACGGTTACCACGGATGCCAGCCTGTCGGGCTGGGGAGGTTATTGGAAGAGTCAACAGTTCAGCGGGGTGTGGGGTCCCCAGGAGGCTCACACCCCCGTCAATGTCTTGGAGCTCAGAGCTGTTCGACTGGTTCTGTCCTCGGTGACCCCACATTTATGGGGTCTTCCGGTTCAGGTTCGTTCGGACAACCGAACGGCAGTTGCTTACATAAATCGCAGCAGGAGTGCCCTCAGGGAAGTCTCTCCGATCCTGTGCTGGGCGGAGAGCAATGTTCCTTGCCTTTCGGCAGTCTACATTCCGGGAATGGAAACACGGAGGCAGATTCTCTGAGCAGGGGATCCTCTCGCCACGGGGAGTGGTCTCTCAATCCCGAGGTTTTTCTGGATCTTTGCCGCAAGTGGGGGACTCCGGAGGTGGATCTCTTTGCCTCGAGGCACAATCACAAACTTCCGGCCTTTGTGTCTCTTTCTCAGGATCCTCTGTCTCTGGCTGTGGATGCCTTGTCACTGGCTTGGAAGGAGTTGGGGTTTCTGTACCTGTTTCCACCCGTCTCCATGCTGGGCAAGGTAGTTCGCAAACTGGTTCTAGAAGGGGCACCAGCGATTCTGGTGGCTCCAAGGTGGCCAAGAATGGTTTGGTACGCAGACGTCGTAAGGATGGCCGTAGACCAGTACCGGCTTCCCTTGTTGCCGGACCTGCTATGTAAGGGTCATCTACTTTACCCCAATTTACAAACGCTGGCTTTGACGGCTTGGCTGCTGAAACCTTCATCTTGAAAGAGGAAGGTTTGTCTGAGGCTGTTCAGACCCTGATTAGGGCTAGGAAGCGGTCCTCTTCTGGCATTTACTATAGGACTTGGAGGTCCTATATTGATTGGTGTGAGGCTAGGACCTTGCCTTGCAGGGTTTTTTTCTATACCCAGGATTTTGGAGTTTCTTCAGCATAATCTGGATCTTGGGTGCCAGCTTAGTACTTTGAAAGGACAGGTTTCTGCTCTGTCGATTTTCTTCCAGAGGTCTTTTTCTCTACACCCGCTGGTTAAGACCTTTTTCCAAGTGGTGGCGCATGTGCGGCTCCCTCGGAAGGCTGTAGTTCCTGTTTGGGATTTGAATTTGGTTCTTTCGGCTCTGCAGGGTCCTCCTTTTGAGCCGCTACAGGATATTGCTCTTTCGGTTCTCACTCAGAAGGTTGCTTTCTTGGTGGCTACTACCTCTGTTCGGCGTGTCTGTCGGTTCAGGCCCCTTACTTTTTCGCTTTAAGCCGGATTTCCTTTCTAAGGTTGTGTCTGCTTTCCACCTCAATCAGGATATTGTTCTCCCTTCCTTGTGCCCTAAGCCTAACAATGACAAGGAGAGGGTTTTGCACAATTTGGATGATGTTCGCTGTGTGAAGTACTATTTGGTGACTACTTCTTCCTTCCGCAAGACGGACGCTTTTTTCGTGGTGCCCTGCGGGCCCAGGAAAGGGTTGGCGCCTGCTAAGTCTACGATTAGCAAATGGATTCGTCAGGCCATTGTTGGGGCCTATTCTGCTAAGGGGAGGACTCCTTTTTGGGTCACTGCGCACTCTACTCGTGCGGTCGGTGCGTCCTGGGCTTTTCAGCACCAGGCTTCTGTTGAAGAAGTTTTTAAGGCTGCTACTTGGTCTTCCGTTCATACTTTTTCCAAGTTTTACAAGGTTGATGTGCGGGCTTCAGCGGATGCTGTTTTTGGCCGCAAGGTTCTGCAAGCTGCAGTGGTTTGAGTTGGTAAATTCTTTACTGTTTCTGGTTCCCACCCATGACGGACACTGCTATTGGATGTCCCAGATGTCATGAAGACCGAAGTGGAGTGTCTGGCACACCTAGAATAATACCGTTATGTGAGTACTCGCCTTTAAAACGGGTATTATGAGTGTGCCATACACTCCACTTTGCCCCACCCCTTTTTTTCAGGTATTCTGGGGCTTTTATATGGTGAACCATTGGTTTTGATTGTTAAGGTTATATTTGGTTATTCCTGGTCCCTTTACTGCTTTTATACCATGGAGAATTGGTGGGAGGTCCCAGGTATATATGGACCGGGAGGGGCTTTCTTTTTTTGCATATTCATCTCCGCAGAAGTTTGCCCTCTACTGGAGATTACCCATATGTCATGAAGACCGAAGTGGAGTGTATGGCACACTCATAATACCCGTTTTAAAGGTGAGTACTCACAAAACTGTATTTTTCCTCTACTGAGTTGGGTCCCTCTCCTGGTGGTTCCTGGGATTGTTCCGTGGAGATATTTTCCAGGGAAGTGGCAGGCCTTGCTACCTTGATGCTGGGGACAAGGTTTGTGGGGCATCCACAGGCAAGAGTGTGGCCCAAAAGTGTAAAAACCTTATGGCGGTCTCCTCAGCTGGGTCAGGGGAGGGCCCCCCCAGAAAAGGAGGTTTCACTGAATCGACTGAGGAATGCTGTGGATGACCTTATCTGAACCATAAAAAACAGTCTTAAGACTCAAAGTTGCTTTCGTGTCTGATGAGAAGTTGGATGAGATGAGGGTCCACAAGGATTTCCTTAATTCCTTTAGGACTAGGGTACTTTTATCTAATAAAAAGCAGGGAATGGGATTAACCTGACGGTCCCTTCTATTCCTAAGATCTTGGTTATCAACTACCCATTCCCACATAAGGCTCTCCAGAAATGGGCCTTTCTGACAATCTTATTGCCTGTCTTGCGAAGTATATGCTGCTTCCTACTCCTTTGATACCTCCTTTAAATTATACGGTCGACAGGAGACTAGATGTGGTCGGTTACCATATATTTGCAGGGGATAGTACTGCTCTGCAATTTGCTAACAAAAGTAAACATTTAAATAAAATACAAGAGCAGTCCAGGACCATGAGAACATCTGTTTGACTCCCCCCCCCCCCCCCCCCCCCCCCAAAAAAAAATTAACTTTGTCAAAAATGCCATTGACCATTTGCCAAAATGGTCAAGTGTCAGCCATACCAATTCTTATTCAGCACCCACTGGCAGGAAAATAATTGGTCCACATATTCATGCAAGGGAATAGAGACTTCAGCTATGTACAGGGAGATCTTAACAATGAGGAACGAAATTGCCTTAGTGTTCAAGGTTTACAGTTCTCTTGGGCACACCCAGGGCTATCCATTGCTGATGCATTCACTCTTCAGTCAGGACAATTTGGGTCCTAGACCTCTTGTATCCCTCACTTCATCTATCCCTGCCGACAATACTCGTGGTTCTGGACCTGTTCAAGTTGAAACCATTTTGGAAATAGTGGAGGCGAATGAAGGTAAACTCTTAGTGAGGGGGTAGCCACCTGGAGAGTAAGTTCCCAAAATGTATTTGTGCTACAGACACTGGAAAGAGGATATTGATAAAATTTTTTATCCATCCCTCTTTTCTTTCTCTTTTTCTTCTGATCCATTCCAGATCCTCCTAATCCTTAAACTTGGGATTACTTCCTGCCCGAAGGGTGTGACTGCAAGACAAAAAGGTGTGGCCCCTCCCGGCCCATAAGTAGCAGCTGCCTCTTAACTAAACCAGTTTCATTCTTGCAGTTGAGTTGACTGTGAAGGTTAGAAACCTAGAAGGTTGACAGCAGAAGGAGACCATACGGTCCATCTAGTCTGCCCTTATGTGTATACTGTATGTACTCTTTATCTTAGGATACATGTGTGCTTATCCCAGGCATGTTTAAATTCAGTGACTGTTGATATTCTAAGTATACAGTATGTCCTGCTCCAGATATAATACTTACAATTGGGTTTTTCCTAGTATGTCACACCCCCCACTTCCCGATATCCATAACACTTGGGAACCCGGTCTGTAGAGGGCGATCTTGCAGAGATGACATGGAAAAAAGGGAGCCCCTCCTGGTCCATAAGTACTGGGTTCCTCCCACTATTCCTCAGTCTTTTCGTCTCTGTAGTCGGCGAAGCATTCAGAAGATGACTCTTCTTCAAGCTGCAGGTAGCCGGGCTTGCTCCCGGCCCTTTTTTCTCTATTTCTGTCTGAAATTTTTAAAACCTGTTTGGTTATATTGTATGCCTCCCAGCCCTGGCTGTATGGTTCAGGCAAAGGTAGATACATACACCTTTGGTGTATACAGGAGTTTTTACTCCTCCGTGAGACCCAGATTTGGGTAGGCGGCTTCCGGGTTGGTGTGTCCCGATGTGGGATGCCCTTGTCCCTTTAAAATCCCCTTGTACCTGATAGGTGCATTTCTACCCTCCCCCCTTTTAGTTCTCCTTTAACCCTGCTGGGGTAAAAAGGAGGGGGGAAAGGGGGGCGTTATCTGGGCTTATTTGTCACCATGCACACAAAAAAAAAGACATATAAAATAAGTCTTTATTTCTTTTGTATGTTTTACTATACTATTTAATGGGAAATGTTTTATTTAGATTTTCCTATCTCTGTCTAGGCAGCATTTTTTGCTTACCTATTAAAGCTCTTTGTTTCTAGCTGTGTTCAGATTTGAATTTTCCCTCCATTTTTGGCCATGTGATCCTGGAAGTGGGCAGGGCTTGGCATGCCTTTATCTAGAGAGCACCTGGTATGCTCTGTTTGACTTCCTGTTTCCTTACCTCATGAGGTGAGCTTATCGCATGGGCTGTGAGTACCCTTCAGCTTGGCTGAAGGGAGGGGTATATATTGGGACTATTTAAAGGGGCATCCCGGGTAGCAATTGCTATATACTTGGCGACTATAATCAATTATAGTATAATACTAAACACCATATGGAGGCATTCCAGCATAACGGACATGCAATTCCCTCTGCACAGACTCGGCAATGTTTTGGATGTGGGGCATCCCTTGTTGGTATAACGCAATTCTTTGCATCCCTTGTGCACAATTAACTATTATGCAGCAAACTGAGGCCCAGGCTTCAGGGCCTGCAGCTAATGCCTCATCTCCTACTCTGCCATGTCTTGTCCGTACCCCCAATGATATTGTCATGTGTGTCATTTATGTGCCAGATTGGCTCATCTTGAAAGATTAATGTCTACTCTGTGCCTAAGGCCTCGGCTAAAAGCACTTGATTCATGCTGCTCCGGCAGGTGAGTCAGACAATTGTGAATTGCTTGATTGGTCTGATCCTTCTCAGTTAGAAGAATTATATGAGGAATCAGATGTTTCTGATGAACAGCAATTTGTTGGTACTGAGATTGAGCAGGGTGAAGCAAGTGTTGTGGATACCCCAAAAGCTCTTGCTCAGTTATTTGAGGTTTTGATTACTTCTCCTGAATTAGTCCCTCCTTAAAAAGGGGAATTCTTTGGAGTCTCTAAACCTCGTTAGAATTCCCAGATCAAAAGCATTTTTATGATATTCTTAAAGAATGGGGGAAGCCTGCGCGGCTTCATGGCATTCCCTTGGGCTGGGACAAGAAATATCCCTTCCCAGCTGATACTGTTAAGCGTTGGTCATCACCACCTGTGCCCACCGCTCTGGGCATGTGTACACTCACTGTACAGATGGGTTAATTGCGGAGGACAAATTCCTATGTGTGCGCAAGCATACAATGGCCATCTATGCAGTAATATTTAATTAATTGAGAGACTGGATTTTTAATAGATACTCTGCTCATGGGTGGATGCCCCTGTGCTTAATGTATCCAATTTCTTTGTGTTGCATTCTCCTGACTCCACTACACTTAAAGATGGAGAGGATAAGCGCATTGATCAAATGGCGTACCGCGCTTTTTACAGTGTGGGTTCGGCCTTGCTGCCTGTTGGCGCTTCGGCACTCATGACAGTGGCTATTAGGTCTGTTGTGAGAGACCTAATGAATTACTCAGGGCTTGATCCGGCCTCTGATGAGTACGCCGCTCTTAAGCGATGTGAGATGTTTGCATCTTTTGTACTTTCTGCCTTAGATGATACTCTGCTCATGTGCAGCAGAACCTCTGCCTTGTTAGTCGCCATCCGGCGGTCAATATGGTTGCGGCAGTGGGCAGCTGATATTGTAGCCAAGAAATCGCTCACAGTGCTCCCTTTTGTGGGATTGCGCCTCTTTGGAGAAAAAAAAAATTGGATTCTGTCACTAAAGGAGGTAAATTACCTCAGCGTAAGAAACAACGTTGTTCCTTTCATGGAATGGCCTCTTTTAACCCTTTCAGCCCCTGGAGGGAATGCATGGATTAGAGTAAAGGGACGTGGCTGTCCAAGTCAGAATTGGGGGTCCAAAACCAAATCTGCCACTAAGCCTGCTCAACAATGAGGGGACGCCCTCACCCTTATGGGTGGGGGGACGGCTGCGGTTCTTCTTCCAGGTCTGGGTTCAGGAGGTATCAGGCAATTGGGTTCTGGAAGTAGTCTCTTCCAGTTTACAGACTGGAATTCGAGTCCCGGCCTCCTCCCAGATTTTTCATGTCCCGGAAATATAGCTGTTATCGGCCCAGTGCCTCCAGCGGAAAGGAGTTTTGGGGTTTTACTCCAACCTATTCACGGTACCCAAAAAGGACGGCTCTGTTTGGCCTATCCTAGACCTAAGGAGACTCAATCAATTTATCCGTTTCAGAAAATTCCGCATGGAGTCTCTGCAATCAACGATCGATGCTCTCCGTCAGGGGGACTTCATGACATTCATAGACATCAAGGATGCTTATTTGCACATTCCTATTTTCCGGGTCACCAGAGATTTCTCAGGTTCTCGATAGAAGACCAGCATTATCAATTTGTGGCCCTTCCATTCGGCCTTACCTCGGCCCCAAGGGTCTTTACCAGGATGCTGGCAGGAGTGATGGCTATATTCAGGGTCCAGGGCATCCTCATTGTGCTTATTCTAAGCAGACAGCAGGTCCTGCTCCAGACATAGTCCTTACATGTGGTATACCTCCGCCTTCAGCGCCGTGCACTGCAGAATCATGAAGAAAACAAGCTCTTCCCAGCCCTACATATGCCGAGGGACCTCCCACAAATCCCCAGATTCCTCTGCAGTGCTGAAACTGCGAAGACATGAAGTATCACGCTCTCGCAGGCGAGCGGGGCTTGACAGCCCGAGGCCCTGCGGGACTATTACCACCCGTCCTCTTTGTGAGTAACATGCCTCCCAGCCTGGGCTGCGTTGGTCGGGTGAAGGTAGGCAGCACCTAGTGTGCTTACGGAGCCATGCTCCACCGCAATCCCCATCCATGGGGTAGGCGGGTTAGGCTAATGGTGAGCCTCATAGTGGATGCCCCTCCCGCACCTTGCCCCATGTAGCGGTGAACCCCGAATGCTGGGTCACCTTCTTACTTAGTTCCCCCCATTAGTGGGGGGAAAAAAGAGGGGGGGTGTGTACGTTGGCCTAATCTTGCCATATCACACGCCTTGCCTTAGCCCTATCGGTTTCCGGGGGTCAGAGCCGCGCTTTAAACTTTATTTTTATGTTGGCCGCAGCGCTTTTAAAATATGTGACTTGACGCTTAAGGCGGCTCTGTCTCGCGACGCCATGGCGTTTATTTCTGTTCTTTTCCTGTCTTGTTCCGCGGAGCTTCGCGCTCTCTGGGGTGGGCGTGGTCTGGTTGGCACGTTCCGCGTCACCTATAGCTCTGGCCCGCCCTTCGAGGTTCGTTGGCGCCATTTTGTCGGTCTCCCGCTCGCGCGTGGTCACGTTCCCCCTTCTCCTTTTGGTTGCTGTAAGTGCCCTCACGGGCGTTCGTTTAATTTTCTTTTTGTGCTGCGCATGGCTCTGACACCCTCTTTTCCCCTTATGTCTTTCAGACGCCAAGCTTCCAGTGGCTTCTCCCGGCTTGATATATATATATCTCACGGGGTTATATTAGAATCTCCCACATTCCCAGCGGGTATTGGGGCATCCAGGGTTGCTTACAGCATAAATCCCTTCCGGCAGGTAGTGCCGCGCAAGCTTCCCACTGCGGAGCATATTATGTCAGGCTTGGCGGAGCGCTTGGGCGCTGGGAAGAAACGATCCCTGACGCAACCTAGCTTTAGGTTTTCCACTGAAACCGAAGAACCTGCCGCTATGCAGGATCTTGATCAGTCCGAGGATGGTGATCTGTTCTCAGGGTCCAGTTCTTCAGATGAGTTGTCTTGTCTTCTGGGCCGGAGTCCTGGGGCCTGTGTGAAACTGATGAGTTACTCATTAAGATTTTTGAAGTGCTGTCCATCTCTTCCCCGGGAGGGTCTCCTAAGCCCAAGAGGGAGAGTTTCCACACAGCGACGCCGCACCTGGAATTCTTGAATCAGGATCATTTCCAGTATCCTATATCTAAGGAATGGGAATCCCCTTGTAAACTCACAGGGGTTCCGGGGGTTTGGGACTGGAAGTACCCCTTTCCCCAGGATTTGGTTGAACGATGGTCAGTTCCTCCAGAGGTGGATGCTCCAATTATTGGGGTTGTTAACCCTCCCTTCATGGCGGCCTCCCCCTCTCGCACCCTTCGGGATGCCGAGGACCGGCGCATGGACAGATTGGCCTCCCATGCCTTCTCTAGTGTAGGGACGGCTCTGCGCCCGGTCTGTGCTGCGGCTGTTACCTCGGTGGCCGGCAGGATGCTGATCAGGAAGATAATTGACCAACAGCCGGAGGATCTCCCTTGTGAGGTCTTCAACACACTGTCAGATTGCGACATTTTTGTGAGATTTATCCTCTCAGCTATGGATGACACCATTAAAATGTGTGCTAGAACCTCGGCCCTTGTGGTGGCCATTCGTCGCCTGCTTTGGCTGCGACAGTGGGTGGCTGACAATGACACTAAAAAAGGTTCTTACTGCTATTCCCTTTCGAGGACGTCGCTTATTCGGGGCCAGGTTGGACCTTTTTGGCAAAAAGGGTAAGGCTCAGACGGTCGACCAGGCAGCCCAGGGGCAGGGACCCCTCCTTACGTTTCTGTTAAAAGAGAACCAGAAGTGTGCTTCCAACTTTTTGGAGTGGAAGCTCGTCCCAGGGGAGGTAGGCAGCGCCCTGGGACCTCTGGCAGGTCAAAACCAAAATCTGCCAAAACCTCACAAGCATGAAGGGACGCCCTCGCCCCGCGGGCGAGGGAACTGCCACAGCACTTGGCTCTTATGGCAGGATGCCATGCTTCATTCGGGCGATGGCAGATGATGGCCTTCCTGGACGTGGTTTTTGAAAGAATGGAGTGTTCTGGGCAGTTCCCTTCAAAATTAGCCAGGGGTATTCTAGTCCACGTTGTATCCTTTAGTGATTGGACACAGGTTGAGTTCGGCCTGGAGGGTCTGGGCCTTCTTTTAGGTTGGCCTTGGCTGATAATTGCATTCACTCTGCTCTCCCCCCCGGGATGACGCAGTCTGCCCAGATCCGGCGGTCTAGACCGGGCATCTAGGTTCCACGGGCTCTGCCTACTTGGTATCCATCTGTTGGGCCACAGACGCCCTTGTCAAGTAAACCTCTTGATGCCTGCAAGGATCCTTTTCCCCTTCGGTCCCTTGTCTCCTCTGGACGCCTAGTCCTTTTTTCCAGCCGGTGTTACAAGACCATTCTTTATATTAGGGTCTTGTCTGGGGTCCCTCCCCTGTTCCCAGATGGCTCGCCAAGGCGAGTATGGGAGCGCTTTCATGCTCATTCACCGGAGCTGTCCGCACTACCTTGGGGCTCTCTTGGAGTCTTTTGGATTAGTGCTTAGGCACATCTATTACTTGGTGTAATCTGATTCATACTCTCCCTACGGGGTGGCATTTAGATGGGTTCAGGTTCAACCCTCCCTTCTGATTTGGGTGCCTTGGTATGGGAAGGGGCCTTGCCCTCTGTGTAATCTCTTTACATTCACCTTGCGGCTGGTGGGCCTATTGCTGGCGGCCCGAGGCTGTTCCTTTTCCCAGATGCCCCTGGGGCCTACGGCACCTTGGGTTACTTCTCCTGGATGGGGTTCCAACACCCCAGGAAATAGCTCAGTACGTTCCCCTTGTTTTTATGGGGGTTCCCTTCTGGTTGGTCTACTCATGGAAGTTGTTGATGGACATCACTTCCTTCTTGCTATCCCTGTAGATGGTCGCCATGGGGACCAGGTCTGGCAGGGTCACTAAAGGGGTTCTATTCCTTATGAATTTCCCTGAGGTACCTAAGGGGGGCCCCTTTAGGGGGGCCCATTTTCATACCATTGGTAGGTCATCACATTGTGCCTTGTTGGGCCCTAGCTTGCTGGTCTGTTTTCCTTAGGCTTTGTCTCTTGGGGACTCTTGGTCTGTCTGGTCAGTGGCCTGTCCCAGCTTTTATCCGAGAAGGTCTCGGAACAGGTTGACCCTTCTTGTAGGGTCTGGTTCTGATCCAGTGGAGGTTTTTAACACTCCTTGCGCTTCATTGGTATTGGCTCGTTGGCGGTCCTTCTGTGCTGGGAGGGCCTTTCCTAGTGTCTCAATGAGCCTACTGGTTGGGGCCGTGGCCCTGTGACTGTTACAGAGACTCTGTCCTGGTTAAGGTCCTAATTCGTTGCCCTGGGTGATTGTCCCGGGACTCTCTGGCCTTGGTCACGGTGACCTAGTCTGGCCTTTTGTCTGGGTATTCTACCCTTTGTCTGACCCTTCTTACACCCTGCTAGGTGGGGTTCTGCACAGGATTGCTGTGGCAAGGGTGAACTGTTGCACTGGGGGCCATGAGTGGCCCTGTGTGGTTTGGTTCGCATTTTCTGCTGGAGACAGTTGTACTGTGTGCCCTCTCATGTGGGCTGTTATGCCTAGTTAGGCTCCTTACTACGTCATTCCCTTCACCCTTCACCCTCTGGGTGTCTCTTCTTTTTGGAGGGTTGGGTCTAGATCCCTCCCTTTTTTTTTTTATTCTTCTCCCTTTTCTACCAGCTATGTTGGGAGTTGGCGCCCTAGTTGGATGGCTGGGACTAGCTCTCTATTCCCTATGGAATGAGGTCTTACCCATGGGTACTAGAGTTCTTATGGCGTGGCTGTAGTTGGTCTCCCAACTCAGTTCCTTGAGAGGTTCCAGGGCTCGCCCTGTTTGTCCTCGGTAGAGACTAGTTTCAAGCTTCGGCGTTGAGCTTTCCTCAAGGGTGGCTCAGGCGCATTCCCCAGAGAATTCTAAGCTCCCTTGGGGGGGGGGGGGGGGGGTTGCTTATCCTGTTGCCCTGCTAAGGGTTTCCCTGGGTCTTATTCAGGTTCTTGTCTGAACTGCTCCCTGTCTCAGATGACTCCTTCGGGGCGGGTGCCTCAGTCTGGGGCGTGCCATAGGAGACGGCTTTCTTAGCCTTTTTTATATTCTTTTACAGCTCTTTATATCTGTACACCGTCTGGTGAGGATGTGTCCGCCTTGCACCAAGCTTGAGTCCAGGCGGAGGGTTATTCTTCTCGATTCCAGAACCTATGGTTTTTGGACTGGTGTGCTGCTTACTCTGAGCTTAAAAGGGATCTGTATCCCTCAATAGGCATTGGGAACCTCTGGACTGCTTCCTGTCCAGGGTTGGGGCTATGCTTGTTGGGCTTATAGACGTCACCATCCTTCTTGCAGCAGGATCTGGTTACTCCCATGAGTATGGGAGTCTGTTGGACTGGTCTTGCTGGCCTGGTTGCCCTTCTGAGCTCCTGATTATCATGTTGGCTCTTGAGGAACCTTGTTAGCTCGTGTTCAGTATTACGTTGGTCTCGCCGAGACCAGGGTTCATATTCCCTGACGGGAAAGGTTCTATGGTTGCCATGGCTACCCTGTTAGCGTTAGTAGCATGGTTAGGCTGTTACTCTGGCCTGTTTGTTAAGGGAGATTCATCCATCTCTCTTGGTTTGGATTTCTTCTACCGGTGCTTCGTTTGGGCCTTATGCACTTGGTTGTTGAGCAGGCTGACTAGTTCCCTGCTCGTGTTTCATTAGCCTTGTAAGGCTTCATAAGTTAAGTTAGAGCTTTGCTCTAGTTGCTCCTGGTAGCAAGGTTACAGGCGATAGCGCTGTTTTGGTTGGCTGTGCCTTTTGTCATGGGGATCCCACCCTACTTATGGACACTGCTATTGGATGTCCCACATGTAAGGACTATGTCTGGAGCAGGACGTGCTGTCTGCTTAGAATAATACAACTCTGTGAAGTACTCACCTGTAGAGTTGGTATTATATGCAGACAGCACGCCCTGCTCCACCCCACCCTGATTCACCTTGTTCTGGATCCCCTGTGTGGTGATTATTATCTTGGATATTATTGCCAGTCTCTGGGTGGTTGTTTTCCTCCCGGCTTCTTCTCTCACTGCTTGTCAATGCTGGGGATTTGTGGGAGGTCCCTCGGTATATGTAGGGCCGGGAGGAGCTTGTTTTCTTCATGATTCTGCAGTGCACGGCACTGAAGGCGGAGGTATACCCACATGTAAGGACTATGTCTGGAGCAGGACGTGCTGTCTGCATATAATACCAACTCTACAGGTGAGTACTTCAGAGTTGTATTTTTCTGGACGGTCTTCTTATCGCGGCCTCCTCCCTCGAACAATCAGAGTTGGACACCAGGATGGTGGTCTCTATGCTAGAGAGGTTCAGATGGGTAATAAGTTACCCCAAATCCTCTGTCCATCCAGGGAAATTCCCTTCCTGGGCCTGATTCTGGAATGGTCCTGATTCTGGACTTGATTTGTCTATTCTTGTTCAACCCTCGTCAGTCTATCTGTCTAGGGATGAGACTAGTGGGATTGATGGTAGCTGCATTCGAGGCAGTCCCGTTTGCCAAGAGGAAGAGCTGAAGCGTCCTTATGTGAAACTGGGCAAAGTGGGACAGGTGCCCACTATCATTAAAATCAGACTTGTCTGTTGTCTCCCCACGTTTTGCAGTCCCTTCAGTGGTGGTTAATATCGCACAACCTCCAGAAGGGCAAGTCATTTCTGACTCCGCATTGGGAACTGATTACCACGGATGCCAGCCTGGTTGGCTGGGGGGGCTTCTGGAAGAAGCATCAGTCCCAAGGATTGTGGGGGCCGCAGGAGGCTCATTCTCCAATCAATGTATTAGAGCTTCGGGCCATACGTCTTGTCTACTTCGACTGACCCATTTCTTACAAGGTCTGCCAGTTCAGATTCGGTCAGACAACCGAACAGCTGTTGCATACATCAATCACCAGGGAGGGACTCGCAGTTGGGGTGCCCTCCGGGAAGTGTCTCTGATCCTTCAGTGGGCAGAGATCAATGTTCCTTGCATATCAGCAGTTTAAATTCCGGGGATAGAGAATGTGGAGGCAGACTCCCTGAGCAGGGGATGTTCTCGCCAGGGAGAATGGTCTCTCAATCCAAGGGTCTTTCAGTTCCTCTGTCACAAGTGGGGGACTCCACGGTTGGACCTGTTTGCTTCTCGTCACAATCACAAGCTGCCAGCTTTTGTGTCTCTATCCCAGGATCCTCTGGCAGTGGCAGCGGATGCCATGTCTCGAGCCTGGAAGGATCTAGGGTTCCTATATCTGTTTCCCCCATTCTCCATGATTAGCAAGGTGGTGCGCAAGCTAGCACTGGAGGAGGTGCCAGCAATTCTGGTGGCGCCATGGTGGCCAAGACATTTGTGGTACACAGACGTCGTAAGGCTAGCAGTGGATCGGTTCCATCTGCCTCTTCTTCCAGATCTCATCACTCAGGGTCAACTTTGTTACCCCAATTTACAAACGCTGGCTTTGGCGGCATGGCTGCTGAAGTCTCCATCTTGAAAGAAGGTCTTTCTGATGTGGTTATTCAGGTTCTTATTAGAGCTTATTAGAGCTAGGAAGAAGTCTTCCTCTGTCATTTATTACAGGACTTGGAGGTCCTATATTGATTGGTGTGAATCCAGGGCTTTGCCCTGTAGAGTGTTTTCTATTCCTAGAAATTCTGGAATATCTGCAACGAGGTCTGGATATGGGATTCCAGATTAGTACTTTGAAAGGGCAAGTCTCTGCCTTGGCAATTTTCTTTCAAAGATCGTTTGCTCTTCATCCTTTGGTTAAGACCTTTTTCCAAGGAGTTGCGCATGTGCGGCCTCCCAGAAAGCCTTTACTTCCTGTTTGGGATCTTAATTTGGTGCTTTCGGCTATGCAAGCTGCTCCCTTTGAGCCATTGCAGGATATTCCTTTTCCTATTCTTACTCAGAAGGTTGCCTTTTTGGTTGCTATTACTTCTGTCCGTCGAGTTTCTGAACTGGCGGCTTTGTCTATTCAAGCCCCTTATTTTGAGAAGATAAGGTTGTTTTCCGTTTTAAACCGGATTTCCTTCCTAGGTGGTGTCTGCTTTCCACCTAAATCAGGATATAGTTCTTCCTTCCTTGTGTCCTAAACCTATAACGACAAGGAAAGGGTCTTACATTCTTTGGATGTAGTTCGTTGTGTTAAGTATTATTTAGTTACTACCTCGGCCTTCCGCAAGACGGATGCCTTTTTTGTTCTGCCTTCTGGACCCAAGAAGGGTTTTGCTCCTGCCAAATCCTCCCTTAGTAAGTGGATACGTCAGGCTATCATTGGGGCCTATATGGCTAAGGGGAAGGTTCCCCCTTTTCGTGTCACCGCTCATTCTACTCGTGCTATTGGAGCTTCTTGGGCTTTTCAGCACCAAGCTTCTGTTGAACAAGTCTGCAAGGCTGCGACTTGGTCTTCTGTGCATACTTTTTCTAAGTTTTACAAGGTTGATGTGCGGGCCTCAGCGGATGCTGTCTTTGGCCGCAAAGTTCTGCAAGCTGCAGTAATTTAAGTTATGCATTATTCCTTTGGGATCCCCACCCATTATAGACACTGCTATTGGATGTCCCAAGTGTTTTGGATATCGGGAAGTGGGGGGTGTGACATACTAGGAATAATACCATTTTGTGAGATACTCACCTGTAAAATGGTTATTACGAGTATGTCACACACCCCACTTCCCCTGCCCTTTTTTGTTCGAGGGATCCTTTATATGGTGATTATTATTATTTCCATATAATTTTACAATTATTGAATATAATTGGCTCTTCCTGGTTCTTCACTGCTGTTTAAAAAGACTGAGGAATAGTGGGAGGAACCCAGTGCTTATGGACCAGGAGGGGCTTCCTTTTTTCCATGTCATCTCTGCAAGATCGCCCTCTACAGGCCGGGTTCCCAAGTGTTATGGATATCGGGAAGTGGGGTGTGTGACATACTCGTAATAACCATTTTACAGGTGAGTATCTCACAAAATGGTATTATCCTCCGCCAGAGGGTGCTGTGCACTGCAAACATGCAAAAACAGGCTCCTCCCGGCCCTTCATATACCCAGGGACCTCCCACAAATCCCCAGATTTTTCTGCAGTGCTGACTGCGAAGGCATGAAGTATCACTCTCTCGCAGGTGAGCGGGGCTATTACAGCCTGCGGCCCTGTTGGACTATTCCCACCCGTCGTCCTTGTGATGTGCCTCCCAGCCTGGGCTGCGCTGGTCGGGTGAAGGTAGGCAGCACCATGCGTGCTTAACGGAGCCATGCTCCACCGCAGTCCCCAACCAAAGGGTAGGCGGATGGTGAGCCTCTAGTGGATGTCCCTCCCGCATTCTTGCCCCGTGTAGCGGTGGGCCCTGTGTAAAGGGTCGCCATCCTCCCTCGTTTTCCACCGTATTCGGGGGAAAAGGGGGGGGGGTGTGTGGCGGTCTCAGTGTACTGTATTGTCACGCTTATGGCCGTAGTTTTGCCCTTGGCGGCAACCGGGTGTCAGAGCCGCGCTGCTTGCTCTTTTTATTTGGCCGCCACCGTCTTCCCTTCCCACTTTTTCATTAAAAAATTTACTGGCTGGGTGGCAGCGTCGTCAGACTACCAGTATCCCCTAGCAGATGCCTCAAACTGGCATATCCTATGCTTGCTTGTCAGGCCCGGATGGTTAACTCAGAGCTTTGCGCTCTTTGGGGGAGGCGTGGACCCAGCGTGGCGCGTTCCGCGTCACGCCCAGATTGAGCCCGCCCTTCGAGGTTCGGTTGGCGCCATTTTGCTGTTCTTCGCGCGCGTTTGCGGCCCTTCTCCTCCCCAGGTTGGTGAGTGCACTTGCAGGCATTTTTCATCATTAGCGGGTCTTTGGGACATCCAGGGTTGCCTATTGCGTAAGTCCCTACTGGTATATATTACATTAATAATCACCATATGGAGGCATCTCAGAATTATGTGACCGGAGTCCCTCCGGGACAGGACCGGCTGTGAACTGCCCCATGCTGATGCAGACAGAGCACTGGTCTGCGGACCCTGTGCTGAACAAGTACTGGCCCTGCAGTCAGGGTTGCCAGTGGCTGCGCCTCGTTTCAATACACCTCTCTCCCCGTGCTTAAATCTCACTCCTGATGAGTCGCACTCGAGCGGGAATGAACAGCAAGTCGTGCCGCGCAGACTGCCTACGGCCGATCAGGTGATTTCGAGGTTGGCAGAGCGCTTGGGCCCTGGTAAGAAGCGGTCCCTGACGCCTCCGGTTTCGCCCATTCCTTCTGAATCTGAAGAGTTCACTGCTGAGCAGGGTTTTGCTCTTTCTGATGAAGGTCGGCTATTCTCTGACGAGGGGCTGAGGAGTCATGATGATCCGGGCCCCGGTTCTTGGGGCCTGTGTGACACCGACGAATTACTGATAAAGATCTTCGAGGTCTTGTCTATCTCTCTCCCTGGTAAGGCTTCCAGGCCTAGAAGGGAGAGCTTCCATACAGCGCCGCCGCGTTTGGAATTTCTGGAGTAGGATCACTTCCAGGCTCTTGTACTCAAAGAATGACAATGCCCTAGTAAACTTCCAGGGGACTGGGATTGGAAATACCCTTTTCCCCCTGATGTGGTTAACTGCTGGTCATCACCTCCCGTGGTGGATGCACCGATCATTGGGGTTCTTAACCCCCCCTTTATTGCGGCCCCTACTTCGGGATGCTGAGGTCCGGCGCATTGATAGGCTGGCTTCCCACGCCTTTTCTTGTGCAGGGACGACTCTGCGCCCGGTCTGTGCCGCGGCCATCGCTGCAGTGGCCGCTAGGACCCTCATCAGAAAGATGATTGATCATCAACCTGAGGATCTCCCCTGGGAGGTGTTTAATGCACTCTCCAGTTGTGATGTATTTGTAAGATTTATCCTTTTGGCACTGGATGACACCATCAGCATGTGCGCAAGAACTTCCGCCCTTGCGGTAGCTATACGCCGACTGGTCTGGCTGCGACAGTGTGGTGTTGACGATGCTACAAAAAAGATTCTTACTGGGCTTCCCTTTAGAGGGCGACGCCTATTCGGGGCCCGTCTGGACCTGTTTGGAAAAAAGGGCAAAACACCCCTTTACAGAAGGCGGTCTCGGCCTTCTCGGGGCAGGGGCACCCCTCCACCCCCCTATGTTAGTGTCAAACCCGAACCAGGGGTGTCCTTCCAGCTTTTTGGTATAGATCCCTGCCCCAGGAGTGGCAGATAACGCCCTGGTCCCTCCGGCAGGACTAAGTCCAAACCTTTTACCAAAACCCCCCAAGCATGATGGCCGCAGCACCTTGCCCCTATCAGGAGGCGTCATGCCTCATTCTGATGGAGTCAGGAGGAAGTTTCCTCTGGATGCAGGATAGTGTCTGCTGGGCGCCCCTTCCCGAGATATTCAGGATGCTTCTGGTCCCTGCCTCTCTTCTGGTTTTGGCACAGGCCACGCGTGGCCTGCGAGGTCTGGGGTCACCTGCTGGTTGCCCTTAACAGACAGAGGCAGGGGCCTCTACACCAACCTTTCCACATTCCTCCAAAAGGATGAGGCACTCTGCCCATTATGGCCTTCCATAGGTGAGGCAATTTACATTCACAGGCGGTTTTTCTGCATGGTTTCTCTGAGTTGGGCCGCCAGTGCCCTGTGTTCAGGGACCTCTTGCCGTCTGTGAGGACCTAAGACGCTTATTTCATTGCGATTGTGCCTTCCGGGCACCAAGGACCTTAACAGGTTAGTGTTGCCGCTCCAACACTGCTGATTGTGGCCTTGTTATCTGGCCTTTGTTCTGCTCCCAGAGTGATCGCCTAGGCGATGACGGGGGTGATATCTCTACTGAGACCAAGGGGGCTTCCGTGCGAGGAACTGCCTGGTCGTCCCTCTTTGCTTCCCAATCTCTACGTCAGGCCGAGTTTGTTACTCGGTTGGTGGTGTCCTTTGGGAGTCTTTGAATGGGTGCTCAATCACCTCAATTCCTCTTTTTCCCCTTAGTGGTATCTCCATTCCTAGGGTTGAACTTGGATTCGGTTCAGACGGGAACCTGCTTCCTTGACTATAAATGGACAATCTGGTTGCATGGGCTCGGTCCCTCTTGCTGTTCTCGTCTCTTCACCAGGCTGGATTGCAGCTGGTGGGCCTGTTGGTGGCTGTTCAAAGGTTGTCCCTTATGCTCTGTGCCCTTGGGCTCTTCTGCTACTCGTATTGTAAACGCTGGACTGGGTTCCAGCTTCCCTGGAGCTGGGTCTGTGTACCCTTCCACCTTGGTACGGTGGTTACCCCTGAGACTGTTGTACTAGAGGTACCAGTCAGGGGGCGCCCCCTTCCTTGCGTCTTCCTGTAGTTGGATACCAAATCTATCAGGTTGACGGAGGGGGGACTTTTTTCTCCTAAATTCCCCTGCGGTTCCGGGGGAGGTGGGACCTTTAGGGGTCCATCCACCTGCCTATTTTTGAAGCGGTAGGCCTTCAGGTTGGCTCTATCTCGCTGGACTTCTCCCTCGTGGGATCTGGCTATTTGGGGGCCCCTTGGTCTGTCTGACGACGGTGGCCTGTATTAATTATCTGTGTGGACTCGGAAGCAGGATGATCCTCCAGGAAGGTATCTGACCCTGATCTGGGTGGAGGACAGCGTTCCCTGCATATCTGCGATATTCGCTCCGGTGGATGTCCTTCTGCGACAGGATGTGCTTGTTCTTGTGTCTCCATGTGATCCGTCTAGTGTGGATCTTTCTGGGCCCGTCACTATCATGGGTCCTAGGCCCTTTTTTCCCTGTCTCAGATTGTTCTGACCTTGGTCATGAGGCTTCGTAACTTTATGTTGGACATTCTGTTCTATATGTCTTACCTTCATTCACCCTGCTTGACAGGGTTCTGTGCAAGTATGCTCTGGAAGGGGGAACCAGTGATACTGGCAGCTCTTGGGTGGCCTAGTGGAGTGTGGTTTGCAGATGTGGTTCTGTGGACAGTGGACCTGTACGTCCTGTCAGGAGTGCTGGCCTGCTCACTCAGGCCCCCCTTTTCTATTTCACCCCTATCTACAGACTCTGGTCTGGATGGTCTGACGGTTGATTCATCCACCTTGATGGAAATGGGTGTGCCTTCTAGGTGTCTGTGACTTCTGGAAGCCTAGGAGTGGGCTGCTTCTGCCTCTTCTTCCGTCTATTGTGGGGTATTGCTTACCCATATTGATTGGGGTGAGTTTTGGTCTCTCCCATGTGGGCGCGCTCTGTTCCCAGGGTTATATAGTTATTACAGCATGGGTTTGAGTTGGCTCTCCTACTCGGTGCCCTGGTGGTTCAGGCTCTGCCCTGTCCGTCGTCTGTAGAAGTCTTTACTCAGTTTCTTGCCTGGGTTGACTTTTCTTCAGGGATTGCTCAATGACATCCCCCGCGTAGTTCTAGGGTCCCTGTTGGGATTGATTCTATTCGGTTTGCCTTGCGGGGTGTTTCCCTTTGGCTCTATCCCAGATGCTGTCTGACTGTTCTTATCCATAAGGTTGTCCTTCTGGGGCTGTTACTTCAGTCGGCCATGTGCCTGAGCGGGCGGATCTGTTTAGCTAGCCCTCGTTTCTTTACTGTATATTCACCGAGATGAGGTGGTGTTCCGCCTTACACCGGTTCTTCTGCCTAAGGTGTCTTAGGCTCAGGTTAAAGACATTATCTTTCTTCTGGGATTTATTCCTTGTAATGCTGAGGCAAGGGAATCTATTTTCCCTCAATAGGTGCTGGAATTTTTTTCCTGGATTGTCTCTTGTCACTTAGGGGACTGTTGCTCCTTGGGGGTGTGGGCACCTACATCTGGATGTGCCTGATCTCGTCTGCCTCTAGGGGTTAGGCGGCCTTGGGCCTAGCCTTTACTTGGATAAGATGTCCCTTCTGGTCCGGGGGAAGGCTTGGCTTCTTCCTGGGCTACTTTTAGTTTGCTCTTGTTAGGCTTTTACTCAAGCCTATTCCCTAAGGGGAAGAGTTCTTCTCACTCTATTCTGTTTAGACTGGTGCCTTGGTATCTTTGGGCCTTTCAGCACCAGGTCTTGTTGAACGGGTTTGCTTGAACGCTACTTGTTTTCTTGTTCGTACCCTTTCAAAGGTTGTTTTGATGTTGACGATAGAGCTTTTTGCTCATGTCGCTCTTGGCAGCGAGGTATTGCAGGTGACAGTGCTTTCAACTGTCTGCTCTTGTCTTTTTTGTTGGGGATCCCACCCTGTTTTATGGACGCTGCTATTGGATGTCCCAATTGTAAGTATTATATCTGGAGCAGGACGTACTGTATACTTTGAATAATACAATTTTGTGAAATACCTGTAGAATTGGTATTATACGTATACAGTACGTCCTGCTCCACCCCACCCTGGTTTTTGCATTTTTCTGGATCCCCTGTATGGTGATTGTTATTGTTATCATTACCAGTTGTTTTTGGTGGTTGGATACTCCCGGCTTCTGGTTCACTGCTTTTTCAATGCTGGGTATTTGTGGGAGGTCCCTGGGTATATGAAGGGCCGGGAGGAGCCTGTTTTTGCATGTCTGCAGTGCACAGCGCCCTCTGGCGGAGGATAACCCAATTGTAAGTATTATATCTGGAGCAGGACGTACTATATACGTATAATACCAATTCTACAGGTGAGTATTTCACAAAATTGTATTTTTTCAACTACCTCTGCTGGAAGTTTGTTCCAAGCATCTACTATTCTTTCTGTAAAATAATATTTTCTAACATTGCTCCTGATCTTCCCCCCGACTAGCTTCAGGTTGTGCCCCCTTGTTCTATCATTAAGCTTCTTCTTAAAAACACTTCCCTCCTGAACCTTATTCAATCCTTTCACATATTTAAAGGTCTTAATCATGTCCCCCCTCTCCCTTCTTTCCTCCAGTCTGTACAAATTAAGTTCTTTAAGTCTCTCCTGATAAGTTTTAAGTTTAAGTCCTTCCACCATTTTCGTTGCCCGCCTTTGGACACGTTCTATTTGAATAATGTCTTTTTGCAGGTAAGGTCTCCAGAACTGCATACAGTATTCTAGCTGTGGCCTTACCAGGGCTCTAGACAGCGGCATCACAACCTCCCTCTTCCTACTAAATAGAATGGGGCCCAGGACAGAGCCTTGCGGCACACCACTTGTAACTCGCCTTTGTTCAGATTGCACACCACTTACAACAACGCTCTGATACCGATCACTCAGCCAACTCTTATCTATGAGCTCCTTATGTGGTACAGTGTCAAAGGCTTTGCTAGAAAAATCCAGATAGGCGATATCCACAGCACCACCTTCATCTAACACTTTAGTGACATTGTCAAAGAAATCAATAAGATTGGTCTGACATGATCTGCCCTCAGTAAAGCCGTGCTGTTTTGGGTCCAATAGGTCATTAATTTTTTTATGGGAAATTATCTGTTTTTTTTTTTTTAAGAGTGTTTCCATTAATTTGACCACTAAAGATGTTAAAATAACTGGCCTGTGATTACTGGCTTCTTCTCTACTCCCCTTTTTATGGATTGGTACGACATTGGCCATTCTCCAATCATCTGGAACCTCACCAGTTGAAAGGGAATGGTTAAGTAAATCAGTCAGAGGGGCTGCAATCACAAACCTAAGTTCCCTTAGAACTCTGGGGTGGATTCCATCTGGACCCATCGCCTTACTTACCTTTAGATGTGCCAGCTCGGATAGGACATCAGCCTCCAGAAACTCCGGAGCTGTGCCCTCCAGGGGTGCTGTGCTATGGCCATGCCTGCTACTATCTGAAAATACAGAACAAAAGTAACTATTCAGATGGTCAGCCACAGCCTTATCTCCGTCAATATATTTATATTCTAAGTATGTCACACACCCCGCTTCAAGACATTAATTACACTTGGGTATACTGACCTGTAGATGGCGATCTTGCAGAGATAACAAAAAAAGGTCAGACCCTCCCGGGCCATAAATACCTGGGACCTCCCACTCATTACCCAGTTTCCATCTCTGCAGAGGCGAGCAAGTCAGAAGATGTCTCCTCCTTGCGGGTAGCCGGGATGACTCCCAGCCACTTTTATTCTATTTCTGCCCGGATCCCCTTGTTTTTTATTCCCTGCCTCCCAGCCTAGGCTGCTGGTCCGGGCAAAGGTAGTTGGCACCCCCTGGTGCTTAGGAGCCATGAGACTCCATAACAAGGGGTAGGTGGCTATCCGGGTTGGTGATCCCGGTTTGGGATGCCCCGTCCCTTGGCCCTTCCCTGGCATGGATTCCCCCTCTCCCAGGTACCCTTAGAAGGGTGGGGGGCCAGGTCCCTTATGGATCCTGTAGTCGTGTGTGTTCGTTTACATGTGTGCTTTTAGTTTATTTTCATGGTACCGCGGCGCCGGCCTCCGGCGCGCTAATAGTGCTGGCCGCAATGGCGGTGGCGAGCCCATGAGGGCTTCTTCTCCGAGGGGGGCGGGGCCGGGCGCTCGCGCGCGCCTACGGCCCGCCCCCGTGCTGAGAGTGCGGCTTTCACGTCCCGGCTTCTGGCACTGCACGCTGTGCGCGGTTCCGGTAGTCGGGTGAGGGGCCTGATGGCCGTCACTATCAATTTTTACTGGCTTCCTTACATTTGCATGGTGCTGAGTGTGTGCTTGTGTTCCAGGTGGACCATTGAGCATATTAAAGGGGGGTTCTCCCGGTCCAGGTTCCTGGTTAAAATTTAGCTGGTCTAAAATCCTCCCACTCAGGACTTAAAGGGGCATCCCGGGTGGCATATTTGCGTAATTCCCAAACAATATAAAGCACATTGTACACATTTATTGTATATACTATATATAGTACTAAAAAATCACCATATGGAGGCTTCCCCGGATACTGGGCTTGTGCCCCCCTCGGGGCTATCCAGGCTGCGTTTGGGGTGCGGGGTATCCCTTTTTGGGGGATGTATTTTTATATGTACCCTGTGCGCAGCGGACTATTACGCGGCAGACCGGATCTCAGGCGTCTGGTTCTGCTCCGCCGGTCTCCTCCCTGTCTCCCCCTCGCCTGACACGTGCATGTGATGTGGTCATTAGCGGGGAGTCGCAATCTGAGGTGTGTGCCAGATTGGCCAATCTTGAAAAATTGTTTTCTAGTGCAGTCGCCAAAAAGGCCACGGCAAAGAGAAAACATTTGTATTCGGCTGCGCAGGCCTTTGATAGGGAGGACTTTGACTCCCTGGATTGGTCTGATTGCTCCCCGCGTGAGGGAGGGGAGCTGTATGAGGGGTCTGAGGACTCCGATGATCAGCAGTTTGTGGGCGCTGATGCCGAGCAGGGCCAGGGGGATTCCTCGGATACTTCCAGGGTCCTGGCTCAGGTGTTCGAGGTCCTGGCTATTTCTCCCCCTGAGGCGGCTCCTCCGCTGAAGGGGGAGTTCTTTGAAGAAACGAAGCCCCGCTTGGAATTTCCTTATCAAAAGCATTTTGATGGTATCATTCGCCAGGAATGGGAGAGACCGACGCGGCTTCCGGGTGTCCCACCGGGTTGGGACAAGAAATATCCCTTTCCGGCGGACGCGGTGAAGCACTGGTAGTCTCCCCCCGAGGTGGATGCTCCTGTTTTGGGGTTGGCCAGTTCCTCAGTCCTCCATTCTCCGGAGTGCACTACTCTCAAGGATGGTGAGGATAAACGCATTGACCAGATGGCTTGTCATGATTTTGCCAGTGTTGGATCGGCCTTGCGGCCGGTTTGTGCTTCTGCGCTTGTATTGGTAGCTGCCAGGTCGGTTGTTCGAGGATTGTTGACCTTGTCCGGGCTTGACCCGGCTAGTGAGGAGTTGCCGACCTTAAGCGCTGTGAGTTTTTATCCTTTGTACTGTCCGCCCTGGACGACACCTTGGTGATGTGTAGCAGAGCTACGGCTCTGCTTGTGGCTATCCACCGATCGGTTTGGTTACGCCAGTAGGCGGCTGATTTTGTGTCCAAAAAGTCGCTCACGGCACTTGCCTTTGTGGGGTTGCGGCTCTTTGGAGAAAAATTGGATTCGGTGGCAAAGGGAGGTAAGTTACCTCAGCGTAAGAAGCAGCGTCGCCCCTTTCGGGGGCGGCTTCCTTCTCTCAGTCCTTTCGTGGGGCTAGAGTCGGCAGGGGTTCGGCTTTCCCCTCGTCCAGAAGTGATTCCTGGACCAGGGGTAGGGCCCGGGCCCGTCCAGGACACAGTTGGGGCTCCAAGCCTAGTGTCGCTGCCAAGCCGGGTCAGCAATGAGGGGGCGCCCTCACCCTTGCGGGTGGGGGGACGGCTGCTACTCTTCTCCCAGGTTTGGGTTCAAGAGGTCTCGGACAGGTGGATTCAGGAAGTGGTGTCTTCCGGTTACAAACTGGAGTTCCGAGTTCCGGCCCCCTCCCAGATTTTTCAGTTCTCGGTTGCCGTCAGATCCTCTGTCCGCCCAGGGGCTTCGGGTGGCAGTAGCAAGTCTCTTGGACATGGCTGTCATCTGCCCAGTGCTCCACTCAGACCGGGGCCTGGGCTTCTATTCCAATTTGTTCAAGGTGCCCAAGAAGGACAGATCCGTTCGTCCCATTCTGGATCTGAAGTTGCTCAACAGGTTTGTTCGTCCCCGGAAGTTCCGTATGGAAACTCTGCGTTCAGCCATCCACTCACTGCGTCAGGTGGACTTCATGACGTCCATAGACATCAAGGATGCTTACCTGCATATTCCAATATTTCCGGCACACCAGAAATTCCTCAGGTTTGTCGTGGACAATCGACATTTTCAGTTTGTGGCTCTTCCGTTTGGCCTTACCTCGGCTCCAAGGGTTTTTACCAAGATGTTGGCAGGAGTGATGGCCATCCTCAGAGCCAGGGGTATCCGCATCGTGCCCTATCTGGACGATCTTCTCATCATGGCGTCTTCTCTCAGTCAGGCGTAGCTGGATACCAGGAATGTGTTGTCCACTCTGGAGAGTTTCGGTTGGGTGATCAACTATCCCAAGTCCTGCCTCACTCCCTCCAGGATGGTGGAGTTCCTGGGAATGTCGCTGGATACTTCTCAGGCCAGGGTGTTTCTCCCCCGGGCCAAGGTTCTTCTGATCCAGGAATTGACTCAGCGTCTTATATCCATCCCCCGTCCGTCCATCCGGCTAGGGATGCGACTCGTGGGATTGATGGTGGCGTCGTTCGAGGCTGTTCCCTTTGCCCAGTTTCACACAAGGACGCTCCAGCTCCATCTCTTGGCAGCCTGGGACGGGTCCCTGCTGTCATTGGATCAGTCCTTTCTGATGTCCCCCCGGGTGCGGCGTTCCCTTCGGTGGTGGCTGAAACCAAGCAATCTGACGAGGGGCAGGTCCTTTCTGACCCCTCGTTGGGAGACGGTCACCACGGATGCCAGCCTGTCAGGTTGGGGGGGGGATTTTGGAAGGATCTTCAGTTTCAGGGACTGTGGGGGCCTCTGGAGGCTCACGATCCCATCAATGTTCTGGAGTTGAGAGCCATCAGGCTGGTTCTGGCTCACTTGACTCTTCAGTTGCAGGGCCTACCAGTCCAAGTTCGGTCGGACAATCGGACGGCGGTCGCCTACATCAATCACCCGGGAGGGACTCGCAGCAGGCGTGCCCTCAGGGAAGTGTCCTTGATCCTTGCCTGGGCAGAGAGCAATGTCCCATGCATCTCGGCGGTGTACATTCCGGGAGTGGAGAACACGGAGGCGGACTCCCTGAGCAGGGGGTCATCTCGCCGGGGGGAATGGTCGCTCTGCCCAAGGTGTTTCGGTCGCTTTGCCAACGGTGGGGGTCTCTGGAGGTGGACCTCTTTGCCTCTTGTCACAATCACAAGCTTCCGGCATTTCTCTCTCTCGTGGGATCCACTGGCTCTGGCAGTGGATGCAATGTCTCTGAACTGGAGGGATCTGGGGTTTCTGTACCTGTTCCCTCCATTTCCCATGGTGGGCAGAGTGGTGCGCAAGCTGGCCCTAGAGGGCGCGTCAGCAATCCTGGTGGCTCCAAGGTGGCCAAGACAGGTGTGGTTCGCAGACATGGTAAGGTTGGCGGAGGATCAGTTAGACCTGCCCCTTCTGCCGGATCTGCTCACTCAGGTGCCACTGCTCTACCCCAATTTACCAACGCTGGCTTTGACGGCGTGGTTGCTGAAACCTCCATCTTGAGGGAGGAAGGTCTTTCTGATGCTGTCATTCAGACTCTTGTTAGGGCTAGGAAGCAGTCTTCCTCTGCCATCTGTTATAGGACTTGGAGGTCTTATATTGATTGGTGTGAGGTCAGGGCCTTGACTTGCAGGGCGTTCTCTATCCCTAGGGTTTTGGAATTTCTGCAACATGGTCTTGACCAAGGTTTGCAGCTTAGTACGCTGAAGGGGCAGGTTTCTGCCCTGGCGGTTTTCTTTCAAAAGTCCTTTGCCCTTCATCTTCTGGTTAAGAACTTTTTTCCAGGGGGTTACGCATGTGCGGCCTCCTAGGAAGCCTTTGCTCCCAGTTTGGGATTTGAATTTGGTTTTGTCTGCTTTGCAGGGTCCTCCTTTTGAACCTTTGCAGGATATTGCACTTTCTACGCTTACTCAGAAGGTTGTTTTTCTGTTTGCCATCACCTCCATTCGACGTGTTTCGGAGTTGGCAGCCTTGTCTATTAAGGCTCCTTATTTTGAGAGGCATCAGGACAAGGTTGTTTTCTGCTTCAAACCAGATTTCCTTCCTAAGGTGGTCTCTGCTTTTCATATGAATCAAGATATTGTTCTTCCCTCCTTGTGTCCTAAGCCCAGCAATGACAAGGAGAGGGTTTTGCATTCTTTGGATGTGGTTCGCTGTGTGAAGTACTATTTGGTGGCTACTTCTCCTTTTCGTAGGACTGACGCCCTTTTTGTGGTGCCCTGCGGGCCTAGGAAGGGTTTGGCTCCTGCCAAATCTTCCATTAGTAAATGGATTCGCCAGGCCATTGTTGGGGCCTATTCTGCCAAGGGGAAGGTTCCCCCTTTTCGTGTTACTGCTCATTCTACTTGTGCTGTTGGGGCGTCCTGGGCCTTCCAGCACCAGGCTTCTGTTGAGCAGGTTTGTAAGGCTGCTACTTGGTCTTCGGTTCACACTTTTTCCAAGTTTTACAAGGTTGATGTTAGGGCCTCAGCGGATGCTGTTTTTGGCCGCAAAGTTCTGCAAGCTGCAGTGGTTTAAGTTTGTGGCTTGTTTTTTGGATCCCCGCCCTTTATGGACACTGCTATTGGATGTCCCAAGTGTAATGAATGTCTTGAAGCGGGGTGTGTGACATACTTATAATACCCATTTTACAGGTGAGTATTCACAAAATGGTATTATTCTAAGTATGTGACACACCCCGCTTCACCCTGCCCTTTTGTATTCTGGATCCTTTATATGGTGAACCTTTGTTGGTTTTAATTGGTTTTCCTGGTCCCTTGATCTTACTGCTATCTTTATACTGGGTAATGAGTGGGAGGTCCCAGGTATTTTCTTTTATCATCTCTGCAAGATCGCCATCTACAGGTCAGTATACCCAAGTGTAATGAATGTCTTGAAGCGTGGTGTGTGACATACTTATAATACCCATTTTACAGATGAGTGTTCACAAAATGGTATTTTTCCCTATTTCTAATTTTTGAGACTGCATTGTTTTTCTTCTTTCTGTCACCAATATATCGGAAAAAGGTTTTATCTCCCCTCTTCATAGATTTTGCCATTTCTTCCTCCTTTTGCCCTTTAGCAGTCCTTATAATCAGTTTTGCTTCCCTCTATTTAATTTTATACGCCTCTTTGTCAGCTACACTTCCACTTACTTTATACTTCTTATAGGCAGACTTCTTATCTTTTATGATAGTGCTGACTTCCCTAGTAAACCATAATGGTTTACTATCTTCCTTTTATTCTTGCTAGTTTGTTTCACATATTGCTTAGTTGCCTTTAAGATGGCCATTTTTAATAGTGACCACTGGGCATTAACTTCTGCTACTCTGTTCCACTCACCTAATTTTCTTTCTACATACTCCGCCATTTCCTTGAAGTTTGTCTTCCTAAAGTCTAGCACTTTGGTTCTGGTGTGTGATTGCACAATGTCTGTTTTAATTCTGAACCATAAGCATTGATGGTCACTGGAACCCAGATTTTCTTCAACCCTGACCTCGGACACCAGATCCCCATTGGTCAGAACTAAGTCCAGAATGTTATCTCCTCTAGTTGGCAATGTCACAAGTTGTTTTAGAGACACTCCATTAAGTGCCTCTAATATAGTCCTGCTCTTGCATGTCTATGCACTTGGGATATTCCAGTCCACATCAGGCATGTTGAAGTCACCTGTAATTACAATGTCCCCCTTCTCTGCCATTCCACTCATTTCATCTATTAACAGGTTATCTAGATCCTCAGATTGTCCAGGGGGCCGATATATCACACCAATTCTGACCACAGCTCCCTCCTGCATAGTAACCCAGAAAGTTTCTAGTTCATTAGGTGTATGCTGAATTATTGTTGATTGAAGTGTAGTCTTGACATAAATGGCTACTCCGCCGCCCTTTCTATCCAATCTGTCTTTTCTGTACAATGTGTAACTGGGTATGGCCATCTCCCAGTCATTGTGATCCTTGAACCAAGTCTCTGTTGTTGCAACAAGATCCAATTCATCTCTGGATATGATAGCCATTAATTCACAGAGCTTGTTGCCCAAGCTGCGAGCATTGGTACACATCATGTGGATGTTGTTGGTATTGTATTTTAGTGTGTCCTTGATCTTTTCCACCTCTAGCCTACCACTGACCGGGCTTCCTGCTTCAATGTCCTGCTTCATCCTAAATGGTAGGGGACAGAAATCACCCTTACAAGTTACATCTCTGTCCCCTTCCTCTAGTTTAAAGGTTGCTTGAAGTTCTCTCAAGGATTGGCAGCAAGCAGGGGAATTCACCTTTCCTGCTTCCTGCACAGCCTTATTCCCACGGATGCCCCGGACCCATTTGCCTCCCTCAGCTTTGCTGTTCAGGGGTCCTTGAAGGTAAGGTGAAGCGCCGGGGTCTTGGGCGCTTGCAGAGTGTATACGCTCTGGGCTGCAGGCTTTCCTTGAAATGCACGTCAGCCGCAGGTTTTTGTCTGGTGTACCTGCTGAGGAACGGTGTGTAATTTATATACTACCCACCCTTCTTCCACATGTTTTTAGGTTTATTATTCTTAGTATACAGTACGTCCTGCTCCAAATAGAATACTTACACTTGGGTATTACTCTGCCAGATGGCGCTGGACTGCACAGACATTGAAAACAGGCTCCACCCGGCCCCTCAAATACCCAGGGACCTCCCACAAATCCCCAGATTTTCAGTCTGGACTGCTAAGGACGAGAAATGTCTCTCTCTCTCTCTCTACTTGCAGGTGAGCGGGGCTATTAGCCTGCGGCCCAGTAGGACTATTCCCACCCGTTCCATTAGTTATATGCCTCCCAGCCTTGGCTGCGCTGGTCGGGTGAAGGTAGGCAGCACCGCTGTCAGGTGCTTAGGAGCGCTGCTCCACCGCAATCCCCCACCAAAGGGTAGGCGGTTCAGGCTTGTGGTGAGCCTATATGGGACGACCCTCCCGCACTATTGCCCCTGCCTATCGGTGAGCCCTATTTAAGTGGCCGCTGTCCTCCCTCATTCTCCTTGTAGCCTTCGGGGGAAAAGAGGGGGGGGGTGTAGGTGTATATGATATGCATTTTGTGTGTTAACCATATACTTTATTCATTCTGCCTTGTGTCAGCCGCCGCGCTGGCTTGCCTTCCTTTTACTGTATATTAAATTGCCGCCGCGCGCCTTTTCACTATGTTCCGCGCTTGGCGACAGCGTTACCTCAGGCGCTGGTGCGCCGTCATTGACTGCTGGTAACGTCCTGGCTTAGCGCCATTCGGGGGTCGGGGCCCGTCTATGGTGTGTTCTGCGTCATTGCTGTTAGCGGCACGCCCCTCAAGGTATACCGACGCCACCTTTAATCTGCTTGGTTGGCCTATGCATGATGGACCCCTACCTACCGCGGTCCGTAAGTGCCCTCACGGGCGGCTTTTATTATCTACCTTTTATTTTAGTGTGCTTACGGCCTCCTTCTATTATGTCTTTCAGGCTGGGCAAATCCATTGGCTTCTCCTGACCCTCTATTAGTTTTTAACTTGTTAGGCCTTGTGTAATACTCCCACTTCCCTAGCGGCTTATTGGGGCATCCAGGGTTGCTGTATAGCGTTAATCCCTATCGGCCTATAGTGCCGCTATAATCGCCATATGGAGGCATCTCAGGATAATGTGACCGGGGTTCCTTCGGGACAAGCCCGGCTGTGTGTAGCGTGTGGGCACCCTGTGCTGAGCAGGTGCTTGCACTGCAATCTGGCCTTCCAGTGGCTGGGCCTGCACCTCGTTTCACTTCACCTAACCTCCCAAGCTTAAATCTCACTCCTACTGAGTTGCATACAAGTGGGGATTCTCAGCCTGATGTGTCTTCTAGACTGGCTACTGTTGAGCAGCTGATTGCTAAGACCTTGGCGCGTAAGGCCCCTGCTAAAAAGCGGCACTTAACGCCTGATGTCACTCTTCCCTATGGAAACTGAGGAGTTTTGGAATCTTTGTGGCTATACCCCGTCTGATGAAGGGGAGCTTTTCTCTGACTCAGGCTCGTCTGATGAGAGGCCAAGGGGGTCATGAAGATTCTGGCTCTGACCCCTGGGCCCCGGATGACACTGACAGATTGCTGACCCAGATTTTTGAGGTCCTGTCCATTTCTCCCCCTGTTGCGGCTCCCAGGCAAAGGGGGGAGCTTTTCCATACAGCTAAATCACGTTTGGAATTTCCAGAGCAAGCACATTTCCATAACCTTGTGCTCAAGGAATGGGAGCGCCGCAGTAAACTTCCCGGGGTACCTAAAAGTTGGGATAGGAAGTATCCCTTTCCTGCTGAGGTGATAGTGTTGGTCATCCCCTCCCAAGGTGGATGCCCCGGTCCTAGGGTTATCTAACACCTCTGTCATGCATTCCCCTGACTATACTACCCTGCGGGATGCTGAGGACTGGCGCATTGACCCGCTGGCATCCCATGCCTTTGTGGGGACGGCGATGCGCCCGGTCTGTGCCTCTGCTATTACCGCTGTGGCCACTAGAACCCTTATCAGAAATATACTTGATAGTGCCCCTGATGATTTGCCTTGTGAGGTGTTTAATGCACTCTCCAGTTGTGATGTTTTTTGTCAATTTTGTCCTCTCTGCCTTGGATGACACCATCAGAATGTGTGCCAGGACATCTGCCCTTGTGGTGGCTATACGCCGCTCGGTTTGACTGCGCCAGTGGGCTGCTGACAACGCTGCCAAGAGGGCACTCACTGGTTTTCCCTTCAAAGGACTACGCCTGTTCGGAGACCGCCTGGACCTTTTTGCTAAGGGAGGCAGGTTACCCCAGCGCCGGAGACAATCTCGGCCCTTTCGGGGTCAGGGTTCCTTCTCCTCCCCTTACCGTGGGGCTAGACAGGGGAGGGGGGTTTCCCTTCCTGGGGGCCGGGGAGATTTCTGGGGTAGGGGCAGAGGACGTGGACGTCCTGGCTTCTTCTGGGGTCCCAAAGCAAAATCCTCTCCCAAGCCCCCTCAGGCATGATGGGGCGCCCTCACCCATTCGGGTGGGGGGACGGCTGCAGCACTGTGCTCACGTCTGGAGGCGTCATGTCTCAGACCGGTGAATTCAGGAGGTAGTGTCCTCCGGTTACAAGTTAGTTTGCTGCCCCCCCCCCCCCCCCCCCGAGATTCATCAGATCCAGGATTCCTCAAAACCCTGTTTCAGCTAAGGAGCTAGTGCAAACAGTGCAAGGCCTCCTGGAGCTAGGGGTCATCTGCAAGGTCCCTTAAAGAGAAAAAGGCAAGGGCTTCTATTCCAGCCTATTCACAGTACCCAAAAAAGATGGTTCAGTCAGGCCCATCCTGGACTTAAAGATCCTCAACAAATTTGTCAGGGGCAGGCGCTTTCGCATGGAAACTCTGCGCTCTGCCATCAGTTCCCTGCGCCAAGGGGACTTCATGACTTCTGTGGACATCCAAGATGCTTACCTTCATATTCCTGTAATTCCAGGTCATCAAAGGTTCCTCAGGTTCGCTCTGATGGATCAACACTACCAGTTTGTGGCCTTGCCCTTTGGTCTCACCTCAGCTCCCAGGGTGTTCACCAAGGTGCTGGCTGGCGTGATGTCTCTGCTCAGGTATCAGGGTCTCCGCGTGCTCCCCTATCTGGACAACATTCCCTCCCAATCCTGGACAACAACATCACCTCCCAATCTCTACATCAGGCAGAATTGGATACTCAGCTGGTGGTGTCCACTCTGGAGTCATTTGGATGGATGATCAACCACCCCAAGTCCTCATTGTCCGCTTCCTTGGTAACTCCATTGCTAGGAATGATTCTGGATACAGTTCAGGCAAGGAATTTCCTTCCTCAACAGAAGGTGGACAGGTCTGATTGCACAGGCTCAGTCCCTCCTAGCTTGTCCCCGTCCCTCCATCAGGCAGGGGATGCAGCTGGTGGGCCTGATGGTGGCATGCTTCGAGGCAGTCCCTTATGCTCAGTTCCACTCGAGGCCTCTGCATCTTTACCTATTGTCAGTATGGGAAAAGGACCCAGCGTCCCTGGACAGGGTCTGTGTGCTCTCCCCTCTGGTCAGGAGGTCCCTCTCGTGGTGGATGGACTCAAGGAACCTGTTGGGCAGATCCTTTCTTACCCCTTCCTGGGAGACGATCACCACGGATGCCAGTCTGTCAGGTTGGGGGGGTTTTTGGAAGTCCCTGCGGTTCCAGGGGAGGTGGGGCCCTCAGGAGGCCCACACACCTATCAATGTCTTGGAACTGCGGACGATTAGGTTAGTTCTGGCTCAGTTGACTACTCACCTTTAGGGCCTGCCTGTTCAGGTGCGCTCGGACAACCAGACGGCAGTTGCCTACATCAATCATCAGGGAGGGACCCGGAGCAAGGGGGCCCTCCAGGAAGCGTCTCTGATCCTGTCCTGGGCGGAGGCCAATGTTCCCTGCATATCAGCTGTGTACATCCCGGGAGTCGAAAATCGCCTGGCGGACTCTCTGAGCAGGGGGACTTCTCGCAGGGAGAATGGTCCCTATGCAGCAGGGTGTTCCAATCTCTGTGTCATCGTTGGGGCCAACCAGATGTGGATCTGTTTGCGTCCCGTCACAAGCTACCAGCCTTTGTCTCCCTGTCCCAGGATCCTCTGGCCTTGACCACGGATGCTCTAGCAATGTCATGGCAGGACTTTTAGTTTCTGTATGCCTTCCCTCCATTCCCCCTGCTGGGCAGGGTTCTGCGCAAGATTGCTCTGGAAGGGGTGCCAGCAATTCTGGTGGCCTCCAGGTGGCCAAGAAGAGTGGTTTGCAGATGTGTTGCAGCTGGCAGTAGATCAGTACGCTCTGCCAGATCTGCTCACTCAGGGCTCACTACGCCATCCCAATTTACAAACTCTGGCTTTGACGGCCTGGCTGCTGAAACCTCCATATTGATGGAGAAGGGCCTGTCTTCCTCGGTTGTGGATACTTTGATAAAGGCTAGGAAGAAGTCTTCTTCCATTTATTACAGGGTTTGGCGTGCCTACATTGACTGGTGTGAGTCCAAGTCTCTTCGCTGTTGTGTGTTCTCTATTCCCAGGATTCTGGAGTTCCTTCAGCATGGGTTGGACATGGGGCTCCAACTTAGTACTCTGAAAGGTCAGGTTTCTGCACTGGCTGTTTTCTTCCAGAAGTCCTTTGCTCAGCAACCTCTGATCAGGATTTTTTTCCAGGGAGTCACTCATGTGCGTCCCCCACGTAAGCCTATGGTGCCTGTTTGGGATTTGAACTTGGTCTTGTCTGCCTTGCATGGTGCTCCTTTTGAACCTGTGCAGGATGCTACCCTGGCCATTCTTAAGCTCAAGGTTGTCTTTCTGGTGGCTATCACCTCTGTTAGGCGTGTGTCTGAGTTGGCGGCGCTTTCCATTCAGCCCCCCTACTATGAGAGACACCAGGACAAGGTGGTGTTTCGTTTCAAGCCAGATTTTCTGCCTAAGGTAGTGTCTGCCTTTCATCTGAATCAGGACATTGTTCTTCCTTCCTTGTGCCCTAATCCTAGTAGTGCTATTTTCAGATCCTGGGATCCCACACGGCAGGGCTCTCCCGGTCTTATATACCTGGCTAGTGGGGGTTTTTGTCCTTACTTTCCCCTTATTGGCATTTTTGAAAATTTCCCCATTTCAGGGCCATAATTAAATAAAGAGATTAAGGGGCATCCCGGGTCGCGTATTGCGTAAATCCCTGGTTATTGTGTTTACCATAATTTCACCATATGGAGGCTACCAAAGATTCCGGAAACGGTCCTTCGGGGCAGTCCAGGCTGTGCGGGGGGGGGGTGGGACTCCGCTCCCAGGGGATGATGTTATTTGCATTCCATGTGCACAGCGGAATATTGAGCGCCAGTCCGGCACCCCGGTGCCCGGTACTTCGTCGGTCGCACCATCTCCTTCCCCTCCTCGTCTGTTCCGGACCCCGTGTGACGTGGTCACGGGTGGGGATTCGCAATCCGAGGTATGCGCCAGGTTGGCCAGCCTCGAGAAGATGTTTTCCGCTGTGGTTGCTCAGAAGGCTCCGGCTAAGCGGAAACACTTGTCTCCGCCTTCGCCGGACTCAGACGATGAGGTCGTTGAGGCTTTGGATTATTCAGATCATCCCCTTGAAGAGGGTGAGCTTGTTGAGGAGTTGGATGATTCTGAGGTTCAGCAGTTGCTGGGTGCTGAAGATGACCAGGCCGCCGGGTCGGTACCCGACACGCCTTCCGTTTTGGCCCAAATGTTTGAGATTTTGGATTTGGACCCTCCCGAGCCTGCTCCTCGGCCTAAGGGTCAGCTTTTGGGGTGACCAAGCCGCGCTGCGAAGAGGTTGTCCTTAAGGAATGGGAGCAACCTACGCGTCTTGTTGGGGTGCCGTCTAGCTGGGATAGGAAGTATCCCTTTCCGGCGGACTTGGTTAAGCGTTGGTCTGTCCCGAGGTGGATGCTCCGGTTTTGGGACTATCTAATACGGCGGTTGTACATTCTACTGACACTACTGCTCTTGAGGACGGCGAGGATCGCCGGATTGACCAGCTGGCCCGCCATGGTTTTGTCTGTGCGGGTTCGGTCTTGAGGCCTGTTTGTGCTTCGGCACTTTTATTGTTGGCGGTTAGGTCCATTGTCAGGGATTTATGTGTGGATCTTGATCCTACTTGTGAGGAGTTTCTGGCCCTTAAGCGTTGATTCCTTCGTTTCATTTATTCTTGCCGCTCAAGATGATGCCATGTTAATGTGTGGCAGGGCTACGGCTCTGTTGGTTGCCATCCGCCGCTCTGTGTGGTTGAGACAATGGACTGCTGATTTTAATTCCAAGAGATCGCTCACAGCTCTCCCCTTTCTAGGTTTGAGGCTTTGGTGAAAAGCTTGATTCTGTTGCCAAGGGAGGTAAGTTACCTCAGCGCAAGAAATTTCGTCGCTCCTTTCGGGGGGCGGCGTCCTTCAATCCTTCCTTTCGGGGAGCCAGAGCCGGCAGGGGTGCGGGCTTCTCGGCTTCCATGGGTGCCAGCTGGAACAGGGGTAAAGGCCGTGGCCATCCCATTCATGGCTGGGGTGCCAAGCCCAAGTCGGCCGCCAAGCCCGCTCAGCAATGAGGGGGCGCCCTCACCCTTACGGGTGGGGGGACGGCTGCGGCTCTTTTCCCGGGTGTGGGACCAAGAGGTCTCGGACAGATGGATCCGGGAGGTGGTGTCGGCCGGTTACAAGTTGGAGTTTGAGTCCCGCCCTCCTCCAAGGTTTCTCAGGTCCCGTGTCCCTTCAGATCCTTTGGCCGCGCAGGGGCTCCTGGCGGCGGTAAGGAATCTTCTGGAAATGGCAGTCATCTGCCCGGTCCCCCCTTCGGAGGTAGGGAGCGGGTATTATTCCAATCTCTTCACAGTGCCCAAAAAGGATGGGTCGTTCCGTCCCATCCTGGATTTGAAGTTTCTCAACCTGTTTGTTCGTCCCCGGAAGTTTCGCATGGAAACTCTGCGGTCTGCGATCAATTCGCTTCGGCAGGGGGACTTTATGACGTCCATAGACATCAAGGATGCTTACCTTCACATTCCGATCTTCCCCGCTCACCAGAGGTTTCTTCGCTTTGTGGTGGAGGATTGGCATTTTCAGTTTGTGGCTCTTCCATTCGGCCTCACCTCACTCCGAGAGTGTTCACCAAGGTGTTGGCGGGTGTGATGGCCCTGCTCAGAGCTCAGGGGATTCGCATTGTGCCTTATCTGGACGATCTTCTTATCATGGCTCCTTCCTTCAGTCAGGCGGAAGGGGACACCAGCACGGTGGTGTCCACTCTGGAGAGGTTCGGCTGGGTGATCAACTACCCCAAGTCCTCTCTGGTTCCGGCCAGGGTGTTGACCTTTCTGGGGATGTCCTTGGACTCTTGCCAGCACAGAGTCTTTCTCCCTCAGGCCAAGGTTCTTTTGATTCAGGAATTGGCTCAGCTTCTTCTTGCCAACCCTCGTCCGTCCATCCGTCTAGGGATGAGACTGGTGGGGCTGATGGTAGCTTCGTTCGAGGCAGTTCCCTTCGCGCAGTTTCACACGCGGACGCTTCAGCTTCATCTGCTGGTGTCTTGGGACCGGCGACCGCGGTCGTTGGATCGGTCCTTCCGGATGTCCCCCCGGGTTCGGCAGTCTCTTCCGTGGTGGATGGTCTCGGACAATCTCTTGAAGGGCAGGTCATTTCTGACCCCGCTTTGGGAAACTGTCACCACGGACGCCAGTTTGTCAGGATGCGGAGGTTTCTGGAAAGATCTTCGGTTCCGGGGGCGGTGGGGTCCTCAGGAGGCCCACTTGCCCATCAATGTTCTGGAGTTGAGAGCCATCAGGTTGGTTCTGTCTCACCTGACGCAGCATTTACAGGGCTTGCCGGTTCAGGTTCAATCGGACGGCGGTTGCTTACATCAATCACCAAGGAGGGACTCGCAGTCTGGGTGCCCTCAGAGAGGTGTCTCTGATCCTTGTTTGGGCGGAGACTCATGTCCCTTGCATCTCGGCCATGTACATTCCAGGAGTGGAAAACACGGAGGCGGACTTTCTGAGCAGGTGCTCTTCCTGCCGGGGGGAATGGTCTCTCCACCCCCAGGTCTTTCGGTCGCTTTGTCTCCGGTGGGGGATGCCGGAGGTGGATCTGTTTGCCTCTCGTCACAATCACAAGCTTCCGACATTTGTGTCGCTTTCCCAGGATCCTCTGGCGGCGGATGCCATGGCCCTGAGCTGGGGGGACCTGGGTTTTTTTTTATCTGTTTCCTCCGATTCCCATGCTAGGCAGGGTGCTGCGAAAGTTGGTTCTGGAAGGGGTTCCCGCCATTCTTGTATAAGTATGTCACACACACCCCGCTTCACCCGCCCTTTTTGGTATCCTGGTTCTTTATATGGTGAAGCTTTTTTATTACAGTTGAGGGTTACCATTGTTTTTTCCTGGTACCTTGTCTTTACTGCTGTTTGAATAACTGGGGAATTGTTGGGAGGTACCAGGTATGTATAGACCGGGAGGGGCTTGTTGTTTTCTGGACTTCTTTGCAAACAGTGCCACCTAGCGGTGAGTATAACCCATGACTAATGATTTACTATCTGAAGCGGGGTGTGTGACATACTTATAATACCCATTTTACAGGTGAGTATTCACAAAATGGTATTTTCAAAGTTTTACAAGGTTGATGTTAGGGCCTCAGCTGATGCTGCTTTTGGCCGGAAGATTTTGCAGGCGGCAGTGGTCTAAACTGTCTGCTGTTGGCTTTGGGGATCCCACCCTACTTTATTGACACTGCTATTGGATGTCCCAAGTGTAAGTATTCTATCTGGAGCAGGACGTACTGTATACTAAGAATAATACAATTCTGTGATTACTCACCTGTAGAATTGGTATTATGAGTATACAGTATGTCCTGCTCCACCCCACCCTTGGTTTTGCATTATCTTGGATCCCCTGTATGGTGATTGTTATCATTGTTATAGTTTCCAGTTGGGTTGTTTAATTCTCCCGGCTTCTTGTTCACTGCTTTTCAATGCTGGGGATTTGTGGGAGGTCCCTGGGTATTTGAGGGGCCGGGTGGAGCCCGTTTTTGATGTCTCTGCAGTTTAGCGCCATCTGGCGGAGTAATACCCATGTGTAATTCTGTTTGGAGCAGGACGTACTGTATACTCATAATACCAATTCTACAGGTGAGTAATCACAGAATTGTATATTTAAAATGTCGCGCCTTCGTCTTTAAGGGGCGTGTTTTTCTGTGGTGAAGTCATGTCAGGGGCGGGGCTGGGTGCTGAAGTGCGATGCGGCTTTCATTCGCGCTCTCCGGCATTAAAGGAGAGAGCGCGCTCTCCGCCGCCGAGACCTCCGCTGCATATCCCTGCATGGAGGGGGAGGTAGGTGGCATCGGACCCCCGACGTACGGCAGCAGGAGAGCGACCATTTGCCGGGCTCCTCCGCAGACCACACTGCGGCTTCTTGTTGCCCTTAGGCTTAGCAGCAGCTGCTCTCCTAGTTAGTTTAGTTTAGTAGTGGGGGCGGGGTACGGCCATGGTCGGGCTCCTGCGCAGACCCCACTGCTGTATCTTGCCCTAGCCCTAAGGGGATCCTTGGGGGGGGGCTCTTGAGCACTAGGCCACTTCAAAGCGTCGCGGTCGGGCAGGTGCACCCGAGGGTGCGGTATAGGTGTGGGCTCTTAAAGAATTTAACCCCTGCTCCACCTTTTTTACTCTGGGTCTAGGGTGCATTGTGTGGCGTTTGTGGTGTATGTGTGGTCGCCAATTCTGAGGTCATTGGGCTGCTTCAGGGGTAAATGGACGTCGATTGTATTATTATGATTATTATGTCTTTGTATTATAATCATTATGGCTGGTATTATGCTATTTTTTTTTAAATAAGTTTTTTTCTCCTGTTTATTTTTTAGATTGAAAAGAAGGATAATAGGGTTGTGGTTCCTCCCAGTCTTCCTGGGGTTTGGTATAGGCTTAGGACCTTAGGTCTTTTTTGCAAAATTAAAGACACCATGACGGAGGCATCGGGGGATAGTGAGTCGGGCATCCCACTTAAGCAAGGCAGGCTCTGCCCTTTATGTAACCAAAATCCCCTGGGTGGTTTCAGCACGGTTTGTTCCGCTTGCGCCAGGAGAATTGGTTCAGACCATAATAGGACGATTGCTCCTGTATCCAGTCCAACATTAAATTTTGGTTTCTTCTGAAGCTCAGCCTCCTCAGGTAGCCCCTAGAGAAGGGGAAGGCAGTGGAGCTCAGGCTGATTTGGCACACAGGTTGGATAACCTAGAAAGACTGCTTTCTTTGGTCGTCCCTAAAAAGGCCTCTTTTTGCGGATTTGCATTTGGAGCCTGCTTATGATGAAGAGTATTTTTATTTGCCTCTTTTGGTTCTGAGGAGGAGGAAGAGATTGATGAACCACTCTCAGAAGGCGAGTTGCGCTACGGTAAGGAGGACAGTAATTCTATCTTATTCTAAGTGTGCACTAACAAAGGGTGCACCGCCTAAGTATATCTACCATGATAAAGTCTGTGTGCTCACCAACTATAATAAACTCTACACCATGTGGAGTAGGCATGCAAATGCACACCTATCTCCCAACAGGAAGCACCACCAAATAACTCTTAATCAAATGGATATTTTATTAGTACAAAAATTAAAAACATTAAGACATATACACACCACAAGACACTTTAAAAACAAACGGTATGGCCGGAAGCAATTGATGTATATACACTGCCCAACACAAGGGCTATTCAATATATATTATGCTCATGGTTGAAAACTATACATGTGCTGATTATTAACAAAATTATAATTGATATAAAAAAAGAAAACTTATCATTTTGTGCCGGCACAAAAAGAACTAAAAAAACAAAAAAACCTGTATATATATATATATATATATATATATATATATATATATATATATATATGTGTATAGCTATAAATACCCAAATCAAATCACATAAATGGTCAATTATAATATATGAAATTATACATGTAAGCGCATATACATGCCAAATGTGCACATATATACACATACATGTACACCAATGCTAACAATAAATGTGAAAACTAGATGTTCTACTTACTCTACTAAAGTGCTAACATACAAATACCTAATAAAGATAGTATAAATAACCCAAATTTATAGCATGTGATAAATCCAAAAAAACTTCATGTGAAATAGTGCAATAAATATAATAATCAACAACAACCAACCAAAGCAAACCCCCACTCAAACCACCTAATGTTGCACAGGAACCTGTATCAAGGCTACTGAATTAGTGACCCCAAAAAACAATATGAACGAATACTAATGCCAAAAAAACAATAATACAGATAATAAGATCTCACGTGACATAACATCACCCAGGGCAACTGTCCTACGCCTTGCCGTCGGTTAGAGCTCCGCGCTCTTTGGGGGAGGCGGAGACTCGGCATGACGCGCTCCGCGTCACAGCCCGACCTGGCCCACCCCTCGAGGTTCGCTGGCGCCATTTTCTCTATCTTCGCGCGTAGTGGTTCGCCTCCTCCCTCGGTCATGTAAGTGCCCTCCGGGGCGGCATTGTTCTATGTTTTTCGGGCTGCGCATGGCACTAACTCCACCCCTCTTGTCCCATTACGTCTTTCAGAAGCCAAGACTTCGGTGCCTTTCCCCGGCCTAACATATATTACAGCGGGTCCACTCTACAAATTCTCCCACATTACTAGCGGGTTTTTGGGTCATCCAGGGTTGCCTATTGCATAAATCCCTGCGGTCATACTGCTTAATAATCACCATATGGAGGCATTTCAGAATTATGTAACCGGGGTCCCTCCGGGACATGACCGGCTGTGTGCAGTGTGTGGTCGGCCCCAGGCTGAGGCTGACAGGGCACGGGTCTGCGGACAGTGTGCAGAACAGGCAGGTTTGCCAACAGAGGAACCTCCCTTCCTTACTCCCGTCTCCCCGCTCCCAAATATCACTCATGACGAGTCCCACTCGAGCGGGGATGACCTGCAATCAGTGCTGCGCATGTTGTCCACGGCGGAGCAGGTGCTTTCTGAATTGGCGGAGCGTATGGGCCCTGGTAAAAAGCGGTCCCTGACGCCTCCTGGCTCCCCGGTTCCTGACGATACCGATGAATCTGCTGATATGCAGGACCCTGACCCTTCTGAGGAAGGTGAGCTATTCTCAGATTCGGGCTCCTCGAACGGGATGCCCGGGGGCTGCGATGATTCTGAGCCCGGTTCTTGGGGTCTGTGTGACACAGATGAAATTCTTATTAAGATTTTTGAGGTTTTGTCAATCTCCCCACCTGGGGAGACCCCCAAGCCTAAGAGGGAGAGTTTCCATACAGCGCCGCCGCGATTGGAGTTCATAGAACAGGAACATTTCCAGAATCTTATATCCCAGGAATGGGAATCGCCTTGTAAGCTTAAAGGGGTTCCAGGGGTCTGGGAATGGAAGTACCCTTTCCCTCCTGATGTGGTTAATTTATGGTCAGCTCCCCTGGTGGTGGATGCACCGGTTATAGGGGTCACAAACCCCCCTTTCATGACTGCCCCTTTTTACCGTACCCTTCGGGATGTCGAGGATCGGCGCATTGACAGACTGGCTTCACACGCCTTCTCGTGTGCTGGGACGGCTCTGCGCCCGGTTTGTGCCGCGGCCATCACTGCGGTGGCCGCCAGGACTCTTGTCAGAAAAATACTAGATCACCGCCCTGAGGACCTCAGACTGTGAAGCGTTTGTGAAGTTTATTCTATCAGCACTGGATGACACCATTAAGATGTGTGCTAGAACCTCAGCCCTTGCGGTAGCTATTCGCCGCCTGGTCTGGCTGCGACAGTGGGGTGCTGACGAGGCTACAAAAAAGGCTCTCACTTGCCTTCCATTCAGAGGACGGCGGTTGTTTGGGGCCCGTTTAGACCTTTTTGGTAAAAAGGGTAAAGCGCCCTTGCGCAGAAGGCCGCTCCGGCCTCCACAAGGCAGGGTCACCCCTCCACCTCCCTACGTTAGTGTCAAACACGAACCTGAGGTGTGCTTCCAACTGTTCGGTGTGGATTTCCGCCATGGGGCGGGCAGGCAGCGCCCTGGGCCTTCTGGCAGGACTAAGTCCAAATCTGCCAAGACCTCCCAAGCATGAAGGGGCGCCCTCGCCCCTCTGGGCAAGGGTACTGCTGCAGCAGCTGTCTCCCATCCAGGAATATACCTTCTCCTTCTGGTGGTTCCAGGATGTAACTCCCCTGGACACAGGATGGCTTTTGCTGGGCGGTCCCTCTCAGTGATTGTCAGGGAGCTTCTAGCCCCTGCTTTTCCTTCAGGAATTGGCGCAGGCCGGACTGGGCCTGCGGTGTTTGGGCTTACTGACAGGTTGCCCTTAACGGTACAGGGCTATTACCTCTATATTATCCTTCCTCCCTCCCTCAACATTATGAGGCAGTCTGGGCCACGTTGGCCTATGGCAGGCTTGGCAATGCTACCTTCACAGGTAGTCCCTATATGACACCTCTGTCTGGGGGGCTTCCGGCCTCTTGTGAAGTACTAGATCTTCTTAGTTTCCCTTGTGTCTGCTGGACACCAAGACCATTTCTAGATAGTGTTGCAGGACCAACCCTGCGGATTGAGGCAATATTTGGGGCCTCTCTTTCGTCCCCAGGCTATTCGCCATGGCACGAATGGGGGTGATGTCTCTGACACGCCTGGGGGGGGGGGGCGTCTGCGTTAGGACCTACCGGGTCGTCTTTCCTTACTCCCCAGTCTCTGCGTCAGGCCGAGTGGATTGGTCGGCCAGAGGTGTCCCCTGGGAGCTACTGGATGGTTGCTCAGTCACCTCAATCCCTCATGGTCCCTTATCCGCTATCCCCCATTCCTGGGATTCGGTTCAGACTTGAAGCCTTCTTCTCTGGCAATAAGGGGACCCCTGGTTACGGGGGCTCTGCCCCCCTTTACTGGCGCCTTACCTTCACCAGGTGGGATGGCAACTGGTGGGCCCGTTGGCGGCACATCAAAGTGATGTCACTTATATACCGAGCCCTTGAGCTCTTCGGCGCAGTAGGTTATTGAGCTTACATATGTTCCAGCACCCTGGTGCTTGGTCTGTGCTCATGGCCCCTTGGTAAGGTGGTTTCTCTTGAGCTTCTCATATTTAAAGGCCCCGTCAGGGGGCACCCCCTTCCTTACTAGCATCTTCCAGTGAATGGTCACCCTGGGTACCAAGTCCCGCAGGTTTGGCTGCTGGTTTTGTTGAAACGGTGTGCCCTCCGTTGACTCTATATGGCTGGACTTCTCCTCCCTTAGGATCGGTCGGTCTATTGGGGGACGCCTGGTTGGTTGACTTACAATGGCCTGGTTTACTACTGGTCTAGAGATTGAGGCAGGATGCTCCCTCTGGAGGGTCCCTGATCCTGCCTTGGGCGGGGGTCTACGTCCCCTGCTTCTCAGCGGTATTCGCTCCAATGGATGCTCCTTAGCGGCAGGTTATGCTATCCTGGTGTCGCCCGGGGAGCCTAGCGTGGCTCTGTGGGGTCTCCCTCATAACAAGGGGGCTCTGCCCTTGTTTCTACTGTCCCAGAATATTCTGGTCATGGGGGCTGAGTATTTTAGGCATTGACTTATTTCATATGCCCTCTCTTCATCACCCTACTTGTGGGCTCTGCGCACGGTTGGCCTGATAGAGAGTCCCGTGAGATGGATGGCCTGGGTGGCCTTGTGAGCTGTGGTTCACAGATGCCTATGCTGAAGTCTGCTGACCTGTGCGCTCTCTCTCAGGAGTGAGGTTCTGCCCTTGTCAGGCCCCTTCCTTTGTCCCAATATAAGGTCTCCTGTCTGGGGATTGACAGCTGATTCATTCACCCCTTGGAGACGGGCCTTATCTTCTGAGTGACTTAGTATGAGGGGGGGCTGGGAGCTAGCTCCCCAGCTTCCCCTTCCTCCGTCTATGGGGGTTTTGTGGTAACTCATATTGATTGGCATGAGCCTTGGTCTCTTCCCTGTTAGACGTTCCCGGGACCTTTAAAGTCATTACAGCGTAAGTTGGGGTTGGCTCCCCATCTGGGGACTGTGAATGTGCAGGTTCTGTCCTGGCCTTTCCTGCAGGAGTTTGGTTCTGTCGCCCTCGTGGGGAATTCTTTTGGGGATTGCTTAGCTGCATCTCCCAAGTAGCCCCATGGTCCCTGTGGGGATCACCTTTCATTTTTACCCTGCGGATTTTCCTGGACTTTTTGCTGGACGCTGTAAGTCGAGGTCGCTTCTCTAGGGCCTCCTGACTCCGTCAGACGTGTGCCTAAGAAGGTGGATCTGGTTAATTAACCTTGGCTCGAGATATATATATATATATATATATATATATATATATGTATATAGCTACAGGCACCCCATACCTTGGGGGTGTTCCTTCTTACGACGGGCCTCCGGTCCGAGTGGTCTGTAGGATCAACGTTTTAGTCCTTTAGTCTAACTATGGACTTTATTCTTAATAATACTTATATGAAGGACTACATTCCCTCTACAGGTGTTGCACTTTCCCCATGAGGGGGGACTGATGCTCTTGGTGTCGCCTCTTTATGTATGCGCCTGGTTTCTCCTTCCAGCGCCGTTGCGCACTTTGGATTAATCCTTCTGGATGTTCCCTGATCCTGAGTGAAGCCTTGGCTTCGTGATAATTAGGGGTCAGTATTCCCGCCTTGGTCGGGGGACCTGTTATGTTTCCCTTAGGGGCTGTTACAAGTTTGGCCACGAGGCTTCCTGGCCTGTGGGCTGGTTGGGTCATTGCACTGACCTATATTTCTCTTTAGGGGAAAGATTCTCCCCTTTTCCTGTTTATTATGTTCTATTGGTGCCTGGGTACTACTGGCCCTTCAGCACCAGGATGTTTTCTGTTGATTCAGTTGCTAGACCTATGGCTTGTCTCTGTTCATACCTTCTGGTCTTGTTATGAGACTGACGTTAGAGCCTTTGCTCATGTCCTGCCTGTTGCAAGTTTTGCAGGTGACAGCGCCTTTACTGTCCGCTGTTACCTCAGCGCAAGAAATTTCGTCGCTCCTTTCGGGGGGCGGCGTCCTTCAATCCTTCCTTTCGGGGAGCCAGAGCCGGCAGGGGTGCGGGCTTCTCGGCTTCCATGGGTGCCAGCTGGAACAGGGGTAAAGGCCGTGGCCATCCCATTCATGGCTGGGGTGCCAAGCCCAAGTCGGCCGCCAAGCCCGCTCAGCAATGAGGGGGCGCCCTCACCCTTACGGGTGGGGGGACGGCTGCGGCTCTTTTCCCGGGTGTGGGACCAAGAGGTCTCGGACAGATGGATCCGGGAGGTGGTGTCGGCCGGTTACAAGTTGGAGTTTGAGTCCCGCCCTCCTCCAAGGTTTCTCAGGTCCCGTGTCCCTTCAGATCCTTTGGCCGCGCAGGGGCTCCTGGCGGCGGTAAGGAATCTTCTGGAAATGGCAGTCATCTGCCCGGTCCCCCCTTCGGAGGTAGGGAGCGGGTATTATTCCAATCTCTTCACAGTGCCCAAAAAGGATGGGTCGTTCCGTCCCATCCTGGATTTGAAGTTTCTCAACCTGTTTGTTCGTCCCCGGAAGTTTCGCATGGAAACTCTGCGGTCTGCGATCAATTCGCTTCGGCAGGGGGACTTTATGACGTCCATAGACATCAAGGATGCTTACCTTCACATTCCGATCTTCCCCGCTCACCAGAGGTTTCTTCGCTTTGTGGTGGAGGATTGGCATTTTCAGTTTGTGGCTCTTCCATTCGGCCTCACCTCACTCCGAGAGTGTTCACCAAGGTGTTGGCGGGTGTGATGGCCCTGCTCAGAGCTCAGGGGATTCGCATTGTGCCTTATCTGGACGATCTTCTTATCATGGCTCCTTCCTTCAGTCAGGCGGAAGGGGACACCAGCACGGTGGTGTCCACTCTGGAGAGGTTCGGCTGGGTGATCAACTACCCCAAGTCCTCTCTGGTTCCGGCCAGGGTGTTGACCTTTCTGGGGATGTCCTTGGACTCTTGCCAGCACAGAGTCTTTCTCCCTCAGGCCAAGGTTCTTTTGATTCAGGAATTGGCTCAGCTTCTTCTTGCCAACCCTCGTCCGTCCATCCGTCTAGGGATGAGACTGGTGGGGCTGATGGTAGCTTCGTTCGAGGCAGTTCCCTTCGCGCAGTTTCACACGCGGACGCTTCAGCTTCATCTGCTGGTGTCTTGGGACCGGCGACCGCGGTCGTTGGATCGGTCCTTCCGGATGTCCCCCCGGGTTCGGCAGTCTCTTCCGTGGTGGATGGTCTCGGACAATCTCTTGAAGGGCAGGTCATTTCTGACCCCGCTTTGGGAAACTGTCACCACGGACGCCAGTTTGTCAGGATGCGGAGGTTTCTGGAAAGATCTTCGGTTCCGGGGGCGGTGGGGTCCTCAGGAGGCCCACTTGCCCATCAATGTTCTGGAGTTGAGAGCCATCAGGTTGGTTCTGTCTCACCTGACGCAGCATTTACAGGGCTTGCCGGTTCAGGTTCAATCGGACGGCGGTTGCTTACATCAATCACCAAGGAGGGACTCGCAGTCTGGGTGCCCTCAGAGAGGTGTCTCTGATCCTTGTTTGGGCGGAGACTCATGTCCCTTGCATCTCGGCCATGTACATTCCAGGAGTGGAAAACACGGAGGCGGACTTTCTGAGCAGGTGCTCTTCCTGCCGGGGGGAATGGTCTCTCCACCCCCAGGTCTTTCGGTCGCTTTGTCTCCGGTGGGGGATGCCGGAGGTGGATCTGTTTGCCTCTCGTCACAATCACAAGCTTCCGACATTTGTGTCGCTTTCCCAGGATCCTCTGGCGGCGGATGCCATGGCCCTGAGCTGGGGGGACCTGGGTTTTTTTTTATCTGTTTCCTCCGATTCCCATGCTAGGCAGGGTGCTGCGAAAGTTGGTTCTGGAAGGGGTTCCCGCCATTCTTGTATAAGTATGTCACACACACCCCGCTTCACCCGCCCTTTTTGGTATCCTGGTTCTTTATATGGTGAAGCTTTTTTATTACAGTTGAGGGTTACCATTGTTTTTTCCTGGTACCTTGTCTTTACTGCTGTTTGAATAACTGGGGAATTGTTGGGAGGTACCAGGTATGTATAGACCGGGAGGGGCTTGTTGTTTTCTGGACTTCTTTGCAAACAGTGCCACCTAGCGGTGAGTATAACCCATGACTAATGATTTACTATCTGAAGCGGGGTGTGTGACATACTTATAATACCCATTTTACAGGTGAGTATTCACAAAATGGTATTTTCAAAGTTTTACAAGGTTGATGTTAGGGCCTCAGCTGATGCTGCTTTTGGCCGGAAGATTTTGCAGGCGGCAGTGGTCTAAACTGTCTGCTGTTGGCTTTGGGGATCCCACCCTACTTTATTGACACTGCTATTGGATGTCCCAAGTGTAAGTATTCTATCTGGAGCAGGACGTACTGTATACTAAGAATAATACAATTCTGTGATTACTCACCTGTAGAATTGGTATTATGAGTATACAGTATGTCCTGCTCCACCCCACCCTTGGTTTTGCATTATCTTGGATCCCCTGTATGGTGATTGTTATCATTGTTATAGTTTCCAGTTGGGTTGTTTAATTCTCCCGGCTTCTTGTTCACTGCTTTTCAATGCTGGGGATTTGTGGGAGGTCCCTGGGTATTTGAGGGGCCGGGTGGAGCCCGTTTTTGATGTCTCTGCAGTTTAGCGCCATCTGGCGGAGTAATACCCATGTGTAATTCTGTTTGGAGCAGGACGTACTGTATACTCATAATACCAATTCTACAGGTGAGTAATCACAGAATTGTATATTTAAAATGTCGCGCCTTCGTCTTTAAGGGGCGTGTTTTTCTGTGGTGAAGTCATGTCAGGGGCGGGGCTGGGTGCTGAAGTGCGATGCGGCTTTCATTCGCGCTCTCCGGCATTAAAGGAGAGAGCGCGCTCTCCGCCGCCGAGACCTCCGCTGCATATCCCTGCATGGAGGGGGAGGTAGGTGGCATCGGACCCCCGACGTACGGCAGCAGGAGAGCGACCATTTGCCGGGCTCCTCCGCAGACCACACTGCGGCTTCTTGTTGCCCTTAGGCTTAGCAGCAGCTGCTCTCCTAGTTAGTTTAGTTTAGTAGTGGGGGCGGGGTACGGCCATGGTCGGGCTCCTGCGCAGACCCCACTGCTGTATCTTGCCCTAGCCCTAAGGGGATCCTTGGGGGGGGGCTCTTGAGCACTAGGCCACTTCAAAGCGTCGCGGTCGGGCAGGTGCACCCGAGGGTGCGGTATAGGTGTGGGCTCTTAAAGAATTTAACCCCTGCTCCACCTTTTTTACTCTGGGTCTAGGGTGCATTGTGTGGCGTTTGTGGTGTATGTGTGGTCGCCAATTCTGAGGTCATTGGGCTGCTTCAGGGGTAAATGGACGTCGATTGTATTATTATGATTATTATGTCTTTGTATTATAATCATTATGGCTGGTATTATGCTATTTTTTTTTAAATAAGTTTTTTTCTCCTGTTTATTTTTTAGATTGAAAAGAAGGATAATAGGGTTGTGGTTCCTCCCAGTCTTCCTGGGGTTTGGTATAGGCTTAGGACCTTAGGTCTTTTTTGCAAAATTAAAGACACCATGACGGAGGCATCGGGGGATAGTGAGTCGGGCATCCCACTTAAGCAAGGCAGGCTCTGCCCTTTATGTAACCAAAATCCCCTGGGTGGTTTCAGCACGGTTTGTTCCGCTTGCGCCAGGAGAATTGGTTCAGACCATAATAGGACGATTGCTCCTGTATCCAGTCCAACATTAAATTTTGGTTTCTTCTGAAGCTCAGCCTCCTCAGGTAGCCCCTAGAGAAGGGGAAGGCAGTGGAGCTCAGGCTGATTTGGCACACAGGTTGGATAACCTAGAAAGACTGCTTTCTTTGGTCGTCCCTAAAAAGGCCTCTTTTTGCGGATTTGCATTTGGAGCCTGCTTATGATGAAGAGTATTTTTATTTGCCTCTTTTGGTTCTGAGGAGGAGGAAGAGATTGATGAACCACTCTCAGAAGGCGAGTTGCGCTACGGTAAGGAGGACAGTAATTCTATCTTATTCTAAGTGTGCACTAACAAAGGGTGCACCGCCTAAGTATATCTACCATGATAAAGTCTGTGTGCTCACCAACTATAATAAACTCTACACCATGTGGAGTAGGCATGCAAATGCACACCTATCTCCCAACAGGAAGCACCACCAAATAACTCTTAATCAAATGGATATTTTATTAGTACAAAAATTAAAAACATTAAGACATATACACACCACAAGACACTTTAAAAACAAACGGTATGGCCGGAAGCAATTGATGTATATACACTGCCCAACACAAGGGCTATTCAATATATATTATGCTCATGGTTGAAAACTATACATGTGCTGATTATTAACAAAATTATAATTGATATAAAAAAAGAAAACTTATCATTTTGTGCCGGCACAAAAAGAACTAAAAAAACAAAAAAACCTGTATATATATATATATATATATATATATATATATATATATATATATATGTGTATAGCTATAAATACCCAAATCAAATCACATAAATGGTCAATTATAATATATGAAATTATACATGTAAGCGCATATACATGCCAAATGTGCACATATATACACATACATGTACACCAATGCTAACAATAAATGTGAAAACTAGATGTTCTACTTACTCTACTAAAGTGCTAACATACAAATACCTAATAAAGATAGTATAAATAACCCAAATTTATAGCATGTGATAAATCCAAAAAAACTTCATGTGAAATAGTGCAATAAATATAATAATCAACAACAACCAACCAAAGCAAACCCCCACTCAAACCACCTAATGTTGCACAGGAACCTGTATCAAGGCTACTGAATTAGTGACCCCAAAAAACAATATGAACGAATACTAATGCCAAAAAAACAATAATACAGATAATAAGATCTCACGTGACATAACATCACCCAGGGCAACTGTCCTACGCCTTGCCGTCGGTTAGAGCTCCGCGCTCTTTGGGGGAGGCGGAGACTCGGCATGACGCGCTCCGCGTCACAGCCCGACCTGGCCCACCCCTCGAGGTTCGCTGGCGCCATTTTCTCTATCTTCGCGCGTAGTGGTTCGCCTCCTCCCTCGGTCATGTAAGTGCCCTCCGGGGCGGCATTGTTCTATGTTTTTCGGGCTGCGCATGGCACTAACTCCACCCCTCTTGTCCCATTACGTCTTTCAGAAGCCAAGACTTCGGTGCCTTTCCCCGGCCTAACATATATTACAGCGGGTCCACTCTACAAATTCTCCCACATTACTAGCGGGTTTTTGGGTCATCCAGGGTTGCCTATTGCATAAATCCCTGCGGTCATACTGCTTAATAATCACCATATGGAGGCATTTCAGAATTATGTAACCGGGGTCCCTCCGGGACATGACCGGCTGTGTGCAGTGTGTGGTCGGCCCCAGGCTGAGGCTGACAGGGCACGGGTCTGCGGACAGTGTGCAGAACAGGCAGGTTTGCCAACAGAGGAACCTCCCTTCCTTACTCCCGTCTCCCCGCTCCCAAATATCACTCATGACGAGTCCCACTCGAGCGGGGATGACCTGCAATCAGTGCTGCGCATGTTGTCCACGGCGGAGCAGGTGCTTTCTGAATTGGCGGAGCGTATGGGCCCTGGTAAAAAGCGGTCCCTGACGCCTCCTGGCTCCCCGGTTCCTGACGATACCGATGAATCTGCTGATATGCAGGACCCTGACCCTTCTGAGGAAGGTGAGCTATTCTCAGATTCGGGCTCCTCGAACGGGATGCCCGGGGGCTGCGATGATTCTGAGCCCGGTTCTTGGGGTCTGTGTGACACAGATGAAATTCTTATTAAGATTTTTGAGGTTTTGTCAATCTCCCCACCTGGGGAGACCCCCAAGCCTAAGAGGGAGAGTTTCCATACAGCGCCGCCGCGATTGGAGTTCATAGAACAGGAACATTTCCAGAATCTTATATCCCAGGAATGGGAATCGCCTTGTAAGCTTAAAGGGGTTCCAGGGGTCTGGGAATGGAAGTACCCTTTCCCTCCTGATGTGGTTAATTTATGGTCAGCTCCCCTGGTGGTGGATGCACCGGTTATAGGGGTCACAAACCCCCCTTTCATGACTGCCCCTTTTTACCGTACCCTTCGGGATGTCGAGGATCGGCGCATTGACAGACTGGCTTCACACGCCTTCTCGTGTGCTGGGACGGCTCTGCGCCCGGTTTGTGCCGCGGCCATCACTGCGGTGGCCGCCAGGACTCTTGTCAGAAAAATACTAGATCACCGCCCTGAGGACCTCAGACTGTGAAGCGTTTGTGAAGTTTATTCTATCAGCACTGGATGACACCATTAAGATGTGTGCTAGAACCTCAGCCCTTGCGGTAGCTATTCGCCGCCTGGTCTGGCTGCGACAGTGGGGTGCTGACGAGGCTACAAAAAAGGCTCTCACTTGCCTTCCATTCAGAGGACGGCGGTTGTTTGGGGCCCGTTTAGACCTTTTTGGTAAAAAGGGTAAAGCGCCCTTGCGCAGAAGGCCGCTCCGGCCTCCACAAGGCAGGGTCACCCCTCCACCTCCCTACGTTAGTGTCAAACACGAACCTGAGGTGTGCTTCCAACTGTTCGGTGTGGATTTCCGCCATGGGGCGGGCAGGCAGCGCCCTGGGCCTTCTGGCAGGACTAAGTCCAAATCTGCCAAGACCTCCCAAGCATGAAGGGGCGCCCTCGCCCCTCTGGGCAAGGGTACTGCTGCAGCAGCTGTCTCCCATCCAGGAATATACCTTCTCCTTCTGGTGGTTCCAGGATGTAACTCCCCTGGACACAGGATGGCTTTTGCTGGGCGGTCCCTCTCAGTGATTGTCAGGGAGCTTCTAGCCCCTGCTTTTCCTTCAGGAATTGGCGCAGGCCGGACTGGGCCTGCGGTGTTTGGGCTTACTGACAGGTTGCCCTTAACGGTACAGGGCTATTACCTCTATATTATCCTTCCTCCCTCCCTCAACATTATGAGGCAGTCTGGGCCACGTTGGCCTATGGCAGGCTTGGCAATGCTACCTTCACAGGTAGTCCCTATATGACACCTCTGTCTGGGGGGCTTCCGGCCTCTTGTGAAGTACTAGATCTTCTTAGTTTCCCTTGTGTCTGCTGGACACCAAGACCATTTCTAGATAGTGTTGCAGGACCAACCCTGCGGATTGAGGCAATATTTGGGGCCTCTCTTTCGTCCCCAGGCTATTCGCCATGGCACGAATGGGGGTGATGTCTCTGACACGCCTGGGGGGGGGGGGCGTCTGCGTTAGGACCTACCGGGTCGTCTTTCCTTACTCCCCAGTCTCTGCGTCAGGCCGAGTGGATTGGTCGGCCAGAGGTGTCCCCTGGGAGCTACTGGATGGTTGCTCAGTCACCTCAATCCCTCATGGTCCCTTATCCGCTATCCCCCATTCCTGGGATTCGGTTCAGACTTGAAGCCTTCTTCTCTGGCAATAAGGGGACCCCTGGTTACGGGGGCTCTGCCCCCCTTTACTGGCGCCTTACCTTCACCAGGTGGGATGGCAACTGGTGGGCCCGTTGGCGGCACATCAAAGTGATGTCACTTATATACCGAGCCCTTGAGCTCTTCGGCGCAGTAGGTTATTGAGCTTACATATGTTCCAGCACCCTGGTGCTTGGTCTGTGCTCATGGCCCCTTGGTAAGGTGGTTTCTCTTGAGCTTCTCATATTTAAAGGCCCCGTCAGGGGGCACCCCCTTCCTTACTAGCATCTTCCAGTGAATGGTCACCCTGGGTACCAAGTCCCGCAGGTTTGGCTGCTGGTTTTGTTGAAACGGTGTGCCCTCCGTTGACTCTATATGGCTGGACTTCTCCTCCCTTAGGATCGGTCGGTCTATTGGGGGACGCCTGGTTGGTTGACTTACAATGGCCTGGTTTACTACTGGTCTAGAGATTGAGGCAGGATGCTCCCTCTGGAGGGTCCCTGATCCTGCCTTGGGCGGGGGTCTACGTCCCCTGCTTCTCAGCGGTATTCGCTCCAATGGATGCTCCTTAGCGGCAGGTTATGCTATCCTGGTGTCGCCCGGGGAGCCTAGCGTGGCTCTGTGGGGTCTCCCTCATAACAAGGGGGCTCTGCCCTTGTTTCTACTGTCCCAGAATATTCTGGTCATGGGGGCTGAGTATTTTAGGCATTGACTTATTTCATATGCCCTCTCTTCATCACCCTACTTGTGGGCTCTGCGCACGGTTGGCCTGATAGAGAGTCCCGTGAGATGGATGGCCTGGGTGGCCTTGTGAGCTGTGGTTCACAGATGCCTATGCTGAAGTCTGCTGACCTGTGCGCTCTCTCTCAGGAGTGAGGTTCTGCCCTTGTCAGGCCCCTTCCTTTGTCCCAATATAAGGTCTCCTGTCTGGGGATTGACAGCTGATTCATTCACCCCTTGGAGACGGGCCTTATCTTCTGAGTGACTTAGTATGAGGGGGGGCTGGGAGCTAGCTCCCCAGCTTCCCCTTCCTCCGTCTATGGGGGTTTTGTGGTAACTCATATTGATTGGCATGAGCCTTGGTCTCTTCCCTGTTAGACGTTCCCGGGACCTTTAAAGTCATTACAGCGTAAGTTGGGGTTGGCTCCCCATCTGGGGACTGTGAATGTGCAGGTTCTGTCCTGGCCTTTCCTGCAGGAGTTTGGTTCTGTCGCCCTCGTGGGGAATTCTTTTGGGGATTGCTTAGCTGCATCTCCCAAGTAGCCCCATGGTCCCTGTGGGGATCACCTTTCATTTTTACCCTGCGGATTTTCCTGGACTTTTTGCTGGACGCTGTAAGTCGAGGTCGCTTCTCTAGGGCCTCCTGACTCCGTCAGACGTGTGCCTAAGAAGGTGGATCTGGTTAATTAACCTTGGCTCGAGATATATATATATATATATATATATATATATATATGTATATAGCTACAGGCACCCCATACCTTGGGGGTGTTCCTTCTTACGACGGGCCTCCGGTCCGAGTGGTCTGTAGGATCAACGTTTTAGTCCTTTAGTCTAACTATGGACTTTATTCTTAATAATACTTATATGAAGGACTACATTCCCTCTACAGGTGTTGCACTTTCCCCATGAGGGGGGACTGATGCTCTTGGTGTCGCCTCTTTATGTATGCGCCTGGTTTCTCCTTCCAGCGCCGTTGCGCACTTTGGATTAATCCTTCTGGATGTTCCCTGATCCTGAGTGAAGCCTTGGCTTCGTGATAATTAGGGGTCAGTATTCCCGCCTTGGTCGGGGGACCTGTTATGTTTCCCTTAGGGGCTGTTACAAGTTTGGCCACGAGGCTTCCTGGCCTGTGGGCTGGTTGGGTCATTGCACTGACCTATATTTCTCTTTAGGGGAAAGATTCTCCCCTTTTCCTGTTTATTATGTTCTATTGGTGCCTGGGTACTACTGGCCCTTCAGCACCAGGATGTTTTCTGTTGATTCAGTTGCTAGACCTATGGCTTGTCTCTGTTCATACCTTCTGGTCTTGTTATGAGACTGACGTTAGAGCCTTTGCTCATGTCCTGCCTGTTGCAAGTTTTGCAGGTGACAGCGCCTTTACTGTCCGCTGTGCCTTGTTTTTTCCTGGGGATCCCACCCTGCTTATGGACACTGCTATTGGATGTCCCACATGTTATTACTATCCTGGAGCAGGACGTGCTGTATGCTTAGAATAATACAACTCTGTGAAGTACTCACCTGTAGAGTTGATATTATATGCATACAGCACGTCCTGCTCCACCCCACCCTGGTTCACTTGTTCTGGATCCCCTGTATGGTGATTATCAATAGATATTATTACCAGCTGTTCTGGGTGGTTGTTCCTCCCGGCTTCTCTTCTCACTGCTTTTCAATGCTGGGGATTTGTGGGAGGTCCTTCGGTATATGTAGGGCCGGGAGGAGGTTGTTTTCTATATGTCTGCAGTGCACGGCGGAGGATTACCCACATGTTATTACTATCCTGGAGCAGGACGTGCTGTATGCGTATAATATCAACTCTACAGGTGAGTACTTCAGAGTTGTATTTTTGTGGTGATTACGCATGTCTGGCTGGAATACAGATATATATACATATTTATATACATATACAATTATGTATGTGTTATTGCCTTATATATGTAGGATTGCACTTATGTTGCCTGTTTTGTGTGTTTCAGATTGCATTGTATATGTGCATATTAAGGGGTTCCTCCTGGGGTCCCTAGTGTAAATTTGTTCACCTCAAATCCTCCCACCGGGACTCTTAAGGGGCATCCCGGGTTGCTTATTGCATAAATTCCCTGCGGTCTTGCGACTGACCACAGAAATTCACCATATGGAGGCTCCGCAGGATACTGGGCTCGGGCTCCCTCTGGGACAATCCGGGCCATGTGTGGGGTATTCCTTACGGGGGAGAATGTGCTGATCTGTATACCATGCGCACAAAAGGCCATAACGCGGCAGTCTGGTACCCAGCCTTCTGGGTCGGCTCCTCCCACTTCATCGCCTTCCCCTCCCCACCTTATACGTACCCCAAGTGACATTGGTGCCAGCGGGGAGTCGCTCTCTGATGTTTGGGCTAGGTTGGCCAGCATCGAGAAAATTATTGCTAGCACGGTGGGCAAGAAGGCTCAGGCTAAAAAGAGACATTTGTCGTCGGCCCAGCCCTTGTGGGATGTTGACGATTCCGCTGATTTGTCAGATTATTCCCCGTTAGAAGAGGGGGAATTGTATCAGGAAACAGAGGCTGACTATGTTCAGTCTGGGTATGCCGATGTCGGGCAGGTGCTGGGGGATGCCGTAGATACGGCCACTGTTTTGTCAAATTTATTGGAGGTGTTCGATATTGAACCGCCTGAGGCGCCCCCTCTCAAGAAGTGGGAATTTTTTGGGGCCTGCAAGCCCCGTCTGGAATTCCCTACCCATGGTCATTTTGATGCGCTGATCCTTAGAGAATGGAAGAGGCCCAGTCGGCTTCCTGGTGTGCCTCAGGGATGGGATAAGAAATATCCTTTTCCGGTGGAGGAGGTTAAGCGCTGGTCTTCTCCTCCTGAGGTTGACGCGCCAGTTTTAGGTTTGACCAACTCTTCTGTGCTGAACACCCGACGCCACTTCCCTTAAGGATGGCGAGGATAAATGCCTTGATCAGATGGAGTGCCACGCATTTGGCAACGTGGGCTCGGCCTGCGGCCTGTTAGTGCATCTGCCCTGGTGTCGCTTGCTACCAGGTCTCTTAGGGACTGGCTGAATAACGCTCAGTTTGATCCAGCTGGCGCTGAGTTCGCTATCCTTAAGAGATGAGAATTGTTCATGGATTTTGTCATGGCTGCGATGGAGGATTCTATTGTCGAGGGGTTTGGTCTTCTCGGGTGTCAGGGGCTCGTCCTGGTCCGGCACGTCCCGCGGCTGCCTGGGGTTCCAAGCCTGCCATTAACCCGGCTCAGCAATGAAAGGGCGCCCTCACCCGCAAGGGTGAGGGGACGGCTGCGGCTCTTCTTCCAGGTCTGGGCCTGGGAGGTCACAGACAATTGGATCAAGTGGTCTCCTCCGGGTACAAACTGGAGTTAGAGTACTGGCCACCCCCAAGATTCTTAAGGTCTCGGGTGCCCTCGGACCCTCAGGCTGTACAGGGGCTCCTGGCAGTAAAAAACCTTCTGGACATGGGGGTTATATGCCCAGTGCCTCTGTCGGAAAGAGGCAGGGGTTACTACTCCAACCTTTTCACGGTTCCCAAAAAGGAGGGTTCGGTGAGACCCATTCTAGATCTCAAGGTTCTCAACAGGTTTATCAGAGCCAAATAGTTCCGCATGGAGACTCTGCGCTCGGCTATCAATTCCCTTCGCCAAGGGGATTTTATGACATCCATAGACATCAAGGATGCGTATCTGCATGTTCCAATTTTTCAGGCACATCAGAGATTCTTCCAGTTTGTGGTGGAGGATCAACATTATCAGTTTGTAGCTCTTCCCTTCGGTCTGACCTCGGCGCCGAGGGTCTTCACCAAGGTGTTGGCGGGAGTAATGGCTCTGCTCAGAGCGCAGGGCATTCGCATTGTGCCTTATCTGGACGGCCTGTTGATCTCAGCGTCTTCCCTCCGTCAGGCGGAGCTGGACACCCACCAGGTGGTGTCGACCCTGTAGAGGTTTGGGTGGGTGATCAACCGCACCAAGTCTTCTCTCTCCCCGTCTCGTGTGATTTCATTTCTGGGCATGAATCTGGATACCATTCGGGCCAGAGTGTTTCTGCCCCAGACCAAGGTGCAGGGGATTCAGGGTCTGATCCGCCTTCTGGCCAATCCTTGTCCCTCTATCCGACAGGGGATGAAACTGGTGGGCTTGATGGTATCCTCCGTGGCGGTACCGTTTGCACAGTTTCACATGAGATCTCTTCAACTTCACCTATTGACGCATTGGGACAGGTGTCCGCAGTCATTGGATCAACCTTTCAGGATGTCTCCCAGGGTTCGGCAGTCCCTTCGGTGGTGGCTGGAATCGAGCAATCTGTTGAAGGGCAGATCCTTTCTGGTCCCTTGTTAGGAGACGGTTACCACGGATGCCAGCCTGTCGGGCTGGGGAGGTTATTGGAAGAGTCATCAGTTCAGCGGGGTGTGGGTCCTCAGGAGGCTCACACCCCCATCAATGTCTTGGAGCTCAGAGCCATCCTGCTGGTTCTGGCTCGGCTGACCTCACATTTACGGGGTCTGCCGGTTCAGGTTCGTTCGGACAACCGAACGGCGGTAACTTACATCAATCACCAGGGAGGGACTCGCAGCAGGAGTGCCCTCAGGGAAGTCTCTCTGATACTGCACTGGGCGGAGAGCAATATTCCTTGCATTTCGGCAGTCTACATTCCGGGAGTGGAGAACACGGAGGCGGATTCCCTGAGCAGGGGATCCTCTCGCCAAGGAGAGAGGTCTCTCAACCCCAAGGTTTTTCTGGATCTTTGCCGCAAGTGGGGGACTCCGGAGGTGGATCTCTTTGCCTCGAGGCACAATCACAAACTTCCGGCCTTTGTGTATCTTTCCCAGGATCCTGTGTCTCTGGCAGTGGATGCCTTGTCACTGGCTTGGAAGGAGTTGGGTTTTCTGTACCACCCGTCTGTTTCCACCCATCTCCATGCTGGGCAAGGTAGTTTGCAAACTGGTTCTAGAAGGAGCACCAGCGATTCTGGTGGCTCCCAAGGTGGCCAAGAAGGGTTTGGTACGCAGACGTCGTAAGGATGGCCGTAGATCAGTACCGGCTTCCATTGTTGCTGGATCTGCTATCTCAGGGTCATCTACTTTACCCCAATTTACAAACGCTGGCTTTGACGGCTTGGCTGCTGAAACCTTCATCTTGAAAGAGGAAGGTTTGTCTGGGGCTGTTGTTCAGACCTTGATTAGGGCTAGGAAGCGGTCCTCTTCTGGCATTTACTATAGGACTTGGAGGTCCCATATTGATTGGTGTGAGGCTAGGGCCTTGCCTTGCAGGGTGTTTTTCGATGCCCAGGATTTTGGAGTTTCTTCAGCATAATCTGGATCTTGGGTTCCAGCTTAGTACCTTGAAAGGACAGGTTTCTGCTCTGTTGGATTTCTTCCAGACCTTTTTCCAAGGGGTCGCGCATGTGCGGCCCCCTTGGAAGGCTATAGTTCCTGTTTGGGATTTGAATTTGGTTCTTTCGGCTCTGCAGGGTCCTCCTTTTGAGCCGTTACAGGATATTGCTCTTTCGGTTCTCACTCAGAAGGTTACTTTCTTGGTGGCTATTACCTCTGTTCGACGTGTCTCTGAGTTGGCGGCTCTGTCGATTCAGGCCCCTTACTTTGAGAGACACCAGGATAAGGTGGTTTTTCGTTTTAAGCCGGATTTCCTTCCTAAGGTGGTGTCTGCTTTCCACCTCAATCAGGATATTGTTCTCCCTTCCTTGTGTCCTAAGCCTAGCAATGACAAGGAGAGGGTTTTGCACAATTTGGATGTGGTTCGCTGTGTTAAGTACTATTTGGTGACTACTTCTTCTTTCCGCAAGACGGATGCCTTTTTCGTGGTGCCCTGCGGGCCCAGGTAAGGTTTGGCACCTGCTAAGTCTACGATTAGCAAATGGATTCATCAGCCCATTGTTGGGGCCTATTTTGCTAAGGGGAGGACTCCTCCTTTTAGGGTCACTGCGCACTCTACTCGTGCTGTTGGAGCGTCCTGGGCTTTTCAGCACCAGGCTTCTGTTGAACAAGTTTGTAAGGCTGCTACTTGGTCTTCCGTTCATACTTTTTCCAAGTTTTACAAGGTTGATGTGCGGGCTTCAGCGGATGCTGTTTTTGGCCACAAGGTTCTGCAAGCTGCAGTGGTTTGAGTTGGTACATTCTTTACTGTTTCTGGTTCCCACCCATGATGGACACTGCTATTGGATGTCCCACATGTCATGAAGATCGAAGTGGAGTGTATGGCACACTTAGAATAATACCGTTTTGTGAGTACTCGCCTTTAAAACTGGTATTATGAGTGTGCCATACACTCCACTTCGCCCCACCCCTTTTTTTCTGGTATTCTGGGGATTTTATATGGTGAACCATTGGTTTTGATTGTTAGGTTATAATTGGTTCTTCCTGGTCCCCTTACTGCTTTTTTACACTGGGAATTTGTTGGGAGGTCCCAGGTATATATGGACCGGGAGGGGCTTTCTTTTTTGCATATTCATCTCTGCAGAAGTTTGCCCTCTACTGGAGATTACCCACATGTCATGAAGATCGAAGTGGAGTGTATGGCACACTCATAATACCCATTTTAAAGGTGAGTACTCACAAAATAGTATTATTTTCTTCTGATGAAGATCCCTTACTCTCAGACGAAACAGTTTACTTTATTCTGTTTTCGAAACTTTAAACATTACCCCTCCTAAGGTGGTGAAGAGGGGGGAAGGGTGATCTATTTAGGCCTGTGAGACAGAGGCAGGTGTTTCCGGTGCAATCACATTTCTCCAGGATGGTGTTAAAGGAATGGGAAAATCCTAACAGGTTGCCTTCTGTCCCTAGGATCCTAGATTCAAGGTATCCTTTTCCTTCTGATATGATAAAGTTATGGTCATTTCCACCTGAGGTGGACTCTCCTGTGTCAGGACTGTCCAACACTACTATCATGCCGTCTGCTACTAACGCTTCTTTAAGAGATCCTACAGAGAGACGAATGGATCAGCTGGCTCGCCAACTTTTTGGGGAGCGGCTTGACCTTATGGTCAAGGATGGCAAGCTTCCTCAGAGAAGGTCGGCTCGTCCTTTTCAGAGGCCCTTATCATATCTGCCCTTTAGGAGTGGCAGAGGCTCATTTATATCAAGTTCCCGCATGGATTTTTGGGGCAGAGGCAGGGTCCGTAATAGGGCCGGTGGCGCTTGGAGAAGCAGGCCTAAGCCTCCAGCCAAGTCCACCCAGGCATGAAGGGGCGCCCTCACCCGGGCGGGTGGGGGGACGGCTCTTGCAGTTTGCTCCAATCTGGAGACACCATGTGGCGGATCTTTAGATTCAGGAAGTGGTGTCATCAGGCTACAAGATAGTTTGCAGCCAGACCGCCCACAAGGTTCCTTTGGTCAGCGGCATCCCGGAACCAGTTAAAGGCAGATGCCCTGAGAGCCTCTGTTCTGCATCTTCTTCAGAAAGGGGTAATTTGTCAGGTACTCCTTCAGGAAGAAGGTCAGGGGTTTTACTCCAACCTGTTCACGATCCCCAAGAAAGATGGATCGTTGCGTCCTATATTCCAAGTATGTCACACACCCCACTTCCAATATTCATGACATATGGGTTATGGTCCAGTAGAGGGCGAACTTCTGCAGAGATGAAAGCAAAAAAGAAGCCCCTCCCGGTCCATAAATACCTGGGACCTCCCACGCATTCCCCAGTTCCTTCTCTGCAGGACGGCGAGCAAGTCAGAAGATGTGGGCTGCTCTTCTTTGCATTCGGTGCCTTATTTCTGCCGGACCTTTATTTTTTAATTCCAGTATAGCCTCCCAGCCTTGGCTGCAGGTCCGGGTAATGGTAGGCTTCACCTTATAGGTGTTAGGGAGCCATGCTCCCCCGTGAGACCCCATACAAGGGGTAGGCGGCTTCTGGGTTGGTGATCCCGGTTTGGGATGCCCTGTCCCCATTCACTTCCCTGGCACTTTACTGTGAGGGATTCTCCCCCTTCCGGGTCCCCTCGGATACCCTCCAGTGGATGAGGGGGGGGAGACATTGTGCTTATATATTCTCAGTTTGCCACACACCTCGCTTCCCCTTTAATTCTTACGATCGGGTTACTCCACCAGCAGGTGGCGACATGCAGGGAGAAGTCTTGAAAACGAGCCCCTTCCGGCCTATATATACCTGGGACCTCCCACTCAATCACCAGTTTTTTTTTCTCTGCATGAAGCGACAAGACAGAAGAATGAAGTCTCCTTTTGGTCTATTTCTGCCCAGTTCTATTGTGTTGTTTATGCCTAGTTAAAACGGAAGCCTCCCAGCCTAGGCTGCGGGCTGGGCAAAGGTAGATGGCACTTTAGGTGCCTAGGAGCTTATCTCCTCCGCTCGACCCCATGCGGGGGGCAATGCGGCTATCCGGCATGGTGATCCGGATTTGGGATGCCCCTGTCCCCGATGTTCCCTTTAGGTCACCTTCTCCCGCTCGGTCCTTCTCCCTTTGCTAAGGGGGGGGTGTGTGAGTGCATGAGGTGTTTTACTTATGCTCTATGAAAGGCCTTGGCAGTTTTCAGTGCTCAGCGTGGCTGGGGCCTGTTTTATCTATTGCATGTTTGTATTTCCCTCTTTTTTCTGTTGCGGTCTCGCCATTGGACGAGCCGCGTCACTAGGGGGCGGGGCCACGCTCTCTGCAGCCTCGCTCTGTGTTTAAGGGGGCGTGGCCGGGGCGCACTGTCTCCGGGCCAGCCCTTCGCTTCCCTGGTCTCATTAGAGACCTGTACGCTGCAGCCGGTGGGGGAAGAGGACGTCTCCTGTGCGGCTGAAACTTTACAGGTAAACGGCCCCACCATTGCGCACGTGGGGCCGTCCTTATGCTGTGTGCCTGCTATGTGTAGCGTTTTCTCTCCTGGGGCATTTCTACTTATTGGGATGTTTTTATGTCTCCTTCTGGTATGTTGACTTAATATATCACATGGCTGTGGGATATGTGCTCCAGTTTGTTGCGACAATACACATTACCATTCTGATAGTGTGTTTATATGTATGTATATATGTTTGTATGTGTGTGTATATATATATATATATATTCATACAGGTATGTACTCTGATTTTTATTTGATGCACTCTTTGGCTTTGCCTTGAATTTGCATGTATCATGTATATTTATTCAAGATTCTGGCTGGGGGACTGACTGTGGTCTCTTTTCCCCCACAGATTCTGGGATTCCCTCACTGCAGTGGCTCTCCCGGTCTGTTATACCTGGCTAGTCTTAGTCTAAATTGGGATTTTCCTAGGTTTAAAAAAAAATAAAAATCCTCCCACTTCCGGGACTTTAATTACAAAGGGGCATCCCGGGTTGCTTAATGCGTAAAACCCTGGGTTATTGCGAATACCACAAATTCACCATATGGAGGCTTCCAACGTTACCGGAAATGGCTCCTTGGGGCTATCCAGGCTGTGTGGGGGCTGTGGGGTTCCGCTCCCAGGCGATGTCATTTTATGCGTTCCATGTGCAAAGCAGGAGCGCTTTTAAACAGCTGCTGTGACAGCCAACGTTAGGCACCGCACGCCCTGCATCACCGCACCAGCTACGTTCACCGAATCTAACGCTCTGAGGAAAGGATCAATCCTGAAACACGTGTCAGCGGAGCTTGCTACAGGACGCCTTTTGCTACACTACCTTGCTTATTTAACCCTGTGCAGAACATTCAGCCTCGGTATCGGCCCTTTTGTTCAGCAGGAGTGCCTCAGCATATACTTGCCAGGTATTGCAATCTTTTGACAAGAAACTATTGAAAGAACATTATTCCTCTTTGCATGGCAACAGCTTCATTACTTCTTGAAAGCCATTCAGCTGATATAGCACATCTGACAAATATTTCTCTCCCGAATACTATCTGCTCTTGAGGAACCATTAGTATCAGCAATACTTACACAGTATTCGGTACTCTTTTTGTATCTTGTATATAGTGTACATAGTGTACTTATTGGTTAAGATAATTGTGTCTTCCCTTACCCAGTGTCCATATTGCCTTCAAGTGCACCTAAACCTCTGTTTATCTTTTGTATATATTTTGCTTCTGTATAAAATAAATCACTTTGTTACTTTTTGCATCTAATAGAGTTGTAGGTGTGCTTCTATTCATAGTTCTATATAGTATGTTAGGGGTATATCACCCCTCTATATATGAATGCACCCTCTATGCTACAGTTTTTCCCGGTATTTCTTTTGAGTGTCCTTACCAAATTATATTAAAATTGTATGTGCAAAGCAGAACATTGCGCGCCAGTCCGTTGCTCCGGCTTCTGGCTCCTCGCAACTTCCGTCATCTCCTATCCCCCCCAACCTAGTCCGGACCCCGTGTGACATTGTCAAAAATGGGGATTCGCATTCCGAGGTGGATGCGCGGTTGGCCAACCTCGAGAAAATTATCTCCGCTTCAGTGGCTCAGAAGGCTTCGGCAAAGCGGAAGCACCTTGCTCCGGCAGTGCCTGCTTCGGAGGCTGAGGTACCTGAGTTTTTGGATTATTCCGATTGTCCCCCTGATGAGGAGGGGGAATTCCTTGAGGAGTCGGACGAGCCTGCAGACCAGCTATTGTTTGACACTGCTGGTGATCAGGCTGTGGGGGTGTCTCTTGACACTCCTTCCATTTTGGCTCAGATGTTTAAAGTTTTGGCCTTGGATCCGCCTGCGGTGGTCCCTCTGCCAAAGGGTGAGTTGTTTGACGTACCCCAGCTGCGTTTGGTGTTTCCCAGGCAACAGCACTTTGAGAGGGTTGTCCTTAAGGAATGGGAACAACCCGCGCGCCTGGCTGGAAATCCTCCTAATTGGGATAAGCGTTATCCCTTTCCGGAGGACTTGGTGAAGCTTTGGTCAGTGCCCCCCGATGTCGATACCCCGGTGTTAGGGTTGACTGGCTCGGCTGCGTTGCACTTTTCTGGCACCACTACCATTAAGGATGGTGAGGATCGTCGGGTTGATCAATTGGCTCGCCATGGTTTTATCAGTGCCGGGTCGACACTTCAGCCAATTTGTGCTTCGGCGCTTCTTCTGCTGGCAGTTAGATCCATTATTAGGGATCTGCTCGCAGAACTTGATCCCGCTTGTGATAGGTTTAGTTCTCTCAAGCAGTGTGAGTCGTTTGTTTCTTTTGTCCTGACTGCTCAGGACGATGCTCTGGCGACGAGTAGCAGGACAGCGGCATTGCTGGAGGCTATTCGTCGGTCTATATGGCTGCGCCAGTGGGCGGCGAACATTAACTCTAAGAGGGCGCTTACAGCGCTTCCTTTCCTAGGTTTACGCCTTTTTGGCGAGAAATTGGATGCTGTTACCAAGGATGGTAAGTTGCCTCAATTCAAGAAGCCTCGTCGCTCCTTTAGGGGTGCGAGTTCCTTTAGTCCCTCCTTTCGGGGAGCCAGAGCGGACAGAGGGGCTTCCTTTCCCGCTACCAGGGGTGTAGGTTGGACCCGGGGAAGGGGCCGTGGCCGTCCCGGTCAGTCCTGGGGCGCCAAGCCCAAACCTACTGCTAAGCCCGCTCAGCAATGAGGGGCTGCCCTCACCCGTGCGGGTGGGGGGACGATTGCGACACTTCTCCCTGATTTAAGGCCGGGAGTTTCCGGGCACGTGGATCTGGGAGGTGGTGTCACCCGGTTACAAACCGGAGTTCGAGTCTCGCCCTCCTTCACGGTTTTTCCTGGAAATGGCGGTCATCCGGCCGGTGCCGCGCTTAGAGGTGGGCCTCGGTTTTTACTCCATTCTCCCCAAGAAGGACGGGTCGGCTTGCCCTGCATCTGAAGTTTTTCAAACTTCCCAGGTCCCCCCTTGCTCCGGCCAGGGTGGTGTCCTTTCTGGGAATGCGGTTGGATTCCGGTCAGCACAGGGTGTTGCTCACTCAGTCCAAAATTTGTCTGATTTAGGAGTTGGCTTGGGTACTTCTTGCCAATTCTCGGCCGTCTGTTCTGGAGCTGAGAGCCTGGTTCTTGCTCTGTTGTCCCATCATGGTCTGGGCCTTCTGGTTCAGCTACGCTCGGACAATCAAACAGCGGTTGCTTACTTCAATCATCAGGGAGGGACTTCCAGTCTGGGTGCCCTCAGAGTGGAGTCCCTGATCCTGACCCGGGCGAAGGCACATGTTCCTTGTCTCTCGGCAGTCTGCAGTCCGCTCCGGGGGGGGGACACCGGAGGTGGTCCTGTTTCCCTTTCGTCACAATTGCAGGCTCCCGATCTTTGTGTCGCCCTCCCAGGATCCTCTGGCTCTGGCGGCGGAAGCCATATCCCTGAGCCGGGGGAACCCGGGTTTTCTGTACCTGTTTCCTCCGATACCCAGGCTAGGCTGAGTGGTACGGAAGCTGGTTCTGGAAAGGGTGTCCGCCATTCTCGTGGCCCCAAGATGGCCAAGACGAGTGTGGTGCGCAGACATCGTTTGGCTGACAGTGAATCAGATCATTCTGCCTCTTCGGCCCGATCTGCTCACTCAGGGTCGGCTGTCTTACCCCAGTTTACCAACGCTGGTTTTGATGGCTTGGCTGCTGAGACCTCCATCTTGAAGGAGGAGGGTCTTTCTGACTCGGTTATTAAGACTCTGATCGCTGCCCGAAAGAGGTCTTCCTCTATCACCTACTATAGGACTTGGAAAGCCTATATCGCTTGGTGTGAGGTTAGGTCTTTGCCTTGTAGGGTCTTTTCGGTCTCCAGGATTCTGGAGTTTTTACAATCAGGGCTGGACCAGGGGGTTACGCATGTGCGGCCTCCCAGGAAACCATTACTCCCTGTCTGGGACTTGAATTTGGTTCTTTCTGCTCTTCAGGCTCCTCCCTTTGAGCCTTTGCAAGATATTGCTTTGTCTACCCTGACTCAGAAGATTGTCTTCTTGGTAGCTATCACTTCGGTTCGGCATGTCTCGGAGTTGGCGGCCTTGTCTATTCAGGCGCCCTACTTTGAGAGGCATCAGGACAAAGTGGTCTTTTGGTTCAAACCAGACTTCTTCCTAAGGTTGTTTCTGCTTTTCATTTGAATCAGGATATTGTTCTTCCCTCCCTGTGTCCTAAGCCTAAGAATGACAAGGAGAGGGTTTTTTCATTGTTTGGATGTAGTACGCTGTGTTAAGTACTATTTGATTATTACTTCTCCTTTTCGTAAAACTGATGCCTTTTTTGTTGTGCCCTGTGGGCCTAGGAAGGGTTTGGTGCCGGCCAAATCTTCCATTAGCAAATGGATACGTCAGGCCATTATTGCGGCCTATTCTGCTAAGGGGAAAGTTCCCCCTTTTCGTATCACTGCTCATTCTACTCGCGCCGTTGGAGCGTCTTGGGCTTTTCAGCACCAAGCTTCTGTTGAACAAGTTTGTAAAGCCGCTACTTGGTCTTCTGTTCATACTTTTTCTAAGTTTTACAAGGTTGATGTGCGGGCCTCAGCGGATGCTGTATTTGGCCGCAAAGTTCTGCAGACTGCAGTCATTTAAGTTATGCTTCACCTTGCCTTTGGATACCCATCCCTTGCGGACACTGCTTTTGGATGTCCCGATCGTAAGAATTAAAGGGGAAGCGGGGTGTGTGGCACACTGAGAATAATACCATCTTGTGAGTACTCACCTGAAAAATGGATATTATCAGTGTGCCACACACCCCGCTTCACCCGCCCTTTTTGGTATCCTGGATCCTTTATATGGTGAAGCTTTTCTTTATTTTGAGGTTACCGTTGGATTTCCTGGTACCTTGCCTTTCTGCTTTTCAAATAACTGGTGATTGAGTGGGAGGTCCCAGGTATATATAGGCCGGAAGGGGCTCGTTTTCAGGACTTCTCCTTGCACGTCGCCACCTGCTGGTGGAGTAACCCGATCGTAAGAATTAAAGGGGAAGCGGGGTGTGTGGCACACTGATAATATCCATTTTTCAGGTGAGTACTCACAAAATGGTATTTTTTCACCTTGTTACGTGTGTGTGTGTGTGTCTGTGCGTTTTTGCTGCATGTTTCGCGCTTTGCTGCCGGCCGGGGAGCTTCTCCCCCTCAGGCTGAGTTGTGAGGGGGCGGGGCCGGGTGCTCGCGCGTTGCCGTGGGCCGCCCCCCCCTTCTGTTTGGCGCCTTTGCGGGCCCATCCCATTGATGGGATCCGCATTGCTCTCTCTCTCTCTCTCTCTCTCTCTCTCTCTCGGAGGCTGCTGCACTGGACGCCATTTTGCGGTGTGTGTGCGAGTGCCCTGCTGGGCTTCCCCTTCTAATTGCTTGGCCAGTATGTCCCAGTCGCGCTTGGGGCAGCGCTGGCCCCCCTCTGCCACTGTGTTTCATTACATGTATATGGTCCCTAGCAGTATTTTGGGGCACTTATAAATCCTCCCACTCGGGACAAAAAAGGGGCATCCTGGGTTGCTTACCAGCGTAATTTCCTCTGGTCATTGCGACTACCTCAAAAAAATCACCATATGGAGGCTCCACAGGATACCGGGCTCGGGCTCCCTTCGGGACAATCCCGGATGTGTGTGGGTTGTGGGGTACCCCTTACGGGGGGAAAATGATTGATGAAATGAAACTGATTTGCATACCTTGTGCGCAACAGGCCATAACGCGGCAGTCTGGTTCCCAAGCTGCTGGGTCAGGGCCGTCCGCCTCATCGCCTACCCCACCCCGCATTATCTGTACCCCAAGTGACCCTGTCATTAGTGGGGAGTCGCACTCGGAGGTCTGTGCTAGGCTGGCCAACCTCGAGAAAATTATCGGCCATGCCGCTTCTTGTGGCCATGCGCCGATCGGTCTGGCTACGCCAGTGGGCGGCTGACATGGCGGACAAGAAGTCACTTATTGCCTTGCCCTTCCTGGGTACGCGGCTGTTTGGAGACAAATTGGATTCTGTGGCGAAAGGTGGAAGGCTACCTCAGCGTAAGAGGCAGCGTCGCTCCTTTCGGGGGCAAACTCCTTCAATCCTTCCTTTCGCGGTGGCAGAGGTCTTGCCTACTCTGGCTTCAGAGGTATTTCCTGGAACAGGGGCAGAGGATGTGCCCGTCCAGCCTCTTCCTGGGGTTCCAAACCCGCTGCCAAGCCAGCTCAGCAATGAGGAGGCGCCCTCACCCTTACGGGTGGGGAGACTGCTGCGGCTCTTCTTCCAGGTCTGGGCCCGGGAGGTTACGGACAAGTGGATATTGGAAGTGGTCTCGTCTGGGTACAAACTGGAGTTCGAGTACCAGCCTACTTGCTTGGTAAGCAGAGGGGGTTATTTAGTAGTGCTGGGATGAGGAGAGTGAAGGGTGGCAGGAAGGCCATTAAAGTGGACCAAAACCCAAGATCCTGGTCCTTACCTATGCAGCTCCCTGATTTGGGATACCCCACTATCTGAAACCTTTCAGATCGCTCAGTAAAGTCGCCCTTTTCCCAGTCCTACTGTGCATGTGCAGGCTCTCATTCAATCAGTGAGCTTGTCAAAATCTGCTAAGAATCTGTTAAAGGCAGAGTCTAGCTGAGAAGAGCCAAGCGCACCGATGGCCACGTCCCGCTTGCCACCCCGGACATTCCCAAATGCCTGGCTGGGGCATGCACACTGCTTAAGGTATAGCTGACAGCCGGCATGGCTCGTGCATGTCCTGTTGGATCACGGAGAAGGTAAATCTTATAGACTCCATGGCGGCTTTTGGTCCACTTTTAACTCAATGGTGCTGGGCAGAGGAAGCAGGAACAGCATCATCTCCTGGTGCTTGGTAAAATAATGCAGGAGGAATAATCAATTTCACCCTGAATAAGAGCCTATCTTGTATCCCCCTCCCACCTGTACTTACAGATTGCCCAGCTTAAAAATCATTCCGAGCCTTTAAACAATCAAGATGGTGGCCTATAGAGTTTCAGGCTGCCTGTAGATAGGAAAGGTCTTCTGACTATGCCGCACTGCATTCTGGGATTACTGTCCTTTTCCTTGCCCCGGGTCTCTGCTCTGCCTGTGCATGTGATGCTTCTGAGGCAAGATGGTGGCAGCTGTATCCTGGAGTCCTGATAGCGAAGGAAATAATAGTTTAAACTAAGCCACTAAAAACTTAAAACATATTAATTTTAGATGCTTGGGAATCAGAATAAGGGTTTGGACTTTTCATGAAATGATGCTGACGGTCCGGTGTAATAGTGTTTGGAAAATGCAAAAAAGGGGGCTATTTCTTGGTGCTAGGTAAGAGGAAGCAGGGGATTTATTTCTGCCACTGTGTAAGGAAAGGCAGGGGGGTTATTCATTTAATTCAGTAAGGGGGGGGGCGAATTATTTAAAAGTGCTGGGCAGAAAGAAGTGAGGGGGTTATTTCCATGTCAAGTTGTCCATCCAGGGACACACTGATCACTAACAAAACTAAACTAACTAAAGCTGTAATTACTACCTTTGGCAAGTCTAGAACCCGGCTTCCTGAAGCAACTAACCTATTCGCTCTAGTAGGCCGACGTGAAGGGGGTACACTCTCTTCAATGTCCATGCAGGAACGCTGCACTAACACACGGTTTATGTGACTGCACTCCTTCCATTGCCTTTGACAAGTTTCGTCTTGAATTGGCATTTAGGCACTTTGGCCTTTATAGGTTTTTTTTTTTTTTTTTAATCTTTATTTATTTCGATTTTGTTTCAAGAGGGGAAAGACAATACAGGGTAGTTGACAACACGTTCAATGCAGGCAAGTGAACATAACAGATTGAAAAAAAACATTCTTCATATGTTAGATATGCATATTCCTTACTCTAAAACATCCGCTATCTGTGGGTCTAACGTTATCTAGATGCTAAAGGACAAGGAGGGCGTTTACTGGAAATTATATTCTGCTATCCAGTAACCCCATCCATGCACTTTCCGTGTTCCATCTTACGGATTTTTGGTGCAATTCCGTCACCGGCCAATGTGGGTTGTCTAACAGGGGTGTGAGGTAAGGGGTATTAAGAAAAGGGGGGGAGGGGGATACGCAGAAGGTAGGTGAGGGAGGGACCCTTCCCTGAGGGCTCCCTGCACCAAGTCTCTGTGTCCTCAACTTGTCTCTGTGGGTTCGAGCTCGCCTTACTCCGAGGAGAATCATTATGTCCCCTATGTGCCTACCCGTTGACCAGTTCCCGGAATTCGTTTGACTCCTCAAACATCAGCCACGGTAGCCACGTGCCCCAGAACTGTTCATCTTTATCATGTAGGGATAATGTCATATATTCTTGGTGTGCCACACACCCCGCTTCACTTCTTAAATATTCATCACTTCATGGGTTAATCCACCGCAGGTGACGTAGTGCAGAGAGGAAGTCTTGTAACGAGCCCCCTTCCGGCCCATATATACCTGGTACCTCCCTTCAATCACCAGTATTTTTTCTCTCTGCTTGCTGACAAGTCAGAAGTTGGAAGTCTCCTGCTTACAGGTAGGCCGGGGTATTCTTACCCCGCCACCCCCCTTTTGGTCTATTTCTGCCCGGTTTGAGTTTGTATACCTTTATGGTGAAATAGGAAGCCTCCCAGCCTTGGCTGCTCACCGGGCAAATGGTAGATGGCACTTTAAGTGCCTAGGAGCTTATCTCCTACCGCTCGACCTCATGCGTGGGGCAATGCGGTGAACCGGCATGGTGATCCGGAAATGGGATGCCCCTGTCCCGAGGGTCCCCGTAGCCCCTTTCTCTCCCGTTCGGTCCCTTCACTATGGGGGGAGGGGGGGGGTGGTGAGGGTGTGCTTTAGTATGTGTGTTTCACTGTATCACTGCATGTTAACATATATGTCATGTTTATACATTCACTGTAGCATGTGTATATTTTGGGTCTGCTTTAGGGCAGCTTGCGCTGGGTATGGGCTGGCCACTTCTCTGGCAGTTGGTTGCTTTGTGGCCCCCTACCCCTCCCCCCTCTTCTCGCCTGGCATTCATTGAGCTTTGTCAGCACATGCGGTTTTTACCCTCCCCCCTCCGCCGCCTGGACGCGCGTGCTGTGATCAGCTGTAAAGCGTTCCAGCTGATCGGCGTAGGGGGGGGGGGGCCGCTGACGCGGCGCCGACGTCATGCGGCGTCTGCGGCGGGCCCAGCGTCCCAGCTTCCTTCAAAACAGGAAGGCACGTGGGCGCACGGCCGCACTTTGTCTTCTGCCGGCTCATGGCTGCTGGCTGCAGGCTTACCGGCTGATTGCTGTACAGGTAAGCGGCCCCTCCCGTTGGGGCCGTTAAATGGGGGATATTGTTTAATAATACAGTGAGAAATCACTATTATCAAGGGGGCGTCATTTAAGGGCACTTGGTGCCATACTTATATGTTATACACATGTGAAGGATCTGATGGTCGTTTTCTTGCCTTGCAGATCCTGGGATCCCTGCTTATGCTAGCCCTCCGGCTCTATGTGCCTGGCTAATTATTAGGATTGATTTGAATGTTTATATACATAGACTAAATATATATATATATATATATATATATATATATATATATATATATATATATATATATATATATATATTTTCTATTAAAGGGGACCTAAACTTAAAAAAAAAAAAAAAAAATTTTATATAAATCCTCCCTTCCGGGACATTACTAAAATAAAGGGGGCATCCTGGGTCGGCTTATGCCTTAAAAGTCCCATTATTGCGAATACCATAAATCACCAGATGGAGGCTTCCGTAGATTCCGGAAACGGTTCTGCTGTTCCGTTTGGGGGGTGCGTAGGTTGTGGGGTTCCACTCCCAGCTGATATCTTTATTTGCATCCCTTGTGCAAAACAGACTATTGCGCGCCAGTCCGTTGCTTCGGCTGCGGTGCCATCGCATCCTTCATCATCTCCTACCTCTCCATCCCTATTCCGGACCCCGCATGACACTGTCAAAAGTGGGGATTCGCATTCCGAGGCAGCAGCACAGCCCTGCCCCCGGAAAATGATGCCCGTTAAAGCAGCGTTTAAAACCGCTACAAAACGAAGGCACCTGACTCTGGTACCTTCGGCTCCACAGGACCAGTTTTGTGAACCTGTGGAATGGTCCGATGGATCCCCTGACGAGGATGAACTCCCGTCGGAGTCAAGATGAGCCGACAGGTCAGCATGTGGCTGATGAGATCGGCGATTGGTCAGAGGGGGTTGTTTTTGACACCCCCTCCATTCTGGCTCAAATGTTTAAAATTTTGAGTTTAGATACGCCTGAGGCGGCCGCCCCGCCAAAGGGTCAGTTATTTAAAGAGCCTCAGCCGAGTTTGGTTTTTCCCAGACAGCACCACTTTGAGAGGGTGGTTCTTAAGGAATGGGAACATCCCACACGGTTATCTGGAATTCCTTCCAGTTGGGAAAAGCGTTATCCTTTTCCACCAGAATTGGTGAGGCTGTGGTCTGTCCCTCCGGACGTCGATACCCCTGTACTAGGACTCTCCAGCTCAGCTATGGTACAATCTGCTGAGACCACTACCCCCAAAGATGGGGAAGATCGCAGGATTGACCAATATGCTCGACATGGTTTTATCTATTCCGGGTCAGCATTGCGCCCGGTATGTGCTTCAGCCCTTCTTCTATTGGCAATTAAGTCCCTAATTCAGGTGCTATATGAGGATCTTGATCCCGCTTGCAAACAGTTCACTGCACTTAAGCAGTGTGAATCTTTTGTGGCTTATGTCCTGGCCGCTCAGGACGATGCGCTGACTATAAGTAGCAAGGCGGCAGCTATGCTGGTGGCTATTCGCAGGTCAGTATGGCTGCGTCAGTGGTCAGCAGACACGGCTTCCAAAAAGGTACTCACAGCTCTCCCCTTTTTGGGGTTGCGTCTGTTTGGGGAGAAAATTGATTCAGTCGCAAAAGATGGTAAGACGCCACAACGCAAAAGGCCTCGTGGTCCCTTCAGGGGGACAAGTTCCGGTAGGCCTTCCTTTCAAAGGTTCGGAGCGGGCAAAGGTACGTCCTTTCCCACTACCAGTGGCGCAGGTTGGACTCGGGGGAGGGGCCGTGGCCGGCCCACTCAGTCCTGGGGCACCAAGCCCAAGCCTGCTGATAAGCTCACTCAGCAATGAGGGGCTGCCCTCACCCGTGCGGGTGGGGGGACTATTGCGACACTTCTACCATTGGAACCTTGTGGTTCTAGGCAGATGGATCCAGGAGGTAGTGTCGACAGGTCACAACCTGGAATTCGAGTCTCACCCTCCCTCGCGGTCCATTCAGGGGTCGGTTCATCCCGGCCTGAACTCTCATCAAGACGGAGTGTGTCTTTCCTTTTCCTTTTCCAAATTCACACAAGAACACTTCAGCTATTTCTGCTAGCGTGTTGGGTCCAGCAGCCTCTGTTGTTGGAGCAGTCCTTCCGATTGTCCTCCCGTGTACGGCAGTTCCTCCTGTGGTGATTGGTCTCGACCAATCTTGTACAGGGCAGGTCTTTCCTGACCCTCCCTTGGAGAGGTGTCACCACGGACACCAGTCTGTCGGGATGGGACAGATTCTGGAAGGAGCTGCGGCTTCAGGGGCAGTGGAGGCCCCACTTACCCATCAGAGAAATGTCCCTGATCCAGACATGGGCAGTGTTCCATGTTCCCTGTCTCTCGGCGGTTTACATTCCAGAGGTGATGGAACAGGTAGCGGACCGGTTGAGCAAGTGCTCTCCCCGTCTGGAAGAATAAGCTCTCCATCCTCGGGTGGTTCTCTTATTGTGTCTCCAATGGGAGACTCCGGAGGTGGGCCTGTTGGCCCCTCATCACTATCACAGGCTCCCGAGCTTCGTGTCACTCTCCCGGGATCCTCTGGCTCTGACAGTGGACGTCAGGTCCCTGAACTGAGAAGCTCTGGGATTTCTATACCTGTTTCCTCCGTGGCCCTGGCTGGGCAGAGTTCTTCAGAAGTTTGCTCTGGAAAGGGTGTACGCCGTTCTCATGGCCCCAAGGTGGCCAAAACGAATAAGGTTCGCAGACATCATTTGGCTGGCAGTGGTCTAGTTCGTTCTGCCTCTTCGGCCCGATCTGCTCACTCAGGGTCAATTGTGTTACCCCAATTTACCAGCGCTGGGTTTGATGGCCTGGCTGCTGAAACCTCCATCCTGAAGGAGGAGGGTCTTTCTGATTCAGTCATTAAGACTCTGATCAGTGCCCGGAAGAAGTCTTCTTCCATCACCTACTATAGGACTTGGAAAGCCTATATCACTTGGTGTGAGAAGATCTTTTCCTTGTAGGGTCCTTTCGGTCCCCAGGATTCTGGAGTTTTTACAATCAGGGCTGGACTCTGGTCTCCAGCTAAGTACATTGAAAGGGCAGGTCTCTGCCTTATCTGTCTTTTTTCAGAAGCGTGTTGCGCTTAAACCTTTAGTTAAAACTTTTTTCCAGGGGGTTACGCATGTGCGGCCTCCCAGGAAACCATTACTCCCTGTTTGGGATTTGAATTTGGTTCTTTCGGCTCTTCAGGCTCCTCCTTTTGAGCCTTTGCAAGATATTGCTTTGTCTACCCTGACTCAGAAGATTGTCTTCTTGGTAGCGATCACTTCTGTCCGGCGTGTCTCAGAATTGGCGGCCTTAACTATCCAGGCGCCTTACTTCGAGAGGCATCAGGATTAAGTGGTCTTTCGGTTCAAGCCAGACTTCCTAAGGTTGTTTCTGCTTTTCATTTGAACCAAGATATTGTTCTTCCCTCCTTGTGTCCTAATCCTAAGAATGACAAAGAGAGGGTTTTGCATTGTTTGGATGTAGTACGCTGTGTTAAGTACTACTTGATTATCACGTCTCCTTTCCGTAGGACGGATTCCTTTTTTGTTGTGCCCCATGGGCCTAAGAAGGGTTTGGCACCAGCCAAATCTGCCATTAGCAAGTGGATACGTCAGGCCGTTACTGCGGCCTATTCTGCTAAGGGAAGAGTTCCCCCTTTTCGTATTACTGCTCATTCCACTCGCGCTGTTGGGGCGTCTTGGGCTTTTCAGCACCAAGCTTCTGTTGAACAGGTTTGTAAGGCCACCACCTGGTCTTCTGTTCACACTTTTTCTAAGTTTTACAAAGTTGATGTGCGGGCCTCAGCGGATGCTGTTTTTGGCCGCAAAGTTCTGCAGACTGCAGTCATTTAAGTTATGCTTCACCTGGCCTTGAGATGCCCTTCCCTTGTGGACACTGCTTTTGGATGTCCCATGAAGTGATGAATATTTAAGAAGTGAAGCGGGGTGTGTGGCACACCAAGAATAATACCATTTTGTGAGTACTCACCTGAAAAATGGATATTGTTGGTGTGCCACACACCCCGCTTCACACCCGCCCTTTTCGGTATTACCGAAGCATTTATATGGTGAAGCCCTTTTTTATTTATATCAAAATTGATTTTGGAGGTTACTGGTAGAATACTGGTACCTTGTTTTACTGCTTTTTGAATATACTGGTGATTTGAAGGGAGGTACCAGGTATATATGGGCCGGAAGGGGGCTCGTTACAAGACTTCCTCTCTGCACTACGTCACCTGCGGTGGATTAACCCATGAAGTGATGAATATTTAAGAAGTGAAGCGGGGTGTGTGGCACACCAACAATATCCATTTTTCAGGTGAGTACTCACAAAATGGTATTTTTCCATTTCTTTGATGTTCAAGACCTACCCAACCCAATCTTTTATTGTCGGGGCTCTATTCTGTTTCCAGAGCCGGGGTATCACCTGTTTGGCCGCGTTTAATAAATGTACTTGCAGGGATTTCTTGTAGGTACCAATCGACTGGTCTCCCAAGTGCAGCAAGAGCGACGCTGGGTCATCGCTGACCTCTGTTCCTGTGAGACCAGCGATCACCTGGATTATTTTCCCCCAGTATCCGTGGAGCAGTCTGCAACCCCAAAATATATGTAATAGCGTGCCCCTTTCCTCTCCACACCTCCAGCATAAAGAGTCTGCTGTCGGGAACATCTTACTGAGCCTGTCTGGTGTGTAATACCATCTCATCAGTAACTTATAGTTGGTTTCTTGTATTTTAGTTGCAACTGAGGATTTGTGGGCCAATGTTGCCATCTTCTCCCTTTTGTTTTTCTGTGAAGTGTCAACCCAGGTCAGCCTCCCCAAAAGGCTGGAGGGGCCCTCTGCTCCCCCGAGAGAAGCGAGTAGATCTTGGAAATCAGGTGTGAGCGGTCTAGCTCTCCCAGGCATATCCTCTCAAAAACTGTAGGGGGCCTGCACCTATCCCGTCTAAAGCCCAATTGTGACAGGAAGAGCTGGAGGTGTACGAGAGTCCATGGGTCTAGCTCACAGGCGGGATGCCTGGCTCTCAGCTCTCCCAAGGGAGTCCATCCCCCTGCAGTGATCAGGTCCCCACCCCTAAGGGAGGGCAAGTCTCCCAACCTTCTGAGACCGGCTCTAGAACAGCTCATGGGTAGCAACGGGTTGTTTGAGTGGTACCATGGGGGACGGCCAAGGTGATATCCCCTCTTGTTCTCTAATACCCCTGAGCGTGTCCAGAGTGGCCGATATTGTGGGGTGTGTTTTGAACCCGGTCCTGGCTGTCTCTCTATTCCATGAGGCAGCATCCAGGGGAACTCCCGCCCCTGCTCTCTCCACCTCAACCCACCTTTTCGTCTCTTGGCACTGGTGCCATTCACACACCCTCTGCAGGTGTGATGCGATCCAGTATCGTTTGATATCTGGGAGTGCCATCCCCCCCTGTTGTTTGGATCTACATACAAGCTGCATCTTTAGTCTGGGTTTCTTATTCTGCCAGATAAACTTCCTAAAGGCTTTAAGTCCCTGAAGAAGTGTGCCGGCAGTCTGATCGGAAGGGCCTGAAACAGAGACAGCAGCCTAGGTAATACTGACATCTTGATGATGTTCACCCTTCCCATGAGAAAGTGGGCAAGTCCCATTTCTCCAGATCAGCCTGGATCTTCTGTGCTAGCGGGAGGAAGTTCATTGCATAAATGTTTGATAGTTGGCCCGGTAACTGTGTCCCCAGGTATGTGATTGCAGATTTTGCCCATTTAAAGGAAAAGGACTGTTGCAGGTTCCTTTTCATGTCCTCCTCGAGGGTCACGCTCAGGGCCTCGGACTTTTCAAAGTTTATTTTATAAAAGGAGAGTCGGCCATATATCTCGATCTCTCTCATCAATACCGGGAGGGAGACACAAGGGCTCGTGATGAAAAATAAGAGATCGTCCGCGTAGGTGGCTACCTTGTGTATCCCATCCGGGGTCTCAAGGCCTCTGATGTCACTGTTGCGTCAGACTCTGCACAGGAATGGTTCCATGGAGAGAGCAAAAAGCAGTGGGGATAGCGGGCACCCCTGCCTCGTCCCGTTGCGAATGTGTACTGGATCGGACAGGAGGCCATTCACCCTGATCCTTGCTGAAGGGACAGTGTAGAGTGCCCCTATGTATCCTCTCATTACCTCTCCTAGGCCTATGTGTCGAAGAGTCTCTCCCATAAATTACCAATTAACCCTATCGAAGGCTTTTTCGGCATCTGTGGGGAGAAGCACTGTAGGGGTCTCCGATGACCTAGCCCCATGTATCATGTTAATAGCCCTGACTACATTGTCTCTGGCCTCTCTCCCCAAGACGAATCCAGTCTGGTCAAGATGTACCACCTGAGCCACCACTGGCGCTAGTCTGTTTGCTAGGTCTGTGTTGAGTAGGGAGATAGGCCTGTAGCTCTGACAATATAATGGGTCTTTCCCTTGCTTATTGAGTACTGTAATATGGGCCTCTAAATCCCTTTCAGAGAATGCGCCCTGGGACTCTGTGCTTATGATTGTGTTCCAGGCCTTGACCATACGTGGCCCCAGATCCGCTAAAAAAGATTTATCATATAAAACAGTGTAGCCATCAGGCCCTGGGGACTTCCCGGCTGGTGACTGCCTCACTGCCACAGCCAGCTCCTCCATCGTGATGGGGGCTTCTAAAAATTCTGCTTCCTCCCTGGGGATTACCGGCATGCCCGAGCTTTCTATGTATTCCCTCTGTCTGTCCTGTTGACCCCTGGCGCTAGAGCCTGATGATAGGTTGTAAAGCCCGGAGTAGTATGATCTAAATGTATCTGCTATCGCCTCAGGTGAAAGCTGCTTTTTTTGAGCTTTGTCCAGGATCCCCGCTATAAAATTTTGGGAGCGCTGCTGTCTCAACGCCCGGGCGAGCAGAGTGCCGTTCTTGTTCCCGTGTTCGTAGTAGGTTCTCCTGCATTTTTTAATCGTGAATTTGGCCTTATTTAGGAGGAGTGCGTTCAGTGCTTCCCGTGCCTGAATCAGCTCGCCGAGTCCCCTCACCGCCTCAGACTGCTTGTGTGACAGTTCCAGGGTCTTGACCCTTTCCAGGAGTTTCTCTAGTTGGGCAGCCCCTTCCTTCTTTTTCCTCGTAGCGTGTTTGACCAGTAGGCCCCTGACCACGCTCTTGTGTGCTTCCCAAAGCATTAGTGGTGACACTTCCCTGTTGTCGTTTTCTCTGAAGTAGGCTTTAATGCCTTCCCCAATTTCCTTGGTAACCACCGCGTCTTGGAGGAGGGATTTGTTAAGTCTCCATGTCAGCGGGCGAGGGGGTCTATCTATTATGTCTAGCTCTAAATATATTGGGGCATGATCTGAGAAAGAGATCGGGTGCATTCCACCTCCCGTCACACTACCCAGTAGACTATGCGAGACTAACAAATAGTCAATCCTGGAGTATGTCCCGTGCGTTTTCGAAAAGGAGTAGTCCTTCACTGTGGGGTTTGCAATCCGCCATGCATCCATCAGCTGCGCTTCATGCAGTTTTTTCCTTAGTGTTCTAAGGGTGGACTGTGGGAGCGCAGACCTGCCTGATGACGAGTCTATTACAGGCTCGATGGCTAGATTGAGGTCCCCGCCCAAAATCACCTCCCCTTCCGCGAAACGTGACAGCTGATCCAAGGCGTGGGTGAGGAACCTGCATTGTCCCTGATTTGGAGCGTATATTGAGGCCAGTGTATATTTCCTGCACCCCAGTAGGCCCTTCACCATGATAACCCTTCCTGCTTCGTCTCCCCACTCTTCCTGTACTTCAAATGGGAGGGTCCTCGCGAGCATAATCGCCACCCCTTTCTTCTTCTTCCCCTCTGTCGCACAGCCGATAAACGTCTGCGGGAAGTCCCTATTATTTAATCGGGGACAGGCGTTCTTTTTAAAATGTGTTTCTTGTATAAAGGCTATTGTCGCTTTCTGCCGCCTTAATTCTTGCCTAAGGATGGTTCTTTTCTCAGGGGAGTTAAGGCCTTTGGCGTTCAGAGACACTGCCCTCAGGGTACCCATCTCAGCCTCCGTGGGGGGCGGCCACCAGTGCTTAGGCGCTTTCTGGAATAATGGGATCGGGCTCTGGGGCCTTATGTTATCAAGGGGGCCCCGTCCCCCGACGAGGGAGAGATAAGAAACAGGTACCGCAGGGGGAGTGGGATGGGGAAGGGGTCGGTTCGGGGTAGGAGGATAGGGTGGGGTTCTAGTGTAGAACAGACAATAAGTCAGCTGGTGCTGGTTGACAATAAGCACCAGATGTTGCGCCTTTTCTCGCGAAGGGTCGGGGGAGTTACCCCACCCTCTTCAAGTAGCCTCTCTCTCCCGTCTGGGAGGACCAAGGGGCTTCCCAGAGGGGTGCGCTAAGCACTGAGGGGAAGTGGAGGACTGGACAAACGTATGGTGCGGGGGAGATGCACCAATGCTGCTATTAACTGGAGGACCGCAATACAGCTTGGTTGCTCCACAGTTGGTCTAAAACTTATAACATTAACTTCAGTTTTAACTGATAACCAATAACCAGGCCATCTCTCGACGGCCACCAGCAGGTCTGCCGGCTGATCGACCCCCACCGCCCGAGCCCACGTCACCGTCGAGAAACTATGCCAGCGAGCGCCTTACGAGACATTCCCGCATACGGGCGCGGGGGAGAGGGGGGGCCCGAGCAGCCAGGCCAGCCATGCAACACCCATGTGGAAAACATCAACAACTTCTTACGACGTTTTACCTACAGACTGCTGGTCGTCCCGGGCCCAGGACGCCCCCGGGCCCCCCCGACCCCGCCCGCCGCCAGCCCGACCCATCTTGTGTCGAAGCCGCACGGGAGGGGCCCAGGCCCGACCCGGCACACGGGACGCCCCAGCCCGATCATCAAAAGTTCAGATCTTACATACGGCGACCTCTTCCTCCGCCTCGGGGGGCTTCCCCCTGCCGTTGTGGGGGTCGTTGACTGCGTCCGCCTCCAGAAAGTGGAATAAGTCCGGGAGCTGGCTTGGCGATTTCAGGACAAAGTTGCTCCCATTTCTCCGCACTATCAGCTGGAATGGGTGTCCCCATCTATATGCCGCTCCACGTCGCTGCACCGTCTCCAGAAGGGCTTCAGAAGTCTGCGCATGTGCAGGGTTCGTCTAGAGAGGTCCTGGAGGATGATCACCTGTGATCCCCGGAACGTGATGGGGCCCTTTTCCCATGCCCGTCGGATTAGGTCCTCTTTTATCTTAAAGAAGTGGATTCTGCAAATTATATCCCTAGGTCTGTCACCCTCCCGGGGGAGGGCTCCCAGGGCTCTGTGGACCCTGTCCAGCTCAATATGGTTTGTGTCGGGCAGATCGAGAAGCGCTAGTTCCTGTCCACCCACTGATTCCGGTACACCTCGGAGGCGGAGATTGTTCCGGCGGCTTCTATTCTCTGCGTCGTCGTGGGCCAAGTACAGGTCGGAGAACCGTCTCCTATTGTATTCCTGCTGCCGTTCCAGCGTTAGTACTCGCTCTTCTAGGGCTCTCTGCGAGGTTTCCACTCCGTCCACTCTGAGTGACCTCGGCCACCGACCCCTGCAGGGATGCGAGTTCTCTTTTTATTGTCCCCTTCATTCTAGAGACATAGCCATCAAAGTCATTTAGCGTGGGCAGTCCCCGCAGGGCCTCCTTGATATTGACCTTCACCACTTCTGCTATAGACTGAGATAAATGGTCTAGGGGGATCGCTGGGCTCGGGCTTCGTCTGCACTCAAGATCTCGGCCGCCGTCCCCCGCTTGCCATCCACCGCGCCATGGGGCCAGGCCCCTATCCTCCTGCATCTCGCCCGGCAACTGTTTATCCTGGGGTGGGCACACTTCCATGACCTCCTCCGGTCTCGCATTATGCTGGGAGGTGTGGTTCCCAGCCCGCCACTGCCTCTCCTTTTCTTGTTCCCCCCAGGGGTGAGTAAATGGGTGCTGGGCCGTGGGGGATCTCCACTATTCCACTTGGGCCTGGGCTCATAGGGGGCGACGGGGAGCCCGAGAATATACTGTCGCACTGGGAGCCAGGCAAGCTCTCCAGGGGGGAGCCCCCTCTATTTTGGGGGGGGGGGGGTCAGGCGGATAGGCGGAGCCCCTCCTGTCCTCTGGGGAGTCCGGGCCACAGGGGGCCATTGCGGACGCAGCCCGCTGCTGTGGTATTGGCTGGTCTTATTTTTGCCGTCTTACTGACCCTCCCCCCCTCCTGGCATGACTTCTCCAGCTATCTGGTTATGGGGGGGGGGGCTCATCTGTGGGGGGGTCTTGGTTTTCTCCCGGGGCCCAGGGGCGTCACTGACCTGGGTGCCACCGGGTGTTCCTCCCCGCCAGTCCGGCTCTCTGTGCACCTGTGCTGCGGTGGTGCGTGTGTGCTCCTGGCCGCCTGTCTCGGCTCCTCTGCTTCTTCAGCCCGGGCTCTCTCCTCCGCCGCGGACCTCTGTAATGCTGCGCTCGGCAGCAGCTGCTCCTCGGCCCGCCCCCCGGCCGTGTCCGCCGTCATCTTGGATTTTCTGCTCGGCTTCTTCGTCTCCCCTTTAGCAGGGAAATACGTGGAGATGCCGCGTTCTCTGCCCCTCCGTGCTGCTCCGAGATGCCTCCCCCGCCTGGGCATCTGTCTATCTCTGCTGGTCGCGCTGTCGGTCCCGATCCTCAGGTAGGTGAGTGCAGAGCTCCCTCACTGTGCTACCTCACGCTTCCATGGCAAGCCACCTTTATCGCTTTTTTTTTAATCTGATTTTTTCTCCCAGAGACCCAGTCTTGACTGCTTTGTACTGTGGAATTCCTTCTGGAAACAAGGCTCTAGACACGCCTATGGGAGGAGTTACAGCATTGCTCTAGACACCGCCTTCGGCTGCAAGCTGTAACCCACTCACCAGTGTTCCTGGATGGATAACTAATGCAAAATATTTTATGGGTAAATACAAAAATGGTATCTCGGTGGGTGAAGTGAAGGAGGGTTATTCATTTATGATGCCAAAGCGAGGGAAGTGGGAGGGGTTGTTTAATGGGGGGATAAAGGTGAAACTCCAGCATATTAAAACCAACAAACTTCCAGCACTCCACTGCACCTGATTTGCAATTATAAGAAAATGATTGCCTGCCCCATTCCCATCATCCAATCCCGTTGCTGGAGAAGTGCTGTGCAGGTTTGCTTCTGCCACCCAAGCAATTGGAGGTGTAAGTGTGGCTGCTGGTGGAGCAGTGACAGCAAAGAAGAGCAGAGGACCCATTGTCGGTAGGACCCAGCAAAGAGCACAGCAGCAACTGAGGTGACTCAGTGAAGACAGAGACCGGCAGTGAATGTGTAGGTAAGTGCCACATTGCAAGATAAGCTGAGGATTTGAGGAGGAACTATAACCAGGATTTTCACTATCCCGGTAATTGCTTCTCTTACCAAATCAGGATGTCCCACTATACTTGCGGGGGCTCTCGTCAAATTATTGCTGTGTGGCGTGCACATTCATGCAAGACTTACAACTCTGTTAGGATACAGAGCTCCGACATAGAGAAGGGAGTGTGGACCCGTTCCCAGTCTCCCTGCGGTCTGCCATCCGCTCCAGCCTTTTAGACTCCAGGTCTGGCAATCACACTGATTGGCTGGCTTTAAGCACCCAGTTGCTTGGACTAATGGTTCTATAGCTACCACAAAGAGACAGAGGGTTAAAGGGCAACCTTGGTATGTAACCTGCTAAATCTAAAAGGAACTAGATGTGTAGACTACATATCAAACTCAAGCAGAGGTGGACTTGTACAGAGCCTTTATTCATGAAAGAAAAACTATTTATGTAGAACATAAAGATAATCCCATAATAAATAGTCAAGCGATTTGTATCATTCCTATCAAGGGACAGAAACAAAATCTCTAAACAGTTTTATACACACTTGACTGTGCACCACTTAGAGTTTTTCCTTGCACTATATAATGGTTATAGATAATTGCAAATTTCACTCATCCTGGTTGGCACGTCCCTTGAAAGGAACAACACACCCAATTTTCACTTTTCGGGGGGGTGGTCCTCTCAGTGAGGACGTCCTGAATTGGGATGCCCCACTGTGTGTCTGCCCCTAGGTCACTCACCTCCCTGTCTCTGCCACAACGCAGACTCGGACGAGAACGAGCGCGCTGATTGGCTGAGCAGCCTGTTCAACCAATCCGCACACTCATTTTCACTCGGCTCCCTTCACTTTTTAGACTCCCTGGCCTCCGATGTTCCTCTTTTAATAGTTTGTTGCAACAACAATGGTTTTTATAATATAAAAAGATACCATGGTTACATGTGGGTCAAAAGTAAACCAAGAACAAAGACTAACGTTAACCAACACATGTGAGGCATCTCAGACGCCTGCTTCCTGGCACCCTTGCTGATGTAAACATCTTATGGCCACCTCCCCCCATCTTTGGGCTGTGAGCACCCTAGATTCCCAGGCTGATTTTTGGTCCTAGTCTGCCTTTTTTTTTTTTTTTTAATAATAAATTTTCATTGAGAAGAACAGGACATCAAAGCACAACAGGTTTGACAAGTTATCAGCAATACATTTTTCAAGAGCTGTACAGATGTAACCCCCAGAGTGGCATTACAACATTCCCATTCCTGCATCTGGGAGACTCCGCTCTCTTGGCCCTTCCACCAGGTCTGCCTCGGCATCACTGTCCGTCAACTTTTCTATTAACTAACAGGGAAAAGGTGAAGGGTTGGGAACCAAGGGAGAAAGTGAAGACTAGGCCCCTGGCGCCCCCAACCCAAAATGGGAGGAGAGAGAGCCTGGATACAACATAGAGGAAGAGATGACAAAGGAGGGAATAGACAGGGATGGGATGAGGTAGGATAGGCCCCACCGCCATCAAGGGTGCTCCATCAGCGCCCCCACAAGGGTGACCAATAAGTGGCAGCCGTAGTCCCGGATCGTACGGTCCGCGCCGGACGCCTCCCGATGTCGCCTGAAGTGTCCACCCGGATAGCTCAGGCTTCATTAAGTAACCTCTTGCAGTCATCAGATTCTATGAACATATTCCACTGTAGTCAGAGGCGCCAATGTTTCTCCTCAGCGCGCCTGAGGGTGGCTGTCAGGTCCTCCATTCGCCTGATGTCCTCCACCCTCCGTATCCAATCACCGATGGAGGGCGGAGAAGGGGACTTCCATTGAGCTGGTATGCATGCCCTAGCCGCATTCACCAAGTGGATGAGGAGGGATTTCCTGTATTTCCCGATTGATCCGCTTACCGAATGTAGGAGGAGGGTCTCCGGCGAGAGAGGGATGGGTTCTCCCGTTATTTTACCAATCCATTTTGCAATGTCTTCCCAGAAGGGCTTTATCTTCTCGCACTCCCAGAAGATATGTAGGAGGGAGCCTTGGCTCCTCTCACATCTCCAGCAGAGGGGGGACACTGATGGGTAGAGGCGATGCAATGCCTGGGGTACCCGGTACCACCGACTTAGGATTTTGTAATCCGCCTCTTGGTATAAATTGCTGATTGACGCACGTTGTGACAGCTCAAGTATCTTCCTTACTTGGGTTGGTGGAAGGGTAACCTTAAGATCAGCCTCCCATGCCGCCACATAAGTGGGCACAAAATCCTCACCTGGGTCCACAAGCAACTTGTATATAAATGACAGTGCCCCCCTGGACGGCTCCTCCGTAGAGCACAGCTGCTCAAAGGGCGTCAGCTCTCTGCAATACTCTTCCGGGGGTGGCAAGCTTGTAAGGAAGTGGGACACCTGCATTGCTCTCCAGTATGACAAACCTGGTGGGTCCCCCCACTCCAAAAGCTCCTACATTGACTTCCACCTTGAGCCTCTCATAAAATCTCGGGCAGTGCCCCTACCAGGTGTCTTCCAAATCCCGCATCTAGCTGGCTCCGCATGAAGTCTAGTGCCTCCATAATCGGGCGGAGTGGGGAAGGTGAAGGGGCAATGGTCTCTTTCGTCGCATGCCTGGCCCATACCCTGAGGGTGGGACCCACTGTTGGGTGCGACCTGAGTGCACATGGGATCTCTCCAGGGGACCAAGGCAGGCCCACCAATGGGACCGGAGACCATGATTGTTCTAGCTGCACCCACCGCTTGTTCCCCGTGTCGGTTCCAGTCCACTACTCTGCTTAAGTGGGCAGCTGCATAATGCATTTTGATGTCGGGGAGTCCCACTCCCCCCCTCACCTTCGGCAGGGCGAGCTTGCGGTGCGCGATTCTTGGACTCTTGCCCCTCCACACAAATTTTATAAATTCCGAGCGAATATCGTTCAGAAAGGAGGAAGGTAGGTGAATGGGCAAACATTCATTTTGAGCACGTTGCACCTGCCAAACCAGGACAATGTTTTGTCCTTCCACTTGTTTAGATCTCTCTTGATTGTGCTCAGTAAGGGGGGAAAGTTCCTAGTAAAAAGGTCCTTGGGTTGGGGCGTGATCTATACCCTCAGATATTTGATTGATCCGACCGCCCATCGAAAAGGGAAGTTAGTTTGGACATTTTCAACCTTCTGCTGGGGAATAGAGATATTTAATGCCTCCGAGTTTTGGAGGTTAATCTTAAAGTTTGAAAGCTCCGTGTATTCTTTAACCTCTTTTAACAGATTGGGGATGGTCATTATTGGCTGAGAGATGCAAAAGAGCAGATCATCAGCCTTAGCCTTTACCATCAGGATGTCTTTCAATCTCTCTCTCGCTGTCGCCAGCTCCTGTCTAACCCTCATTGCTTGTTGCTTTTTGTGCTCCAAGTCAAGGCGCGCTATCTTCTCCACTAAGTCCCTAATAATTTTCTCCCGCTCTCTCTTCCTCCTGGAGGCTATCTTTATTAGGATGCCCCTGATGTAACATTTATGTGCTGCCCAGAGGGGACGTTTCAGGGGAAGTATTTAGCTCAAAGGAGGATCTCAATTCTCCCTTGTCCCCCTCCCTCAGGGCCTGGTCCTGTAGTAACGATTCGTTGAGGACCCAAGTGCCCGGTCTAGGTAGTCGTTCGGGCAGGCTCACTGAGAGTGAGATCAAGGCGTGGTCAGATATCCAGATTGGATCAATCTCCGTTCTCCGAACAAGCTGCAGGTGCCTATGCTCTATGAAGAGGTAATCAATCCTTGAGTAGGAATCATGTGGCGAGGAGTAAAAAGTGTAGTCTCGGCCCCTGGGGTTTTGTAACCTCCACGGGTCCATGAGTTGGGAGAGCCGCAGAGCCATCTTCAGCTTTTTGAGATAAGAAAACGCCAAGTGAGAGGCCCCTCTAGAGACATCCAGCAGCGGGTCCAGAGCCACATTAAGATCTCCTCCGAAAATTACAACGCCTTCTGAGAAGGGAGCGAGGCAGCAACCAGGATACCCAATCCCCTTGATCGCGAATCCGGGGAGTGAGAGTACCACCCCGTTGGAAAGCGTCTAAATATTCCAAGTGTGACATACACTCCGCTTCAATAAGTCTTGACAGTTGGGTTATTCTCCAGTAGAGGGCGAACTTCTGCAGAGATGAATGCAAAAAAGAAGCCCCTCCCGGTCCATAACTACCTGGGACCTCCCACCAATTCCCCAGTTGTCTTCTCTGCAGGGAGCCCGGCCCCCTTTTTTGTCCTTATTGCTGCCAGGACCCTCCTAAATTGTCCCTGTATTGAGCCTCCCAGCTTCGGCTGCGGGCCCTTGGTAAAGGTAGGAGCACCCTCTGGGTGCTGTAGGAGCGCTGCTCCACCGTGAGACCCCACCACGGGGTAGGCGGTGATCCAGGTTTTTGGTGATCCTGGTGTGGGATGCCCCGTCCCTAAATGCCTATGGCCTTATTATGGCAGGGTTCCCACTCCCCCTTCTGGGTCCCTTACTCTCCTCCGGGGGGGGGGGGGCTGTATCTCTGGCCTTTATTCGTAGTGTGTGTGTGTGTTGTTCACTTTACAGGTGTATGTGTGTGTGAGTGCTTTTACGTTCGGCCCGCGCGCACGCTCACTTGTGGCACCGGGCCGGTTCTCTACTGGTCGGCTCCGCGGCCATATTGGCCGGGGAGCGCGACCTTCTGCCTTCCTCAGTGAGGGGGGGCAGGGCCTGGCGCTCACCCGCGTCGGCCCGCCCCCCTCGGTCGTCAGCCGGCTCCAGCCCTATCGACTGGAAGCGCGGCTTGGGGGGGAATCCCGCGTCGGATGGGGACGGGGCCATGTGCTGGCGCGCTCCGTGCTGGCCCGCCCCCCTCTCCCTCTCCTCCTGTGGACGCCATCTTCTCGTGAGTGCCCCATATGGGCTCCTTTAGCTGATAATCTTGTAATATATTTGCGGTACATGTCGCCGGGCGTTATTGTGCCCGCGGGCTACATACCTCGGGGGCATATATGTTTATTGGATATATTCTGAGTTATATATATAATGGTGTGTGTGCCTATATGCCTTTTTAATTGCTATGCATGGGTGAAAATTGTGTATATATATAATATATAATATATATATATATATATATGCAGTCATATGTCTGTATATGAGTATTTCGGCTGTGTGACTAATATCTATGCTAGGGCATCCCTTACTATGCTGCTCTTATGTGACCTATTTTGTGTGTACAGGTGTCCCCGTATAAGTGCATTTTAAGGGGTCTCTCCCGGCCCTGGGGTCCCTAGATATAAATATTGTCCATCCCCAAAAATCCTCCCACCGAGACTTTTAAGGGGCATCCCAGGTTGCCTATGCGTAATTCCCTACGTTCTTGCGACTGACCACAAAAATTCACCTTATGGAGGCTCTGCAGGATACCAGGCCCGGGGTCCCTTCGGGACAATCCGGGCCATGTGTGGGGTATCCCTTACGGGGGAGAATGTGCTGATCTGTATACCATGCGCACCAAAGGCCATAACGCGGCAGTCTGGTACCCAGCCTTCGGGGTCGGCTCCTCCCGCTTCATCGCCTTCCCCTCCCCACCTGATCCGTACCCCAATTGACATTGGTACTAGTGGGGAGTCGCTTTCTTATGTTTGGGCTAAGTTGGCCAGCATAGAGAAAATGATTGCTAGCACGGTGGGCAAGAAGCCCGAGGCTAAAAAGAGCCCGAGGCTAAAAGTTGTCGTCGGCCCAGCCCTTGTGGGACACTGACGATGAATCCGCCGAATTGTCCTATTATTCCCCGCTTGAGGAGGGGGACTTGTATCAGGATTCAGAGGCGGACAATGGTCAGCCTGGGAATTCCAATGCCGAGCAGGCGCTGGGGGATGCCGTTGATACGGCCACTGTTTTGACACATTTATTGGAGGTGTTGGATATTGATCCACCTGAGGCGCCCCCTCTTATAAGGGGGGAATTTTTTGGGGCCCACAAGCCCCGTCTGGAATTCCCTACCCAGGGTCATTTTGATGCGCTGATACTTAGGGAATGGGAGATGCCCTGTCGGCTCCCTGGTGTACCTCAGGGATGGGATAAGAAGTATCCCTTTCCGGTGGAGGCGGTCAAGTGCGGGTCTTCTCCTCCCGAGGTCGACGCGCCTGTGTTAGGTTTGACCAACTCTTCTGTACTGAACACCCCTGAGGCCTCTTCACTTAAGGATGGCGAGGACAAGCGCCTGGATCAGATGGCGTGCCACGCATTTGCCAACCTGGGCTCGGCCCTGTGACCGGTTACTGCATCTGCCATGGTGTCGCTTGCTACCAGGTCTCTTATCAGGGACTGGCTGAATAATGCTCAGCTGGATCCAGCTAGCGCTGAGTTCGCTGTACTTAAGAAGTGCGAGGTGTTCATGGATTTTGTCATGGCTGCGATGGAAGACTCCATTGTCGTGTGTAGTAGGACGTCAGCCTTGCTGGTGGCCATGCGCAGACTGATCTGGCTCCGTGAGTGGACAGCGGACGTTGGAGCCAAGAAGTCACTCACAGCTCTCCCCTTCTTGGGGGCGCAGCTGTTTGGAGATAAATTGGACGCTGTTGCTAAAGGAGGTAAGTTACCTCAGCGGAGGAAGCAGTGCCGTCCCTTTCGGGGGGCGGGCTCGTTCACTCCTTCCTTTCGAGGGGCCAGAGCATCTAGGGGTCTGGCCTTCTCGGGGATCAGGGGCTCGTCCTGGAACAGAGGCAGAGGTTGGGCACGTCCCGCAGCTGCCTGGGGTTCCAAGCCTGCCGTTAAACCGGCTCAGCAATGAAGGGGCGCCCTCACCCGTAAGGGTGGGGGGGCGGCTGCGGCTCTTCTTCCAGGTCTGGGCCCGGGAGGTCACAGACAATTGGATCTTGGAAGTGGTCTCCTCCGGGTACAAGCTGGAGTTCGAATACTGGCCGCCCCCAATATTCTTAAGGTCTCGGGTGCCCTCAGACCCTCAGGCTGCGCAGGGGCTCCTGTTGGCAGTGAAAAGCCTTCTGGAAATGGGGGTTGTATGCCCAGTGCCTCCGCTGGAAAGAGGCAAGGGTTACTACTCCAACCTTTTCACGGTTCCCAAAAAGGAGGGTTCAGTGAGACCCATTCTAGATCTCAAGGTTCTCAACAGGTTTATCAGAGCCAAAAAGTTCCGCATGGAGACTGCGCTCGGCTATCAATTCCCTTCGCCAAGGGGATTTCATGACATCCATAGACATCAAGGATGCGTATCTGCATGTTCCGATTTTTCAGGCACATCAGAGATTCCTCCGGTTTGGGGTTGGGGGATCAACATTATCAATTCGTAGCTCTTCCCTTCGGTCTGACCTCGGCACCGAGGGTCTTCACCAAGGTTATTCTTGGTGTGCCACACACCCCGCTTCACTTCTAAATATTCATCACTTAATGGGTTAATCCGCCGCCAGGTGACGTAGTGCAGAGAGGAAGTCTTGTAACGAGCCCCCTTCCGGCCTATATATACCTGGTACCTCCCTTCAATCACCAGTATTTTTCTCTCTGCTTGCTGACAAGTCAGAAGATGGAAGTCTCCTGCTTACAGGTAGGCCGGGTTATTCTTACCCCGCCACCCCCCTTTTGGTCTATTTCTGCCCGGTTTGAGTTTGTATACCTTTATGGTGGAATGGAAGCCTCCCAGCCTAGGCTGCTCACCGGGCAAATGGTAGATGGCACTTTAAGTGCCTAGGAGCTTATCTCCTACCGCTCGACCTCATGCGTGGGGCAATGCGGCTATCCGGCATGGTGATCCGGAAATGGGATGCCCCTGTCCCGAGGGTCCCCGTAGCCCCTTACTCTCCCGTTCGGTCCCTTCTTCCTTCACTATGGGGGGGGGGGTGTGAGGGTGTGCCTTAAGTATGTGTGTTTCACTTGTGTCACTTTATTTCAACATGGTGTGTGTTCATGTTATGCATTCAGTGTTATTCAGCATGTTGTAGATATAAAAACACAGAGCATAAATTATTTACACTGAGACCAATCAAAATCTAAAGTGGTCAGTTGTTTTTTCAAGTGGCACTGGCCCTTTAAATAATTCTCCCTTATAAGCTCATGAAATACAGTTCTTCCTTTTACTGTTCAGAATTTAAATAAAGAGATTTATTTCCCGTGCTCCGCTGTGGCTGCTAGACTGTAGTGCAGTGTTCTTGGTAATCATGCACTTATGCCGTCACCGCAGTGCCCATCACCCATGCTAGGTACTCTTACCAGCTGGAAAGTTGTAGTAAGGCTTTAGGTTTAACTCCTCTTAAGATCTCTCCTTTCTGTTGTTATCCCAATAAGGCTTGCATATGCTGGTTACAGTAGATTTCAACTCACCAGGATGATAGAAGTATGTAATAAAGGAAGGGGAAAAATCTAGTGTAATCCCGCTTTTTATTATTTTTAAAAATATAAAATTGCTTAAAAATGCGCACTCACATTTAAAAGAATGACAAAACGCTTGTTTTTAAATAGGTGAGACTCTCACCCCGCTCCTGTCACCACGGCCGTTGGTTTTGCTGTTTAAGGGGTCAGGGTGGTTCTCGCAGCTAAGTCCTCCTGTGAGCCAAAAGCCAATCGCCGTCGCCGACGGCGATTGGCTTTTGGCTCACAGGAGGACTTAGCTGCGAGAACCACCCTGACCCCTTAAACAGCAAAACCAACGGCCGTGGTGACAGGAGCGGGGTGAGAGTCTCACCTATTTAAAAACAAGCGTTTTGTCATTCTTTTAAATGTGAGTGCGCATTTTTAAGCAATTTTATATTTTTAAAAATAATAAAAAGCGGGATTACACTAGATTTTTCCCCTTCCTTTATTACATACTTCTATCATCCTGGTGAGTTGAAATCTACTGTAACCAGCATATGCAAGCCTTATTGGGATAACAACAGAAAGGAGAGATCTTAAGAGGAGTTAAACCTAAAGCCTTACTACAACTTTCCAGCTGGTAAGAGTACCTAGCATGGGTGATGGGCACTGCGGTGACGGCATAAGTGCATGATTACCAAGAACACTGCACTACAGTCTAGCAGCCACAGCGGAGCACGGGAAATAAATCTCTTTATTTAAATTCTGAACAGTAAAAGGAAGAACTGTATTTCATGAGCTTATAAGGGAGAATTATTTAAAGGGCCAGTGCCACTTGAAAAAACAACTGACCACTTTAGATTTTGATTGGTCTCAGTGTAAATAATTTATGCTCTGTGTTTTTATATCTACAACTGTGTATATTCTCTGCTTTGGGATAAGAGGTTTAACACGTTGAGCAGCCCAAAATTGTGTGATTAATGATCTAATTAGAGGAGATATAATAAGCAGCGCGGGTTCCTCACTATATTGTTATTCAGCATGTGTATACATTCGGTTTAGGTCTGCTTGAATGGCAGACTGCACTAGGTAGGTGGCTGGCCGTTATTAGCAGACTATTGCTTTAGTGGCCCCCTGCCCCCTTCCCCCCTCCCCCCTTCCCTGCTGGCTTTTCATGTGCTCTTTTAGGCTGTGCAGCTAGATGCGGTTTTTATTATTATCCTCCCCCCTCCGCTGCCTGGGCGCACGTGTAGTGGCCCATCTGGAGTAATCTTCAGCTGAATGGCTGTACTGATTGGCGTAGGGGGGGCGGGTCCTGATGATGCGGCATCGAGGGCGCGGCGCCGACGTCATGCAGCGTTTACTTCCCTTCAAAGGGAGGAGGTCACGTGGGCGCGCGGCCGCACTTAGTTGTCTGTGCTGTGGCTGCTGACTGCAATCCTGCTCCCCGGCTGCTGCCTTCGCTGGGCCAGGTAAGCGGCCCCACCCGTTGGGGCCGTTAAATGGGGAGTGCATATCTGTGTGTGTTGGATATGGTGGGGAGTCACATTTTATTAAGGGGGCATGATTTTGTCATATTTAAAGGCACTTTGGTGCCATGCTTGTATGATTCTTATACACATGTGAGGATCTGATTGGGGTTTTCTTTTTCCTTACAGATCCCGGGATCCCTGCTTATGGTGGCCCTCCGGCTCTATGTTGCCTGGCTATTCGTTGGGATATCTATTAATGCTTTTATATATATAGACTATATACTGATATATATATAGTTTATTAAAGGGGACCTTAACTTAAAAAAAAAAAAAAAAAAATCCTCCCTATAAAATCCGGGACATTACTAATAAAGGGGCATCCCGGGTTGGCTTAGGCCTTAAAAGTCCCAAGTATTGCGAATACCATAAATCACCATATGGAGGCTTCCGTAAATTCCGGAAACGGTTCTGCTGAGCCGTTCGGGGGGTGCGTAGGTTGTGGGGTTCCACTCCCGGCTGATCCCTTGTGCAAAACAGACTATTGCGCGCCAGTCCGTTGCTTCAGCTGCGGGCCCATCGCATCCTTCATCATCTCCTACCTCTCCCTCCCTGTTCCGGACCCCGCATGACACTGTCAAAAGTGGGGATTCGCATTCCGAGGCGGCGGCACAGCCCAGCCCCCGGAAAGTAGTGCCCGTTAAAGCAGCGTTAAAGGCCGCTGCAAAACGGAGGCACCTGACTCCGGTACCTTCGGCTCCACAGGATGAACTATGTGAACCTGTGGAATGGTCCGATGGATCCCCGGACGAGGATGAATTCTCTGTCGGAGTCAGATGAGCCTGCAGGTCAGCTTGAGGCTGATGTGATTGGCGATTGGTCAGAGGGGGTTGTTTTTGACACCCCCTCCATTCTGGCTCAAATGTTTAAAATTTTGAGTTTAGATCCACCTGAGGCGGCCGCCCTGCCAAAGGGTCAGTTGTTTAAGGAGCCTCAGCCGCGTTTGTTTTTTCCCAGACAACACCACTTTGAGAGGGTGGTTCTTAAGGAATGGGAACATCCCACGCGGTTATCTGGAATTCCTTCCAGTTGGGAAAAGCGTTATCCTTTTCCGCCAGAATTGGTGAAGCTTTGGTCTGTCCCTCCTGACGTCGATACCCCTGTACTAGGGCTCTCCAGCACTGCTATGGTACAGTCGGCTGAGACCACTGTCCCTAAGGATGGGGAAGATCATCGGATTGACCAATACGCTCGCCATGGTTTTATGTATTCCGGGTCAGCGTTGCGCCCGGTATGTGCTTCAGCCCTTCTTCTATTGGCAATTAAGTCCTTAATTCAGGGGCTATATGAGGATCTTAATCCCGCCTGCAAACAGTTCACTGAGCTTAAGCAGTGTGAATCTTTTGTGTCTTATGTCCTGGCTGCTCAGGACGATGCACTGGCTATGAGTAGCAAGGCAGCGGCTATGCTGGTGGCTATTCGCAGGTCAGTATGGCTGCGTCAGTGGTCAGCGGACGCAGCTTCTAAAAAGGTGCTTACAGCTCTCCCCTTTTTGGGGTTGCGTCTGTTCGGGGAGAAAATTGATTCAGTCGCAAAGGGTGGTAAGATGCCACAACGCAAGAGGCCTCGTGTCCCCGTTGGGGGGGCAGGTTCCAGTAGGCCCTCCTCCTTTCGAGTATTCAGAGCGGGCAGGGGTGCTTCCTTTCCCGCTACCAGAGGTGCAGGTTGGACTCGGGGGAGGGGCCGTGGCCGGCCCACTCAGTCCTGGGGCACCAAGCCCAAACCTGCTGATAAGCTCACTCAGCAATGAGGGGCTGCCCTCACCCGTGCGGGTGGGGGGACTATTGCGACACTTCTCCCAGGTTTGGAACCGAGTGGTTCCAGGCAGATGGATCCAGGAGGTAGTGTCGGCCAGTTACGACCTGGAATTCGTGTCTCACCCTCCTTCACGGTTCATTCGGTCTCGGGTGCCCATCATTCCATTGGCTGCGCAGGGGCTCCTGGCGTCGGTAAGGGATCTGTTAGAGATAACGGTCATCCGGCTGGGGCCGCGCTTAGAGATGGGCCTCGTTTTCTACTCTAATCTTTTCGTAGTCCCCGAGAGAGATGGGTCGGTTCATCCCGGCCTGAAATCTCATCAACACAGAGTGTTTCTTCCTTTTGCCCAAATTCACACGTGAACGCTTCAGCTTTTTCTGTTAGCGTTTTGGGACCAGCTACCTCAGTCGCTGGATCAGTCCTTCCAGTTGTCCTCCCGTGTACGGCAGTCCCTCCTGTGGTGGTTGGTCTCGACCAATCTTGTGTAGGGCAGGCCTTTCCTGACCCCCCTTTGAAAAATTGTCACCACGGACGCCAGTCTGTCGGGATGGGGCAGATTCTGGAAGGAGCTGCAGTTTCAGGGGCAGTGGGGACCTCAAAGGCCCCACTTACCCATCAATATTCTGAAACTGAGAACCATCCGTCAGGTGCTTGCTCTCCTGACTCAGCACGTTCTGGGCTTTCCAGTCCATATGTGTTCAGACAATCAAACAGCGGTTGCTTACGTCGGTCTTCAGAGAAGGACTTGCAGTCTGAGTACTCTCAGAGAAATGTCCCTGATCCGGACCTGGGCAGTGTTCCATGTTCCCTGTCTCTCGGCGGTTTACATTCCAGAGGTGAAGAAACAGGTAGCGGACCGGTTGAGCAAGGGCTCTCCCCGTCTGGAAGAATAGGCTCTCCATCCTCGGGTGGTTCGCTCACTGCGTCTCCAATGGGGGACCCCGGAGGTGGACCTGTTGGCCCCTCATCACTATCACAGGCTCCCGAACTTCGTGTCGCTCTCCCAGGATCCTCTGGCTCTGGCAGTGGACGCCATGTCCCTGAACTGGGGAGCTCTGTGATTTCTATACCCGTTTCCTCCGATGCCCATGCTGGGCAGGGTTCTTCAGAAGTTGGCTCTGGAAAAGGTGTACGCCGTTCTCGTGGCCCCAAGGTGGCCAAGACGAGTGAGGTTCGCAGACATCGTTCGGCTGGCAGTGGACCAGTTCGTTCTGCCTCTTCGGCCCGATCTGCTCACTCAGGGTCAATTGTGTTACCCCAATTTACCAGCGCTGGGTTTGATGGCCTGGCTGCTGAAACCTCCATCCTGAAGGAGGAGGGTCTTTCTGATTCTGTCATTAAGACTCTGATCAGTGCCCGGAAGAGGTCTTCTTCCATCACCTACTATAGGACTTGGAAAGCCTATATCGCTTGGTGTGAGATAAGATCTTTTCCTTGTAGGGTCTTTTCGGTCTCCAGGATTCCGGAGTTTTTACAATCAGGGCTGGACTCTGGTCTCCAGCTAAGTACGTTGAAAGGGCAGGTCTCTGCCTTATCTATCTTTTTTCAGAAGCGTGTTGCGCTTAAACCTTCAGTTAAAACTTTTTTCCAGGGGGTTACGCATGTGCGGCCTCCCAGGAAATCATTACTCCTGGTTTGGGATTTGAATTTGGTTCTTTCTGTTCTTCAGGCTCCTCCTTTTGAGCCTTTGCAAGATATTGTTTTGTCTACCCTGACTCAGAAGATTGTCTTCCTGGTAGCTATCACTTCTGTCCGGCGTGTCTCAGAGTTGGCGGCCTTAACTATCCAGGCGCCTTACTTTGAGAGGCATCAGGATAAAGTGGTCTTTCGGTTCAAGCCAGACTTTCTTCCTAAGGTTGTTTCTGCTTTTCATTTGAACCAAGATATTGTTCTTCCCTCCCTGTGTCCTAATCCTAAGAATGACAAAGAGAGGGTTTTGCATTGTTTGGATGTAGTACGCTGTGTTAAGTACTACTTGATTATCACGTCTCCTTTTCGTAGGACGGATTCCTTTTTTGTGGTGCCCCATGGGCCTAAGAAGGGTTTTGCTCCAGCCAAATCTACTATTAGCAAGTGGATACGTCAGGCCGTTACTGCGGCCTATTCTGCTAAGGGAAGAGTTCCCCCTTTTCGTATCACTGCTCATTCTACTCGCGCCGTTGGGGCGTCTTGGGCTTTTCAGCACCAAGCTTCTGTTGAACAGGTTTGTAAGGCCGCCACTTGGTCTTCTGTTCACACTTTTTCTAAGTTTTACAAAGTTGATGTGCGGGCCTCAGCGGATGCTGTTTTTGGCCGCAAAGTTCTGCAGACTGCAGTCATTTAAGTTATGCTTCACCTGGCCTTTAGATGCCCTTCCCTTGTGGACACTGCTTTTGGATGTCCCATTAAGTGATGAATATTTAGAAGTGAAGCGGGGTGTGTGGCACACCAAGAATAATACCATTTTGTGAGTACTCACCTGACAAATGGATATTGTTGGTGTGCCACACACCCCGCTTCACTCCCACCCTTTTCGGTATTTCTGAAGCCTTTATATGGTGAAGCTTTTTTATTTATATCAAATTGATTTTGAGGTTACCGGTGGAATACTGGTACCTTGTCTTTCTGCTTTTTAATATACTGGTGATTGAAGGGAGGTACCAGGTATATATAGGCCGGAAGGGGGCTCGTTACAAGACTTCCTCTCTGCACTATGTCACCTGGCGGTGGATTAACCCATTAAGTGATGAATATTTAGAAGTGAAGCGGGGTGTGTGGCACACCAACAATATCCATTTTTCAGGTGAGTACTCACAAAATGGTATTTTGGCAGGCGTAATGGCTCTGCTCAGATCTCAGGGCATTCGCATTGTGCCTTATCTGGACGATCTGTTGATTTCTGCTTCTTCCCTTCAGCAGGCAGAACTGGACACCCTCCAGGTGGTGTCGACCCTAGAGAGATTCAGGTGGGTGATCAACCGCACCAAGTCTTCTCTCTCCCCTTCTCGAGTGATTTCATTTCTGGGCATGAATCTGGATACCAGTCGGGCCAGAGTGTTTCTGCCCCAGACCAAGGTGCAGGGGATTCAGGACCTGATCCATCTTCTTCTGGCCAGCCCTTGTCCCTCTATCCGACAGGGGATGAAACTGGTGGGCCTGATGGTGTCCTCCTTCGAGGCGGTGCCGTTTGCACAATTTCACATGAGATCTCTTCAACTTCTCCTATTGACGTATTGGGACAGGAGCCCACAGTCTTTGGATCAACCTTTCAGGATGTCTCCCAGGGTTCGGCAGTCGTTTCGGTGGTGGCTGGACTCGAGCAATCTGGTGTAGGGCAGATCCTTTCTGGTCCCTTGTTGGGAGACGGATACCACGGATGCCAGCCTGTCGGGCTGGGGAGGTTATTGGAAGAGTCATCAGTTCAGCAGGGTGTGGGGTCCCCAGGAGGCTCACACCCCCATCAATGTATTGGAGCTCTGAGCCATTCGTCTGGTTCTGGCTCGGTTAACCCCACAGTTACAGGGTCTTCCGGTTCAGGTGCGTTCGGACAACCGAACGGCAGTGGCCTACATAAATCACCAAGGAGGGACTCGCAGCAGGAGTGCCCTCAGGGAAGTCTCTCTGATCCTGCGATGGGCGGAGAGCAATGTTCCTTGCCTTTTGGCAGTCTACATTCCGGGGGTGGAGAATACGGAGGCGGATTCCCTGAGCAGGGGGTCCTCTCGCCACGGAGAGTGGTCTCTCAACCCCAAGGTCTTTCTGGATCTTTGCCGCAAGTGGGGGACTCCAGAGGTGGATCTCTTTGCCTCGAGGCACAATCACAAGCTTCCGGCGTTTGTGTCTCTCTTTCCCAGGATCCCCTGGCCTTGGCAGTGGACGCCTTGTCTCTGGCGTGGAAGGACCTGGGTTTTCTGTACCTGTTTCCACCTGTCTCCATGCTGGGCAGGATAGTTCGCGAACTGGTTCTAGAAGGGGCACCAGTGATTCTGGTGGCTCCAAGGTGGCCAAGAAGGGTTTGGTACGCAGACGTCGTAATGATGGCCGTAGACCAGTGCCGGCTTCCATTGATACCGGACCTGCTATCCCAGGGTCATCTACTTTACCCCAATTTACAAACGCTGGCTTTGACGGCCTGGCTGCTGAAACCTTCATCTTGAAAGAGGAAGGTTTGTCTGAGGCGGTTGTTCAGACCCTGATTAGGGCTAGGAAGCGGTACTCTTCTGGCATTTACTATAGGACTTGGAGGTCCTATATTGATTGGTGTGAGGCTAGGGCCTTGCCTTGCAGGGTATTTTTTTTCTCTACCTAGGATTTTGGAGTTTCTTCAGCATAATCTGGACCTGGGGTTCCAGCTTAGTACTTTAAAAGGACAGGTTTCTGCTCTGTCGGTTTTCTTCCAGAGGTCTTTTGCCTTACACCCGCTGGTTAAGACTTTTTTTCCAAGGGGTGGCGCATGTGCGGCCCCCTTGAAAAGCTGTAGTTCCTGTTTGGGATTTGAATTTGGTTCTTTCGGCTCTGCAGGGTCCTCCTTTTGAGCCGCTACATGATATTGCTCTTTCGGTTCTCACGCAGAAGGTTGCCTTCTTGGTGGCGATTACCTTGGTTCGGCGTGTCTCTGAGTTGGTGGCTCTGTCGATTCAGGCCCCTTACTTTGAGAGACACCAGGATAAGGTGGTTTTTCGTTTTAAACCAGATTTCCTTCCTAAGGTGGTGTCTGCTTTCCACCTCAATTAGGATATTGTTCTCCCTTCCTTGTGTCCTAAGCCTAACAATGACAAGGAGAGGGTTTTGCACAATTTGGACGTTGTCCGCTGTGTGAAGTACTATTTGGTGACTACTTCTTCCTTCCGCAGACGGACGTTTTTTTCGTGGTGCCCAGCGGGCCCAGGAAGGGTTTGGCACCTGCTAAGTCTACGATTAGCAAATGGATTCGTCAGGCCATTGTTGGGGCCTATTCTGCTAAGGGGAGGACTCCCCCTTTTAGGGTCACGGCGCACTCTACTTGTGCTGTGGGTGCATCCTGGGTTTTTCAGCACCAGGCTTCTGTTGAACAAGTTTGTAAGGCTGCTACTTGGTCTTCTGTTCATACTTTTTCCAAGTTTTACAAGGTTGATGTGCGGGCTTCAGCGGATGCTGTTTTTGGCCGCAAGGTTCTGAAAGCTGCAGTGGTTTGTGTTAGTGCATTCTTTACTGTTTATGGTTCCCACCCTTGACGGACACTGCTATTAGATGTCCCAGATGTCAAGACCTATTGAAGCGGAGTGTATGTCACACTTGGAATAATAACGTTTTGTGATTACTCACCTTTAAAACGGATATTATAAGTGTGACATACACTCCGCTTCACCCACCCTGTTTGATATTCTGGATCCTTTATATGGTGAACCATTGGTTTTTTGTTTGAATTGTTATATTTGGTTCTTCCTGGTCCCTTTACTGCTATCTGACACTGGGGAATTGGTGGGAGGTCCCAGGTAGTTATGGACCGGGAGGGGCTTCTTTTTTGCATTCATCTCTGCAGAAGTTCGCCCTCTACTGGAGAATAACCCAACTGTCAAGACTTATTGAAGCGGAGTGTATGTCACACTAATATCCGTTTTAAAGGTGAGTAATCACAAAACGGTATTTTTGGAGCCTTCTCCTTTTGAAAGTGTGTTTCTTGGACAAATATCACATGGGCATTCCACTTCCAGGAAAGGTTCAGGCACATTCTTCTTTTCTCTGGGATGTTAAGGCCTTTAGCATTCAGGGAAACAATGTTGAGCTCCATCGTAATCCTAGTACCCGACCCAGACAGCACTAAAAGACCCGGAACTACCGGTCACCGGAGCAACAGGGGACGTGCCCAGAAGAGATGGAGGCGAGAGGGGGCCTGGGGGGTGACCCAGCAGAGGGAAGGGAGCCCGATCGAGGCGTCCAATCAGGCTGGGGTAGTCGTAAGGGAAGCGGGGAGAAAAGGGGCAAGAAGAAAAGATGGTAGGTGGGGAAGGGAAAGTGAAAAGTAGGGAAAGAAAGAAAAAAAACGCCCGCCTTCACAGGCCTCGGCCTCGGCGCGCTGGCCTATTTGGGGAGGAAAAAATAAAGGAAGAAAAAAAAAAAAAAAACTGTGGAGCAACACGGTCGGATCCCCCACCCCCCCAGCCCAAAGTAGCCTCTCTCAGCCCAAAGCAGCCCCTCCCAGAAGGACGGTCCAGGACTTAATTTCCCTATATGGGAAAAAGGAAGAAAGAACACACCCTCAACCCTTCTAGTGCCAGCATGAGTCTCATGTAGCTGCCTCTCCAACCGTTAAGTGCCAGCTAAAAAGTAACAAAGATACAGACTTACCTGACCCCTCGTTTGAAAGTGCTAGCGATTCTCTTCAAGTATCACCTGTTCGATTTCCACCCCGGGGCCTCTACTCTTCAGGAGGGGGCCCAGAATAGCCCCCTCCCCCGCGCCATCTGAAAGAAAAAAAAAAAAATTAAAAATGACGCAAACTCACCTGACAGCTCCTCCGATGTCTTCTCTTCACTGGGGGAGGGGGGGGGGCTCCGATCCACCCCTGAACTTACCACGCTTCGGGTGAGGACCCAGCAACAGGCCCTCACCATCCTCTTCGGCCGGCGCTGGCCCTGCCCCTAGCCCCGCCCACTTTTGGGAGGAGCAGGATGACGTCATCCCGCTCCTCGTATACCAGCACCGGGCTCCGATCTGTCACTTGTTGGTAGTGATCGGAGCAGGGAGGCCCTGATCCCCTGCCTCCCACCCGTCCTGCTCCGATCACTACCGACAAGTGTCATCTGCAGTAGCACGGGACACTGGATGGGAGGTAAGTATAAGTGAAAAAAAGAATAATAAAATATTTTTTTTGTGTGGTGTCTTTTTTACTTTTAACTATTTGTGAACTGGTAAGGGGTCCATGAGACCCTTTATACCAGTTTACAAGGCTCTGGGGCTGGCAATCACCTGCGGCTAGCAAGTAACTTGCCATAACCACCAGCCCCCCCATTACCTGCCTCCCCAACGGTCGGGGGGGGCAGAAGGGCCCGGGCCACTTAGTGGCTATGTGGGCTAGTAGCCTGCAGGGCCAGGGGCCACCAACGCTGGCCCCTGCGCCCTGTTCTACAAGTCCCCCCCATAGCTGGTCTGGGTCGGTAATGCTGGGTAAGGGGGACCCTACTTCATTTTTGGGGGGAATTTTAAGGGTTTTTAGCCCTTAAAATTACCCCCAAAAATTAGCCCCCCGGGAGGGGGGCCCTATGTCATGTCATTTTTTTTTTTTTTACATTAACCCCTTACAACTATGCAATCATATTGCATAGTTGTATCCTATCTGAAATCTCCTAAACTGCTGTTTCAGTTTGGGGGAGTCTCCTGGGCAGGAATGTGTGTCTACCAATACATCTGTGGTACCGTTGTAACCGGGAGAATTAGGGCTTTCACACGCAATAAGATTTTATTACCAAACTTACATTTTTTTTATTACAAAAAAATACTACAAATTGTAAAAAATACAATTCTGTGAAGTACTCACCTGTAAAATTGGTATTATACGTATACAGTACGTCCTGCTCCAGATATAATACTTACACTTCCGTTATCCTCCACCAGATGGCGCTGTGCACTGCAGACATGCAAAAACAGGCTCCTCCCGGCCCTTCGTATACCCGGGGACCTCCCTACTTCATTTTTGGGGGGAATTTTAAGGGTTTTTTAGCCCTTAAAATTCCCCCCAAAAATTAGCCCCCCGGGAGGGGGGCCCTATGTCATGTCATTTTTTTTTTACATTAACCCCTTACAACTATGCAATCATATTGCATAGTTGTATCCTATCTGAAATCTCCTAAACTGCTGTTTCAGTTTGGGGGAGTCTCCTGGGCAGGAATGGGTGTCTACCAATACATATGTGGTACCGTTGTAACCGGGAGAAATAGGGCTTTCACACGCAATAAGATTTTATTACCAAACTTACATTTTTTTTATTACAAAAAAATACTACAAATTGTAAAAAATACAATTCTGTGAAGTACTCACCTGTAGAATTGGTATTATACGTATACAGTACGTCCTGCTCCAGATATAATACTTACACTTGGGTTATCCTCCACCAGATGGCGATGTGCACTGCAGACATGCAAAAACTCCTCCCGGCCCTTCATATACCCAGGGACCTCCCACAAATCCCCAGCATTGAAAAGCAGTGAACAAGAAGCCGGGAGAATTTATCCACCGAAACTGGTAACAACAACAATGGTAACAATCGCCATACAGGGGATCCAAAATAATGCAAAAAAAACAGGGTGGGGTGGAGCAGGACGTACTGTATACGCATAATACCAATTCTACAGGTGAATACTTCACAGAATTGTATTATTCTAAGTATACAGTACGTCCTGCTCCAGATATAATACTTACACTTGGGACATCCAATAGCAGTGTCTATAAAAGTAGGGTGGGATCCCCAACAAAAAAGGCAACAGCATGCAGCTTAAACTACTGCCGCCTGCAAAACCTTGCGGCCAAACACAGCATCAGCTGAGGCCCTAACATCAACCTTGTAAAACTTTGAATAGGTATGAACAGAAGACCAAGTAGCGGCCTTGCAAACTTGTTCAACAGAAGCCTGGTGCTGGGAGGCCCAAGAGGCCCCAATAGCACGAGTAGAATAAGCAGTAAGACGGAAAGGAGGACTCTTCCCCTTAGCAGAATAGGCCTGAATCACAGCCCGACGGATCCATTTGCTGATAGTAGACTTGGCAGGAGCCAAACCCTTCCTAGGCCCAGAAGGCACAACGAAGAGAGCATCAGTCTTCCTGAAAGCCGCAGTGACAACCAGGTAATACTTCAAGCACCTGACTACATCCAAGGAATGCAGAACACTTTCCTTGTCATTACTAGGATTGGGACACAATGAAGGAAGAACAATGTCCTGATTCAAATGAAAGGCAGACACAACCTTAGGCAGAAAATCTGGCTGAAGCGGAACACCACCTTGTCCTGGTGCCTCTCATAGTACGGAGGCTGAATGGACAGAGCAGCCAGCTCAGACACACGCCTAACCGAAGTTATGGCCACCAAAAAGACAACCTTGAGAGTAAGAACAGCCAGAGCAGCATTGTGAATAGGCTCAAAGGGAGCACCCTGCAAGGCAGATAAAACCAAGTTTAAATCCCAAATGGGGACCACAGGTTTACAAGGGGGACGCGCATGAGTGACCCCCTGAAAGAAGGTCTTAACCAAATGATGCTGAGCAAAGAACTTCTGAAAGAAGACAGACAGGGCAGAAACCTGACCCTTCAGAGTACTGAGTTTTGGACCTAACTCCAAACCATGCTGTAAGAACTCCAGAACCCTGGGGACAGAGAACTCCCTACAGGGAAGAGACCTAGACTTACATCAGTAAATGTAGGTACGCCATACTCTGTAATAGATAGCAGCAGAAGTCTTCTTCCTAGCCTGCACCATAGTACCTACCACAGAGGCAGACAAACCCTTCTCCATCAAGATGGAGGTTTCAGCAGCCAGGCCGTCAAAGCCAGCGTTTGTAAATTGGGATGGCGTAAGGAGCCCTGAGTTAGCAAATCTGGCACCCCTGTCAGATCGTACTGGTCTACTGCCATTTGAACCATGTCTGCGAACCACACTCTTCTTGGCCACCTGGGGGCCACTAGAATCACAGGCACCCCTTCCAGAGCAATCTTGTGCAGAACCCTGCCCAGAAGGGGGAATGGTGGAAATACATACAGGAGCCGAAACTCCTTCCATGACATGGACAGGGCAGCCGTGGCCAAGGCCAGAGTATCCTGAGACAGGGATACGAAGGCCGGGAGCTTGTGGTTGTGACGGGAGGCAAACAGGTCCACATCCGGTAGACCCCAACGGTGACACAGGAACTGAAATACCTTGTTGCAGAGGGACCACTCCCCCTGACGGGACGTCCCCCTGCTCAGAGCGTCTACTAGCAGATTCTCTGCCCCCGGAATGTAAACAGCCGAAATGGAGGGCACCCTTGCTCCGGGTCCCTCCCTGATGGTTGATGTAGGCAACAGCCGTCCTGTTGTCTGAGCGTACCTGGACCGACAGACCCCTCAGGTGTTGGGTCAACCACTCCAGTACCAACCTGACTGCCTGCAATTCCAGAATGTTGATGGGTAAATGGGCCTCCTGAGGACCCCACTTCCCCTGGAAGCGCAGGGACTTCCAGAATCCCCCCCCAACCTGACAGACTGGCATCCGTTGTGACAGTCTCCCAGGAGGGGGCCAGAAAAGACCTGCCCCCTATCAAGTTCCTGTGGTCCAGCCACCATGCAAGGGACTGTCTGACCGAGGGGGGAAGCACACAGACCCCATCCAAGGACGCTGGGTTCTTGTCCCATACTGACAGAAGGTGAAGCTGCAGAGGTCTCAAATGGAACTGGGCAAAGGGCACCGCCTCGAAGCTTGCCACCATCAGGCCCACCAGCTGCATTCCTTGCCTGATGGAGGGCTGTGGGCACGAGAGCAGGAACCTCGCCTGCGCAGTCAGAGCTTCAACCTTCTGTTGAGGAAGGAATATCCTTGACTGAACCGTATCCAGAATCATTCCCAGGAACTGAGTCACCGAGGAGGGGGACAGAGAGGACTTGGGGTAATTGATCACCCAGCCGAAGGACTCCAGGGGGGACACTACCAGCTGAGTGTCCAACTCTGCCTGCCGCAGAGACCGAGAGGTGATGAGTATGTTGTCCAGATAGGGCAGCACGTGTATGCCCCTTAGCCTTATCAGGGACATCACCCCCGCCAGCACCTTGGTGAACACCCTGGGAGCCAACGTGAGGCCGAATGGCAAGGCCACAAATTGGTAATGCTGATTTTTCAGTGCAAATCTGAGAAACCTTTGGTGTCCAGGAAACACTGGGGCGTGAAGGTAAGCATCCTTGATGTCTACGGACGTCATAAAGTCCCCTGGGCGCAGAGAGCCGATGGCCGAGCGCAGAGTTTCCATGCGAAAGTGCCTGTTCTTGACAAATTTGTTGAGGATCTTTAAATCCAGAATGGGCCTGACTGACCCATCCTTCTTAGGTACTGTGAAAAGGTTGGAGTAGAACCCCATGCCCCTGTCTCCTAAGGGGACCTTGCAAATGACCCCTAGATCCAGGAGACCCTGCAAGGCCAGCAACAAGACCTGAGCTGAGGCAGGGTCCTGTGGAACCTGGGACCCAATGAATCTGGTGGGGCGCCGTACAGCAAATTCTATCTTGTAGCTGGAGGACACTACCTCCTGAATCCACCGGTCTGAGACATGGCGCCTCCAGACATGCTTGAAGTGCTGCAGACGTCCCCCCACCCTGACGGGCGAGGGCCCCCTTCATGCCTGAGGGGTCTTGGGAGGGGCTTTGGGCTTGGACCCCCAGGAGGAACCAGGACGGTGTCCTCTATTCCTGTGCCAGGAATCTGCGCGGGACCCAGCGAAGGACACCCCTTTTCCCTGTTTAGCCCCACGGTAGGGGATTGAAAGGGTGCCCTGGCCTCGAAAGGGTCAAATCTGCCGCCTGCGCTGGGGTAACTTGCCTCCTTTGGCGAAGAGGTCTAGACGGTCCCCAAACAGGCGCAGCCCCTTAAATGGAAGCCCAGTAAGGGCTTTCTTAGCGGCATTGTCAGCAGCCCACTGGCACAACCAAACCGTGCGGCGTATAGCTACCGCCAGGGCAGAAGATCTGGCACACATCCTAATAGCATCGTCCGATGCAGACAGACTAAAGTTTACAAACACATCGCAGTTAGACAGTGCATTGACAGTATCGGGTGGCAACTCATCTGTGCCATCGAGTGCATTCCTGACCATGGCCCTGAGCGCTACAGCCATAATGGCTAAGGCGCAAACATGGCGCAGAATTGCTCCCCCAAATGCAAAGGCATGGCATGCCAATTGATCAATACGCCGGTCCTCAGAGTCCCGCAGCATAGTAGTGTCAGGGGAGTGCATAATAGAGGTGTTGGACAACCCTAGAATAGGAGCATCGACCTCGGGAGGGGGGGATGACCAGCACTTAACCAAGTCAGTCGGGAAGGGATACTTCCTATCCACACTCTTAGGGATCCCAGGAAGTCTACTGGGATGTTCCCATTCTTTAAGCACGAGGCTATTGAAATGGGTTTCTCGGGAAATTCCAGACGAGCCTTAGCAGTATGAAAAAGCTCACCCCTTTGCCTGGGAGCCGCAACAGGGGGAGAGATGGACAAAACCTCAAAAATCTGAACCAGCAGTCTGTCAATATCATCCGGGGTCCAGTGCTCGGAACCAGACTCGTCCTGACCCCTTGACTCCTCGTCATATGACCCTGAGTCAGAGAACAGCTCCCCTGCGTCCGAGGGGGTATGGCCGGGTTAAATGCCGCCTCTTAGCGGTGGCCTTACGCGCTAATGAGCTAGCAAGCAATCTTTCAACACTGGCCAGTCTAGTAGCCACATCAGGAT